>OV281346.1:28427500-29027500 GCA_923062675.1 Marasmarcha lunaedactyla
TGTGTGTGTGTGATTTGTGTGTGTGTGTGATATGTGTGTGTATGTGAGCGCGTGAATATGTGTGTGATGTATGAGGAAGATTGACTAGTGGATTAACATTAATTCCGTAGTACGATACCGTAGTCTAATGTAAGGAGAAAGTTTGCAAACTCCTCTTACAGTTTGCTTCAACGTGATCGTATATTTGTAGTGTTTTATTTGTTTTGTTGTACAAATATGGTCCTAAAAAGTAATAAAACTTTTATCTACATTTAATCTAAGAAAGGCACAGAAACTACATAAAATTCAAAGGCAATTAGTTAAACTACTAAGCATAAAATAACTCATTAAAAACCTTCATTTTTCTCAGGCTAATCACACAAGATTTAAGACAAAAAATTCATGCAACACGACTAAGTATTCAATGGAATAGCCATGCAGGACAAAACGGAAAATCCTGTTAAAACTGCTGAAAAAACCTTTTAAATCTTATCTATCCCTTTCAGAAAATAACTGACCTCGATTTTTTTGAGTGGGTTGGCGCAGGTGTAGGATACGGGCATCTGGGGCTGCGGACATGGTGGGGGCGTACCGGTGGCGGGTGGACAGCAGGCATGCAGACGCGCCAGGTGCTGCGGCGGCTCGTCCCCGCGGCACGGCGGCTGCACCGCTTGCTTGCACGGCACGCAGCCTGAGCCACATGGCGGTGGCGGTGGCGCGCTGGACCGACCGCTCGACATGCCCCGCGCCTGCCGCGCCCATGCCGCGCCCAACCGGCTTGTTCGGGTGAGAAAGGATGCCATCGCAAGGTGTGTGGGGGTGTGTGTGATCGGGAAGGCCGCGACGAGACGCCTACATCTAGTCGGCTTCAGCTGAAGGCTCGACGTGACGTCCTTCCTCAAATGATATGATTTAAACTATTTCGTGTTGAGTTGAAATAGTTCATATGTTCATGTTAATGAAGAACAAAATTTGCCGCTCGGTTCCTCAATATCTATGAAAAATAAAATTCATTTTACTGACGCTATGTTAATTGAAACCTTTTTCTTTTTATTTAGGAATCATATAGTCATCTACACTAATATTCTACTACAAAGTTAAACAGACTTTGAGGTGTAAGAGAAATATTTCTAATATAATTATACTCAAAAAATTTTATTACCGTAAAATTTTTGATGTCTTTTTGTTTCTGCTAAAAATATAATTTATTCTTCATAAGCCTTAAAGCTTCTATACCATCACAAAAAACATTTACACACACACAAAGCAACATTTTTATTTATTTATACCAGGGATAATACAAACGAAGATATAATTTAACAAATTGTGCCGACCTAATCAATGCTGACAAAAGACTTTATGTTGTCTTTTATTAAATTCTACTTACAAGCATATAATAGAGTGGACTAAAAGATGGCAACACGATACTTTCTGAATTATCACTAGAGCCACTTACCGTGACACCGTCACGTTGAACGAGGAGCAGCGTGGTGTCGTTGACCGCCAAAAGCGCGCGTACCTCACCGTCCGCTACGCCGTGCAGCCAGCGCGCCCCCCCACCTAGCGCCCCCTGCACCCACGCGCGCCCGTCGGGACCCGTACTGCAAAGTGACGAACTTCTCATGATTGCTCCCTCAAGATCTGAAGTAAACAGAATCGTCGCTCACCCAGCCACGACGCCGTTGACGACGGTAAGCGCAGCGTAGTACGGTGCGGCCGGCACCGACGCCCAGCCTGGCGGTGGTAACAGGCGACGCAAGGGCTGCAAAGCCGGCAGCCGAGCACACCACGCCGCGCCGTCCACCGTCAGAGCCCAGACGGCACCAGCGCCAGCCGGCTGCAATGCCAGCACGGCCACGTCCAGTGGCAGCGTGGCTTCTGGCGGCGTGCACCGTGCGCGAAGCTCCTCCACGCTCGGCGGCGGTGGCTCGGGCGCCTGCATGTCGGCTGCAGCGTGGGCGAGGGCGCGTACTCGTAGCGTGCCAGGCGGCGGTGCGGGCCGCGGCGGCACGAGCAGCTCCACCTGCCAGGCGGCGAGGCAGCTTGCAAGGCGCGGCGGACCGTTCGCGCAGCCTCGCGCCACCAACAGCGTGCCATGCGTCGCCGTAGCATCGCTGAAGTTGCATTCTCGACGTCTTCGCACCCACTGCCGCAGTAATTACTTGTGACATTATTTATTTAACAACTAATAAATACAAAAAAAAAATTACATTTAAGCTTCTGTTCTACAGAATATCTAAAACCACGGTAATTATTGTGACGTGACATAATTGACTTATTAAAGGGGAGCAATACATACAGTAGCCCATCACAAGTCCACGTACGTCTAGATTACTTCGTAGATATACAACGTCGTCATCTTCAGAGTCTCCGCCACAGTCGACATCGCTATCGTCGGACCCGGCGCGGTCGCGCGCTGCTCCCGTCAGCAGTGGCGGGGCCGCGTCAGGAACTACGAGCAGGTGCCTGCAGGACGAATTGAATATGTAACGTGTGTGGTACGACGGGGTACATCCTACTCTAATTCGTACTTTGGCCGAAGATTGTCATGTACATTTACTGAGCGCAAAGTTATTTTTTGTAGTAATTTATGTGAATGGTTATTAACATTTACAAGCGTGGGTAAGTGGGAAATTGTATGGTTCTCTAGCTAGGTCATTTCGTATCCCAATTTTGTAAATTTGTTAAAAGAAGACTTTCTGTTACCTGAATGAAATAAATAAAAATAATGTTAGGTAGAAGTGTGAAATGCTAGTCTCACGCCTACGGCGACCCTAGCGCAACTTAATGACCAGAAAAATTCAAATACAAATATATTAACTCTCTTATGGAAAAAAAGTTTACTGTCTAAAAAATATTATCAATTAGAAATTAAACCATTAGGGAACTTACTTCTTTATAAATATATAATGCACCTGTCATGCATAATTCGACCCTGTCGCTGTCAATAAACCTTTTACTGTTTAGTAGAAAAATGTCCAATCACAGATGGAAATAAAATGCAGATTGTTTTTAACTGATTTGCTACAAAATATTTATTTAAAACACCGCGGCTAGAGGCGCTGTCGGCATGAAATACACATTTTACCTAAAGCCTAGTGCAGCATCTGATTCATGAATCGTAACTGTTAGAGTAAACATTGTAACCATGCTAATGTTACATGTCATTCTTTATTTGGATAAATGAATTATTATTTATGTTAATTAATGTTTGTAATTTAGTTTAATAAATAAAGATATAATAAATAAATAATAAAATATTTCATTTTATTTCATTTCATGAAGACGTCTTGCTTCATTTCAACAAAGCTTTTATTTTCATATTTTGATTGAAAACTTGTAATTCTTACAGTGAAGTAAAAAGTGGAATAAAAAGTCGATTGATCACTGAATTTAAGTTTCTATAATTACTATGATTTCAGTCGTGTACAAGGTCCTTCGAGCCGGATTTTAGATTAATACATATGGATCAGTAATTTTTTCCAGAAATAATATGGAATTATAATTGTACTACGTTCATTCACATGTGGAGCAAGTGCATTTTATGGTGTTAAGTTTTTTCTTACTTATAAATGCTAAAACCCGGCATTCACACGTAAATGTGACCTAACTGTAAAATAAAATATGTCAAAAGTTTAGTAATCACATATATACCAGTTCCGTAGTTTAGTTTGAACTTTGACTTTGCTTACTGTATCGTGAATAATCCAATTAGTAGTATACCTTATAAGTTTATCTGTAATTCATGACCCAATTAAACTTAATATGTGTAAGAAAAACAAGCAATTGAAATAAAAATGTTTTAAAACTATTTTTTCTAAAACTGTTTGGATTATTCACATATCAATAGTTAGTTTTTAATGTGATGTACTAATTGTTAACTTGAAATTATTTAAATTAACTTTTTTCTAGTAGTTTAAGGATTTTGTAACGACTGTGTGTATAAATGCTTTTGTGATAAATAAGTTTAAATGTGATGAATTTGTGGTAATCGCAAATAGACTCATTAGAACTCTCCACGTTTTAAATTGTTCGTGAAGGTATTTCTGTTGTTAAACCAGTGCTTTTTAAATTTGTTTATACACATTCGAATTATTTACTATTTGGCGCATTAATAAGTGGTGAAATCCGTGAATATTGCAGTGGATACAATCGCCGTAAACTTTCTATTAAGACATCTTTGTGCTCTGAACCAAAAAGTCATCTTCAGTTCGGATTCATTTCTTTTGTTTAGCAATCTGTAGATTGAACAAAATCTAAAAAATAGCGACTTTATCAGGTGCTTAAGCAAGCACCAAACCAACGAAGACCTCGAGCGACACTCACGACACTGGGGCCGCAGCCTCATTGTAGACGTTGAGCAGCGGCACGTGGTCGCCGGCACCGTCGGCCGCCCACAGAGTGAGCGCGGTCAGCGCAGCCCCGGGCGCCGCCAGCAACCTTGGCACCAGCAGTGCGCCGCCGCCGGCCCAGCATGCGCGCCCGCCGCCACCCTCCGCCGCCAGCAGCTCCCGAGGCGCGCCGCGACCTACCTCCAGTACCAGCAGTTGCCAGCGAGGGGCCAACAGCAAGGGACCTTGTGACGGCAATTTTGGACAATTTTTATTAATGTCTAAAACCATTAAAAGCTAGAACGCTACCTAAAATAACTATCTATTATCAGCCATAGCCCTCCTCAGCCATATTAGAGGGAAGTGAGCGACCCGACACCCGACGCTACCATAAGAAGACGTACTTTAGTGACAATGTCGCTTTAGATTTTTATCGGGACGAAGAACTCAACGAGCAAACAGACGCATTACACATGTTTTGGTACAAATACTAGTAAAATCCTGTTATTGAGGGGATTATACCCAAGGGCTTTTATCATCCAAATAACACCCTTGGACCGAGCTGATAGATTGCGCGAACAGCCCTTTTCTGCAGAATAAATATAGTATCGATGTCGGCAGCACTCCCCCACAACAGAATACCATATGTCATGAGGCTGTGGAAGTAACCGAAATAGAGCTAAACGAGCAGTTGTTTCATTTGAAATTTGTCTCATTTTTTTAACAGCATATGCGGTAGAGCCTAGCCTTTTCGCTAAACCATCAACATGCGGTCCCCACTGGAGTTTGGCGTCTAAGGCTATGCCCAGAAATACAGTTGAAATGCTAACAGCTGTAATTCAATATTAATATATGAAAAGTGTAGTAGAGCTATGTATATTTTATAACAAGCTTGCACTGATAGTTCTTACATATGACAAAAACAGAATTAGATAACAAACAAACTCACTGTGTTTGAAGACCTTCTACTACTCACAATCGCATCGGTGTAAGGTTTCAAAAGAATAAATACTGCCCATTCTGGACTTGCCGCATTCAACTTGTAATTTTATTAGTAATTGAACGTTTGTCAGCTTCGTGCTTATTTTGTAATTATAAATGGAAACAATTATTGCAAATGTTGGTAAATCCATCGCTTAGTGTACCGAGCAATAGCAGCCTGGCATGCCCCGCAGGCGCCCACGCCGCACGCCGCGCGTTCTCCCAGCCGCGCGCGCGCACTGACCCCGCCGCGCGCAGTTGCCACGCCGCGCCCAGGGCCTCCCGCACCACGCCTTCCATCACAACTGAACTGTCATCATCGGTTCCTTCGTCTGCTACTCCCTCCACTCTTCGCTCCCATATCTAAGACAAAAAATTCAAAATGTATTCTGCGCATCAATTGACAGTTACTTGATCTTATTGACATCAAATTAAACATGACTCCACCACCAGTTCGGAAAAACCTTCGTGAAGAAGAACTGACAAGAAACTTCAAGGGTATATGTTCTCTTTATGTCTATTCAAAATAATTCTTATCTGCTTCTGTTGGCTCGACAAGTCCCTCCCCTCAAGTATCCAAACGGAGAACACCCTCAAATACCTACATGGTTAGAAATAAACCCGGTTCTTCTTCACGAGGGTCTGTGCGAACTTGTGGTGTACGTCAAAACCAGGCCACAAAATGTTTTTATGTATTTTAATGCAATGTGTTTGGCCAGTTCTAATTTATTTTGCAAATTCGATTATTTGATAAATTCAAAGCAGGTTCTTCCCACCGTGTTTACGACGTACGTGGGATTTATCAATGTGATCCTTCTGGATCTTATTAATAAAGCGCCAGTCAACAGTATGGCTGTTTGAAAGCGAACCGACGCCTGCGCAAGTGAAACTGTCGAGAAGCGCTGGAAAAATTACGATCGCCAGTGTTTTGAGTATTAGTTCCTTTGAGATACCAATGCAGTATCAATGCGGAGTGGTACACTACCTTGCTTGCAAGAACTTTTTGTTGCTGTGAGCAACAAGTGACCTTACACGGGTCTCCGAGGCCTTGTACTCCACCACGAAAACATTCCAACGCACTCCGCAATCAAGACTTCCTAAATACCACACCAGTAAAACTTTTGGTTACCCGCCTTATGTCCCTGATTTGGCAGCGTGCGACTTCTTCTTGTTCCCTAAAATTAAAAGCCAGCTCAAGGAGATGCAATTTTCATCGCCAAAAAAGTGCGCTCACTGCGTCCGAGAAGGCCAAAGCAAATTTTAATTTCTCAACATTGATAATTACTTGTTCTTATTGACATTAAATAAAGCATGACTCTACCATTAGTTCAGAAAGACCTTCGTGAAGAAGAACTGGCAAGAAACTTCACGTACCTGTTCAAGACTGGAAAATGTGCTTTGAAAATTGGTTCAGTCAGACGCGTCAAACTTTGAATAGACGCCGGTTGAAAGTTCTTTCAATGTTTGTCTCAAATTTTTCTGGGTGTCCCACTTAAGAATAATAATTGTTTTACATTAAAAAATGAACATTCAAACGTAAGTTTTTCTTTTTGTAGCACGGTTAATTCATTCATATTCAAAAAGTTTATCGGTAAGGCTCTGTTTAAATAAAAATACGATGAAGGCAATTATTGTTTATGTATGCTCAGGTTCAAATTATTTTTGTCTTTTAGTTAATTTATACTGTTTCGCGTTATCTAGTAAATATTAATTCTAGATGCGAGCAAAATCAGTCTAAAACGGAAATAAAAGCTCATGACTCTGCATCTAATATGTAACACAATCCGACCGATAGTGCTAATCTGCAACTGTTTTATAGTTTTTTTTTCAATGTTACTGAATAAAACGATCACATTCGAAAATCTTTCATTATTATAATGACACATAGTTAGTTTAGGTAGGAAGCACATAGGCAGCAAAGGTTTTGCTTTTCAATTTTGTCAGGCATGCTTACACAAGAAATAAAAGAAAAGTAAAATTCTGGTGTCGAAGAAAAATCAAGCAATATATTACCCGAATCTAGGCATTGCAATATATTGCATTGCATTGAATATCTACTCTTTCAAATTACGAATGTGAGCAATTTAAAAATAAAAATATATAATGACTTGAAGTAATATTTTCAAAATAGGATCAGCACCATCTAAAAGATACAGTCTCGCATATCCAACTGGAATATATTTATATTTTGATCTAGATAGAAGAAGAGGCTACCCTAAGATACATTTTAAAACTAAATCGTGACTTATGCCCGTCTGCACTAAACTTTACAAAGCATAGACTTAGTTAGGTAACGCCTAAACTAAGTCACACATAAGCATCGACTTACTCTGCGTTGCTCTGCACTACCCAGTTTACGTTAAGTGACTCCTAGAACGATCGTTGCCTAACAAAGCGAACGAAAGAACGAAAAATTCTATTTTGTCTTTGATTTTGATCTATGATTTGATTTTTCTTGTCACTTGTCCTGCCTGACGGTTCATTTAACCTTCCTATACCCGCGCGCTGGTCTGTGAGACCGACGCGGGTTCAGTTGAAACTTTTTGTGTTAGTTTAATTTCTGTTTTATTGATTTTGATATCATATTGTGTTATTTAGCATAATTTAATTATCTTTTAGTATTTCCAAGTCTTAGTTTACGACAAGATGGATTGTCATCAAATAAGTTTGTTGTTGGATGACGATATTTTGGATTCTGATTATAAAGATGAAACGACAGCGAGGTGGAGGATTTTAAGAAGACGAGCTGCCAATTCCGCTTTGCCAAGACTGATAAAGCTAAGTCTTCTGGAATATGTATATTAGATTGTCCAGAATCCTCAGTAACAGCTGCCAATAGTAGAATTGGCCGTTGTGCATACTGCCCATCAAAAGAGAACCGTAAGACGCTGTACAACTGCGCTACATGCAAAATTTACTTTTGTATGGAACATGCTATTATGGTATGCTCTGCTTGTTCTAGTGACACTTGTGCCCAAGATTATGTATTATTTTATTATATGCCAACTAAAGTCTTTAAGATCTGACAGTTTATTTTTGTATTTTAGAAGAAAAAATTTATTTTTTTAACATTTTCGTAGCACGTATGAAATAGTTCCTATATTTCAGAGGCTGTATTGAAAGACTGTTAGTTATTCATTAGAACGTATATTTTTTATATGCTGTGCCTATTTAATTTATTATATTCCCTATTTTATTTATATAATAATATTACTATAGGTGTTCTTGAAAAAAAAAACAATGAAATTGTGTCCTATATTTTGGTCTTTAAGTCCATGCGCGGGTATAGGTGTTACACAATTTGACGCGGGTATAGGAAGGTTAACTGAATATCCCTTCAATCAAAAGTTCAAATAAAACGTAAATATTATTTTTTTTAAATCGATATATTTTGTTATATCAATACATAAGGCAGCTGCTAATTATAGTGCATAATGCGAGGATATTTATTTCAATCTAAAATCAATGAACGAAAATGTCAATATTTACAACGTACAATTTTGGGTCGTCCGAAAACTAAAGAGAATAGTATAAAGTATTGTGGGAACTTGTGTAGCTCAGGTTTCTTCAATATACCAACGAACACTGAAGGAGAAAGGAATTTTCGCGTTGGAGATATGATGTTTCATGTTTTTTTTCTAAAAGGTGACTCGTTGGAAAAATAGTCATATAATAAACGTAAAATTTTTCTAACTAGTGTATTCGCATATTTTTTTGAACGACGTGGTACCTATGCTTAAGTTCTTGCTTAATTTTATGACATGGGAAATCGGTGTCCTAAAGTTAAGAATCTTGTAATTCTTCTTGAAAATATTTACGCAGCTGCAATGTGAAATGATTTGCACCAATCATACAATTTGCGTTTGAAACATCGATGCCAAACTGTAGTCTGAAATGAAGGTGCCTCAATCACTACAGAGGCACGCGGGACAAGAACCACAGGGCTCAATTTTCGGACACATTTTTTTTAACAATATATGCAGCTGTTTCGGACACTCGAATTTCTGACATTTACCGATGACTTAACGACATCAAACGATGGCCCCAGCGTAAGCAGAGCTTGTGTTTTAGATGACCATGCAGTGACCTTGGGGAACCTAGCATAAACATATACATATAAATATATATAATACGAGTAATCTGAAGCTTCTCCAAACAAACATAAACAGCCGGTGAGTTCAGCGCGTTTTAATGCAACTGTGAAATTCAACCTACGAGGCTAGACTTTAGGCCTGAAGTGGGAGGGTAAGGAAGGATTGCTGGTTTAGGAATGACAACTGCCTCACGCCAGCTGCTTGGAAAAGATCCAGTTGTGAGAAGGAAGTTAAAAATGTGGTGGATGATAGGGATGAGAATATCTGAACCAAGCTTGATCATTCTTCGGCTTATGCCATCAAAGCCAAATCAAATGCCTTCAGCGTTTGATTTAATAGATGTATTGCTCGTTGCAACTTCACGCTCAGTTACTTGCCTAAAAGAAAAAGTAGGTTTTGCAGGTTCTGGAGTGGCAATTAAAGCTTGTATCTTTATAGATAGGTATCATTGAATTGTAAGTCGAATATATTATATATTTTATGTGGTCGATCATAGTGAGATTTAATAATAATGATAATAATAATTTATTTCGGACACTTGATCCATATAAAGGATTAGTAACAATTTTTTTTATTTAATTTTACATTACATTGTAGGTGGCAACTATTCCAATGTTTTAATATAGATCTATCTACCTTTTCCTTTAATACTAGTAGAATACTGTTAGAGCTGTCGCAGGTCTGGCGCATCAGTGAGGCGACCATTTTCCTTGTAATCGCGAAAAAATCATCTACTCCTGCCGCCGCGAACATGCCTGAGCGCTGCAGCACCGCGGCAGCCCCAACAGTATTCTAAAACCGTTGTTATACTGTTCACGTAGAGCTGAGTCATCTTTCTTTTTATAACTAACGCAAAGGTTGCATGTGTAAAAAGATTGACAATAGGCTCTAAATAAAGTTATTTTAACTTGTGGTGTACAACGTGCAAACCTTCGAGCCAGCATATTGGTACGTACAGCGAGAGCTCTACGTGCTCTTTCGATGTCATCTTCATCCGTTAAGTGGGAATTAATAACGTGCCCAAGATATTTACGTTTAAAGGTCCGCTTTAATTCAATGTTATGTTTTATTTTATTAAGGTTATTGCAAGTAGTAATTGTATTTTTTATAGTAATTATTGTATTGTTTATTGTAAATAGTAATTGTATATATTGAATAAATAAAGAATGAAAGAAGGAATAAAATTGTTTATAAGAAATCGTTGCAAATTACTATACTCTATATTGTGTAGACTTTATACTATACTGCATATACAGTATGGATACCACTTATGGGCAATAAATGAAACCTCATACTTGTTATCGCCTTTTCTAACAGTATACAAAAAATGAAAGAAATCGGTCCAGTAATTAGGTCAAAAACCAGAGTTTTAATTTTGAGCAAATTCGTAGAGACACACTCTGTAGATTTGCTACACTAGGTCAATGAGTCAATGAACTTGAATTAACATTATTTAGTACTTAGTTGGAGAAATGCGACGTTGCCACGTAGTGCGTTATTTGCCGAGCGCGGGAATTCCCGTGAGTGGGGCGCGTGCAGGGTGGACACACCAGCTGTTCTGCCGCCCTACCGTAAAAGGATGCTAAGTGCAAAATCATATTTTTGAGAAAAATGACAAAAACCCGCCAAACTTGTTTTCTAAAGTTGTATGTAAGATAGCATGTTATAATCAGTTAGTTACCACTGTTTTGTAAAGGGAATAATAATCGGTTAATAAATAAGTTGAAAGAGAAAATGATCCGAGATTATGTTTATAATGTTTTTGCTTTAATCACTTAGTACATAGTGTTTTAAAATTATCATAACGGTACTTAAAAGCGTTCTTATTAAAAATTATTAAGTGTAGTTAGAGATAAAATAAATAAAGAAGTAGACAGTGAAATCTTATGAATTGTTTTTACGTGTTACGCCTAGACGGGACGAGTCGAATCGCTCCTGTTAAAATTCATAAATTCAATCGTAAAAACAAAAAATAAACATTTATTATAATAGGTACATAGTCCATTCCTTGAAATAATTTGTTAATTGTTAATAACAATAATAATAAAAACTCTAATAATGCAAAAATACGCTTATTTTAGTGCATTGATGATTATCATAGTTCCTTTTCTTGTAAATAAGTATTCAATACCGACATTGCACCTTTTGCACTATTTATGACTTATGTTTTTTGCCAACTGGGAAGTTATGTTTCGTCACTCGTCAGTAGTCGTCAGTTCACCGCTAGACTTCCGGGCCGCTGCGCATGTATGTGCCTACTGCAGAGATTTTTGATACTCGCGCTCGCGCATTGTGTAGTGATTATTGTAAACTGTGGTTAGGTTAGGTAGTTTAATTTATTCAGTATTTATTTGTTATGGTGACATTGACACTAGTTACTTGACTTTTGTGTGTGTGTGTTTTTTTTAACAAAATACCGCGACAACAACAGCATTTTTACAGTGCTGCAAAGTATACATACATGATTTTAATGTATGTTGAATGTCGCCAGAATGCAGTGTTAACTTTACGTATGTATCGGGAGAGATTTGGCGCAACTCGCACCTGTCCTACAATATAGGATAGTGCGCCATGATTGGGTTTATTTTCAGTTCAGTTAAATCGTGACGAAATAAAAAAGCACGGTTAAAAAATGAAAGTTAGTGATTTTTTCTCATTACGTCGCAAACCGTAAAACAACAATCGAAGATGGCGGCGCCGTGCTGCCTATCGCGCCATGCGTGTGCATCGTTGCCACTCTTCTGCTGAGGCTAAGGTGCGTCGTCAAACAGAGTGTTATACTGATACTGCATTTATTTTGCTATTTATTTTGTTTGAAAATGAAAGTTGTTTAATTTGCGGTTTTTCGTGTAATATTCGATTGAGTTATACTTCTGTGGACTATTATTACTTGTGGTTTCATTTTTTGCCCATGAGTGGTATCCACACTGTATAAGTCACCTCGGCAAAGTGTTGGAAACTCCAAGTTTTTGTATTTCTAGTAATTGCGTTTTAAGTTTTAATTTAAAAGATTTACTTTGCAAAATTCTTGCAGGTGGTGGAATGTTATTCCAACACTTTGTTGCACTGTAACGAAAACTACCAGTAATCGCCACTGTGCGGTGAGGTTGCACACTCAGTGGTGGACGTGAGGACCCATGTATGTTGTCACGCAATGTATTTGAATTAGAATATTTTAATTTATTAAATAGGTAGTCAGAACTTATAAACTTAATAATGTCGAACATAAGTGAAGCCAAGTGTAAATTTCTGCGGGCTTCCATTTTAAGTATAGATGTGTTATTGAGAAAAGGTGTGATGTGGTTTCTTGGAGGCACATCGAATACATATCTACAACACGCATTCTCTACGCGCTGCATTAAACGGCTGCTTTTATACAATAAACGAGGTCCATACAAAATATCGGTATATTTGAGGCGAGATAACACTAACGATTCGCAAACGGCGATTCGAGCATCTTTTGATAATAAGTTGCAAATTTTAGACAATATTTTTAATCTCCGTACCAAATATTCAAAATGAGTTTGAAATCGCATTTGACTATCGACTAAAACACCCAGACTTCTAGCCTCATCTGCTTGATCGATACCTAGATCTAGTAAACGGACTGTGGGAGACTTGGATTTTTGGATTTATAATGATAAGATTAGGTAAGATTGTTAGATAGTGTTTTTGAGCCTAAAATCATGAATTAAGATTTGTTAGTTTTTAGTACCAGAGAGTTTCTATTCTATTCTTCTAATTTATATATATAATTCTAATTCTATTAAGCTATTCTACTGAGATCTTTGTTAAAAAAGAGGGGTGTATTATTCTCTTTGTCCAATCTTGTGTGATTTATAGGCCCCAACCTCCAAGCTTTTAATTAATTAAAAAATTTAAAATAATTAAAGTAATTAAGTAAGAAGTCATCAAGTTTAAAGAAATAAAAAGTTTTGTTCCACGTGTCTGAGGGATATGAAATTTCAATTTTAATTGCTTGTTCTTAATGAAAAAAAAATATTTTAAGCTTTATTACTTGTACTATCAGTAAAATTAAATTTTAAATGTATAAATATTTTATTAAAAATATAGCTCAGCGTCTACTTGTTCTCAACTTTTGTGGATCTGTCGTTCGTATGTCGGCTACTGGCTTCGCTTTTTCTTAATAAAAAATGCTTTTGTTTTACTTTCGTTTAATATCGAAATTTTACAAAGGTTTTTTACGTCGTTTACGCATAGTGACGAAAGAAGAATGAATATAAAAAAAAATTGTCGTCTTATAGGTACATATTATAGTCATGACAAATACAAACTGGTTAAGTTAAAAATAGTTACAATGTGCTCCGATAGATGGCGTTAAGTTTAATTTAACGTTTTCACTACCGCTAACAAACACAGTCACGGGAATTCACGCGAAACTAGTTGCGGACAAAAGCATAGAAATAACCTAATAACCATCATACTCATTGAATTACGAGATTGTGAGAAGTTGACGTGTATATATTTGATATTATATTTTTGGAATTCAATGATAGCGTAGTAAGTAAATGGGATCTAACCGTGTATCCGGCATCGTCATCAAGCAATGCGAGTCGTGTGGCGGAGCGGTCGAGCGCGGCGTGCAGTAACCTGGCGTTGCGGAGCTGCAGGCGGCCCGCGCGCACCCAGCCCGCTGCCGCCCGCGCCACCACCTCCTGCAGCCGCGCCGTCCCTGCCGCCGCCAGTAGCCGCCGCGCCCCTGCCGCGCCCGCTGAGGCCAGCACGCGCCGCCGCGCCACTGCCTCGGCCGCCACGCGCCACACGTGGCACGAAGCACCTGCGCGCCACGCCTGCCGCGTGTCCAGCCACGACAACACGTAGCACATCACCTCGTATGCGCCCCGCTCCTCGCACTGCCACCACGAACCATCACCCTCTTCTTCAGTCGCCGGTTGGTTCTCCTTATCATTCGGCTCCTCATTCATCTCTGTATGTCTTTCCTCTCTCAAAGACTCGTTCCGCACCTCATCTGATTTCTTACTTTTCTGTACATATTTTATTCCGTATAGCTGTTCCTTTTCGATCTCATGTGCCTCCTCGATGTAATTCTGCTCTTGGTCCGAGGAGCTCAACATATTATCTTCCCACAACTCTTCATGTAATTTATAAATAATGTCTTAAAACCCACTGGTAAAGTAAACAAGGAATGTGTATAGGTATATCTAACCAAGAGCCGGCGCGTCGTGAAGCTAGTTCGCATTGTCGGTGTGCTGCTCCAAAAATAGCGAGCGCTATTGGTATATAAATAAAACAGTGTTTAGTTGCAACGAGAGCGCGTAGAATACTTGTGAATTGCTTTGCACATTTTTGAATATAAAAGTATTTCTTTTCAATATCGTAATGAAAAACAATTTAATTATAAAAGTATTTGCATTGTGTATCTAGTTTCTGGTGAGAATTAAACGGATTTGGATGAATTTAGTAAGCTTCTGTTTCGTATCGTGTGAGGGAGTGCCAAACTCTGGTGTCGGAGCTGTGCAAGCCGCCTCTGGAAGCCCCACAGGTCTCTGGCGTGGCTTCACGACTGATATTTGCGACAACGACCGGGACCGACGGGTTGAGGTGCCCTTTTGAAGCATGGAAATGCACAAATTCTTAAGCCACTGGCGGTCACCCATTTTTGAGTCATAAATTACCTTGAAAAATAAATAAGTGCTTTATATTAATGTGATACTGGAAATGCACGTCTAGTCGATTAAAGAAATAACATATAGTTAAATTAATTAAATAACTCATAATACTTACCTATACATGTATCGGTATAATCTGACGGGTAACCTTTAATCCGCTATTTACTTTAATCAAGGCTGGTTTCGTAATAACTTCTTCGGTATCATTTATTTATTTGTTGATTTTGCCACACAATACTTAACATACAGTAAAGTAGATTATTACGCCCCTATAATACGGGACGTACTTTTTTTTAAAGTAATGGTATAAAGCCTCTTGGCACTTTTATGAATAAGCCGATTACGTAAGATGTTGACGGGTCAGTCGGGGACAGGTGCTCAGGGAGAGACGCTGGTTTGGGAGCGGTTGCGGCATGTAACCATCGGTACAAACGACAACGTTGCTTTTAATGTCCAGTGTCGAGAATCCAGCTTATCAACCAAGATACCACATTATTTAGCTTAATTATCTCCCGATGTCGAAATAATTAATATTGATCAATAAAGATTCGTAAGTGAGAACAAATGCGAGGGTTTCATATCAAAAGAAAGTTCCCGTACACATTTCTCACTTGGAAATTTCTTGAAGTTGGAACAAAGGGAACCCACCTGCATGTTGTCCGCGCAACTTTCTCGCCGCTAAGTAATGAAAAAAGCCAAGTTTCCGTGGACTCCGCATTGTCTGCGGTCGCCGGCCAGCGGGCGGGTTTGTTGGCTCACAACTCCCAGGAAAATAACATTAATTTAACTGGCTCTCATCGCTTTGCTTTACAGAAAATTAATGTTTACCCTAGTGCTTACACAGGTACAGCTCGGTACAAGTGATGTTGACTGCTTAAATTCAAGTCTAAGAAATGGGCTTTCTCTATTTTAGTTACAAGGACTATCAGGTAAAATTCTCATCGGTTTATGGCAGTGTTTGTTGCGATTAAATTTAACAATATAACGATTTACAGACAAACATATTCACAAATCAACAATAGGAAAAATAAAAATTAGGACGGAAAAGTAAACCAACACAGTTATAATTTTTGTGTGGATGCCTAAAAAATTAATAAGAAATTATAAAGGTAATCGTATTGTCAATCATGTGGAATCAAACATTAGTGGTCGCTGATTAGACAACAGGACATATCTTACAATGTTGAAGAGTCGCTTTGACGTGCCGGTGGTGGTTTTACAGTTGTGGGCCGACGTGCAACCTCGATAAGAAGGAGCACATCCCCAATAAAATTTCATTAAATTACTTCTTACCACATTATGTAGTATTTATATATAGAGAAAAAAAGTTTATCAAGTTTCGATTAACTTGACTACCATGTTCTGTAGGTTGGATTTATTTTTGTCCTCAAAACATAATTTTGCTCGCCAAAATTGCTCTTATGAATTTGAAAATGTTTTTTATTTATTAAACTGTTTAAAACTTTACAAGATATTGGTATAAGTGATTTCATAAACAAATCATTTACTAATCCTTTTGTTTTTTTGCTTTCATGATTTAACGTCTCTTCACTGTTAACTGTCTAATTTTATATTTTTTTTTCTTGAAACATGATATAGACAATTATGTTTCGGGATTAACAAAAAGTAGGTACAACCCATAAACGAACGGAAACCATATTGAAGCTGAACTGACCCAACTTCGGTAAACGTTCATTGATCGGTCTAGTGACTCAACAAATTTGAGTATCCTTTAGGTGCTATTAGGGGGGAATGAAAAAACTTTCATGAAAAATCGCAATCACTTGAGGCACCAATCTTTTTGTATTCGTAGTAAATTTGTTGCTAAAATAACTACGGTATTAGGAAAGCGGAAATCAAGACGTTTGTCAACATGATTCAAGTTTCAGTCTTTAAAAAGACTGTTCTGTGACCTATTCAGAATGAAAATCTCAGCACTGCATTGTCCATATGCAAAAGTCAATAAACACTGCTTGCTGCCGAATACTCAGCTAGCGACTTCCCTCGCGCTCGCCCGGTTCCTTGTAACCTGTGGCTGCAATAACGCGGCTGCTGACCTCAGACCTCACAAATGAGAAGTCCATTATTGCTTTCAAGCCTGACTTGCTACTCGCTAATGAGCGGTCGGAAGGATCCACTGCGCGATTGACCGCTACACTTCGGGTACCTACGATGCGCTCTAGAGTGGTACTTCCTGACCCCGACGTAGGAAAGGTTCCATTTCAATCGTTTTAACTGTACGACTTACTTACAGCTTTCATGATAAATACGGTATCTTTGAATCCTGAAACGTATTCGTAAGTGTTTGGACGAGGTTTTGTGATGAAATCATTTTCTAGTCCAGTCGCTACATAATGCTACAAATGAGTATTAAAAACGTGAAACAACTTTTATTATAAATGTCCAGTAATTTGACTTTAAATTAAAAACTTTATTTGTAATTAAAATGCTTTAAACCAAGTAGCTAAAAACAATTTGGCTAATGGCATTATGTTGAATAAATAACTAATATAATGTACATTACCGGATTTCCAGCAGCCAATATTGCCTAAGGACCATACATAGCTTGTTAGGTAGTTATGTATATATATATATATAAAGCTGTAGCAAGGTGTACCTTTGACCATTAATTTCACCAGTTAGAAGACGGTCGACCCCGACAACCTCATTACATAGCGAATAAGGATAACAAAACTCGCCTGTTCTCTATTAATAAGACGGTGGACATCAGTTCTAACTAGAAACTTTGCAGAATTTAAAATTCGAACTGGTGGTGTTGACACCATTAAGTCTAGCGCAATCAGCGCTGGGTGACTTTAAAATGATTTTGCTATTTTAAAGAATAAAGTAAAAGTTGTAAAATGGGCTGGTTAATTTTGTTCATTTTTGACAGATAGTAAACGGTTTTCGAAACGTCCCACTATTCACTATAGTCAAGATGAATAAACGAAAAAAAATATCTCCTTACTCGTATTGAAAAATAGAACGCTTTCTTGAAGTATCTTGTACCTGCCTGCTCGCAGTCGAGCCATGTTGCTGAAACTGAGTGTATTTTACACATAAAATACACGCAGTATCATACAAAGGACACATCCTTTGTATGATACTGCGCCGGGTTATTATTCCGCGCGTCTGCGAGACGAAATTTATACGAAATCCGAGATCCCCGGAATTTACGGCAACCATAGAAATGCAAAACGACTGAATTCCAACTTGCTAAGATTTCCCCGATCCCCGCCCACGGGACCCAGTTCAAGGAAAAATCCGAAATAGCTAGCTTTGCGCTGCTGCTTCAAGGAGAAATCATAATATATTATTTTCGACTCAAGGCCGACTTCATTAGAAGCAGGCTTAATTAATACCGTTTCAATTGCGGCGGGTCAGACAACACACATCGCATTGCCACTATTTTATTAGTTGATACACAATATCTTCTTATTTGTGTTGACTATAAAATAATGAAGTATTTTAATAGAGTCGTCGACTATTTTACTTTAATATAGCCTGCGAATGACCACGCATGCTTTATTATATTGTTAATGATCGATTGATATAGTATGCAATGCGTTGCCGGCCATATGACTTAGATGAATTGGATTTGTTCCAGTATTGCACTGGCTGTACCTACCTCCCCTTTGCCCGGAACACAACCACGTAGCGTGATTATTACGGCACTCAAAATAAGACAGACTGTAGTACTGCCCCACCGAGACCGTAACAAATTAAACTCTACAACGAGTGGTTTCCCCTCTCAGTAAGTGAGTCATGTTTCAGCGGAATCCACTAACAGAATCCACTAAAACGAAACTGAATTTTGAAAAGTTGACATCAGTTGACAGTGTTGGAATGCCTTCAAAGTACACTCTACGTACGAATACGAAAATTATTTTGTTACGACAATTAAATAAAACTTAAGTATTTACTTTGTTTAGTATTTATTACTTCAAGCATGATGTATTCTCCTTTAAGCGTTTGTTACACCTAAATTAAGTTATGATTTGTTTTTATATGTCTTATGTATGTACTGATGTAAACAAACGTTGGAGGAAACATATGGACGACCGATTGGTGTAGTGGAAAGTAGCTTTGCCTCATACGCCGAAGGTCCCAGGTTCGAGTCCTGGCCGGGGCATGCATTTGTGTGATGAACACAGATGTTTGTTCTCGGGTCATGGTTGTTTGTATTTACATATGTATGTTTATTCTGGGGTTCCCCCAGTTCGCTGTATGGTCATTTATAACACAAGCTCTGCTTACTTTGGGGCCATACAGTTGGTGTGTTTGTCTGGGGATTTATTATTATTATTATAAATAGCAATTGAACGTAGTTTCGGTCTATATTTACCTCTAGTACTAACCTTCGTTCAAGCCGAGCAGTCCATTTATGTATCGTGAAGAGAGTATAATGTTGTGACAATATTGGGCAGCAGTGAGGTGGCGCGAGCATTCACGTAACATAAGCTGCTTATTACCTATTCAATAGCGGGATTATGACGTCATTACCTCGCTGAAATAGCGGGAACCCGGGCTGTAGCCGGTAAGACGCTTAGTTATATGTCCGTGTAAATAGAATACAAATAATTATAAGGCATCTAATATTATTTCATTTGCACAAAATTCGAGCACTTGAAAAGTCTTACTGAGAAACGTGATCTCACAGTTCTTTACAAGAACATCGACAGAAATCTGCGAGGTTGATACTCAGAAACTCGCGAAAGCTCAGTAAGACGGAATCAAGGGGTGCAAGTTGGTACGAGAGCGGGAATTTCATTAAAATGTGTGTCGCGGGACGGAGCGGCGCAGTGGTGGGGCGGCGCGGCGTGCTCGAGATAATCCTTGGGCGGTATTCGCGCCGCGCTGCGCCGGTCCGTCTCCGCGGAGGGCAAGTGTTAGTGACTGCTGCTAGAGATGATACGAAGCGGACTAATACATATAGTATTTTCCTTTGTGATAAAAGATTTAGCGTTAAAGCTAATGTTAATAGAATAGACTTGTAAAAAAGCTCATGAGTGATCTTTATGATACGTAAAGAAACAATTGTTATTTCCGTATAAGGTAAAGATACAATAATTATTTCGATAAGTAGGTATTACCTTGATGCTTTAGTAATGCGATTATATGTACATAGTATTTTTTGGCAGTCAGGAAAAAGCATCTCTCGTAATAATATTAAGTACCGGGCGCCCCACCCTCTGTGTTACGAACTCCGACACAGTTTTATCTAAATTCCAACAAAATTATGTGGAGACGTCATTGAATTATAATTTTTTGAGCGGGTCGACTTGACTTAATGGGCGCGGCTGCCACAGGTCTGCACATTAATATTTATGAAGCACTCAGTTCTGTTGCGGGAGATGTTAGTGAGTCAGATGTTGCCTTAAATGTAGTTGAGGTTTGGAAATTGCGGCTTAGGCACGAATATTTTATACAGCAAATGTACCTTTGTAATGGCTAGCTGGGAATTGCAGGTCGCATTTGATGCTCTGCGCGGCGTTCATAAAGTTCTTTGGTTCCATGATTCCGCAGCGGCCGGCGGCTAATGGAGGCGGCCTTTGGTATCCAGTAAAGGGATGGAATTCATTTATCAAAGTTTGCTTGAATGTATTTTCGCTTTAGGCTCCAGCACAGTCCCACGTAAAGCAAATTGACCGAATTCATTGCCGTGTGTTGATAATTATTTGATCAGCCGATTTGCGTTATAACGCAGGTTGGGAAACAATGGATCATGCCTTCATTTAGTCTCTTGTTCTACACAAAGAGATCCGTACAGCGGTGAATGTTTTCATCTAAGAGAATAAGTAACATCTTGCACCCTTCCAGGCAGGGGATGGAAATGTAATTAACGTTAATGAGATATGAATTTAAATTAGTACAGTGCGTGCTTCTCTTGGCGTTGCTTGCCGTTTATGGTCCTTATGTACGTATATGTTGGCATTACTTTTAGTAAAATTTCCAAACAGGTATAAAGGTATTCTATATACCTTTTTGGAAATCAAGTACCAATTTGACCTTTTAGTCAGCCAGAACAGTTGGTATTCTCACGTCTCATGTAACAGGCATGCCAACAGTCAGTGTTAGTTAAAATACACAAGAAAAATAATTGCCAAAGTGATAAAATTTAACATTTTTCAATTTCATCTAATGGTTGGAACTCGCATCTAACAAGATACAAACTTTAAATAAAATGTTGGAGATTTGTTTTTAAGTAAATTTACGTTAGAATGTAGATCGATCTTCACGTCAAATACAAAAAAGTTTGTAAGAGTCTGCGAAAGGAAATGTTGGCGGGGAGCGTTCGGCCGGAGCTGGGTCTTTGCGTTGTTGCGCGAACAAGCGGAACCAGAGTTCTTTCCCTTTTTTAATTGAATTGAGGTAAATCTAAAGGTTTTCTTTTGAGTTGTTTTATCTAGGTCGTTGCTTTCTTCCGCAGTAAACTCCTGTTTATGTACACTGCCACGTGTGCCGCAGCTCCGCGTCTTTATAAGGTTTGGTCGTGGCATGAGGATTTTCTCGTAGGTTGTGATTTTTAGTGAGTTTAAGGGAGGTCGAAAAAGTGTAAAGTAATATTTTTATTATACATTCGCTAATAGATACTTAATACCGATATTTTACACGTGGCTCTGCCAATTTGGAATAAAGAACTAACTATTTGTAGGAGCCGCGACGGCAGCAGAGTATCTTAGTTACGATCTCGTCTGGGTTTTTACTACAGTCCTTCTTATATGGACCGCCATTGTACGCGTAATCACGTTTACATGGTTTTTTCTCCTTGTACTGGAAGTTAAAGGGACACCCAGTGCGATTACCTACGCTTGGCAACGCGTTATTAGTCGATATAATCATCACAATTACTGCTAATTTATAGAACACCCACGAGAAATTATGTCCATGGGTGGGAATACCACTTACCATCAGGTGGATGACATGATAGTTTGCCGGCTAAGAAATCAGTAAAAAAATGTAACTAGGGTAGGGATCGACATTTGCATCGATTTGAGTTTCAGAGTTTGGTCCTGACTGCTGTTAAATGTAAAGGTGATTCTAACATATATTAAAAAAGATAGGCGATGTGTACATGTTTGCAACATGCTGGGGGAGAAGTTTATAATTGCTGTTGGCTTCACCCAACGTATTTGACGTTGTCACACTGCATATTGCCTGGACCTTTTAAACACGATGCATTTTGGAGAGTGTGCAAATACTCTATCAGAATTTATTGAACCATTTCAACATCGAACTACGAGGCGCTGGCGGAGACTCGGCCCAATAATGCTTTATACACCTAAAAGTCAAACCAAACGATTTCACAGCTCTTTTCCTTCTTCGCACAATGAGTTGCCATTTTACATTTTTTCTAAACCATAAAAGTAATTATAATAATACTTAACACTTTTTATTGTGTCCAATTACAATTACAATTAGAGGATTAAAGAATGAAATCTTAGAAACAAGTCATTAAAGAGTGAATTCTTCCAGACAACCTTAGGTATGGTACAGGGAACATTTGTAATATGGTGTAAATGCAGTATAAGAATGATTGCGATACTTTCTTAATACAAAATAGTTTAATAAAATTTTAGTCTTTATTTAATATTCTGGGTTGACTTTATCTTAACGAGTGCGAGCTCGATCCATAACAATACCAGTTCGTCTGGAAGATCTGGAATCTTCAAAAGTTAAGTTATTCGGTCCCTCAGTGTACCTTGGTATACTCTTTGTAGAGGCGTGTAACGAGGGCGTCTTCATCATCGCTTTCCATCCGATGAGACGGAGGACAGGCGTGTGTCCGATTTAAAATAAAAAAGAACTTAAAGGAAGTAATATTTTATATAAACTTTTTAAACTCTAATGGAGAGATGTTAACTAAAGAAACTGTGCACTCCCGCGGCAGTGAACCATCTATATGAAGTACAAAGTAGCGCCAGCAGAGATGTTAACTAAAGAAACTGTGCACTCCCGCGGCAGTAAACCATCTATATGAAGGACAAAGTAGCGCCAGCAGAGATGTTAACTAAAGAAACTGTGCACTCCCGCGGCAGTACACCATCTATATGAAGGACAAAGTAGCGCCGGGAGAGATGTTAACTAAAGAAACTGTGCACTCCCGCGGCAGTGAACCATCTATATGAAGTACAAAGTAGCGCCAGCAGAGATGTTAACTAAAGAAACTGTGCACTCCCGCGGCAGTGAACCATCTATATGAAGTACAAAGTAGCGCCAGCAGAGATGTTAACTAAAGAAACTGTGCACTCCCGCGGCAGTACACCATCTATATGAAGGACAAAGTAGCGCCGGGAGAGATGTTAACTAAAGAAACTGTGCACTCCCGCGGCAGTACACCATCTATATGAAGGACAAAGTAGCGCCGGGAGAGATGTTAACTAAAGAAACTGTGCACTCCCGCGGCAGTGAACCATCTATATGAAGTACAAAGTAGCGCCAGCAGAGATGTTAACTAAAGAAACTGTGCACTCCCGCGGCAGTGAACCATCTATATGAAGTACAAAGTAGCGCCAGCAGAGATGTTAACTAAAGAAACTGTGCACTCCCGCGGCAGTACACCATCTATATGAAGGACAAAGTAGCGCCGGGAGAGATGTTAACTAAAGAAACTGTGCACTCCCGCGGCAGTGAACCATCTATATGAAGTACAAAGTAGCGCCAGCAGAGATGTTAACTAAAGAAACTGTGCACTCCCGCGGCAGTGAACCATCTATATGAAGTACAAAGTAGCGCCAGCAGAGATGTTAACTAAAGAAACTGTGCACTCCCGCGGCAGTACACCATCTATATGAAGGACAAAGTAGCGCCGGGAGAGATGTTAACTAAAGAAACTGTGCACTCCCGCGGCAGTACACCATCTATATGAAGGACAAAGTAGCGCCAGCAGAGATGTTAACTAAAGAAACTGTGCACTCCCGCGGCAGTACACCATCTATATGAAGGACAAAGTAGCGCCAGCAGAGATGTTAACTAAAGAAACTGTGCACTCCCGCGGCAGTACACCATCTATATGAAGTACAAAGTAGCGCCGGGAGAGATGTTAACTAAAGAAACTGTGCACTCCCGCGGCAGTACACCATCTATATGAAGGACAAAGTAGCGCCGGGAGAGATGTTAACTAAAGAAACTGTGCACTCCCGCGGCAGTACACCATCTATATGAAGGACAAAGTAGCGCCAGCAGAGATGTTAACTAAAGAAACTGTGCACTCCCGCGGCAGTACACCATCTATATGAAGGACAAAGTAGCGCCGGGAGAGATGTTAACTAAAGAAACTGTGCACTCCCGCGGCAGTACACCATCTATATGAAGTACAAAGTAGCGCCGGGAGAGATGTTAACTAAAGAAACTGTGCACTCCCGCGGCAGTACACCATCTATATGAAGGACAAAGTAGCGCCAGCAGAGATGTTAACTAAAGAAACTGTGCACTCCCGCGGCAGTACACCATCTATATGAAGGACAAAGTAGCGCCGGGAGAGATGTTAACTAAAGAAACTGTGCACTCCCGCGGCAGTGAACCATCTATATGAAGTACAAAGTAGCGCCAGCAGAGATGTTAACTAAAGAAACTGTGCACTCCCGCGGCAGTAAACCATCTATATGAAGGACAAAGTAGCGCCGGGAGAGATGTTAACTAAAGAAACTGTGCACTCCCGCGGCAGTGAACCATCTATATGAAGTACAAAGTAGCGCCAGCAGAGATGTTAACTAAAGAAACTGTGCACTCCCGCGGCAGTGAACCATCTATATGAAGTACAAAGTAGCGCCAGCAGAGATGTTAACTAAAGAAACTGTGCACTCCCGCGGCAGTACACCATCTATATGAAGGACAAAGTAGCGCCGGGAGAGATGTTAACTAAAGAAACTGTGCACTCCCGCGGCAGTACACCATCTATATGAAGGACAAAGTAGCGCCAGCAGAGATGTTAACTAAAGAAACTGTGCACTCCCGCGGCAGTACACCATCTATATGAAGGACAAAGTAGCGCCGGGAGAGATGTTAACTAAAGAAACTGTGCACTCCCGCGGCAGTGAACCATCTATATGAAGTACAAAGTAGCGCCAGCAGAGATGTTAACTAAAGAAACTGTGCACTCCCGCGGCAGTAAACCATCTATATGAAGGACAAAGTAGCGCCGGGAGAGATGTTAACTAAAGAAACTGTGCACTCCCGCGGCAGTGAACCATCTATATGAAGTACAAAGTAGCGCCAGCAGAGATGTTAACTAAAGAAACTGTGCACTCCCGCGGCAGTACACCATCTATATGAAGGACAAAGTAGCGCCGGGAGAGATGTTAACTAAAGAAACTGTGCACTCCCGCGGCAGTACACCATCTATATGAAGGACAAAGTAGCGCCGGGAGAGATGTTAACTAAAGAAACTGTGCACTCCCGCGGCAGTACACCATCTATATGAAGTACAAAGTAGCGCCGGGAGAGATGTTAACTAAAGAAACTGTGCACTCCCGCGGCAGTACACCATCTATATGAAGGACAAAGTAGCGCCGGGAGAGATGTTAACTAAAGAAACTGTGCACTCCCGCGGCAGTACACCATCTATATGAAGTACAAAGTAGCGCCGGGAGAGATGTTAACTAAAGAAACTGTGCACTCCCGCGGCAGTACACCATCTATATGAAGGACAAAGTAGCGCCAGCAGAGATGTTAACTAAAGAAACTGTGCACTCCCGCGGCAGTACACCATCTATATGAAGGACAAAGTAGCGCCGGGAGAGATGTTAACTAAAGAAACTGTGCACTCCCGCGGCAGTACACCATCTATATGAAGTACAAAGTAGCGCCGGGAGAGATGTTAACTAAAGAAACTGTGCACTCCCGCGGCAGTACACCATCTATATGAAGGACAAAGTAGCGCCAGCAGAGATGTTAACTAAAGAAACTGTGCACTCCCGCGGCAGTACACCATCTATATGAAGGACAAAGTAGCGCCGGGAGAGATGTTAACTAAAGAAACTGTGCACTCCCGCGGCAGTACACCATCTATATGAAGTACAAAGTAGCGCCGGGAGAGATGTTAACTAAAGAAACTGTGCACTCCCGCGGCAGTACACCATCTATATGAAGGACAAAGTAGCGCCGGGAGAGATGTTAACTAAAGAAACTGTGCACTCCCGCGGCAGTACACCATCTATATGAAGGACAAAGTAGCGCCGGGAGAGATGTTAACTAAAGAAACTGTGCACTCCCGCGGCAGTACACCATCTATATGAAGGACAAAGTAGCGCCGGGAGAGATGTTAACTAAAGAAACTGTGCACTCCCGCGGCAGTGAACCATCTATATGAAGTACAAAGTAGCGCCAGCAGAGATGTTAACTAAAGAAACTGTGCACTCCCGCGGCAGTACACCATCTATATGAAGTACAAAGTAGCGCCAGCAGAGATGTTAACTAAAGAAACTGTGCACTCCCGCGGCAGTACACCATCTATATGAAGTACAAAGTAGCGCCAGCAGAGATGTTAACTAAAGAAACTGTGCACTCCCGCGGCAGTAAACCATCTATATGAAGGACAAAGTAGCGCCGGGAGAGATGTTAACTAAAGAAACTGTGCACTCCCGCGGCAGTGAACCATCTATATGAAGTACAAAGTAGCGCCAGCAGAGATGTTAACTAAAGAAACTGTGCACTCCCGCGGCAGTGAACCATCTATATGAAGTACAAAGTAGCGCCAGCAGAGATGTTAACTAAAGAAACTGTGCACTCCCGCGGCAGTACACCATCTATATGAAGGACAAAGTAGCGCCGGGAGAGATGTTAACTAAAGAAACTGTGCACTCCCGCGGCAGTACACCATCTATATGAAGGACAAAGTAGCGCCGGGAGAGATGTTAACTAAAGAAACTGTGCACTCCCGCGGCAGTGAACCATCTATATGAAGTACAAAGTAGCGCCAGCAGAGATGTTAACTAAAGAAACTGTGCACTCCCGCGGCAGTGAACCATCTATATGAAGTACAAAGTAGCGCCAGCAGAGATGTTAACTAAAGAAACTGTGCACTCCCGCGGCAGTACACCATCTATATGAAGGACAAAGTAGCGCCGGGAGAGATGTTAACTAAAGAAACTGTGCACTCCCGCGGCAGTACACCATCTATATGAAGGACAAAGTAGCGCCGGGAGAGATGTTAACTAAAGAAACTGTGCACTCCCGCGGCAGTACACCATCTATATGAAGGACAAAGTAGCGCCGGGAGAGATGTTAACTAAAGAAACTGTGCACTCCCGCGGCAGTACACCATCTATATGAAGGACAAAGTAGCGCCGGGAGAGATGTTAACTAAAGAAACTGTGCACTCCCGCGGCAGTGAACCATCTATATGAAGTACAAAGTAGCGCCAGCAGAGATGTTAACTAAAGAAACTGTGCACTCCCGCGGCAGTAAACCATCTATATGAAGGACAAAGTAGCGCCGGGAGAGATGTTAACTAAAGAAACTGTGCACTCCCGCGGCAGTGAACCATCTATATGAAGTACAAAATAGCGCCAGCAGAGATGTTAACTAAAGAAACTGTGCACTCCCGCGGCAGTGAACCATCTATATGAAGTACAAAGTAGCGCCAGCAGAGATGTTAACTAAAGAAACTGTGCACTCCCGCGGCAGTACACCATCTATATGAAGGACAAAGTAGCGCCGGGAGAGATGTTAACTAAAGAAACTGTGCACTCCCGCGGCAGTACACCATCTATATGAAGGACAAAGTAGCGCCGGGAGAGATGTTAACTAAAGAAACTGTGCACTCCCGCGGCAGTACACCATCTATATGAAGTACAAAGTAGCGCCGGGAGAGATGTTAACTAAAGAAACTGTGCACTCCCGCGGCAGTGAACCATCTATATGAAGTACAAAGTAGCGCCGGGAGAGATGTTAACTAAAGAAACTGTGCACTCCCGCGGCAGTACACCATCTATATGAAGGACAAAGTAGCGCCGGGAGAGATGTTAACTAAAGAAACTGTGCACTCCCGCGGCAGTAAACCATCTATATGAAGTACAAAGTAGCGCCAGCAGAGATGTTAACTAAAGAAACTGTGCACTCCCGCGGCAGTACACCATCTATATGAAGGACAAAGTAGCGCCAGCAGAGATGTTAACTAAAGAAACTGTGCACTCCCGCGGCAGTAAACCATCTATATGAAGTACAAAGTAGCGCCGGGAGAGATGTTAACTAAAGAAACTGTGCACTCCCGCGGCAGTGAACCATCTATATGAAGTACAAAGTAGCGCCAGCAGAGATGTTAACTAAAGAAACTCTACGACTCCCGCGGCAGTAAACCATCTATATGAAGGACAAAGTAGCGCCAGCAGAGATGTTAACTAAAGAAACTGTGCACTCCCGCGGCAGTAAACCATCTATATGAAGGACAAAGTAGCGCCAGCAGAGATGTTAACTAAAGAAACTCTACGACTCCCGCGGCAGTAAACCATCTATATGAAGGACACAGTACTGCCCAGGAGAGATGTTAACTAAAGAAACTCTACGACTCCCGCGGCAGTAAACCATCTATATGAAGGACACAGTACTGCCCAGGAGAGATGTTAACTAAAGAAACTCTACGACTCCCGCGGCAGTACACCATCTATATGAAGGACAAAGTAGCGCCAGCAGAGATGTTAACTAAAGAAACTC
Source organism: Marasmarcha lunaedactyla (assembly GCA_923062675.1). NCBI lineage: Eukaryota > Metazoa > Arthropoda > Insecta > Lepidoptera > Pterophoridae > Marasmarcha > Marasmarcha lunaedactyla. The sequence goes on from OV281346.1 coordinate 28,456,190, forward strand.
TACGACTCCCGCGGCAGTAAACCATCTATATGAAGGACAAAGTAGCGCCAGCAGAGATGTTAACTAAAGAAACTGTGCACTCCCGCGGCAGTAAACCATCTATATGAAGGACAAAGTAGCGCCAGCAGAGATGTTAACTAAAGAAACTCTACGACTCCCGCGGCAGTAAACCATCTATATGAAGGACACAGTACTGCCCAGGAGAGATGTTAACTAAAGAAACTCTACGACTCCCGCGGCAGTAAACCATCTATATGAAGGACACAGTACTGCCCAGGAGAGATGTTAACTAAAGAAACTCTACGACTCCCGCGGCAGTAAACCATCTATATGAAGGACACAGTACTGCCCAGGAGAGATGTTAACTAAAGAAACTCTACGACTCCCGCGGCAGTAAACCATCTATATGAAGGACACAGTACTGCCCAGGAGAGATGTTAACTAAAGAAACTCTACGACTCCCGCGGCAGTAAACCATCTATATGAAGGACACAGTACTGCCCAGGAGAGATGTTAACTAAAGAAACTCTACGACTCCCGCGGCAGTAAACCATCTATATGAAGGACACAGTACTGCCCAGGAGAGATGTTAACTAAAGAAACTCTACGACTCCCGCGGCAATAAACCATCTACGATCGATTATGTCCGTTGGCACGGATACCACACGCCAAGAGGATCTAAAGCTAACTTGCAGTTTTCACTAAAAACGTAAAAAAATATACTCGTAACTACTGATTAAACACAAATGTAGCAACATCTGTGTTTTATACGCCAATAAATAAAATATACACGTTCATTGGTGTATTTTTCCAATGTCCGTTGCGGCGCCAGTGCAATAAATCGCAACTGGTGCACGAACGCTGACCAGCACAATGGCGCGCCGCGTGCGGCGGCGAGGCGGCGAGCAACTAGTGCCGGACAAATGAAATGACCGGTCGGCCCGAGGTTATTTCCAACGTGTCATGTGAAGCGTTTTTATGTGAGGTTGATTGGCGCGGCACGCACGTGTCTGGAATTACGATGTACATAAATGTTTGCGATAGAAAACTATATATTAGAATTTAAAAAAAAATCATAAAGATAGTTTTTAGAAGCGCATTTTCCGTTGTCAGATTACCGACACTTACTATAAGATATCATGTAAAATAAAGCACACAGGTAAGCGTGCGGGAACACAGAGTCTAGAAATACGCTATGATTTAAAGTGGCAGATGCTTCTTTGACTCTCAACACGTCTATTTAATTACAAGTTTGTTATTAATAACTGAACAGTAAGCAAAATAACAATGACGAATAATAAATCTTTAAATGGGTAAGTCAATAAACCTTGTACCGAGCTTCGAAGATCCAAAAGGAATTGTAAAGAATCATTAGGTTTCAAGAAATGGCTCTCTCAAGGAACAGCGCGTCGAGGGTATTTAGTAACATTCATCCACGGAGCCAGAGGGGCTTGGTGACTCAGACAGTTGCAATAATTGGTTGTTGATGACATTTTCAACCGTAAAAGCGCGAATTCAGTAACTTAAAAAGAAACTCATAACTGGTGAAAAAAGTTACACTTCCTCTTTTTTCTGAATCTCGATCATTATCATCGTCAAGCGAAAATACACCTTAAACTTCGACTTCAAAGGTCTTTTCAAAGAAATAACCTCTCGGCATGCTTTTGTCAAAACAACTGTTAAATACATGAAATATAAGGTGTATAATTGGAATGCGTCATGAAAGAAGGAGCATGACGACTAATATAATCTTTAGAAATTGCACACGGTGAAAGGGTGCCCTATGTTCTAATGAAAATTGCAATTTGAATGTCTAAATGCCGAAAGCTGCACACCGAAGGATCACGAGAGCCTGCCGTCCGTTAACAATAACTATTGCAACCTATTGTATCTATACAAGCTACCTAGCTAGTTTCGCTGGTTCTGTCAATACAAAGTTAGTAAGAAAACATCTTCGAAGCGCATTCCTCGAGCATTTTCCCTGAATGAAGTTAGCGCCACCTCGCCGCGCGCCAACGCTCATTTAACTTGGAGCATTTTATCGCTTCTTTCTGTTACTTTAAATGCATGACAACGCAAATAATGAGCCCAAGTTTTCTCAGAAAGTAAAAGTTAAAAATGCTTTTCTAAGGTAGAGACGGCAAAAAATGCGATTTATTATACCCAAAAAGAATTGTCAAAGTATTAATGCACAAGTTTTTATATGTTTGTTAATGTATGTTCTTTTTGTTTTATTGAAAGTTTCAGAAGCGATTTACACGCTATATTCGTGCTTTATGAAGATTGAGTGGAGACACGCTTCGGGAGGGATTTTAATCTTTTGTCTGATTATTTCGTTTTACGCGTGGTGTTTCTAATATGATGTGTAAAGTACGGTGACTTTTCCAGTTTACAATTTCTTTTAATTTAAAAATATATCGGGAGAAGTGGTAGGCTGATAGAAGTTGTACTCGTATATGAAGCTTAAATTAAATTAATAACACAAATAATAATTATAACATAGATATGCAATACAATGCGAATTATTAATAATATCCGTTATAACAAATATATAATACCAGGCCACGAAATCCGCGGGCGGCCGAAGACGTAAAGAATACACTTATCACCGTAGTTATTTTGATGTTCTGACGATTTGATTATAAATGAAAAAGCTATTATTTCTTCTTTGCTTTGTAATGTTTAATAATAACAACGCAATAAGAATATTGAGTAAAGAGGGTCATAATATTTATTTTAAGGATTACTACGACTACGGACTACGGACGAGGACTACGACTCCATTAAATTGTCTAGTCAAGTACTTAGGTCACATCATTTTAATAAGCGACTTTACTCATTACAATCTATGTGGACAAGTTTACTTAACGCATGAAATATAATTTTATATATATAACTTTCTACGTAGACTGTACCCTTGAAAAAAATGTTATATATACGAAAGTGGGTGCGTGAAGTGGACGCATTCATTTTTTATGTTAAGGAGTGGTGACTTAAATCTTCAATCGATTGTCATGAGATTTTCCATACAAGTCTTCAGGGGTAAGAACATAAAGGAACATTATACGAGTATATTATTTCATATGGAAAATAAGTTTTGATCCCGAGGAAATAAGCGAATCCGCAGGAAAATATAGCAAGCTATAAATTGAGTGAATATTTATAAAATAAACTAAATTATTAATTTGAACCAAATAACAAGGGGAGGAATATTATTGTAGCATTACGTGGCTGGCACCGCGGTACAGGCAACGTTGAATTAATTGAATAATTATTTAAATCATTTCGAGGGTCTGCAATTTCACGGGAAGCCGAGCAGATATTTGCCCTACTGATTTGCCACATTTTCAATACTAAAATATCTGATTTTTGCTGGCAGATGAAAACGCACATTTTAAGTTATGTTCCGAAGTCTAAAAACCAAGCCATCACATGGACCCGCTATGTTTGCCTGAAAGTCCTACTTGCGCTCTAACTTTGAGCAAGTCATGATATTTTTTCAGACTTTTTTATTTGTAAAAATAATACAAATTTTAATAAATATATTTTTGTATAAACCAGGTTGGATTCTAATAAAATAGCAGTGGATGGATTTTACGCAAATATGAAGCCATCGCAGAATACCGTACTAAGCTCTTCGCCGGAATAGTCATTTTCTCTTTCTACGGTATAGGATACTGTTCAGTCCAACTAGGTACTCCACAATACTTGAAGTCCAGATTCCATTTCCTACACAGTACCCAGAAAAGACAACTGCGTTCGTCTAGTAATTTGGCGTAAGCTACGCCGCCACATACCACATCTCACTTCAGTAAGTCATTTACGGCGCACGTGGTGTCGCTGGGGAACGAGCTCCCGTTTAAGATTCCATCAGCTAAAACTGTACATTCCTTTAAGAAGATGGTCAAACTGTACTACCAAAGTAGATTCAAGTGAACTTTAGAAGAAGACATGTAGGATCAAACATCACCTTTGTAAATATTGTATATATGCATACGTATGAATGTGTATATGTGCATGTATTTAAAAATTTGTATTTATATTCTATTGTATATTTATATTATTATAAAAATTATAATAAATAGTCATATTTACACTTATATTCTGTTACACCCTAGTACAAAGTTTCCTGTGCCATACCTAAGGTAATCTGTAAGAAATCACTTCGTAGTGATAAGGTCACATTTATTGCTTGAATTTTCTATACAAGTTTCTTTGTTTTTATTTTCTGGTTTTTGCTTTTTTTGAATTTGGTGTTCAATAAACACACCATTCAAATATATAGACAAGAAGTATTTAAATCGATTAAAAGTCGAAAACGAGTAGTAAGCAGAACAGTTTTCACGCCCCATTTATTTACAAAAGGATACAAAGAAAAAAATATTGTTCTAACTATGAAATAAAATCTCAAATAAAAAATGACTAGACGCCAAAACTTATGACGATGTTGTGGAATTGTTATCACTGAATGGTTAAAAAAAATGTAAATTATAATACAAAAACTGCTTTTTAAATTATTATGCAAAAATAAAATATATTAAGTGCTTAAGAAAATTTTCAATCAGAAAAAATGTAAAGATAAATGTCTGTTGTTTAACATAATAACAATAACATTATAACAAAACATTATAACAACTAATATATCTAACATAGAAAAAAAATACGTAGTGTATTTCTTCGAAATATTAAGAATTTTGTTAATTTTTTTTTATTAAATCTTTAATATCTGGTAGACTATATAAAGTGTTCTTTGTATATCTAAATTAAGCAGTTTTGAATGTGTTTTTTTTGCCATCGTAACATTTAACAAAATAATATAGCGACATTTATTTATACTTGTACCACACGACAAATTTACACTCTCACATGTTATCTTTAATAAAAGTGGTGTCTCACTAAGTCTTAGTGAGTTTAGTTGTTCAACCAGTTGTTATTTATATTATGAGAAATGAACTAACCACCAATGTGTTTGTGTTAGTATATGAATGTAAAGTAAAAGAAGATTTGTAGCATGTTATATGTCTGTTAACATTAATTAGAGGAAGGAACTCACTTCTGCAAAACAGGTCTGCGTACCAATGTTGGAAGTCAGAGCTTGTATTCGCTTGTATTAAAACATTTCGGAAAATAAATATTTTATTATTATTATTATCATTATGTGTTTATTTGGTTAGTGTCAAACTTCTAGAAGAAAATATACAATTATTTTTCTATGAGCCATTTTTAATTCCTCCAAGGATTTGATTGATTTTTTAAGATTTCTACTTAAAAAATCAATGGAACCTTATTCTTTTATTATTGGTAAGATAAACAATTATATTCAGATGTATAAGTTAAACTATGACAAGATAGTATGTTCGAGTGGAAGCCGTGTGAACGTTGATAACTGCGGCTGTCGGCGAATGTTACTGAGAAGCGAAGGAGCTCCGCTCTAGAGCAACGTGATCTCATGACTTTACGTATTACGACTCTGAGCAAAATACCGAAAAGCACAAAAACATTTTAAGGAAAGGCACTATTTCCAATTAATTTATTTTATTAAAATTTAACTGAATTACTGATACAATACAATTATTATCTAGATTTGAATGTAATCATACACATTCCTTTACCAAAACTCATTCAGTAGTCGCGTGATACGTAGGTACAAGTCTTACACTGTTCTGGGAACATATAAACATAAAATGTATACTCCACAAAGACGATAAGTTGTCATCAGTTCTGTACTTGTGAAGTGAGCCGGAGCTCCGCCACGCGTAGTGGGATGCCACACAGGCTCGCGTTTTGTTTTGTTTCTTTGCCGATCTTCCTGTAACCGCGACATCTGCACAGTTGCAGAACTCAGCTATTTAACTACAGTCCAAACAAGCTGCCTGTGGTTCCCCATCAGTTCGGCCTTCGCGCTAAGCACTCCTGCCCACAGCAAGTCCATCGAATCGTCGAGTACATACTTGACGGCTTCTATCCGCTTCGTTATAAAATAGTCGCGGTTTTCTTTGACGTAACCAAGGCTTTCGACAACAGCGGTCTCGTTTATAAACTCTACAAAATAGGCTTACCGGATCGCCTAGTCAGTTTAATTGCGCCTTTTCTCAAAAACCGTACGTTTCTATTTAAACATGAAGGCACGCTTTCCGCGCCTCGTCCCATAAAGGCTGGAGTCCCTCAGGGCTCAGTCCTCGCCCCTCTGTTGTACACCGTGTACACCAACGACATTCCCATCCCGCCGAAAGGCGTCGAACTCGCCCTCTTTGCTGACGACACTGCACTCTACACCAAAGGTCATAGTGCCCCGCAGCTTGTAACCAGACTACAAAAGGCCGTAAACGCCCTCGGTGTATGGTTTCAAAAATGGCGCATCGATGTGAATCCAGACAAGAGTTCTGCCATTCGCGACCCCAAACGCCGTCGTCCCGCTGGCGATCCCCACGTTCGAATGTTAGGCATTCCCATCCCCTGGAACCGCAGTACTAAATACTTAGGCGTCACCTTAGACCAGACGCTTTCTTTCAAGCCACACATCGATAGAGTTTCGAAACTCGCCCGTCACTACTTAGGCCGCCTAAATAGCATGTTAGGTAGAAAAAGTAAAATGTCTTTCAGAAACAAACGTACACTTTACAAGGTCTGCGTTAGACCGGTCATGTCATATGCTTCGCCAATCTTTGCCCACGCCAAACCTTCCATCCTGCACAAAATGCAGGTAGTTCAAAATCTTTTCTGCCGCACCTTGGTACGTGCGCAACGCGAACCTGCACCGAGATCTTGAACTACCTACAGTGCAACAGCACCTAAAAACACTCTCAGAATCGTTCTTCAAACACGCCGAAACCCATCCCAATCCTCTAGTTCGAGATTCAGTCTCATATACTGCTTCTGTCTTAGATTCGAAATTCAAAGTCGCTAGACCGAGAAACGCGCACACTGGCGAACCCACGCAATTAACTTTAGATCTCGAAGCCCTTCAGGCCGCAAATTCTAATTCTAACGTAAATTCTAATTCTAACGTAAATCCGAATTAATGCAATTTTATCTTTCAATTTTTAATGTTTTTAATTATTTACTTTTCATTTTGAGCACCTTCAGTGCTATGTAAATCCCAGCGGGTGACCCCTTAAGGGCCCCGCTAGCGCGGCCTCTTTCTCCAATTGGCCGTCGCTCAGATGAAGGCTGAGTGGCAAAATGGCACGCAAAAATGAAGCGCTACAAGAGTCAGAAGAGGCTTATCTCAAGTCGTCGGGGATAATTATTTACTCTGGATTCCCCCCCAGTTCGCTGTATGGTCATCTATAACGCAAGCTCTGCTTACATTGGGGCTATACAGTTGGTGTGTTTTTCTGAGGATTAAAAAAAATTCTACTGTGAAAAAAATTGTTTCTGTATCTAAAAAGAGTATAAAATATCAAGTCATATTTATGAGATACTATTCTTTAACTTTCAAAGGAAACTCCATTACATTATGAGTGTATCTGCCTCTGGGTCAAGATATGTTTTCGTTGGTCCCCGGAGACCGACGCGCCGTCCGCGCCCGCCACCCCGCCGCCCCGCCGCTTGCGTATTCAGCGACGTCCAGCTTGTGTACTGCAGATATCTCTTGATAAGTTACATAAAAATGGCTGGCGGCCGCTCTTCAAGCTCCATCTTGTGCTTATGTCTTGGGTTTATGGGAAGGAAATGGTAATAGCGTTCGATTTGTAAAGGTCATTTTCTTATATAGGTTTTGGGTGTAGTAGTGTATCTACATCGCCGAATGTTTCTAATTTGACAGCAGAACATTTATGATAAAAGCATAATGTTCTGCTGTCAATCAGCAAGAATAAGAAGATATTTTCTTTTATATCATGCTGCAGTAATTACTTAATTACATTTATCGCATCTTCAAAAATAAGTAAATTCCTTGAAATATGCGCAGGAAGTGGCGTGCGCCGATTTCCATGGCATCGCGGGGACCTGGGGGACATGGGGGCCACCGCCGGCTATATCGACTTGGCTTTTTTATGTCGTGAGAAAGATCGTCAAGGTATGTACATACTGTCTGTATCCCTGAAACATATAGCCCTAGTTAAACGTGGCATAAACTTACTTCCTGCTTCAGCTCATTCCGGCGATTTAAAGTCACTAGTTGCAAGACAGTAACAAAACACCGAATAATCGTATTGAGTGGAAAACGCGAAATAAACTGGTATGTTGTGGACGAGTGTGTATTATTTTTAATTCACTTCGAGTTTATGAGAGGAAAGTCGTCTCAACCACAAAAATGGCAGATAAGTTAAAAAGTATGATCAAAATTTTGATGTTGGATGATTTTTTTATTGTTTCAAAATTTATGGACTCATTACTTTCTCTAGATTTGAGGTCAAAATCAGTGTACCTCAAATCTTAAATACATAATACAGAAGGTAACATAATTTTGGTCTGGGTAACGCTGAGCCGCGGGGCTCCCTCGAGCCGGAACTTGGAGCGAATTTACTGCATTTCTTGCGAATTTTTATGTCGGCTGTGAGTAAACGGTTTTTGGAAATTCAGAACAAAATCACAACTTGAGAAGCAATTACAAGGTTAGAAAATCTTATTATTATGTTTATACATTTCTGAACAGAAATGTCCTACTGACTAAAATATGTGATTATTACCTTACTTATTTGTATCAAATTATCGTCAAACTATTAACGGCGTATGAATATAGGCTTATGTCAAATCCTCCTTTCCAAAAAAATTTCTAAGTCCTTTATACGAAAAAACCGCCTACGTTTCAAATCGATTTAGTAAACTGATTTATTGCAACCAGAGAACATCGCAAATATGATAAATTGTTTCGAAGAAAAAGAGTCCTTTTCTTAACTTAAATATATACGACGACAGGCTCTGGCCGTAATGCTGCTGACACCACCTCGTACTATGAGTTTAATGTTAAACTTTGCTTGTGCTAGCTAACGTTGAACCGCTGACAAAATGTTCACTATTTAGAACTGCTAACAGGTGTATCTAGCCAAATATATTTAAATCCGTCAAATTTTAAATCCTCAAAAAAGCCTTATTAATTATTCCAGTGTGCAGGGCGCTCAACTGGCGCAGTGTTTTACTCGGTCTATGAATATTGAGAGCGCTTTGCGAGCCGCCGCGCCGCCGTCGAGCCGTCGCCCGGCTCGATGCAGTTGGTGGGAACCTACCCTCGCGCCGAACGCGCGCCGCCCGAGATATTCCCTTGGTTTTATTTACGTTACATTTAATCTAATCTGTTGACTAGGTGTGGACGGATTGCAGTGATTAAATATAACTTTGTGCAGGGTGGCCCGAAAATAATGGATCGACCTTAAGTGCTAGTTACATCGCTCAATTAGTTAATTTATCAATTAATATTTTCTAATTATAATTAAAGTAAAGATATGTGAAGGGTGATCTGTAAGCCTTTGAACGCCTATCTAAAAGTACGAAGCAAAATCATTTTCTTGGCCCTTTTTGTTTTTAGGATTGCAACAATTCCCGAAGTTCATGAAACTGTATTCGTGTGTAACGTACAGCGATTCCACTTCACGCGCTACGAGGCACAGCGTTCATTCATTTCCAGGGAAGTCGCAGCCTGTTGCATAGTCTTTGAGAATACGTTTTTTCAGTAGGAACTTTGTCTTCTTATCATTCATTCATTCATATCTTCATTCTTTGGGTCTCATGCTAGAAAGTCAGAGATATTTTGTACTTGAGAATTGTTGTATCTCTTGAAGAAAAGCAATAGTGAAGAATGCTCAAGTCAGACCAGCAGCTGAGCGATTTACAGCTGCTGCACATTCTGCACATGCTGCACATTCACTCAATGAACGATGGATCAGTCTCAACGCACCAGCTTTGTACACCATTTATGAAATTTGCATTAATGTAAAAGTATTTGTATCGATCAATATGTGAAGAAAAATAAATACTTTAAATTTCAAACATTAAATTTTAGATTAACAATTTCGGCGTTGACATTTTGAGCGTTAGGACACTCAAGCTCGGAGCGGACAGACGGGCTCGGCGCGGCCCGCTCCGCACCGCTCGGTCTCCGGCGCGGCCCGCTCCGCACCACTCGGTCTGCCGGCGCGGGATCCACTTTGTTCTGAACTTAATGCTGATTGCGGACTACGTTATTATATTTTAGGAATACCGGGTGACGTCGTGCGAGTTGTAATTAAAATTTTCAGCGAAATTCTCAGTCGCGAGGATGTGGAGTTTGCGGGGCTTTTTGGAATTTATAACAGGTAGTATGTAGGCGTGCTTCTGAATGAATTTGTTTTCAAGCTTTTTATGGGAGTGATCTTATTTAAGTTCTAACGTACGTTCATCGATGGTAGTATCAATCTTGATACAATCAGTCCACGGGTCACCGGTGGCACATGAGTTTAATGTATGAGATAATTTACTCTGTGCTGAGTATTACGTCGCTTTTTTAAATACAGTCTCATAGGGAGTTTTATGTCTCTTAGTTACTACTCCTTTGTTTTGAAGGGAAAACACGTAATTGTAGACTCTATGTGTTGAGGATTAAATGTTGCGTTAAAATAAACGTTTAAAATCTAATACCACGTACCTCCGCCCAATTCAAAGGCCGGGTGCGCGCCCTCCTTATTGCTCCCGCGTATGACGCGACACATCTTTATCGCGTTTTTCTCCCGAACAGGACCCAGGCGCTTATCACAAGTTTCGCGAACCATTAATAACTTAGTAAATACTTAAAGGAAACGAAATAAAATAAATACGAAAACCAGTCAAAAGGGTAATCCGATAAAAATAAAAAGGTGTTTCCGCAGAGGAAAAAGTATAAATGGAAAATGTAGGTGTATTAATTTTTTTTTTAACAAGAAAGTTACAATTTCTATTTGCCTCAAAATGGAAATGAAAACAAATTTTATTCATCAAATTCTTTTTTGGTGAGATTTGCATAATTATATTGGACGTTGGTGTTTTGATCTCATAACGTGAACGTGGCATTACTCGTAGCTTTGTCGACACGGATTCTGGAGTAATGTTATCTCGGCCGGGACATCATCTAAGCTACTCCATATTAATGCTATCTAGTATGTTGATGATGTGGCGCCAGCCACAGTTACAGCATCTGATAATTGGGATCCATCTGTGATGATGATGCTCGTTTGCCAACTTCTTGTTCAATTTGAAGATGCAGGAAATGTTAATTTAGGACAGGGCGGTTAAATGATATTTCAGGAACTTTTAATCTGGCTGGTCTTCTTAAAAAATAAAAATATTTTATTTAATTGCAGGTTAAAATTTAATTGACAAGCATCTTCTTTTTCTTCATATTGGTCATCATTTTCATGAAAGTATACCTAAAGCTTCGACCGGGAAGAAAAAAATGCAGGTGGAAAAACAAACGTAAAATAAGTCAAATAGTAGGTCTACGATTTGGCTACGACATGAAAGAAACAAACACAAGACAGCTTTGTGCGTGCCAATGTCATGCCACAGCCAAGTTTACACAGTATTTATATTTATTTTTCAAATACAGAAACAGCCGGAGAACTCAATCCCACGCCATTTTGTCTTCCAAATAATCTTTGATTTTGATATAAATTTTCTTTGATCGTTTTCTTGAATTTATTTATTTATTGAAAGGCAGATTGAACTGATTTCTGATTTTATTCATAACAACGTATTGACATTAAGATAAATGATTTGCTGTTTTTAGCTAGCCTTAGTTTTGGAATCACATACTTACGGTCATCCCTAGTTCTTGCAGAGTAATCATCGTCGTAGTTACCTTGGTTAATTTACTAATGTTTGTACTCTATAACAAATACACAGGCTTCTTTATACCGGGAACATTATAGTACAAATTAAACCAATATTTTAAACTTTAAAGTTGGTTAGAGGCTAAATGTGGATGCTATTTTGTGTACAGATATAAAATGTTTTATTACTTAAAACAACACAAAGGTTCAAATTTATTCCAAAATTCTAACGGTCACGGGATACTGTGCGAGTGAGCAAGAATATTCATCTCTTTCACAATGTATCAGACATTCGGACCGCATTCTCGTTAGATCCGCCGCACGCGTGTCACACTGGGAATTGGAAACGCGGCGAGCGCTCAGCAGGCTGTTGAAGACGAAGGCACCGTGGTACTCGTGAAGCAAGAATAGCTGCACTTCTATCAAAAAGACACTGCGTTCATATTTTTTGAACAATATCACCGGCTTAAATTATTTATTGAGCATAGAACAGAGAGTCCACGTCAACACCATCCACAATGGTCGGGGAACACGACGCTGAATGTATATAACTTCTTATACACATCTATAATTAATGTTTAATTATTGTTATCGAGCTTGGGGACATTTTTCTACCTCCCGTATATCCATATTGTAATAACTGTTTGTTGTTCATTTCATTAAAAAGTCTCATATTGCAAAAGTGTTATTTGCATCTTTTACCTATATACAGTAAAGCAGGTACACGTGTATTCCATTTTCCTCATTGTAATGTGAGTTATCGCCTGCCCGCAGTAAAGGCCCGCTGCCTGAAAGCTTATTGATTCAGGCCTCTCAACAAATTTGACTACCTAATTCCGCCGATAATTTTATACCGTCGTAACGTGTTGCCATAAATCTACGAAATACGTTACATTATTATAAAAAGGTTTAATGTTGCCATAAAATTTCCATATCTGTAATAGCGTTGTGTGAATGCCGAATTTTGTGAGTCATCGTAAACTACGGCGATGTAATGGCGGGCGGCGTTCTTTGTCGAGCAGTGGGTAGTTCGGCCAGATGCCGGGTCAGATTGTTGTTATTAAACTAACCCCGTGTAATTAAACGATCCGTGCACCGGATTTTGATGACTTCGTGTCGCAGCAAGCCTCCTCGCCAGGGAGGCCTCGCTCATGTTCGAAAGCTAGCGACGTAAATGTGATTATAAGTTGAAATACGATGTTTGTGAACGTGGTATGATTATTTCACATATAAAAGTGCATTTGAAACAACGTGATTTTTGTATTTGTCTAGGGATTTCATTACATTTTAAGATTTTTACAAGCAGTGGTAAACGGTACGATGACTCACAGTCGTATAATATTACTGATGAAAGATGCGAGGTGTTTCGCTCAAAATGAAACAGCCTTCTTTTTCGTGAGAAAGCCTTCTGTTTGAATAATGAGTTCTGCTCAAGTTTTATAACGAAAGGACTTCGACGTAAAAATCCTCAAACTAATTTGTTTGACCCTAAAAGGCTAGAATACTAACCCTTTTATAATTAATAAGCTTAGAGTGATTCCTTATTGTATACTTTCTTGTTTAAAATTATGAAAATAATATAATTTGGTTGAAACCGGGTTCATTCAGGTCACCTCTTGATGTCTCGATTAAATCGGACTGCGATGGCAGGCTGACAGGTCCCAGCTTCTATTGGCCTGGGCTTTCTATTTATGATTGAGTGAAGAACAAATATATTTATTTTATCTAATTTAAATATTGTTTTGAAATGTTTGTTTGTACACATATTTATAAAAATCCTTCTTATAGTAAAATGAAGATACTGATACTTTTAGGATCTAGATTCTATAATGATAAGAATCCCCAGAGTAACATACCAACTGTATGGCCCCAAAGTAAGCAGAGCTGGTGTTATGGATGACCACCCAGCGAACTGGGAACCCAGAATAAACGTACATATATAAATGACCCGGGAACAAATATTTATGTTCATGATACAAATAAATGCCCCGGCCAGGACTCGAACCTGGGACCTTTGGTGAATGAGGCAGGGCTACTGAGTGACCACTACGCTACTCGGTTGGAATAATACATCCAAAATAGCCTGGGGAGATAACGCGTTATTAACCCATTCAATAATCTACAATGCTATCATTTATAGAATTCAATTATGGATGTCGATGGTCATGGACGCTACTTACCACTGGACGGATCACTTTTTACCGGCTTTGAAAATAAAATAAGCGGCGCTATAACCGTGGCGGCTGCGCGCCGGGACAGGCGCACGAGAGATGTCCGTACCCATGCGGAGCAAGGCGAGGCGCACCCTCGAGCAAAGCTTCACATGGCCTCGGCACTAGTCAGACCGTTTCGATAGTTAAAAGTGTATAAAAAGCCTTTAGAGGTGGTGACGCAATTAATAAAAAACTGTTTGATTTCACTGAGTCTATTATTTTTCAAAACATAAATGTAGTTACATAAGTTAATATAAATCAGTCCTTATCTTACGTAATACAGATTGAACCTAGCGAGGCGGCGTTCCACAGACGACTGGCTGCCTAGAACACGCGGCAGTCCAGTTTGGGGTTTTGCTGACTTCGCTAACAATGTATAGCCGCTACAAGCCGTTAGCGTATTTATAATTAAAACTGACTCACAATTCATAGAACTAAAAAAAAGAAATCAGACCAAAATACCTTGTTTTGCTGTAATAAATATAGTCAGACTTTTCCATTCTATATAAAGATGAGTTTCACAAATAATGCTATTAGTAAGAAGAACATCGCTAGAGAAAGTAGCCGAGACATAATACGACTTTTGATACTCCAGGGACCCGCGGAGATATCTTACTTAATACTGCGAGCTGGAGAACTTCTATAAAAAAATCTTGTTCAGTAGGCAGCTATTCAGTGGAGAAACTTACAATTTGAATTTGATACACACTTTGAACTGTAATTATCACTTGTGGAGTCGTGGGCAAGGTAAAAAGGTAACACGTCTTCTGTCGCGACTCCCAACAGAATGTATTGTTTCTTCTATGTTAAGAAAAATAAGTTTCACACTCTCCAAAACAAATCATGAATAGTACCTACTCAGCGAAGGCAGCCATTTACCGCCGCAGCCAACCCATTTAGGGCGGCGTGGCGTGTAGGCGCACTTAAGTACTTTTTCTCAACAATTGCATTCTCGTGTACAAGCGAGTGCGAAGTGCAAATCGGTGCCGTCGTTAGCGGGCGCGCTGCCAGCTGGTCCGCGCTGTGCGGGGCGCGTAGTGAGGGCGCTGCCCGAGTTATTGCAGGGTTCATTTACTATGCAAATGGGGTTGTTATTGTCGTTAAGTTTGTATTGATTTTTCATCACTATCCCATCAATTCGGTTACGAGTATGTATGTAAAAAGATTATTTATATAATAAAACAGTATTCATATTAATAAAGTAAGTTCATAGTTTTGAACAATTACCAAAATTGTTTTTAGCTTTAATTAATTAATTATATGAAGGAGATAACTCAGTAAGTTTTTTTGTATGAGAGCAATGAAGTATTTAATTATAATTATCATTCAATACAGTAAGTATTGTACAGTAGAAACTGGTTTTTTGCAAAGAAATTATATCAAATGATCCCTAACATTACCACTAATTGTAAAGTACAGTAAGTTTCAAAAGTGCATATCTAGAGGCCTTGCATTTTACATAAACTAAGTAGTTTCAGAGGAAACAGATCAATGAGGCGGGGGGAGGCATGCTTATTTAACTTTTAAGATAACGTCAGTCCATCAGCATCACACCACACGTCCTGCGTCCTCGGCAGACAGCACTCGTCTCCGCGTCACGGACAGCCGGCCGAGCGAGGCCGCCGCCGCTTCTCCAACAAGAAACCAATTAATTTTTCAATTGCAGAAGTTTTTCCGATCGTCTGTGACAATAGACATTTTAATCGCCACAAGAAAAGGGTTTTAATGAGTTCTGTATTGAAGTGACTTGGAATGAGGTGCGAGGGGCACGCGGCGTGCGGCGCGGGGAGGCGGGAGCTACCTGTGTGTCCGGCGGACGATTGATGGGGGCTACGAGAGAATCGGGAAATTAAATTGAGTACCACTCGCCCGTCTAAACTTGTGATTTGTTTGATGACAGGAACCGTATGGGATGTTGATTTCTTACGATTTTCAGGAATTACAATTCAATTCTTTTTGGCTGTACTTCTATTTAGATAGTTTACCTGCATTCATAATCAACATCCCCTGTCTTAAAAGAAACGCAACTCAGATGAAAACTTGTCCCTAAGTTGTGATACGCCAAGTTCAGTACAAAGAGGAACAGTTGCGCTCCGACTCGTCGTTTTAAGAGGCTTGTGTCGGTGGAGAGAGCCTTTGTATGTGTTGCAGGTCATTCTGTCATTAACACCGAAGGGTGTACGTGGGAGGGAGAGACTTGCCAATAAAAATAAATTCAAAGTGTTTTATTGCGTCATAGGTAATTCATTCTCGCTCCGATCGCCGCCCAGTGCGGACGTGCAAGACCCCGTTCTCCGTTGTTTGGTCCCTTCCCAATATTCCGTGGCGCTCAGTCTACTGACGTCACGGTTTAGCGTGTTGGTTCCGTGCTACGGTTTTCAAGGTTCTTTCTACTCCCCCTGAGTGCTATCGAAGTGCGTATTTTTCTTTGCGACTAAGCCCCTTAGTCTTCAAAGTGCTGTGCTAAGTAGTGTTGTGCTTGTGCTGAGTGCAGTGTTGTGCCCAGCGTAAGTAGTCTGGTTTCAGTGCAAAGAATACTTAACGGTGACAACGAATTTGTACTGAACCAGTCCTTTTTATTTTTATTTATTTCTCTTCTCTATATTATTTATTTATTCTATTTTTCATATTTATTTTTATAATATCTGTGTGTTTTCGTGTGTATTTGTCCTTTCTGTCGGTAAAGGTTGACCCTAACGCGGTCAACTCTTTACCTGCGCACCCTTTTTAGCTTTCTAGGTAGTGGCCTTCCGCATACTACGGTTAGTTTTAAGTTATTCTCCCCAGCCCCCCTACCGCGGGTAGGGAGGTTTAGGTGCTAGGTTTGCTAGGGAACCTAGGCATTTTTATATATTTATATATTATATATCGTAGGACCAAGCCCTCCAATGGACCTTGTCAACGTACTTAGGTCGTTCGCCCAGGTACTCGCCGCGTCTGGCTACAGCATACCCGATGACATACTAACGCAGGCCTTACAGGCATCTATCGCGTCCCCGGCCCCTCAGGCCTCAACCCCGGCCCCTCAGGCCTCAACCCCGGCCCCTCAGGCCTCCAACGTCGAGACCCCTCAGGTCTTAAGCTCTCCCGCGTCTCCCGCCTCGTCCGAGATGGACTGCGAATCGGTCGCATCCTCTCACGCGTCGCGTCGTAAGCGTACCGCTCCCGGGAGCGACTCCGAACCCGCGTCTGATACGTCGTCAGATGCCGTCACCTTAACCGGCTCTCCTGAGCCCGCGTTCCAACTTGTCGCCAAGCGCTCCAAGAAGCGCTCTAAGAAAGCTTCGGTATCTTCAATACCCGAGCCCTCCCCGGTGTCTTCAACACCAGCCCCCGCGCCGTTAAAATCGCTCGTAGTAACCGCGTCTCCGTCGGTCACATCGAAGCCAGCGACGCGCTGCGCTCCCGTCCCGCCGAAGCCTCAGCTCCCTCCGCCCGTATTCCTGCGTGAAAAGGCGCGCTGGACCGCGGTTTCTAACTTGTGCAAAGAGCACAAAATCAATTACTTAAAAGCCGCCAACGCCGGCGACACAATCAAAATTCAAGTAGCGACCGTCGACGACTTCCGCGCGTTTACCAGGATACTCGGATTAAACCAAATCGCGTATCACACCTACGCCCTCCCAGAGGAGCGTAAGATCCGCGCAGTACTACGGGGCGTCCCGTTCGAACTCAGCAACGAAGATATTCTCGAGGACCTTAAGTCCCAGGGTTTCCCGGTCACAGCAGTGCACAAGATGCACTCCAACCGCGGTAGGCGTTTTCCTTTAGCTTTAGTAATCCTTTCAAATACTCCTAACTCGAGGGAGATCTTTAGAGAGGCTCGCACAATTTGCGGACTCTCAAATATCTCCGTCGAGCGTCCCAACCCCCGTGGTCACCCTGGGCAGTGCCACCGCTGCCAGCTCTATGGCCACGCAGCGGCTAACTGTTCAGCTCCCCCCAGGTGCGTAAAGTGCCTGGATCCTCACTTCACTAAGGAGTGCACTCGCACTCCCGAATCCACTTCCCCCCCTGCCTGTGTGCTGTGCGGCCAGTCCGGCCACACAGCTAACTACAGGGGCTGCCCGCGCGCTCCGCGCTCCACCACCAAGAGGGTCGCGCCTAAACCGGCGCCGCCGCTCACTCACGCTAACTTCCCGCCGCTGCGCAACCGGGGTCCCCCGGAAGCAAAGCCCGCTCAGCCGACGCCTACTCCGGCTCTGTCTTGGAGGCAGCGTCCGGCCGTTCCGCCTGCACCTTCCCGACCCATCCCAGCTCCCGTAGCTTCCGTAGGGCCGCGTCCTTCTCCGTCATCCGCACCTCAGTCGTCGTTGGCTGAGGACATGAAGACCGTGTTCGACGTTATTCAAAACGTCGATATTAACGAAATTTCCGTGCTCGCACGCAAACTGCGAGCCGCCCGCTCTCCTCAAGAGCATTTATTTGCTTTAGCCGAGCATCACTCGCTCCTAAGTTCGTTGTAAATTCTTTTATATTTTATAAATTCGTAAATAATAAATTATAATGTCTAGACCCGCGAATCCCGCGTCCAGTCGTATTAAACCCAAGGGCTTATCCCTAGTATCTTTTAACGCTCGTAGCCTTAACACCAACCTTCCCGAGATTAAACTGTTCCTTCAGAACAAAGAACCTGACTTATTCCTTCTCCAGGAGACATGGCTTACTCCAAACCGCTCCAGGGGATTCGCTATACCTAAGTACGCGTTTATTCGTAACGATAGGCCCAACTCCGACGGTTTCGGCGGCACCGCTATATATTACAAAAGAGGCTTCCACTGCTGTCCTCTCCCTACTCCTCCTCTCCTCAACATGGAAGCCACTGTGTGTAGATTGGCTATGACTGGTCATCCGACCATCATCATAGCTTCAATCTACATACCTAGTGGTACCAGACCAATCCGCAGCGACTTTGAGGCCATTCTCGCCCTCGGCCATTCAGTCATTATGTTCGGAGACTTTAACTCCAAACATACTGACTGGACGTGCCTATCGACTAACACCAGCGGTATCGCTCTCCTCGACATCACTAACTCCCTTGACCTAGACGTCATATCCCCCATCACTCCCACTCACTATCCCAACAACCCGTCCTACTCTCCTGACATCCTCGCTTTGCAATTATCAAGCGAATCAATCTTGATCTAAGGTCTATCGAACCGCTCGATGACCTAGGCTCCGACCATCGCCCCGTTTCCCTCGTGCTAGGACCGCCGAACGATAACGCCTCATCTCCTAAGACCTTTACCAACTGGAAAGGTTTTAAAAATACGTTAGTTTCAGCCTTAGAGGCTCCGAACTCTCCACTCGCGATCTCTCCCGAACTATTAGATAGCCCGGATAAAATCGATTCATTAGTAAATTCTCTCACTGATGCTATCAACTCAGCCATCAGTGACAACGAAAAGGTTGCTAAGCAAGGCAAACCCACGCTTCCCTTAGCCGTTAGCAATCTTATTAAAGCTAAAAACGCGGCTCTCCGGAGAGCCAAGAAATATCCCACGCCCGCCTATAGAACAGCTGCGAATCAGCTTCAACGTAAAGTTAGGTCTTGCCTCGCGGAACTCCGAGACGCTCAGATGAACGATCTCATGGCGAATATCTCTCCGTCCCACCAAGCGTACTATAGCATGGCCCGAGCCTTACGCGTAGACACCGTCTCTCACGTTCCTCCTCTCACTCGTCCCGATGGCACTACTGCCTTCGAAGTCGAAGAGAAAGCCGAATGCTTCGCCGACAGCATTGCCACACAATGCTCGCCCAGCACGCAACCTGCTTATCCCTCACAAATCCAGGCGGTGGAGGACGAAGTCCGTCGCAGAGACTCTCTCCCCATCACCGCCGACCCTGTCACAGTCTCTAATGACGAAATCTTGCTTCTCATTAGAAATCAAAAGTCCAAAAAGGCTCCGGGTGCGGATGGAATTTCCAACCACGCACTTAAGCACCTACCTCAACAGATGCTTACCTTGTTAGCTATCATTTTCAATGCCTGCTTCGACCATAGCTACTTTCCAAAAGCTTGGAAAGAAGCGACAGTCATAGGCATTCCCAAGCCGGGCAAACCTCTGAACGTCCCGGCTAATCACAGACCCATCAGCCTCCTCAAGGCAATGTCTAAACTTCTCGAGAGAGTCATACTCTCTCGAATGCGGAACCATCTGTTTCCAACGGATGGCGATCCTCTCATTATTCCCCATCAGTTCGGCTTTCGCGCTAAACACTCCTGCCCTCAGCAAGTCCACCGAATCGTCGAGTATATACTTGACGGTTTCTATCCGCGTCGTTATAAAACAGTCACGGTTTTCTTTGACGTAGCCAAGGCTTTCGATAAAGTCTGGCACAGCGGTCTCGTTTATAAACTCTACAAGATAGGCTTACCGGATCGCCTAGTCAGGTTAATAGCGTCGTTTCTCAAAGACCGTACGTTTCGATTTAAACACGAAGGCACGCTTTCTGCACCTCGTCCCATAAAGGCTGGAGTCCCTCAAGGCTCAGTCCTCGCCCCTCTGCTGTACACCGTGTACACTAACGACATCCCCATCCCGCTGAAAGGCGTCGAACTCGCCCTCTTTGCAGACGATACCGCCCTTTACACTAAAGGTCAATCGATCCCGTATAACACCACCAGACTCCAAAAGGCCACCCTCGGTGTTTGGTTTCAAAAATGGCGTATCGATGTCAACCCAGAAAAGAGTTCTGCCATTCAATTTGACCACAAACGTCGTAATCGCTACAACGATCCTCACATTCGAATGTTAGGTACTCCCATCCCTTGGAAGCGCAGTATTAAATACTTAGGCGTCACCTTAGATCAAACGCTTTCTTTCAAGCCACACGTCGAAAGAGTTTCGAAACTCGCTCGTCACTATTTAGTCCGCCTAAATAGCATGTTAGGTAGAAAAAGTAAAATGTCCTTCAGAAACAAACGTACACTTTACAAGGTCTGCGTTAGACCCGTCATGACGTATGCCTCGCCAATCTTTGCCCACGCCAAACCCTCCCTCCTGCACAAACTGCAGGTAGTTCAAAACCTCTTTTGCCGCCGGGCCACAAACGCACCGTGGTACGTGCGTAACGTGGACTTGCATAGAGATCTTGAACTGCCTACAGTACAACAATATCTCAAAACACTCTCTGAAGCGTTCTTCAAACGCTCCGAAACCCATCCCAATCCTCTAGTTCGTGATTCTGTCTCATATACTCCCGTGTTAGATTCGAAGTTCAAAGTCACTAGGCCTAGGAATGCGCAAGCGTACTCTTCCACAAACTGTCAGCCGATCTCGAAGCCCTTCTGGCCGCAAATTCTAATTCTAACGTAAATTCTAATTCTAACGTAAATCCTAATTCTAACGTAAATGCGAGTTAATTTAATTTTATTTTATTTTGCAATTTTTTAATTTTTGTTTTAATTTTTGATTTCATTTTGAGCACCTTCAGTGCTACGTATTCACCTTCAGTGCTTTGAGCACCTTCAGTGCTATGTAATCCCAGCGGGTGACCCCTTCTGGGCCCCGCTAGCGCGGCCTCTTTCTCCAATTGGCCGTCGCTCAGATGAAGGCTGAGTGGCAAAAATGCACGAGCCGACAGGGGGTTTTTAGTGGGTATGGTCCTGGTAGGCGTCGGGACGAGTCCCACATAACTTTGGAATCGCGCCAGAGTATGCGTCAGGGCATTTTATGCTCCTGCCCTTCCCGCGGAGGGGAACAAAAAAAAAATGCGTCATAGGTATCAAAGCTGTCATTATATTACTGTATCACATTAATAAGGAACTGTCCAACAGCTCCGTGAAATGTTATTAATTATACACGATAGTTGGCCCTAACAGTTGGTCTCATATGAAAATCACTTTACATTATTAATTACAATATTTTGCACAACAGGTTGTTAACCTACCACGCTTGCCCACCCTGAGCCTGTGACGGTTGTCTATTTCGACCTTTTTTTTGTCAGTAAATTTTATTTTTTTTGTCGTTCCCGACGTAATTTTAAACTACGAATTACGTAGTGTCGGAGAACGGCAATGTTTTGATTTGACAAGCCAGTCACGAAAAATTATCCATCATAACAACTAGAATCTATTTATTTATTATTGTTTCCGAGTTTATTATTCAAAATTACATGTTTATCAATTTTTTATTATCTACAATCAAAGTTTTCATGAAATCAATAATTTATTTTTACGTACACGAGTGTGCGTAGCCAAAATTTTTGGTAAGGATTCTCATTCATTAAAATTTTATTTTGTTGTTACTTTTTCTTTTCAGATCAAATTTAATTGTATTAATGTTTCTGTTTTATTTTGTGTGACTATTTTTTATTTCAATTTTGTTTATATTTTTTGTTTGTATTTACAGGCATTTTTGTATATTTTTAATTTTACTGCAAAATAAACATAGAAGAGAGTTTTGGTATTTCCTTTCTGGACCCTCAATTACCACTCCGCAAACAACGCGTTACATACTGGCGCCGACCATTCAAACGCAGTTTATGGAGAACAGAGGAGGAACAATATCAACAGAGGAATAGCAACATTAAAAATAATTTTTTATAATTATTATTGAGGTCAGGCATAAAACTTTATTTGTTACCATTTTCAACCATTAACATTCACTAGTTAGGTTATATATCTACTATTATATATCAAATTACTGCTAAATTATTCAGACATTTAAGTTTCTTTAGTTTCTTTCGTTATAATATCTTTGAAGAAATTTTCTGAAGGCACAACATTTATTCTATAACCCAGTAATTTCACTATTTAAATAACATTTTCTATTCATTTTCATCACTTGAAAATACGTATATTTTTAAGGCTCTTTTCTGCATAACGACTATTAACAAATTTATTTCACTTTAACATTTTTTTTTTTTGGATTTTGCAATGAATTTTTCACAACTAAATAAACCTGAAATAATTTATGAATTAAAAATCAGAAATATAAATTTTTCTTCGACGCAATCTGTAGACGAACTACGATCATTATTATTAAATATTAATGAAGATTCTGAAACAGAAATTTTACAAAATAGCCCTGAAGAATTTTCAGAGGATATTAATACCATTAAAAAAAATTTAAAACTTGTTGAAGCTTGTATAAACTCTTATCCTATTAGGAAACAAAAAATTTCACCTTATTTAACTCATATAAGAACAAGATTAGGCCTCATTGACATTACATCAGATTTATCTTCAGAACAGTTAGATTTAATAAATTCATGTTGGAATGATTTAACTCAATTAGACTCACGTTTTAAAAATTTGGAAAAATCACCAACACATTCCACATATCATTCCGCAGAATCCACACAAAATATTAATTTACAACCCCTTTCTTTTTTCGAAGCATTAACTGATAAGGTCAGTAAAATTACAGAAAATCGAACTAACAATGATTTAAAAAGATTTATTTATAAAGGTGAAGGTTGTCCAAAGGATTTTATTCAAAAACTTGAAGAATTTTCACAAATAAAAAATATTTCTGAAAAATCTTTATTCTCACATATTTATGATATTTTATCTGGATCTGCTCTTGATTGGTTTAGAGCTAGAAAGTCGACTATTAATGACTGGTCATCTTTCCGATCGGCATTGTTGAATGATTTTGCAATTACCGATTACGATTATAAACTAAAAAAAGTAATCGATGCTCGTAAACAAAAACATAATGAGAGAATTATCATTTACTTTGCTACAATGGAATCTCTTTTTTCAAAACTCTTGGAACCAATGTCCGAAAAAGAAAAAATTAATACTCTTGTTAGAAATCTTAAACCTGAATTCACATTACGTCTTTCACCTACTGATTTACATACTGTAAATTCCCTCTTGGAATCATGCAAATTTACAGAAAGCATTCTCCAAGTTTCTAATAATACATCTTACTACTCTTCATCATCACCACCAGATCATTATCATTTTTTTCCTATTCCTTCTACATCGAATTCTAATAACAAATCGTATAATAATACTCTATTTTCACATAATCAACCATATATTCCTGAATTTCCTTTTAAAGCTTGTACATATAATTCCATAGCAGCTGTAGCTAATCCATTGCCTAATACTGTAGCTGCAGTTAATAAAAATCAGAATTTTTATAAATTCACTTGCCCACGTTGTAGATCTAATACACATCTATTAAAAGACTGTACTAACACTAATATAGTGTGTTTTCGTTGTGGAAAAAAAGACTTTATTACTAGTAAATGTCCTAATTGTAATAAGTCGATTCCAAAAAACTAAATTACGAGGAGTGTATAAATAAAAATAATAGTGTTAAATCATCAAATTTTGACAAAAAAGATTGGGATACATGGTTAAAAACTTTAACAATTTTTTTTAAATCTTATAACACTTGTGCTCTCCTCTTTAATAAAACATCAGATTTTGAACGTCCTTATTTACATATAAAAGTAAACGATTTAACTTTAAATGGTCTTTTAGATAGTGGTAGTGCTATCACTATATTGGGTAATAATTCTCATAAAATTTTATCACAACATGGTCTTTTTATGCAAAAAAGCTGTTTAATAAAAGGTAATGTTGCAAACGGACAAACTATTTCTTCTATCGGCATTATTACTCTTCCTACTTTTTATAACAATAAATTTGCGTTAATTACAGCTCATGTGATCCCAGAAATCACTGAATCACTTATTTTGGGTATTGATTTTTGGAAAACTTTTAATCTTGCTCCGGATATTCTTAGTAATATCACATTACAACCTTCAAATTTAAACTCATCTTTTCTCATTAATACAGATCCTAACTTTCATTTACATGAATACCATTCTTTAACAGATACACAAAAAATTATTGCAGATGCAATTATGGAAAAGTTTAGGTTGATTTCAACTGAATGTAAACCTTTAGGTCGTACTCATTTAGTCGAACATTTCATCGACACTGGAGACCATCCACCTATTCGTCAACGCTGTTACAGACTTTCTCCTGAGAAACAAAAAGCTCTTTGTAAATAAGTTGATGATATGTTACAATTAGATGTCATTGAACCCAGTGACAGCCCATGGCTGAACCCAGTTATTATTACACCTAAAAAAGATGGTTCTTGGCGATTTTGTATTGATAGTCGTAAATTAAACGATATCACAAAAAAAGATGCTTACAAACTTCCTTTCATTTCTGATATATTAGATAACCTTAAAGATGCTAAATTTATATCATCTATTGACATTGCTAAAGCGTTTTGGAATATTCCCTTAAAAAAAGAGGATAAACTCAAAACTGCATTCCATGTTCCAGGCCGAGGAATGTTTCAATTTAAAGTTATGCCATTTGGTTTAACTAATGCACCTGCTACCCAACAAAGATTCATTGAAAATCTACTAAATGACCTTACAAATGATAATAATGTTTTCTATTTTATCGACGATATAGTCTGTATCTCTCAAACCTTTGAACAACATGTCGATATACTTACTAAAATTCTTAAAAAACTTTCAGATGCCAATCTCACAGTCAATTTTCCAAAATGTTCATTTTTCCGGAAAGAATTAAAGTACTTAGGCTATGTAGTTAATGAAAATGGTTTAAAAACGGATCCTAAAAAAGTTCAAGCTATTCTTGATATACAAACTCCAAAATCTGCTAAGGAGGTCAAACGTTTTTTGGGTACTGCCAGCTGGTACAGACGTTTTGTACCTAATTTAAGCACTCTTGCAGCACCGTTAACTAAATTAACTTCTACAAGCAAAAAATCACCTCCATTTAAGTGGTCTGATGAAGCTGAAATTGCTTTCAAGGCTATTAAGCAAGCTTTAATTAGTACACCAGTTCTGGCATGTCCAGATTTCTCTAAACCATTTGCTGTTCATTGTGATGCCTCTTCCTATGGCATTGGCGCAATGTTAACTCAGGAAGTCGATAATATTGATAAACCTTTTGCCTATATGAGTAAATCACTTACAGGCGCTCAAAAGAATTATTCAGTCACTGAACGTGAACTTTTAAGTGTTATTACGGCACTAGAGCATTGGCGTTGTTATTTAGATAATGGATTACAATTTACAATTTATACTGATCACGCAGCCCTTCAGTGGTTTATGCATTTAAATAATCCTACTGGCAGATTAGCTCGATGGAGTATTCGTTTATCTATGTTTAATTTCGTAATTAAACACAAAAAAGGCTCAGATCATGTCGTACCAGATACTTTATCACGTATAAAACCAATTGATTTAATTAATTTTTCTACTTCTCAAACTAAAGACACTTGGTATTTAGCAATTTATAATAAATGTTTATCATTTCCTTCTAGTACTCCGGATTACATGATTCATAATAATAAATTGTTTAGATTTTGTAGATCTAACACATTATTTAACTCTGAATTTAATTGGAAACAAGTAATACCATTAGAATTTAGGGAATCTGTTATTACACAAAATCATTCTACTCCCCAAACGGCACATTTTGGTACTTTTAAAACATACCATAGAATTAAAAATCTCTATTTTTGGCCTTGCATGTATAAAGACGTAGCCATGTTTATTGCTAAGTGCGAGACTTGTTTAGCTACCAAGCACCAAAATCAAAACTTAATTGGTTTAATGGGCAAACCCAAACATTGTTCACGCCCTTTCCAATGTTTATCCATAGATTTGATAGGTCCACTTCCTACTTCACGTAAGCAGAATAGATTTCTATTTGTAGTTACTTGTTGTTTTTCCAAATATTGTTTGTTATTTCCAATAAAACATGCAACCGCTTCTATTATTCGCCATATATTGGACAATTTAGTTTTTATGGTTTATGGAGTTCCAGAAACTATTATATTAGATAATGGTCCTCAAATGATAAGTACAGAATTATCTGAATTATTTAAATTTTACAACATACCAAAAATACATTACACCCCACGTTACTGTCCACAGGTTAACACCGTTGAGCGTTACAATAAAACTATTGTAACGGCGATTGCAGCTTTTATAGATAAAGATCACAGAACTTGGGATACCTATATAAACAAAATACAGTTTGCTATTAATACTGCGGTTAATGAAACCACAAAATTCACTCCATCATTTTTAGTATTTGGTAGAGAAGCTGTTACATGTGGATCTATCTACAAAAATAAAGATTCCAGAGATGAACTAATTTTCAGTCCTAGGGATGTATATGCTGAAAACATAGGACAATTAATACCTATCTTTTCCGAAGTACAGAAACGGTTATTTAATGCACATCAATATAATGCAACTTATTATAACAAACATCATCAGAATTTAGAATTTAATAACGGTGATATTGTTTGGAGGCGAAACCATGTAATAAGTTCCTCTAAAAAACATTTTTGTGCTAAGTTTGCACCCAAATTTATTAAATGTAAAGTTTCAAATAAAGTTTCACCATTAATTTACGATTTAGTGGATATGAATAATAACCCATTAGGTCGTTGGCATATCAGAGACATTAAACCTCTACCGCGTTTAACTTCTTCTTTGAGTGACTAGATTGGTTGTTACCAATTACTTTATATGAATTCATATATAATTATTGCTAATTATCTCACGGCGAGCATAAGGCGATTCTTTTTGTCTTATTTTTTTTTCTATGCACCTCATTATCGTTTGGCTATACCATTAACATTGACGTTGGTCAAAACTTATAATTAATTATCATCATCGTAGTATTAGGTTAACTTATTGTGTAATTTATTTAATATTTGCAATTCTAGGAGTGTAAACTCTTATTTTCAATATCTGTATTATACTTTATAGTATAATTTGTTAAATGTTATCAATTTTTTTTCTCAATTTTTTTTCAAGCGGTTTGCAACTTGTAAAATTAAGCCTTCTGCATTTTTCACGAGCGTTTATTAAGGTAACTCGTTAAACTAAACCATACCTATGTGTATTATTTATACGCTTGAATCACTTTCCCGTGAGAATTATTTTCATATGTTTATTACATAAGTATTTTAATTACTTCACAAAAGACCCTTGGATTTTATTTAAAAGTCAATGTTTCACGACTGGCTATGATTTTCTTTTCTTTCCGGCATATTTATTTCAGTCTTTAACTGAAACTTGTTTATAGTAATCACCGTGCGGGAGTTAGCGACACGTTAAAGAAGCCATAAGCTATTAATATTTTCAGCGGATGGCAACTATTAAAGCCTTTTGCCGTTGCGTCCAACTCTGTTGAGTTGACTTATTTAGGATACGATTCCTCATAAGCAACTCTAACTGCATGATGTTTTATTTCCAGTAGTTGGAATAAGACTAGTATGAAAGAGAATGTATGTTGTAATTATAATGTACGTTGATGGAGTTGAACGATGTATATTAACATTGTATGTTCCAGAAACATGTTTAAAATTTTATCATTCATGAACCATGTAATTTAAGATAATTATTTAGGATTTTTTTTTTTTCTCTCTCTCGTCTGTTTTGTTTTCTTTTTCTATTAAATAACTTGTTGATATGCAATATATCAGTATTTTTTTTTTCTCATATATACAGAATGTTTTTTTCAGAAAAATTCTTCTATAGGATGTTAATATTAATTTTCATTTTGCTTTTAATTATTATTTTTTTTTTGATCGTTCTTTCATTTGGCAGATTAAATATTAAAATTCGATATGTATATGCGGTTTATTTTGATTTGGTTTGAATATTTTTTTTTAAAAACTATACTGAAAAAATATTTCAGATTTTTTTTTCCGGCCCCCGGGGTATTGTGACGGTTGTCTATTTCGACCTTTTTTTTGTCAGTAAATTTTATTTTTTTTGTCGTTCCCGACGTAATTTTAAACTACGAATTACGTAGTGTCGGAGAACGGCAATGTTTTGATTTGACAAGCCAGTCACGAAAAATTATCCATCATAACAACTAGAATCTATTTATTTATTATTGTTTCCGAGTTTATTATTCAAAATTACATGTTTATCAATTTTTTATTATCTACAATCAAAGTTTTCATGAAATCAATAATTTATTTTTACGTACACGAGTGTGCGTAGCCAAAATTTTTGGTAAGGATTCTCATTCATTAAAATTTTATTTTGTTGTTACTTTTTCTTTTCAGATCAAATTTAATTGTATTAATGTTTCTGTTTTATTTTGTGTGACTATTTTTTATTTCAATTTTGTTTATATTTTTTGTTTGTATTTACAGGCATTTTTGTATATTTTTAATTTTACTGCAAAATAAACATAGAAGAGAGTTTTGGTATTTCCTTTCTGGACCCTCAATTACCACTCCGCAAACAACGCGTTACAAGCCTACTCTAACTCGTACATATTTTTACTAACCTGTGCTAGTTAAAGTTCCTTTTTTCAGACCCGATCTGCGTCCGGACCCGTTCGGACGTGTTGAAGGTCGCTCCCGGCTGCCGAGTCACCATTGTTGTCTCACGACTTCTCTCGTAGCAATACTCAAACGCCACTCTCAGATCCATTCTGCGTCCGGCCCCGCTCGGACTGTGTTCGCGGTCGCACTAGCTGTTGAGTCACGATTGTCGTCTCACGACGACAACTCGTAGCAATACTCATACGCTGAGATTCGTACAAATCTCGCTTCGTCCTCGACAACTTGCGATAAACCTCTGTAGGACTTACGCTGCGGCCGGTTTCGATCGGCTGCAACTAAGTCGGTCTCGCAGCAACAACAGAGCTGAGCTTACTACGGTCGATTAAATTAGATAGTAGTTCGCAAGGCTCGGGCTGATTTTCTGGCTGCGTACTTGACGCTTGGCGCCTGTTACGTAGTCAGAGACTCGCTCTGCGGCCGGCTCCGGCCGGTCGTAACGTAGTGAATCCCGCACTTTCAGTGCAACCCAACCTCGTCAGGTCTACGGCCGGTTGTTGTTGTCAATTTATTGACAACACACTCCGTAGTAGACTCGCGTTTGATCAGGTGGATACTTAACGGTGACAACTAAGCCTGATAGCGTTGCCCCGGTGCGCTTCCAAGGCCCTTCAGGCTAAGGAGAAACCGGCTGACCCGATCATTGCACTTGGGCCTTTCCCAGGGTGACGGTACAGTGCTGTCCGAATTAGGGGCACCACTTCACGTCGTTCCCAGCCCCCCTACCACGGGTAGGGAGGTTTAGGTGCTAGGTTTGTTAGGGAACCTAGACATTATTATATAATTATTTTATATATTGTAGTTCCAAGCCCTAAAATGGACCAGCAAAGCTTAATAAACTTTGCTAGGTCATTCGCCCAGGCGCTCGTTGCAAGAAGCGCTCGAAGAAACCCTCGGTATCCTCAATAGCCGAGCCCACCCCGGTGTCTTCAACACCCGCTCCCGCGGCGTTAATGTCACTACATGTGAACGCGAATACTTCGACCCCATCCAAGCCAGCAACGCGCTGCGCTCCCGTTCCACCTAAGCCTCAGCTTCCTCCACCCGTCTTTCTCCGCGAAAAAGCGCGATGGACCGCGGTATCTAATCTTTGCAAAGAGCAAAAAATTAACTATGTCAAAGCAACCAACGCAGGCGATTCAATTAAAATCCAGGTCGCGACCATCGACGACTTCCGCGCGTTCACTAGGTTACTTTCATTAAAACAAATCGCGTACCACACCTACGCCCTCCCGGAGGAGCGTAAGATCCGCGCAGTACTACGGGGCGTCCCGTTCGAGCTCGCGAACGATGAAATCCTCGAGGACCTTAAGTCCCAGGGTTTCCCGGCTGAAGCAGTGCACAAAATGCACTCCAACCAAGGTAGGCGTTTTCCGTTAGCATTAGTTATTCTATCCAATACTCCAAACTCGAGGGAGATCTTCAGAGAGGCTCGCACAATCTGCGGACTTTCGAATATCTCCGTCGAGCGTCCCAACCCCCTCGGCCACCTTGGACAGTGCCACCGCTGCCAGCTCTATGGCCACGCAGCGGCTAACTGCACAGCTCCCTCCAGGTGCGTTAAGTGCCTGGACCCACACATCACTAAGGAGTGCACTCACACACCCGAATCCACTTCCCCCCTGCCTGTGTGCTGTGCGGCCAGTCCAGCCACACAGCTAACTACAGGGGCTGCCCGCGCGCTCCGCACTCTTCAGCTAAGAGGGCTGCGCCAAAACCGGCGCCACCACTCACTCCCACTTACTTCCCGCCGCTGCGCAACCGGGGTCCCCCGGAAGCAAAGCCCGAGCAGCCGACGCCTACTCCAGCTCTGTCCTGGAGGCAGCATCCGGCCGTTCCGCCTGCATCTTCCCGACCCATCCCAGCTCCCGTAGCTTCCGTAGGGCCGCGTCCCGCTTTGTCATCTTCACCTCAGTCGTCGTTGGCTGAGGACATGAAGACCGTGTTCGACGTTATTCAAAACGTCGATATTAACGAAATTTCCGTACTCGCACGCAAACTGCGAGCCGCCCGCTCTCCTCAAGAGCGTTTATTTGCGTTAGTCTCACTACTAACCTTCCTGAGCTCAAACTGTTCCTTCAGAACAACGATCCAGACTTATTGCTTCTCCAAGAGACATGGCTTACTGCAAACCACACCAGGGGATTCACTATTCCCAAGTATGCGTTCATCCATAACGATAGGCCCAACTCCGACGGTTTCGGTGGCACTCCTATATACTACAAAAGAGGATTTCATTGCTGTCTTTTTCCTTAACCTCCTCTCTTCAACATGGAAGCCACTGTGTGTAGATTGGCTATGTCTGGTCATCCGACCGTCATCATAGCTTTAGTCTACATACCTAGTGGTACTAGTCCAATCCGCAGCGACTTTGAAGCCATTCTCGCCCTCGGCCATTCAGTCATTATGTTCGGAGACTTTCACTCCATACTGACTGGACGTGCCTATCGACCAACACCAGCGGTATCCATCTCCTTAATATCACTAACTCACTCGACCTAGACGTCATCTCTCCCATCACTCCCACTCACTATCCCGACAACCCGAACCACTCTCCTGACATCCTCGATTTTGCAATTGTCAAGCGAATCAACCTCGATCTCAGGTCTATCGAACCACTCGATGACCTAGGCTCTGACCACCACCCCGTCTCCCTCGTGCCAGGACCACCTAACGATAACGTCACCTCGCCTAAGACCTTTACCAACTGGAAAGGCTTTAAAAATACGTTAGTTTAAGCCTTAGAGGCCCCGAACTCTCCGCTGGCGATCTCACCCGATCAATTAGATAGCCCGGATAAAATAGATTCATTAGTAAATTTTCTCACTGATGATATCAACTCTGCCATCAGCGACAATGAAAAGGTTGCTAAGCAAGGCAAACCCACGCTTCCCTTAGCCGTTAGCAATCTTATTAAAGCTAAGAACGCGGCTCTCTGGAGAGCCAAGAAATATCCCACGCCAGCCTATAGATTAGCTGCGAATCAGCTACAATGTAAAGTCAGGTCTTGCCTCGCGGAACTCCGAGACGCTCAGATGAACGATCTCATGGCGAATATCTCCCCGTCCCACCAAGCGTATTATATAGTAAGCGTATAAAGCTCTAACAGAGTGCGGCCGGGACCTCACCGACTTCATAGAAAATATACAGCTCAAGAGTGAACTGCGACTACACAAAGCTTGGGAAAACCTGAGATTCAAACTGCTGTCCATCGAAAACGAAGAAATCAACGCGTTCACTGACTACATGAGCGACATGCCGAACATGCTGAAAAAATTATATTTAACTCTAAAAGGATACGACAAAGCGCCGCCCGCGCTCACAGAGCAATATCTGGAGTTAATGAAAAAGGCTAAATCATAGAAAGCTATATCATGGTCAGACGATGGCACTACGTTGGATCCTCATTTCCAGTTTGTTTCGTCGTTGAGTCTAGAGCGGCCATCGAGCACCACTGAGCTCACAGCCCTCAGCAGCCATCACTCAAATCACACAGCAACAATCGACATAGTAACCGACAGTGATTCGACTGACTTGGAAAACCTCGAGCCTCTCAAACTCTCTGGCAAAAAACGAAAAGGCACTCCGATAAAACTAGCTAACAACGAAACTTTAATCATAAATGACTCGTTTGAAAGCCTAGACGCGACGCGTGCCATGAATTCAGCCAAGAAATTCAAGAAAGAGCTCGATTTACAACAGGACATAGAGAACTACGGGCCGATCGACCCTCAAGACTTGAATTTTCACAATTATTTATAAATTTACAAGAACATGAAAATTCACGTCCTTTAAAAATAAATTTTTAAAATGTCAGCCTTCCAAATCTGTGCTTCTTTACCATCAAAAGATGCGTAATTTAATAAAGTACCATCTAGTATATTTTACTAGAAGCTTTACGAAACGTTTCATTACTCAAATTCATTAGTATTCAAATTCAAATTCAAAATTTTCTTTATTTCTAAGGTTTTTACAAATTGATGCGGAACACCCCTTTTAGGATAAACATTCCTGTGTTAGGGGTGAACACTCTTCCACTCGTTAGTTTTACATTTATACTTAAAAATAAACAATTTTTGAAATGAAGACATTTTTTTTTTTCATTTTACAAACGTAATACTTACATAAAATAAACTAATGGTACTTTTTTTTATAATTTCATAAGTGTCACAAATGCAGATCAAATGAAATAAAGTATATAAACAGAAAAATCTCACAAAACAAATAATTTCCTATTCAAATTCTACGTTTGCAGGGTACTTTTAAAAGTTTATTATTTCTATGCAGAAGTTGTCGTTTTTTCAAATATAAAACATAATGACGGTACACAAAAAAATTTACAACATATTCAAGTAAATGTGCTCCTTATAACGTTACAGTTCGGGTTAGATTGGCGTCATGCAGGATCGCACGGACATTCTTCTGTTGGTGTTGCTTAGACGTAATGCTTAAAGTCACGAGCGTATAGCGATTTAAAATAGAATAAATATTAGTATTTTTAAATTTATAATAAATTAATTCTAATAATACATATAATGTTATAAGATAGGTTTATACGTTATAATAATTTATTATGCAGTGAAAACATGTTCTATACACACACACACATATGTATGACGATGTATATTATGATTATTATTATGTTTTGCTATGAAATTGTTTTTAGTAAGTCTTCCGTTTTATTATAATCTAAGGTTTTCAGCCAATTTGTGACCGTTATTTTACACTTATGTGCAGTCATATCGTAGATTTTAAGACATTTATTTATTTTGTTATATAGTTTAATGCTGTAATTCTGTAATTCTGTATTCACTGTGTTTATTTTAATTAGAGTATTATGGTTCCTTTTTTTCAATGTTTTATTGTCTATTATATTTTGTAAGCCCGGATAAAATTGATTCACTAGTAAATTCTCTCACTGATGCTATCAACTTAGCCATCAGTGACAACGAAAAGGTTGCTAAGCAAGGCAAACCCACGCTTCCCTTAGCCGTTAGCAATCTTATTAAAGCTAAAAACGCGGCTCTCCGGAGAGCCAAGAAATACCCCACGCCCGCCTATAGAACAGCTGCAAATCAGCTTCAACGTAAAGTTAGGTCTTGCCTCGCGGAACTCCGAGACGCTCAGATGAACGATCTCATGGCGAATATCTCTCCGTCCCACCAAGCGTACTACAGCATGGCCCGAGCCTTACGCGTAGACACCGCCTCTCACGTTCCTCCTCTCACTCGTCCCGATGGCACTACTGACTTTGAAGTCGAAGAGAAAGCCGAATGCTTCGCTGACAGCATTGCCGCACAATGCTCGCCCAGCACGCAACCTGCTGATCCCTCACACATCCGGGCGGTGGAGGACGAAGTCCTTCGCAGAGACTCTCTCCCCATCTCCGCCGACCCTGTCACAGTCTCTAATGACGAAATCTTGCTTCTCATTAGAAATCAAAAGTCCAAAAAGGCTCCGGGTGCGGATGGAATTTCCAACCACGCACTTAAGCACCTACCTCAACAGATGCTTACCTTGTTAGCTATCATTTTCAATGCCTGCTTCGACCATAGCTACATTCCAAAAGCTTGGAAAGAAGCGACATTCCCAAGCCGGGCAAACCTCTGAACGTCCCGGCTAATCACAGACCCATCAGCCTCCTCAAGGCAATGTCTAAACTTCTCGAAAGAGTCATACTCTCTCGAATGCGGAACCATCTGTTTCCAACGGATGGCGATCCTCTCAATATTCCCCATCAGTTCGGCTTTCGCGCTAAACACTCCTGCCCTCAGCAAGTCCATCGAATCGTTGAGTATATACTTGACGGTTTCTATCCGCGTCGTTATAAAACAGTCGCGGTTTTCTTTGACGTAGCCAAGGCTTTCGATAAAGTCTGGCACAGCGGTCTCGTTTATAAACTCTACAAGATAGGCTTACCGGATCGCCTAGTCAGGTTAATAGCGTTGTTTCTCAAAGACCGTACGTTTCGATTTAAACACAAAGGCACGCTTTCTGCGCCTCGTCCCATAAAGGCTGGAGTCCCTCAAGGCTCAGTCCTCGCCCTTCTGCTGTACACCGTTGACACCAACGACATTCCCATCCCGCCAAAAGGCGTCGAACTCGCCCTCTTTGCCGACGACACCGCACTCTATACCAAAGGCCACAGTGTTCCGCACCTTGTAACCAGACTCCAAAAGGCCGTAAACGCCCTTGGAGTATGGTTTCAAAAATGGCGCATCGATGTGAACCCTGAAAAGAGTTCTGCGATGCGCTTCGACCACAAACGCTGTCGTCCCGCTGGCGATCCCCACGTTCGAATGTTAGGCATTCCCATCCCCTGGAAGCGCAGTACTATATACTTAGGCGTCACATTAGATCCCACGCTTCCTTTCAAGCCACACGTCGAAAGAGTTTCGAAACTCGCTCGTCACTACTTAGGCCGCCTAAATAGCATGTTAGGTAGAAAAAGTAAAATGTCTTTCAGAAACAAACGTACACTTTACAAGGTCTGCGTTAGACCCGTCATGACATATGCCTCGTCAATCTTTGCCCACGCCAAACCCTCCCTCCTGCACAAACTGCAGGTAGTTCAAAACCTCTTTTGCCGCAGGGCCACAAACGCACCGTGGTACGTGCGTAACGCGGACTTGCATAGAGATGGCTGGATCCCGCGTTAACTCGTGAACGGGTGCCGTTTGAGGGTGTTCGTCGTTTGGATACTTGGGGGGAGGGAGACTTGCCGAGCTAACAGATGCAGAAAAGAATAATTTTGTATAGACATAAAGAGACTGTAAATTTATTTTGAAAAAAAAAAATATACCCGTGAAGT
Source organism: Marasmarcha lunaedactyla (assembly GCA_923062675.1). Taxonomy (NCBI): domain Eukaryota; kingdom Metazoa; phylum Arthropoda; class Insecta; order Lepidoptera; family Pterophoridae; genus Marasmarcha; species Marasmarcha lunaedactyla. The sequence goes on from OV281346.1 coordinate 28,492,272, forward strand.
TTCTTGCCAGTTCTTCTTCACGAAGGTTTTTTTTCGAACTGGTGGTAGAATCATGTTTTATTTGACGTCAATAAGAACAAGTAATTGTCAATGTTGAGAAATAAATATTTGAATTTGAATTTGAATTAGATCTTGAACTGCCTACAGTACAACAACACCTCAAAACACTCTCTGAAGCGTTCTTCAAACGCTCCGAAACCCATCCCAATCCTCTAGTTCGTGATTCAGTCTCATATACTACTCCTGTCTTAGATTCGAAGTTCAAAGTCACTAGGCCTAGGAATGCGCATGCGTACTCTTCCACAAACTGTCAGCCGATCTCGAAGCCCTTCTGGCCGCAAATTCTAATTCTAACGTAAATTCTAATTCTAACGTAAATCCTAATTCTAACGTAAATGCGAGTTAATTTTATTTTATTTTATTTTGCAATTTTTTAATTTTTGTTTTAATTTTTGATTTCATTTTGAGCACCTTCAGTGCTACGTATTCACCTTCAGTGCTTTGAGCACCTTCAGTGCTATGTAATCCCAGCGGGTGACCCCTTCTGGGCCGCGCTAGCGCGGCCTCTTTCTCCAATTGGCCGTCGCTCAAATGAAGGCTGAGTGGCAAAAATGCACGAGCCGACAGGGGGTTTTTAGTGGGTATGGTTCTGGTAGGCGTCGGGACGAGTCCCACATAACTCTGGAATCGCGCCAGAGTATGCGTCAGGGCATTTTTATCCTCCTGCCCTTCCCGCGGAGGGGAACAAAGAAAAATGGGATTCTTGAATAACAAGGAGAACAAAACGTTACATGGTGTGACATATTATATACATGATATATATTATATAAGTAATCGTATTTTAATTTTTTGACCAATTTGACCTCATGAATGGAACTTAGAAATATTGTCTGGTTTCCACAATAAATGCAGTTTTCTTTTCAGTATTCGTGCATTAACCTTCACAACAATAATTTTAATACGTTTTATAAAGAAGATAACATAGTTATTCTAATCAACTCACAACTGTATGTTCCTCCAAACTTACCGCAAAGAAAGTCATCGTACCAAAAATATGTAAAAAATGTTCAACACGCAGGGTGGATCAATCACCATCCATGTGAATGAATCAGTCCACAACCAGTAACATATTGAAAGCCGCGCCTCTTTTATATAAGTTTGTAACGTGGTTAGAAAACTACGATGTTTTCAATATTATGAAAATTGATCTATTTTCGTTTTTAATGTGGGGCTATTTTATTATTTATTCAATACCTAAACTATAAATAAACCTATACCAATAGTGCAGTAAACTAAAAAAATATTTTCTACGCCAATTACATTACATATATAAAATTTACTTACATATATACAACATTTTAAACAATTAAATCGAATCAAATATAAAATTAGGTACATTATATAATGGAAAAGCTAACTAACATGATACAAAAATTGTTCTAAATATGTGAAGACTGTCGCAAAATATGTCCTATCTGTTTTTATTGGAAATTTCAATGTATGCGCGCAGCAAACAGGAAATCGGAGCATAGATACCGAAGTTTGTTCCGTTTGTTGGAGAAAAAAATAGGTGATTTATTGTAAAGCTCAAGTTAGGTTTAGGAACGCGAAAGTTTGATAACGTAATAAAATAATTTGACTTTATTTTACCTGCAAATAAATTGTAAGAAATGTCTTGTCTAATGCTGTTCGCCTGTAAGTTGTAAGTTAAAGTCTTGTCTTAAGAGTTATTTTGTTGTTATACATATAGAGCTATTATTATGCTAGAGCTATTATATTACATTGATTCAGATTTAAACTTGACTATTTATGTGTTTATCCTACCACGTTAAACGGGCTTCATTGAAAACTATAAACCATTTCAATACAAATTACTTGGGAATTTACCAGGAATTATGTTTGTTCTATCTCAGAGATATTGGTTCTATGACATGACGTGTCAGGATATGCTGTATATTGAAAATAAATCAACGAATTTTTTTTTTTTTTTTGTTCCCCTCCGCGGGAAGGGCAGGAGGATAAAAATGCCCTGACGCATACTCTGGCGCGATTCCAAAGTTATGTGGGACTCGTCCCGACGCCTACCAGGACCATACCCACTAAAAACCCCCTGTCGGCTCGTGCATTTTTGCCACTCAGCCTTCATCGGAGCGACGGCCAATTGGAGAAAGAGGCCGCGCTAGCGGGGCCCAGAAGGGGTCACCCGCTGGGATAACATAGCACTGAAGGTGCTCAAAAATTAAAAGTAAAATAAAAACATTAAAAATGAAAAGTAAATAATGAAAACATTAAAAATTGAAAAATTTAATATGCATTAATTCGGATTTATGTTAGAATTAGAATTTACGTTAGAATTAGAATTTGCGGCCAGAAGGGCCTCGAGATCGCGTGACAGTCTGGTGGATGAGTACGTTTGCGCATTTCTAGGCCTAGCGACTTTGAACTTCGAGTCTAACACAGGAGCAGCATATGAGACAGAATCACGAACTAGAGGATTGGGATGGGTTTCGGAGCGTTTGAAGAACGCTTCAGAGAGTGTTTTGAGATATTGTTGTACTGTAGGCAGTTCAAGATCTCTATGCAAGTCCGCGTTACGCACGTACCACGGTGCGCCTGTGGCCCGGCGGCAGAAGAGGTTTTGAACTACCTGCAGTTTGTACAGGAGGGAGGGTTTGGCGTGGAAAAAGATTGGCGAGGCATACGTCATGACGGGTCTAACGCAGACCTTGTAAAGTGTACGTTTGTTTCTGAAGGACATTTTACTTTTTCTACCTAACATGCTATTTAGGCGGACTAAATAGTGACGAGCGAGTTTCGAAACTCTTTCAACGTGTGGCTTGAAAGAAAGCGTCGGGTCTAATGTGACGCCTAAGTATTTAGTACTGCGCTTCCAGGGGATGGGAATGCCTAACATTCGAACGTGGGGATCGCCATCGGGACGACGGCGTTTGTGGTCGAAGCGCATCGCAGAACTCTTTTCAGGGTTCACATCGATGCGCCATTCTTGAAACCATGCACCAAGGGCGTTTACGGCCTTTTGGAGTCTGGTTACAAGGCGCCGAACACCGTGGCCTTTGGTATAGAGTGTGGTGTCGTCAGCGAAGAGGGCGAGTTCGACGCCTTTCGGCGGGATGGGAATGTCGTTGGTGTACACGGTGTACAGCAGAGGGGCGAGGACTGAGCCTTGAGGGACTCCAGCCTTTATGGGACGAGGTGCAGAAAGCGTGCCTTCGTGTTTAAATCGAAACGTACGGTCTTTGAGAAACGACGCTATTATCCTGACTAGGCGATCCGGTAAGCCTATCTTGTAGAGTTTATAAACGAGACCGCTGTGCCAGACTTTATCGAAAGCCTTGGCTACGTCAAAGAAAACCGCGACTGTTTTATAACGACGCGGATAGAAACCGTCAAGTATATACTCGACGATTCGGTGGACTTGCTGAGGGCAGGAGTGTTTAGCGCGAAAGCCGAACTGATGGGGAATAATGAGAGGATCGCCATCCGTTGGAAACAGATGGTTCCGCATTCGAGAGAGTATGACTCTCTCGAGAAGTTTAGACATTGCCTTGAGGAGGCTGATGGGTCTGTGATTAGCCGGGACGTTCAGAGGTTTGCCCGGCTTGGGAATGCCTATGACTGTCGCTTCTTTCCAAGCTTTAGGAAAGTAGCTATGGTCGAAGCAGGCATTGAAAATGATAGCTAACAAGGTAAGCATCTGTTGCGGTAGGTGCTTAAGTGCGTGGTTGGAAATTCCATCCGCACCCGGAGCCTTTTTGGACTTTTGATTTCTAATGAGAAGCAAGATTTCGTCATTAGAGACTGTGACAGGGTCGGCGGTATTGGGGAGAGAGTCTCTGCGAAGGACTTCGTCCTCCACCGCTTTGATGTGAGTGGGATTCGCGGGTTGCGTGCTGGGCGAGCATTGTGCGGCAATGCTGTCGGCGAAGCATTCGGCTTTCTCTTCGACTTCGAAGGCAGTAGTGCCATCGGGACGAGTGAGAGGAGGAACGTGAGAGACGGTGTCTACGCGTAAGGCTCGGGCCATGCTATAGTACGCTTGGTGGGACGGAGAGATATTCGCCATGAGATCGTTCATCTGAGCGTCTCGGAGTTCCGCGAGGCAAGACCTAACTTTACGTTGAAGCTGATTCGCAGCTGTTCTATAGGCGGGCGTGGGATATTTCTTGGCTCTCCGGAGAGCCGCGTTTTTAGCTTTAATAAGATTGCTAACGGCTAAGGGAAGCGTGGGTTTGCCTTGCTTAGCAACCTTTTCGTTGTCACTGATGGCTGAGTTGATAGCATCAGTGAGAGAATTTACTAATGAATCGATTTTATCCGGGCTATCTAATTGCTCGGGAGAGATCGCGAGTGGAGAGTTCGGAGCCTCTAAGGCTGAAACTAACGTATTTTTAAAACCTTTCCAATTGGTAAAGGTCTTAGGAGATGAGACGTTATCGTTCGGCGGTCCTAGCACGAGGGAAACGGGGCGATGGTCGGAGCCTAGGTCATCGAGCGGTTCGATAGACCTTAGGTCAAGATTGATACGCTTGATAATTGCAAAGTCGAGGATGTCAGGAGAGTAGGACGGGTTGTTGGGATAGTGAGTGGGAGTGACGGGGGATATGACATCTAGGTCAAGGGAGTTAGTGATGTCGAGGAGAGCGATACCGCTGGTGTTAGTCGATAGGCACGTCCAGTCAGTATGTTTGGAGTTAAAGTCTCCGAACATAATGACTGAATGGCCGAGGGCGAGAATGGCCTCAAAGTCGCTGCGGATTAGTCTGGTACCACTAGGTATGTAGATTGAAGCTATGATGATGGTCGGATGACCAGTCATAGCCAATCTACACACAGTGGCTTCCATGTTGAGGAGAGGAGGGGTAGGGAGAGGACAGCAGTGGAAGCCTCTTTTGTAATATATAGCGGTGCCGCCGAAACCGTCAGAGTTGGGCCTATCGTTACGGATGAACGCGTACTTAGGTATAGCGAATCCCCTGGAGCGGTTTGGAGTAAGCCATGTCTCCTGGAGAAGGAATAAGTCAGGTTCTTTGTTCTGAAGGAACAGTTTAATCTCGGGAAGGTTGGTATTAAGGCTACGAGCGTTAAAAGATACTAGGGATAATAAGCCCTTGGGTTTGATACGACTGGACGCGGGATTCGCGGGTCTAGACATTATAATTTATTATTTACGAATTTATAAATTATAAACGAATTTACAACGAGCTTAGGAGCGAGTGATGCTCGGCTAAAGCAAATAAACGCTCTTGAGGAGAGCGGGCGGCTCGCAATTTGCGTGCGAGCACGGAAATTTCGTTAATATCGACGTTTTGAATAACGTCGAATACGGTCTTCATGTCCTCAGCCAACGACGACTGAGGTGCGGAAGACGGAGAAGGACGCGGCCCTAAGGGAGCTACGGGAGCTGGGATAGGTCGGGAAGGTGCAGGCGGAACGGCCGGACGCTGCCTCCAAGACAGAGCCGGAGTAGGTGTCGGCTGAACGGGCTTTGCTTCCGGGGGACCCCGGTTGCGCAGCGGCGGGAAGTTGGTAGGAGTGAGCGGCGGCGCCGGTTTAGGCGCGACCCTCTTGGTGGTGGAGCGCGGAGCGCGCGGGCAACCCCTGTAGTTAGCTGTGTGGCCGGACTGGCCGCACAGCACACAGGCAGGGGGGGAAGTGGATTCGGGAGTGCGAGTGCACTCCTTTGTGAAATGTGGATCCAGGCACTTAACGCACCTGGGGGGAGCTGAGCAGTTAGCCGCTGCGTGGCCGTAGAGCTGGCAGCGGTGGCACTGCCCAGGGTGACCGCGGGGGTTGGGACGCTCAACAGAGATATTTGAGAGTCCGCAAATTGTGCGAGCCTCTCTAAAGATCTCCCTCGAGTTGGGAGTATTCGACAAGATTACCAACGCTAAGGGAAAACGCCTACCGCGGTTGGAGTGCATCTTGTGCACTGCTGTGACCGGGAAACCCTGGGACTTAAGGTCCTCGAGAATATCTTCGTTGCTGAGTTCGAACGGGACGCCCCGTAGTACTGCGCGGATCTTACGCTCCTCCGGGAGGGCGTAGGTGTGATACGCGATTTGGTTCAATCCGAGTAACCTGGTAAACGCGCGGAAGTCGTCGACGGTCGCTATTTGGATCTTGATTGTATCGCCAGCGTTGGCGGCTTTTAGGTAATTAATTTTGTGCACTTTGCACAAGTTTGAAACCGCGGTCCAGCGCGCTTTTTCACGCAGGAAGACGGGCGGAGGGAGCTGAGGCTTCGGCGGGACGGGAGCGCAGCGCGTCGCTGGCTTCGATGGGACCGACGGAGACGCGGTCACTTCGAGTGACATGAGCGGCGCGGGGGCGGGTGTAGAAGACACCGGGGTTGGCTCGGGTGTTGAAGACACCGCGGCTTTTTTCGAACGCTTCTTAGAGCGTTTGGCAACTAATTGGAACGCGGGCTCAGGAGAGCCGGTTAAGGTGGCGGCGACCGACGACGTATCAGACGCGGGTTCGGAGTCGCTCCCGGGAGCGGTGCGCTTACGACGCGACGCGTGAGAGGATGCGACCGATTCGCAGTCCATCTCGGACGAGGCGGGAGACGCGGGAGAGCTTAAGACCTTAGGGGTCTCGACGTTGGAGGCCTGAGGGGCCGGGGTTGGGGCCTGAGGGGCCGGGGACGCGATTGATGCCTGCAAGGCCTGCGTTAGGATGTCTTTTGGGATGGAGACGCCTGCCGCAGCAAGCGCCTGGGTGAACGCGTTAATAATGATTAGCGGATCCATTAGGGAGGGTTGGGACAATAATATGTAGAATAAGAATAATAAAAGATGCCTAGTTCTTAAAAACCTAGCAAAATCCTAGCGGCAAACCTCCCTACCAGCGGTAGGGGGGCTGGGGAGAATAAATTAAAACTAACAATAGTACGCCGAAGGCCGCTACCTAGAAACCTAAAAAGGGTGCGCAGGTAAAGAGTTGACCGCGTAAGGGTCAACCTTTACCGACAGAAAGGACAAATACACACGAAAACACACAAATATGATAAAAATAAATATGAAAATAGGAGAAAAATAAATAAGATAGAGAAGAGAATAAATAAAAATAAAAAATAAAAAGGACTGGTTCAGTACAAATTCGTTGTCACCGTTAAGTATCCTTTGCACTGAAACCAGACTACTTACGCCGGGCACAACACTGCACTCAGCACAAGCACAACACAACTTAGCACAGCACTTTGAAGACTAAGAGGCTTAGTCGCAAAGAAAAATCGCACTTCGAAAGCACTCAGACGGAGTAGAAAGACTTAGGAAACCGTAGCACGGAGCCAACACGCTAGACTGTGACGTCAGTAAACTGAGCGCCGCGGAATGGCGGGAAGGGACCGATCAACGGAGAGCTGGGTCTTGCACGTCCGCACCGCGTGGCGATCGGAGCGAGAATGCGTAAATCAACGAAACTGCCTTGACAATATTTATGTCGTTACCAGCCGCTCGAGCGCGGGGGTGGGGGTCCTGGCTGCCTTGTTGAGGCTTAATCTAATTAAGCATCAAGCGTGGAGTCGTTTATTGGAACCGTGAGTGTAGCTCGTGTTGTAGGGATTTGGAGAAAAACTGAGCTTCCGTTAACAAAACTGATCCCTGACGACGGCGTCAATAGGGCGTGGGCGGATCATGTACGCATTTGATTTTGTCATATAAAAACGTAAATCCGCAAGTAATGCAAAAGGAAATCAATAATTCTCAAAATTTGTCATTTCCAAACTGAACTTGAAACCAAGGAGTTAGGTATAATGCTGTTCAATTAGTTTTGTCCGCACAAACAATTAGCAGTGAGATTTAGGCCGTGAGCCTCCCCGGCCCAGCAGTAATTACAGCCACCGGTTTCTCGGGCCTCACAGTCCAGCAGGGCGACTCCTCTAGACGTTTAATTTCAAGTTGCAGATTGATAGATCTACGAGAGGACCTGTGAGCAATTAAACCTTTATAATTATATAAAGATTTGCTTTAATGGTTTGCTAAGAAAATTTGCTTTAATCATTATGCAGCAATAAAGACCGCCACAATCTTTGATAGAAAGAAAGAATGGAAATTCATTTGTTTGCTGAAAAAAGGAAAATAAATATACAAAAAATGGTAAAGTTTAAAAACAAGAAAAAATAATTAGCGTGTAGAACTTAAAATAACCATTTTGAATTTTCTTACATAATATACACAATTAAATTGACGGAGTGCAAACAATCAGGTACTGGCGCAGCATGATGCTGAGTGCTGGAGCTAGTCCAGCGCCAACGTTGTTTGTTCTGCCAGAACCTAATGGAGAGTTCCACTGCACTACAGAACTAAATGACGCAAAAAGTAAACAAATGCATTAATACATATGCGTACATACATACAAAACAAAAAAGGCGAATAACAATAACTAATAACAGTCAAACCAATCTTTGCTAGCAGTTTAAGTACATACGTACCTCTTTGAGCTTGATTTATGTTTTAACCTTATGTACCTAATGTATTAAACACAATATGTTTAAATTTAAGTAAATAAGTATATCAAACAATAACATTTAATTGAATAGCATAGGATCGTTAGTCGGATAGCATATACCTCCATGTGATAAATTGTTTTGCCGAGTTATTAAGGGAATCTTTAAGTTGATTCTATATGTACATAAGCTAACAGCGCGCTCTGGCGTAGGAATGTTCAAATTCAAATTCAAATTCAAATATTTATTTCTCAACATTGACAATTACTTGTTCTTATTGACGTCAAATAAAACATGATTCTACCACCAGTTCGAAAAAAAAAACCTTCGTGAAGAAGAACTGGCAAGAAACTTCACGGGTATATTTTTTTTTTTCAAAATAAATTTACAGAGTCTCATTATGTCTATACAAAATTATTCTTTTCTGCATCTGTTAGCTCGGCAAGTCTCCCTCCCCCCAAGTATCCAAACGACGAACACCCTCAAACGGCACCCGTTCACGAGTTAACGCGGGATCCAGCCATCGCCCTCCTCAACCATATTAGAGGGAAGTGAGCGACCCGTCACCCGACGCTACCATAAGAAGACGTACTTTAGTGACAATGACGCTTTAGATATTCATCGGGACGAAGAACTCATCGCACAAACAGACACATTACACATGCTTTGTTACAAATACTAGTACAATCCTGTTAATGAGGGGATTATACCCAAGGGCTTTTATCATCCAAATAATCGGATAGTTTATAATATGCTCTAGCACACAACTTCTCCTTTATAGTTTCTTTGAATTTGTCAGTAGGAAGACCTTGGATATCCTCAGGAACCTTATTATAAAAGCGTATACATTGACCCATGAATGAGTTAGTGACTTTATGAAGCCTGCTATTATGAGCTGCCAGCATATTTCTTCCTCTTGTGTTAACATTGTGCAGATCTTTTTTTCTTTTGAACAAGGTTATGTTCTTTTTAACATACATTAAATTTTCTAAAATATATTGTGAATGGAAGGTAAGAATATTTATTTCCTTAAATTTACTTCTAAGTGACACCCTCGGACCGAGCTGATAGATTGCGCGAACAGCCCTTTTCTGCAGAATAAATATAGCATCGATGTCGGCAGCACTCCCCCACAGCAGAATACCATATGTCATGAGGCTGTGGAAGTAACCAAAATAGACTAATCGAGCAGTTGTTTCATTTGAAATTTGTCTAATTTTTTTAACAGTTTTTTAACGTTGTTCCAGCACTTGGTGGCATGGCATAAGACGCACCAACCAGAATTGTAAAGAACGTTCGAGTATTCCATCAATTCAATACAACACGGCAATCAAGAAAGCATACGATTTCAAATGTTCAAAGAATTTAAAATAACACTTTAATCCAACACGTGGCCAGTTTAGAACAGAGTTGTGACGGTATTGGGGACAGGCACTCTAAATGTTTACACGTGGATTACGCGTACCGAAAAGTTTACAAAGCTACTTTATGCAGTTTATTAGCTCCGTGGACATAGAGTTTTAATTTCAGTTGCAATATTTGGTAAAGGAAGGAAATTTTTTTCATATTACAGCGTTTTATTTATTTTCAACAGAAAGTTAAAGTTTCGTTCTTGGATAAAATTAATTGAAGTATCCACGGAAGTATTCACAAATTAATAAATACACCCGAAACCTTTTTTTGCTAATTTTGCCCACAACCCGGGTCCTCGAGGCCGGCTCCGGGGACAGCACACACGTCGAGTGAGCGACGCGGCGCCGGAGGTACGGGACAAATTACATATCAAAACGAGCTGCGAAGGAATGGGGGCGACTTACCAGAATTGACAACATTTCAAATTTTTAACATGCCTGTATTACTGTTTTATTTTAAAGTATAAGTAAAAATAGGAGACCCATATATTTTATTACTTCAAAATATTTGCATTATCATTCAAAATTTTAACTTTTAAAATCATCTTATTCAATAAAGGCGTAAGCGCCATGTGACGTCATTGATACGGCAGAAATCGGTGGTATATTTATGCTTGTTTTAAAAAACCTTCTTGCATAACACATGCCTGTCACTCACTTGTGGAAGGTAATTCAAATTCAAACTGCTGACTAAGTGTAAACAATAATAATTTTACTTTCGTAGGTATCTTTGCTTTGCTAAGTGATCTTTTAAAACCGTAGTGGTTACGTTTTTACAAGAACGGTAACGAATCCAAACTCATTCACACAAAGAGAGGCTATGTTTTAAAATAATATGACAACTGACATATGTACCTAGGAACGTATTTTTTTATGCCTCAAATACTCAAGGCAAGTAAATAGCTCATTCAACCGTAACTATGACGTCACTACACCATTTGCCCTTTTTATCCTTTTTCTCCGAAACGATGAGTAGAAAAAAAATTAAAAAAATAGTTTTGTATTTTTTATTCTATAGCTTAAAAAAATTTAAATGTTGTCAGTTGAGTATCGTGGGTGTTGTACAGTTTTAAGTTGCTGATTAGAGTTGATTTACTTTGATTGCAATTAATGTGTAACCTAGTTACGTTTTTTTTTACCTTTCGTGTTATTTTGAATATAATTTACCCAAACAGCCATCACCCGAGATGCGCCGCAGGCGCCGAGAGTACGATTCGCACCGCGCTACGAGCGAGGGGAGACCCCTATGTTCGCATCGCCTATAAAATTAATCAGGAAAAATATGCTTCAAGGTGTTTACTCGCATACAGTGTTACGACTTGGTTTTCAATTAAAATGCTAATTCCTAATTGAGGGACATCTTTGAAGATCAGCTTCTTGTTGAATTATGTAAAAGTTTGAAAGTAAAACGTTTGATTTCTGAAAATTGAGTGAGTTTGCAGAGGAGATTTAATTGAAAACTTTTTTAGAGAAGCATTTAATTTAGAATCGTTACCGTTTTTTTGTTTTTAGTACTCTAACATTAGCTTAACTTGTACTTTGACTGACTTCTGAAGGACGTACCAATTTGGAACTTGCTAAGTGTATGTGACACTGGATGACAATTGAACATTTTGGATGCGTCGCGCTGCTCTGACGATGGAACTAGAATGTAGATAGTAGAAAAGTCAAATATACTACGTCGAAGGTCCTATTATGCATTGAATGTGACAAAGATTGTTTTTTGTGTTTTTAAAGTACTGGAATGTAATTCAATTCAACACGAGATTTCCTAGCGCGGTTTCTCCCGCGTAACGCCTATTTATTAAATTCTATGGTTACAGAATTTAAGCGATTGATCCACATGATTGATTGATTGATTTTTATTGTATTTGTTGTTTTTCATTTATTTAATTCAGATTTGCATCCATAATTATTGTAAGTAGACAATTAAGACTTATATTTAATGTTTTGTAATACCAATTATAATGTTAATTCATACAAATGTCAAGAAAAAAAAATACTAACATTATAGAAAAAAAGAACTACATCTAAACATAAACATTTTTCAAATAATGTAATGAGCAGCCTGGACTTCCTTTTGCGTGTAGGGAAACCCTGTGTTTTCAGATCTGTGAGTCCCACCTATTTGCCACCACGCCCAGGATACTGTTCGTGGTGGTTCGTACACGGCACTGCGCTTGCAACAATTTTTATTATTATTATAAAACGAAAACCAACAAACAAACTAATATTTTCTTTTTCTCATAACATTATACAGTATGTAAACTAACTAAACGAAATCCTGTTAACCAAGCTGTGTATAAGCTGGAAAGTATCGCACGGCTTATTTTTTATTCAAATCCACAATTTTTTCAACTCGAACTTTTTACACAATTCGCAACATCCACCTGTTTCATAGTCGGGTAGCAAATTTAAGTCACCCTGTAATGTAAAGTTTATTTCTGACAGTTTCATTTGACTTTATCACGTATGTTTACTTGTTTAGGTTGAAAGTTCAAAAACACCTTCTCATTGACACATTATATTGAAACTTGTACGTCGATATGATACCACGCCAAATCAACAAATCAAACCTAACACAGGTTAATGCTTTCACAAAGACGCGTATGTGGAGTCGGGCGTGGTTCGACCGCGCTACTGACGCCGAGTGTGGGAATTCTTACAAACTATATTCGTCCAATAACCGCTCCCTACGTTGTTTAGAACGTAACGCCAAGCAGGTACGCAGTGAGAAATCCTGGGTTCTATCTGGTCTTTGTAAAGCTTCACTTCAATAGAAATAATTTTTCTTACAATTCCATTGTCAGTAAAAATCATTCGAAAATACCACATCATACAAATATATTGTAATCAAAAATGTCGTAAACGAATATTATGGTTTCCCAGCGATATCGCCGCCGCTTTGGTAACATTGGGCCAATTAGAGCGCGCGAATAATGTTTGTATTGAAAGTTAGCGGAAGTGCTCCGACCGCCATGATGGAGGTTGTCACGCCACCGGAAGCCGATCCCGCGCCATTTCCGATGAACGTCTTGCCCAACTACGGAAGTGTTGTTATTTCGCCGAAACCAATTAATTGTGTTAAAGATCCCGGGGTGCGCTTAATTGATGGGGCTGCGTGATGAAGTCGGAAACCTGATACTCTACTAGTTTACATGATTAATTTATTACGCCATATTTATACATAGATGCTAAAATTTGTGTTGTATGTTTCTTTTCTCTACGCTAAAACACATGGATGTTGCGTAAAAGTTACGTCAATGAACGAACGGATTATTTAACGATGTAACAGAAGTGACACCTGGAGAATAGTTAACCGTCACAGTTTTTATCTTATTATTTCCACCTCATTTTAAATTATACAACTTCATAGTAATTAAGGAATACGAGTACCAGGCAAAAGTCACGTAAGCTCAGTGTCAAGACTTTTTGAAGTATAGATGGAACCTCCTTGGATTTGTAACAATACATTATTAAATTATTAAATCCAGCCGTTCTTCTCGTAATGTTATGGCTGGAAGTATCAGCATTCATTATTCAAAATTTTATTTGTCCATTATATTTGAATGCGTAGCCATTTTGTTCACACCGTGAACAGATCGATACATCCGCATGTCGTTACAAATGCAATGGAACCAACGCAAATGAGATGCTTGATGAGACATCACGCCTTTCACGCATTCTGTGAGGCGGAAGATCGGGCGTTGTCTGCCGATCGGGGAAACTTCCATCCGAAGCATCAATCTCTCGAATCTACTCAGAGGATCTAATCAGCGAACATATATGATATAAAGCGATTGGTTAAAACAAATTTATACTTCAAACGAGCAGGTTCATGCTGACAAAATTTTAGTGTAATATATACATGTTATAACTTAGCAACTAAAGAGTACATCTGTTTGTTTAGCAGCGTGTAACAATAGCCTCCATCTACTTAAATTGTATCTTTAATGTATTTTTTACTAAAGTAGCCGTCACTGTTGAATGAAAAATGAATGGATGGACAAAATGTTGCCCTTTTTACAGGGCAACATTTCGCAGTCCCAGTTGAGATGATGTTGGGGTCTTAGCTACCTTCATAAAACTCAAACGTGGAACCCTGAAATTCTACTTCATAGTGCGAAAATGCGTAAATAAGCGGAGAAACGGATTCCCGAACGACGAAATAAACTGCACCTGTCGTTGATGAGGGCCATTCGTTCAAGAATACTCGCTACGTCGACAACTCTGTATACAGCTGGTAAACTAAGAGAAAGCCACAAATAGAACTGTCGTTTCCTCGTTACGTCGCCGCAGTAATAAATCGTCGATACCATCAGTTGGTTATTCTGTTTGTTTGTTTGTTTGTTCTTGACGCGCCAAGTCATTAATATAGATTCGAAACTTTGCCAAACTTCCTCAAACAGAGATGTATTGAAAATTAATTATAAATCAATTAGTCTGTGGCAACGGGATCCAAATGTGGGTTCGAGTTTATTTAGTAGATGTGAAGATGAGTTGTATACACACCAAGGCATTGAAGTTACGAATAAGATAAGTAAGTTTATGAATAAAATTTTAAGGTTTTAAAAAACTGATCAGACAAAACCCTTGCACGATTAAATGAATTTTATAGGCAGTTATTCAGATTGAAAAGAAAATGTGTAGTAAAAATGTAAATAGATTCTCCATTTACGTCCTCCAACCCTTACAAACAGTGGCGTGCAGCGAGCACGCATCCCGCGCCATTACCAAACAGACTTTGCACATAATTCACGAGTAAAACACCGCCGTTTAAGTGCACCCCAGGCAGGTCTTAAGCTTTATTTTAATACTTTCAAAACTACCGCACACAATAACACACCCTAACCCTCGCGAATAAGTTTCAGAATTGTATTCCGAGCCGAAGTTTTGGAGGTTAAGACGGTTCCCGCTCTTTTGGCGGAGTAAGCCGGGGAAATCTGATGTGAGTGCGTTTTCGTAGCGGAGGTGTTGTTAAGCTTTATCTCCGCGTAGAACTTCACTTGTTTCCTAAAATGCTTTTTTTTTAATTCGAGACGTTGAATTGTTGGAACACAACACTACTGGTGAATTTTCGCTATTCTTGTCATCGCTTTTAATTGTTTATACTTATTTTTAAATGTCAAAATGTAGCGGAGTAGACTGCACCTATTTTAAAAGTTAATTTTGAAACAAATTGGTTAATACTTTAATTTAGTTATTTTGGTTTTGTCGAATATAATTAAAATGTTGAAGGTGTTTTGAAGCCTAAAGTTCTAATTTTATAATATTTTATAAAATTTTTAATAAATTTATAATTATAATTTATTTATTTATGTATAAATGTACTGTTTAATGTTTTTGAATGCGACCAGGATAGCCAATAGCAGTCCCTAGGTCACGCGTCAGCCCTTAGTTAGAGCTGATCTTCTATCACATATGTATATTCTCTAATATTAGGTCTTTACCTATGACATTGCCGTTTTTCACGAAATAAATGAAGCGTAATTTTTTTATATATTTTTTATTTCTATTAATCAAAATAATCACCCATGCAATCAATGCATCTTTGCCAACGCATTGGTAGCTTATTGATGCCTGTCTTGAAGAAATCAGCTGGACGGGAGGCAACAAATTCTTCAAAGGCATTTTGTACAGCCTCTCGGGTATTGAATTTTTTTCCCGCCAAGAAGTTATCCAAATTCTGGAAAAAGTAGAAGTCTGTAGGCGCAAGGTCTGGTGAGTACGGCGGATGACGGAGAACTTCCAACCCCAACTCTTGTAGCTTGGAGACCGTTTGCTGTGCAGTATGAGGTCGCGCGTTGTCATGCAGGAGCAGTGGAGCCGAACTATTGACCAAAGCTGGTTGGAGACGTGCGAGCTTCTCCATCATTGTGTTCAGTTCTTCACAGTACACATCTGCAGTAATGCTTGTCCCGTTTGGCAAGAAGCTGTGATGAATTACACCCGCGTTAGACCACCAAACAGTGACCATCACTTTTCTAGGGGTAAGTTTTCGTTTAGGGCATTGTTTGGGTGCTGAACCAGGGTCCAACAAACTTGCTGAGCGCTTACGATTGTCAAACAGGGTCCATTTCTCGTCACAAGTAACAATGCGGTTCAGAATTCCTTCATTTCTATGCCTGCTGAGCAATGCAAGGCACGTCTCCACGCGTACTTCGCGCTGGCGGTCATTGAGTTCGTGGGGTATCCATTTGTCAAGCTTTTTTACCTTGCCAATTTGACGCAAATGGACCAATATTGTTTTGATGCTAACGTCGAAAGCCGCTGCTAATTCAGCCGTGGATTGAATTTCATCAGCTTCCACAATTGCCTTTAATTCGTCATTGTCGACCAAAGTTTTCGGACGACCACGGGGTTCAATTTTCAGATCAAAATTTCCAGAACGGAAGCTGGTAAACCAATAACGGGTGGTGCGTTCGTTTGTAGTGTTCGCTCCGTAAACGTCGTTGATGTTGCGTGCCGCTTGTGCCGCTTTGCTGCCACGACGGTACTCATACTCCATAATTACTCGAATTTTTAACTTATCCATGATGACGAAAAATGTTCGAATGCGTTGAAAACAAAACACTAACTATTAAACAAATGACGATTTTAGAAAAAGAATTCCATGTTTGTTAAATAAAATTAATTTGAAATTAGAATTATCAGTCAAAAAAAAAATATTTTCATTTGAAATGGCCAGTACGGCAAAATGGCAGTTTCATAGGTAAAGATCTATTATTATAGATGTTTCGTATCGACTCCATGGCCTGCAAAACATGCACGCGTTTGCCATCAACGCCTGAGACCACATAAAATCCTTATCCTCGGAAAACAAATTCTTAGATCTGTTTTGGATAAAGACATAGTAGGCTTAGCAGTCAACGAACCTTCGGATTACTCGGCCAAAGAAGCTGCCCTGAAGTCGAAAAAGAAGCCAGATTTCGCCAAATGCCCGGTCTCATCCATCAAGCGAAGCATTCATGTGCGCTCGCATGATCATTGGGACACCAGATGTAAAAACGTAACCACGACGGGAATAGCTAAGCTATTCTTTCCTGATACTGTGGCGACAAACAAGGGCATACGTTCAAGACAGCGTTAATAACAATTGCACAGGGATAGCAGCCTCACGGAACCAAGGGGTTGGAGACTTTACACATGTGAAATGATATCTAATGTATTTGGGTTTCCTCAAAATGTTTCGGTCACCTCTAGGGCCATTCAGCTTGATTAACTTCATCGAAGATTGAGAAGACAGCGCCGCCAAGATTGAAAGCCGCGCTACCGACACGCCATCAGGACTAGTAGGCAAGTACAAAAAAATGGCTTAACTACCCAGAACCTGGTGCGGCAATCAGGAACTACTACATTTTGACTGTAATTTTGACTAGTAATTATACCCTGTCCTCTGACACTCACCCCCGCCGTCTCCGGACCGCGCCGTCGCCGGGCCGCCACCTGGCCGTCATCGCTCCGAGCAGATTTAACTTCCATTAAATGTAAATTATTGAGTTCCGAGACAAGTTGCAATTGTTTTCGAATCCGCGGGGAACTAGTAAGTGTAACTTGGCAACGTGGCTACGCTGATGACAGTGGCAGTCACAATAATATCTAAACATAGTAATGAAGTTGCTAAACATAGTTAGAGTGCATTTTATAATGTACGAATGCACTAGGGCATGACGCCACGTTGCTTTATGTTAGTTTTTTTTTTGTTCTCCATTTGGGCAGGAGGCAAAAAATGCATTTCCGCATGCCTCTCGCGCGCGTTACAAGGCATCCGGGGCTAGCTCCTAATGAGCACTACCCACTAAAAAAACCCCTGTCGGCTCGTGCAATTTTTTGCCACTCAGCCATCTGAGTGACGGCCAATTGGAGAAAGAGGCCGCGCTAGCGGGGCCCTTAAGGGGTCACCCGCTGGGATTACATAGCACTGAAGATGCTCAAAGCATTGAACGTATATAATAAAAAAAAAAAAAATTTAAAATTGCAAAATCAAATTGAATTAATTCGGATTTACGTTAGAATTAGGATTTACGTTAGGATTAGAATTTACGTTAGAATTAGAAGGGCTTCGAGATCGGCTGACAGTCTGGTGGAAGAGTACGCTTGCGCATTCCTAGGCCTAGTGACTTTGAACTTCGAATCTAAGACAGGAGTAGTATATGAGACTGAATCACGAACTAGAGGATTGGGATGGGTTTCGGAGCGTTTGAAGAACGCTTCAGAGAGTGTTTTGAGGTGTTGTTGTACTGTAGGCAGTTCAAGATTTCTATGCAAGTCCGCGTTACGCACGTACCACGGTGCGTTTGTGGCCCTGCGGCAAAAGAGGTTTTGAACTACCTGCAGTTTGTGCAGGAGGGAGGGTTTGGCATGGGCCAAAATTGGCGAGGCATATGTCATGACGGGTCTAACGCAGACCTCGTAAAGTGTACGTTTGTTTCTGAAAGACATTTTACTTTTTCTACCTAACATGCTATTTAGGCGGCCTAAGTAGTGACGGCATTTAGGCGGCCTAAGTAGGGACGGCATTTAGGCGGCCTAAGTAGTGATGGGGGTTTATGTTAGTAAAACCTTGTAGTTAAGTATACACGCAACTTTAACACAATAAAATCAACTGTAGATTTCCAGTGTCCATAGTAAGATGTTGGTTATTAAGGACAAATATTGATTATCATATTATAATGATAATATCGTATAAACCTCGTTGAAAATTTTGCAATCAAACAGATTATCATTAATCTCAACTAGTATAGAGAGTGCCATTCGCGAAGTCCCACTAATGCTTGGGTTGTAGTGCAAAAAATAAAAAAACTAGCGGGATACTCACTATATTCACACTTGTGATAACCTGCCTTAAACAATGAACCCCATGTCCGAATGCTTGGTATCCCCAAGAAACGCAACACTAAATACTTAAACGTCACCTTAGATCAAACGCTTACTTTCAACCCACACATACAAAGAGTGTCGAAACTTTCCCGTCTCTACCTAGGTTACCTATACAGTATATTAGGTAAACACAGTAAAAGGTCTCTGAGGAACAAGCGAACGATCTTTAGGGCCTGAGTCAGGCCAGTCATGACTTATGCATCCCCAATCTGTACCCACGTCGACCCCTCCCTCCTGTACAAGTTGCGTAAGTAAGAGTACGTGCGTAACGCAGACCTGCACAAAGAACTTGATAGAGTTCAATGACACCTCAAATATCGCTCGGACGAGTTCTTGAGGCGCTCCGAATCTTATCCCAATCATTTGATTCGCGAGACATTATTGAATAACTAGAAACGCACTCGTGAACCCCCCCTAACCAGCTTTCGGTGGAGCTAGACAGCCTCCTGGCTGCCCAGGCCGAGCCTTACTCTAATACACCCCGAGCACCTGAAGTGATGATTTTTACCAGCGGATGGCGCGATAGAGGTACCCCGTTTGCGCAGCCTTTTCTCCAACTGGCTGTCGCATCCGATGCCAGCTGTGATTGTGGTTTTTTTGTGGGTAGTGGCTCTAGTAGTTCGGAGCGAGTCCCACACACCCGCGCTTCCGGTGGCTTGCGAAGGAGCATTTTAAACCACGTCCCTCCCGAAGAGGGAAGAAAGAAATCTGCCTCAAACCACTTACTTTGAAAAAACGTCCACTTGGGAGTTACGATGCCACAGATACAACACATAAACAGCGCTGGCTGTGTTCAGTGGCCAACTTCATTCTCTTCCACTTCAATTATTATTCGTTACGTTTTTACTTCAATTTATTCAGCTCCCCAACGTTTCACAAAGTTACAACCAACTGTTAGTTGTAACAAACTGCCCGACCTTCCCACCTCGGTCCCGCCGCAGGCTGCCTTTGTATGGAACGCGAGGCAATATCACCTGTCCCGAGTTTACACGTCGCCGATAATTACACTCACTTTCACGGCGACTTCGCGTGCAAATGCCTCGACGTGCCTCTGCTGGTCCACTGATTATTGTAATATAGTGTGACCTTGATGCTCTCTATGTATCTGTATAACGAAGCAGTTCAAGATAACTATGTGAAAGCTACGAAACAGTCACCTATTCAAATATTTTTATATTTGATTCTGTGACTTTTTGACATTAATAAAAAGGAGAAACAAATAATAGGTACAAAAGACGGCCTTATCACTATTAAGTTAATTCTTCTAGACAATCTTAGGTGTAGGTTTAGAAAACTTTGCACTGCGGTAAACAATAGACAAATAACTTGCATGAATTCGAAAAATATAGAAATCATGAGCATGGTCTAAAAAACAAAACCTAATCAATTAAATGAATTCTAACTCATGTTTGCTTTTCGCTGTATACATAATACTTAATTGGAATGTTTTCTAAAACGATATTGATCTGTAACTTTACGAATGTGACCTAGAAACCCTCGGCTTCATATACATACAACATGAATTACAAATTCTGTTTTAATACTCTGACATGTTCATTATCGGTCCTAATTGAAATGTTTAATTGTATTCAACTGATTACTCCGTGAAATTACAGTTCCTTTGAATGTTCATTAAATAGTCTTTATTTAACTTTCAGAGTTGTAATTACTGAACTGGTTGATTTCTTAAGAATAATTATTCTATTAAATTTTAACAAAACACAACGTGACTTCAAATTTTGTAGTTTTATTGTTAATTTCTAGTTCACTTACTTACTTCCTACGTAAATGCAAAATGCCTTATTGATAAAAACACCTAACACCATATCCACCACTGTGGATTCGTCTTCGTTGAAAGGTCGTTCGGAGTTCTGCAACCACGCAGTCTATTTTAATTGTTTTAAAAAAGTTTTAATTGAAAAAAAAAAAATATATAAAACCTATACAAAAATGATCCATCTTCAAAAAGTTAATCCACTGAAAATCCAAAATAATTTGTAAGAACCCCACCCGTATCCTTATCCAGTCCTTATCCCTTCTCTATTCCGCCTCCGTAAAACAAATATTATAAAAAACTCAATAATTATCTGGGTCAGTCTCGGTCTGCGTGCGTTCTCGAGCGCACGTCGATCGCAGACGCCTTCCCGCTCTTTTAGCCCCCGCGCTAATTGAGCACCCAAATTTCACTGGTTGTTGTCGTAATATATAATTTCATAGTTGTTTACCGTATTAAGTTTCTAACGCCGTTTTCACGGCGGACAGTGGCTCGTTAACCGTACTTCTAATAAGTTTCTAACGCCGTTTTCACGGCGAACAGTGGCTTGTTAACCGTACTTCGTGGAACGTGAGCTTCGTCGACGGGAATTCGTCGTACCAGGACTTCAAGTGCCGTGTTCGAGTAAGTTATCCGCGTCGTTCTCAACCGCCCTACTGCGTGTAGGGTGGTTTTAGGAAGTTAGTCATCGTTGTTAGGTTCATATATTGTCCCTCCCCAACCCCTCCGCAATGGCTTCCCTAAGCTCTGATGAGATTAGGAAGAAGTTACTTGATAGTACCGGTGCTGAAGGCATGTTTATAAATGCCGACAAGTACCGTTTCTTAGATTCTCTCATCCCTCATTTCATGACGATAATGTCCACAATGGCCCCTCAGGCCACCCCAGTTCCCCAGACCCCTCAGGTATTAGGCCCTCCCGCGTCCCCTTCCTCCAGTGACATGGAGTGCGAAGTAGACGCCCCTCTGCGCTGCAAGCGCGCACCCGCGACTGAGTCATCCTTGGACGCCACCCCAACTGGCCCTGAGCCTTCCTCTTTCACCCTTGTTAAGAAGCGCTCTAAAAAGCGCTCGAAACAAGACCCGGCGTCCTCGACGCCCGTCCCTACACCCCCTGCGGCGTCTTCAACGCCAGCTGCCCCGGTGTCTTCAACACCCGCTCCGGCCCCAACTTCTGTCAATGCCAAGGTCCCACCACCCGTTTTCCTTCGGGAAAAGGGTAAATGGACTGAGGTATCGACATTGTGCAATGAGCACAAGATCCATTACACCCGAGCGTTAAACTCGGGTGAATCTATTAAAATCACTGTCTCGTCGATAGATGATTTCCGAGCTTTGACTAAGCTCCTCACCGATAAGGAATATGCTTATCACACTTATGCTCTGTCAGAAGAGCGTAAGATCAGAGCGGTACTCAGGGGAGTCCCGTTCGAATTATCGAACGAGGCTATCCTGGAGGATCTGCAGTCCCAAGGCTTCCCGGCACTCGCGGTGCATAAAATGCACAGCAAGTACGGGAGGCAACACCCTCTCGCTTTGGTGATTCTCGCCAACGTCCCCAAGTCCAGAGAGATCCTGAAAGGGGTTAGCTCTATTTGCGGCCTCTCTGGGATCTCAATCGAGGCGCCTCATCGCCGCGGTCATCCCGGCCAGTGCCATCGGTGCCAGTTGTACGGGCACGCGGCGGCCAACTGCCGCGCACCGCCCAGGTGCGTCAAGTGCCTGGTCCCTCACTTTACTAAGGAGTGCAATCGCACTCCTGAAACTCCCTCTCCTCCCGATTGCGTGCTTTGTGGCCAGTCCGGCCACACCGCAAATTACAGGGGCTGCCCTCGTGCACCCCGTTGTATGCGCTCCAATTCCAAGAGGGCGGCACCCAAACAGGCGCCGCGCCTTTCTCAAGAAAACTTTCCGCCGCTGCGTAGCCGGGTTCCTCCGGCTGCAAAGCCTACACAGTCTAGGCCTGCCCCAGAAAACTGGAGGCAGCGCCCCGCATCGGATCCCATCCCGGCTCCTCGCCCATACAAACCCACTCCTCAATCCTCCGTAGCAGACGATATGCGTATCGTCTGCGACGCTATGAAAAATGTCGATGTTAGTGAAATCGCAGTCTTAGCCCGTAAACTTAGGGCTTCACGTACTCCGACAGAGCGTTTGCTAGCTCTGGCGGAGCATAGTTCCCTTCTCAATTCATTGTAGGTGCATTTAAATGAATTGATCCCTATATCATGCTTCGGCCGACCTCTGCCCAGTCCCGGCTTCACCGGAGGCTGCCCAGAACGGCCACCAACTCATGTCCCTTTGAGCACGTTCAGTGCAACTTTCACTACAGGCGGAAGACCCGCTAGCGGGTCTCCGCCAGCGCGCCCAACTTCCCGACGGGTGTCGCTTCCGATGAAGGCTAACGGTAATAACTACAGCCAACAGGTGGTTTTTAGTGGGTAGGTGCCATTCTGGTGAGTCCCACATAACCCCCCCGCAGAGGAATTTACCTGCGGGCGGGTATGCATGACGCATCTTCCACCTCCATCCCGCGAGGGTGCCTCGGCAGCAAAAAAAAAAAATTATCTGGGTATTTACTTGGATTGTGAAGTCGGTGTCAAACTATTAGTAATAGCTACTTAATTTTTTTCTAGTTTTTGGCCTAATTACTACGCAGTTTTTTTATAGAAAGGTTAAGTTAGGTTAGGTTTTGTGTAAATTACATTTATTATTTTTTTATTTCGTAAGTTGTATAATTTTTTTTTACTACTACCCACTAAAAACCAACCTTGCTGGCTGTGGCATGGGAATGCTAAGCAGCCTTCATGAGAGCGACACCCGGATAGGGAGGTGGGTATGCAAGCAGTTTGGGTGATGTTAATCGGCCTGGGCAGCCTGAAGCTGGTCCAGATTCGCCGAGAGCTGATCGGGGATATCCGAGAGTGCATTTCTCGGTCTACGTACTTTGTACCTCGACGGCATGGACGAAACAGTGTAAGTTACTGTCTCGCGAATCAGGGAATTTGGATGCTCTTCGGATCGCTTGAAAAAAGCGGTCGAAAGCGTCCTAAGGTGTTGTTGTACTATAGGTAAATCGAGATCCCTGCGCAGGTCTGCGTTATGCACGTACCACGGAGCATACGTGGCCCTGCGGCAGAAGAGATTCTGGACTACCTGCAGCTTATACAAATAGGAGGGTTTGGCATGGGCAAAGATTGGGGCGGCATACGTCATGACTGGTCTGACGCAAACCTTAAAAAGCTTTCGCTTGTTCCTAAGAGACATTTTGCTGTGCCTGCCTAACATACTGATTAGGCGGGCCATGTACAGACGGGCGAGTTTGGTAACCCTGAGTATGTGAGGTCGGAATGAAAGCGTTACGATTGAGCGTTATGCCTAGGTACTTGGTGGTTAGTGCCCACGGGATGGGCGTACCTAGCATTCGGTGGCTGGGGCGACGGCGTTTATGATCGAAGCGCATCGCAGAGCTTTGCTCTGGATTCACATCGATTCGCCATTTCTTAAACCAGGCTCCGAGGTCATTTACGGCCTTCTGGAGTTTGGTGGTGAGGGTGTCGGCGTTCACGCCCTTGACGTATAGGGCAGTATCGTAGGCAAAGAGGGAGAGTTGGACACCTTTTGACGGGATCCGCTATCCTTATCCAATCCTGATCCCGTCTCAGTACTGCTTCCAACGGCCAGCATGGTCAGGCTGAAGTACATCTGTGGCACCATTCTGGCTATGTGAGCTGACCGTCAACACGCGGCAATGGTATGATAGTGAAATTATTGACATCCTCAATAATTTGCGAGTTGGTTGGGATCAATTTGCGACGGCGTCGATGTGAGGATTTGACTCCTACGACAAAGCAGGTTGACACTTATAACAGGCATATGACAGAATTTTAGCTATTTGCAGTCACTTGTACAAAACGTGTACATGGCGCAGTAGATAAGTCCTGGAAATTGGCCACATATGGAAGGACACCCCACGCGAGGGCTGTTCCAGCTGACCCAAACAAATGGGGCGGACTTGCACTTGACTTGTTATGATCGCAGAAAAATGTCAATAATGGACGGCTTAGTTAACGGTGCAATGGGTATTCTTAAAGGATTTAAATGGCCGGCACTAAGAAAACATCATCTCGTGCCAAGTGCACAGTCTGATGCCATTTTGATTTTACTTGAAGATACATCAATAGGATTGGGTCTTAAAGATGATAATGGATACATTTCCACGGCTCCAGTGACGGTGACCTCTCCAGGCAATCGTGGTTACGTAACATCGAGAGGCAGATGTTGCCAGTCATACTGAGTTGGGCTGTGATGTACACGGCGGCACTGAGCCGCGGTAATCGACCTAGGGCCTAAAATCTTTGCGATAGGTCAATGTTGTATGGCTTTATGAGAGATATTGACTCAGATACGCTACTTAACATCCCCACGATAACAGAGCCTTATCCGAAATGACCAGGATGAGAACTGTGCTTTCGCATTAGATAACTTTCCTAACACTATAAATATCTTTACAATCGTCAAAAAAACTGTGTAAATATTTTTTTAACTTTCAGACAAACAAACTCCAAAACCTTTTTTTTAAGTCAGTTAGTTAAAAAATACATTAGTACATTACAAGCAATAATCTAAACGTGCTCTTGTTTAAATTTGTGATCTCTCATTCCTAACCTATGATAAGAATTAATAATAGATATGATAAAAAATAAGTCAGTTTATTAGTTTTTTCAGGATTATTAAAGAACTACTCAACTGATCCTTAGGCTTAAAAAAGATCTTGTTTTCTTGGAAAAGCGAGAAACTAACTTCATTTCGAAACAGTGTTAGTAGCTGTACTCCTAATATGACAAGGACGTATGAAACATTGTGAATCTTTCTTTAACACAATGAATAGCGTCGGGTGACGAGTCGCTCACTTCCCTCTTATGTGGTTGAGGAGGGCGATGGCTGGATCCCGCGTTAACTCGTGACCGGGTGCCGTTTGAGGGTGTTCGTTGTTTGGATACTTGGGGGGAGGGAGACTTACCGAGCTAACAGATGCAGATAAGAATAATTTTGTGTAGACAAAGAGACTCTGTAAATTTATTTTGAAAAAAAGATACCCATGAAATTTCTTGCCAGTTCTTCTTCACGAGGGTTTTTCCGAACTGGTGGTAGAGTCATGTTTTATATGACGTCAATAAGAACAAGTAATAGTCAATGTTGAGAAATGAATATTTGAATTTGAATTTGAATGGTTTGTATAACTGGGTTGCGGTTTGTTAAAGTTTGGTTTCATTTTTAATAAACAAACGTAAGATCTACTGAATCTTATTTTTACTTATTTCATTGATACATTTCATACGATGCTTTCTTACAGTTTAGTTTCTTCCTTTTCTTAAACATGTGCATTTCTGCTCTATGAAGAAACAAAAAAGTACTATAGACGTTTTGTTACCAAGTTATATTTTAAATGAGCCTCGCCTCGAGATATTTCACGAACAATTATACAAACTAGTGTGACGTGAACATGATAATAAACGGTACCTCTATTTTACACCGTTGCATATTAAAACACTCGGCAGAAATTGAGGACGACGCGGATAACTTACTCGAACACGAAGACTCGAGGCACCTGGAACGACGAATTCCCGTCGACGAAGCACGTTCCACGAAGTACGGTTAACAACCCACTGTCCGCCGTGAAAACGGCGTTAGAAACTTATTAGATGTACGGTTAAAACCCACTTTCCGCCGTGAAAACGGCGTTAGAAACTTATTACGGTATACAACTATGAACTTATACGGCAACAACCAGTGAAATTTGGGTGCTCGATTAGCGCGGGGGCTAATAGAGCGGGAAGGCGTCTGCGATCAACGTGCGCTCGAGAACGCACGCAGACCGAGACTGTTCTTGTGTGAAACAACACTTGCTGTACTTCCTTAAGAATATGTTTGTTAGTGGCAAACTATTGTGGTGAAGAGCTGGGTTGCAAGGAGTTGGACTGGCGGTCGTGTTCCACCGCGTCTGATTGATAGAGCAGTGTTGACGACGAGGACGCTACACGCATTTAAAAAGTTTTAAAATTCACTTTACTTTTGGACCATAAACACTTGTTAATCATTTGATTGAACTTTCAAATGTATGGATGTTTAACTGTGATTGGATGAAGCCTGTGAAATATACGCAATAAAATGGTGCGAAAGTGCTCAATACTAGCTTACAATTGTTATTTTAGTTAAAGAAAAAGTCTTGTATGAATAACTTATAAGAAGTCTTTATTCAATATAGCAGGAGAATTCTAGCTACTCTGAGCATGAAGGTCACATGGAAAAATATATACTTAAGAAGGCACTGTTATTCTAGAAAAATTAATCTATATATTTTTATCGAGTTAAAGGATATTTTGTTACAAATTGTATTTGTCACAAAGTACTTAAAAGACTTTGTTGTTAAAAAGTACTTTATTAGACTATTTCATGGTCAGTAGATGTCAAATGGTTGATTTGAATGTTGGTGGATCAGTAAAGTTCACATGCCTAGCGTCTCCGAGTGTGTTAACTTCAAGGCGTCACACCGCTGGACCGAAGTCAAAGCGCCACGCCGTCGACAATCAGGTTTGAATCACAAAGTTGGGGCGCTTCAACTCCAAGTAGCAACTGTAACTCGCTTGGAGCTGCGGCGAGCGAGCGCTTCAATTAGTTTGATATGGAAACCTGCGGATTCTACAAATTCTAGACTATCTTCCCGCCGGAGAGCGCGACTTGACTAGTTCCGGTAAATTAGAAAATTAGGATTTAGTCAGAGAACACGAACGAGACAAAGTTTGTGAACATTTCAGATTATTCCAACCATAACTTCGAGTCCAGTAACTCGTGGTTTACTACCTACCGCGCAAGTATACGAGTAAAAGGTGACTTTAGAGACTGGCGACCGGCGACCGGCCACCGGCAAGCGGCGACCGCACGGCAGCCTGCTTTACAGGTTTACGCTGCTCGACCTTTTGACTGCTTACATACAGGTAAAGAGTAAACCAAACGGCTGATAGCTCGTATTCTAAGTATGGTTACCAAATTCACATGGACCAATCCTGAAAGTAAACAGAACTTCGTAAATAAACAATAATACCGACCCTGGGCATATCGCATCTATGCACATCCGGAAACTTTACTAACAGTGATTTATTTCTTAATTGGTATATTGATCTTCAGTATAAGTTGAACAACACTGCCAAATCAGACAAGTCAATTAAAATGATGGTTTCGACTGCAAGTATAACGTACGTATTAAAAATATGACTCGGCTGGGCGCCTTCGGAATGTCGAGAATTCCGTGCAAATTATTAGTATCTTATTCTTTAATGCAATTCGAATTCAAGACAGTCGAATTTTTTGTGAATTTTATTAGAGGAATGATATCAAGGAGGGATAATATCATTTTGGCGATTTCAATATACACTTTTTTTTTAATTGATAATTAGCAGGCGTTTGTCTTCCATCTCACCTGATGGAAAGTGACGATGAAGACGAGGATCATACACGCCTGTCCAAGAGGTACCTATTCACTCTACACTTGAAAGCTCCAGGGTTATATTTGTCTGGAAAAACAGACAAAACAACAAAAAGCACTTGCGAGCTTTAAATTGGAATCACTTCATCGCGGGTAGCTCAAGACAAAGTTTTACCATTTAAATGCTTAAATAAAAACTAATGCTTAAAATTAAAACTATATCTTGTGTAAAATCATTTGAAAGGGAATTTCGATAGTTTTCAACCTCTTTCAATATAATTAGAAAAAAAAAATCATTATATAAGACATAAATTTTTATAACAAAAAAACCATATCGTTCAAGAGTCCTAAAACCCTATAAAAAGAGAACTTTTACGAAATTGGTAATTAGTCCAAAAATTTACGTCACTGGAAATGCTGAAGAAATGTAAAATGGAAACCACACCTGCAGAAGCCACTTAATCCGAAGACCAGGATCAGGGCGACAACGATGCCCTTTGGTGACCGATTTATTGTCACCACTTCTCTGCGCAATCGACACCTGACCGGTGTGGACGTCCAGAAATAGCTCAGAGAAGTTCAAGGGAGGGCTGTTAGCGAGTGGACAGTGAGACGAGGACTTAAAAAAGCAAACTTGACCCAAAAAAGGCCAGCCACTGGACCCAAATTATTCCAAGCTCACCGAAAAACCCGGTTACAGTTTGCACGCGACCACTTAAATTGGGATATGGAGCAATAGAGCCAAATCTTATCCTCGGACGAAACCAGAATGTGCCTGCATGGTAGCGACCGTCGACGAAGAGTTTACAGAAGACCGGGGGAACGATCTGCACAATGTTGTATTACAGAAACAGTGGCATACGGCGGTGGATACTATATGATGTGGGCGGACATTTCTATTGCAGCTAAAACGGAGCTGGTATTCATACCTGGTGGAGGTCGGAGAGGGGGACTAATCGCAGAAAGATACATCAACGACATTCTGCTAACCAATGTGCTCCCCTACGCCAGATTTATCGGCGAAAATTTCAAATTAATGCATGATAATGCTCGCTGCCACATCGCTGCCGTCACTAGACAGTACATGTAACAAGCTGGGATTGCCTCAACCGACTGTAGAACATTTGTGGGACGAGCTGAAAAGGCGGGTACGAGGAGGAAGTCCAGCTCCAGCATCGATAGAAGAACTCAAAAGAGCTTTAATCTAAGAGTGGCAAGAAATCTCACATGATTCCATCAGGAAACTCATTTGGTCAATGAAAAACCTTTTACAAGTAGCAATTAGGACCCGAGGGGGTAACTCAAAATACTGAAGGAAATATTGTCAATAAATTTTTATTATTTCTTTGATTTTCGTTTAATTAGACGTCATCAATTTGACCTATTGCAGATAATTCTTGATTTTTGATAGGAAAGTGACTACAATTTTATTTATTTATTATCATCGGAAAGCTAACAAAATTACCTTTTAAATGATGTAACACAAGATATAGTTTCTTGCATTTAAATGGTAAAACTTTGTCTCGAGCAACCCGCTATGAAGTGATTCCAATTTAAAGCTCGCAAGTGTACTTTAAACAATTCAAAACCTCCTTTAAATTCATAGTTAACATAGCGAAAGCTCTTAAAAACCTCACCAAGGAAAACCCAACCTTCTAAGGCTCAGTAAAGTTTGTCCCTAACCTCAACAATTCAAGAAAATTCACAGACCTCAAGTTTTGCAAAATTCAGTTAACAAGTTTTACAATCTATTGTGGAGCTGCGTACAGGGTGCACAGATTGAATTTACATTTATATGGTAAACAAAACTTCGCGATATTATTGAGAGTTGTACACTTTAAATGTCGTATTTATTCTTAGACGCTTTGAATTTACTAAACTTGATAAAATTGTATGACATCTTTACTTCATTACATCAACAACATAAGTAATACCAATTTTGTAAACTTGAAAGCTTTCCCTAAGCAAAATGTATAGTTAAATTTTTATAATATTTGATAAATAATTGATCACAAACAACAAATATTAATTACTGCAGAACAAGTATCGACGGCTGTATTATCGTGGAGCGTCAACTCGCGAAGCCTGCAGCGCTCACACCAGCACTTTTTTTTTTTGGTTCCCCTCCACGGGAAGGGCAAGAGGATAAAAATGCTCTGACGCATACTCCGCGCGCGCGATCGAAGTTATGTGGGACTCGTCCCGACGCCTACCAGGACCATACCCACTAAAAAACCCCCTGTCGGCTCGTGCATTTTTGCCACTCAGCCTTCACCTGAGCGACAGCCAATTGGAGAAAGAGGCCGCGCTAGCGGGGCCCTTAAGGGGTCACCCGCTGGGATTTACATAGCACTGAAGGTGCTCAAAAATGAAAAGTAAAAAAAAACATTAAAAATGAAAAATAAAATTGCATTAATTCGGATTTACGTTAGAATTAGAATTTACGTTAGAATTAGGATTTGCGGCCTGAAGGGCCTCGAGATCTAAAGTTAACTGCGTTGGTTCGCCAGTGTGCGCGTTTCTCGGCCTAGCAACTTTGAATTTCGAATCTAACACAGGAGCAGTATATGAGACTGAATCTCGAACAAGATGATTGGGATGGGATTCGGCGCGTTTGAAGAACGATTCTGAGAGTGTTTTGAGGTGCTGTTGCACTGTAGGTAGTTCAAGATCTCTGTGCAGGTCCGCGTTGCGCACGTACCAAGGTGCGTTTGTGGCCCTGCGGCAGAAGAGATTTTGAACTACCTGCAGCTTATACAGGACGGAGGGATTGGCGTGGGCAAAGACTGGCGAAGCATATGACATGACGGGTCTAATGCAGACCTTATAGAGCGTACGTTATTTCTAAAGGACATTTTACTTTTTCTACCTATCATACTATTTAGGCGGCTTAAGTAGAAACGCTTGAGTTTCGTTACTCTATCGACGTGTGGCTTGAAAGAAAGCGTCTGATCTAAGGTGACGCCTAAGTATTTAATACTGCGCTTCCAGGGGATGGGAGTACCTAACATTCGAATGTGAGGATCGTTGTAGCGATTACGACGTTTGTGGTCGAATTGAATAGCAGAACTCTTTTCCGGGTTGACATCGATACGCCATTTTTGAAACCAAACACCGAGGGCGTTTACGGCCTTTTGGAGTCTGGTGATGTTATACGGGATCCTTTGACCTTTAGTGTAAAGGGCGGTATCGTCTGCAAAGAGGGCGAGTTCGACGCCTTTCGGCGGAATGGGGATGTCGTTAGAGTACACGGTGTACAGCAGAGGGGCGAGGACTGAGCCTTGCGGGACTCCAGCCTTTATGGGACGAGGCGCGGAGAGCGCGCCTTCATGTTTGAATCGAAACGTACGTGTAGTATATTTAAGTGGGTACTTGCTTGTAATATTATTGTACTACCCTCGATCATCAATAAACAGTGTTCAACCAGCTGCTTGTGTTTCACTACATGGTGACAGCGGTGCTACGAAAAATAATCATTTTAATTAGTATTTTCGCTAAATAGTAACTGTTGTGTAGTGTATTACTTAGCAAGTGAACGTATAATAATAACTACGCAAGTATGGAACACGCACGACCGCCAACAGAACTAAATATGGAAGGAAGTCCCGCGACGCGCGCCGACGCTTGGAAAAAATGGTGGACACAATTCTCAGTGTTTCTTAAAGCATCTGGCGTAAGCAAAGAGGACCCCGATGTACAGGCAAGCTTGCTGGTGAACCTCATTGGAGCAGAAGGTTACGAGATATTTACTACTTTCACATACGGAAATTCTGAAAGTCCAGATGATATTAAGTGTATAAAAAAGAAATTCGACGAACATTTCGGTACTAAGGTCAACGTAACGATGTTGCGTTATAAGTTTTTTACACGTAATCAAGAAGTCGGGGAAAATATTTGTCAATACGTGACGGCTTTGAAGGTATTGAGCAGTGGATGTGAGTTTGAGGCACTCAAGGACAGCTTGATAAGAGATCGAGTTGTATGTGGCATCACATCTAACTTAGTCAGAGATCGTCTTCTTCGTACGGAGGACTTGACACTAATGAAAACGGTGCAAATATGCGAAGCCGATGAAATGGCTAAAGAGGAACGCAAGCATATTGAGCTGGGGAAGGCGTCAACGTCGTCGAGTGAGCAGGTGGATGCAGTCGCGCGAGTAGCCAGCGGCCGCGACCGGGCCTGGCGCGGCGCGCGCGGCGGTCGCTGGGGCCGCGGAGGCCGCGGTTCGCGACCGGGCCGCCAGCCGTGCGCGCGCTGCGGGAGCCTGGGCTGCGGCGGGGCAGACAGGTGCCCGGCAGTCAACGTCAAGTGCTATATTTGCGACAGGCAAGGGCATTTTGCCAAAGTGTGCTTCAGGAAAGTTAGTGTTAATCGTGTACATAATGTAAGTGTGTTAGGCTATGAAAAAGATTCGGACGACGACATACTATATATAAACGTAATAAAAGAAATAACAAGTAATTTGCAAACAAAGGAGTGGAGTGAGTCTATGGACTTTAATGGTAAGCACTTGAATTTTAAGTTAGATACAGGTTCTATGTTGAACGTACTATCACTTGCAAGTTTTCAAAGTATAGGATTATCTACTTCTAACCTTTTGCCTTATAATAAAAAAGTATACTCGTATACAGGAGATTCGGTACCTATAATTGGTGAATGTGTCTTGACGCCGATATTTAAGAATAAAAAGTATAAATTGAAGTTTGTGGTTGCAAAAATGAATTGCCAAAACATATTAGGGTTGCAGGCTTGCACTGACCTAGGTACTATACAGAGAATAGATCAACTTAATATTTCTAAATTTAAAGAATTGTTTAAAGGGTTAGGAGAATTGCCAGGTAAACACGCTATAGAGGTGGACCCATCGGCGCAGCCGGTTATTTGTCCAGTCCGTAAAATACCGTTAGGCATGCGAGATAAATTACGTGACGAATTAATTAGAATGGAGAAATTAGTGAGAAAAGTTAGCCATCCGACTCCGTGGGTTAGCCCCATAGTGATCGCAGCTAAAAAGAATGGCGATATTCGTGTATGCTTGGATCCGCAACACTTAAACCGTGCGGTCCGGCGCGCGCACTTCGCGCTGCCGACGGTGAGCTCGCTCGCGGCGCGGCTGCGCGGGGCGCGGGTGTTCAGCGTGCTGGACGCGCGCTGCGGGTTCTGGATGCTGAAGCTGGACGATTCCAGCGCTGACCTGTGCACCTTCAATACGCCATTCGGTAGGTATCAATTTCTACGATTACCTTATGGTATTAACTGTGCTCCTGAAATGTTTCACGCGAAGGTAAGACAGTACTTAGAAGATCTCGAAGGTACTGATTCCTTTTTTGATGATATTATCTGCAACGATGAGACTGCAACGATTACTCGAAAGGGCCAAAGAAATAGGACTCCGTTTCAATGAGGAAAAGTGTAAGTTTGGTCTCACTGAAATAAAATATTTAGGACATGTATTTGATGAGCAAGGCATGAAGCCAGACGGCGATAAGGTAAAGGCTATCACTCAAATGCCAAACCCCGTAGACAGGCGTTCCTTAGAACGATTTCTAGGGATGGTAAATTATTTGTCTAAATTCATCCCTAATTATTCGGAAACTGTTGCTATATTAAGAAGTTTATTAAAAAAAGATACAGAGTGGGTATGGGATACACAACACACAGAAGCGGTTAATAAGTTAAAACAAAAAATTTCTACAGCACCCGTGTTAGCGCTTTATTCCCACAAAACACCGATCACACTGTCGGTAGACGCCAGCGCCGAGGCCCTGGGCGCGGTGCTGCTGCAGGCCGGCCGGCCGGTCGAGTTTGCTTCGCTTACTTTGACGGACACGCAGCGACGTTACGCGCAAATAGAAAAGGAAATGCTTGCCATTGTATTTGCGTGTGAACGTTTCCATCAATATGTTTTTGGCAGACAAGATATAACAATACAGTCAGATCATAAACCGCTAGAAGCAATATTCAAAAAAGCGCTATCTGCAGTGCCAGCACGACTCCAACGTATGATGCTACGCTTGCAGGGCTATAGTTTTAAGGTTGTGTATACCCCAGGTAAGTATATGTATGTGTCTGATGCCCTGTCGCGCGCAGCTCTTCCTGAATTAATGCCGGAACGTATGAACGAGGAGATAGAAAGCCAAACATGTTACTTATTACAAAACGTGCAATTTAGCGATCAAAAGTTAGCGTTGGTTAGAGACTGTACCCGGCGGGATTCCCAATGTAACATATTAGCTCAATACATAAAAAGTGGCTGGCCAAGAAGTAAACGGTGTATTGAAAAGGAAGTGGATTCCTTTTGGCCTTACCGTGAATCCTTACAATATATTAATGGAATTATATTAAAAAATAACCGGGTATTTGTTCCGAAAGAGCTGCGCGCAGATATGTTGGGACGCATTCACGAGGGGCACCTGGGCATAGAACGCTGCAAGAGACGCGCACGGGACGTGGTGTTCTGGCCGGGCCTGACGCGTGACGTGGAGCGCACGGTGCGCGCGTGCCAGACGTGCGCGCTGCTGGCGCCGCCACCGCGCGCTGAGCCGCTGCACCCGCACGCCGTACCAGACCTACCCTGGGTCAAACTAGGGTCTGATATTTTTGAGTTTCAAAAGAAATACTATTTAATTTTAATTGACTATTTCTCGAACTTTGTGGAGGTTAATAAGTTAAGTTCGATCAATAGTAAGTGCGTGATAGAGGCTCTAATGGAACAGTTTGCCCGCCACGGTATACCGAGAGAACTCATAACAGACAATGGTCCGGCGTATGCTTCGAGGGAATTTAAGGAATTCACAACTAAATATGAAATATCCCACATGAATTCCTCACCATTATACCCCCAGTCAAATGGGAAAAGTGAGCGAACGGTGCGTACAGTAAAAAACTTATTAAAAAAATGCGCCATCTCGAGGCAAAACTATCACATAGGTTTATTAAACTTGCGAAGTACTCCCAGGAATAAAATGGATTCACCGGCTGAAATGTTAATGGGTAGAAAAATAGCCACTCGATTACCGGTGATTTAAAATTTACTTAAACGGACTATAGATAATAAAAAGAATTATGAAGCGATTTTGATTAATCAACAAAAGCAAAAACGTAACTACGACAAAACATCAACATCGCTTCCTACTTTAAATGACGGGGACCGAGTCACGGTAGCGGACGGCAAAGGGCGTCGCTTCATGGAGGTGGTAGGTAAAACAGCGGAGCCTCGATCGTACATATTACAGGATGCTACAGGGCGTAAGTACCGCCGCAATCGACGCCACATCATACGCAGGCAAGTGCAGCAGCACGGAAAGACGCGGCCCGTCCCCGCCGCCGTCGCAACCGCCGCCAGCAGCGCCGCCTGCGACTGCGCCGCTACGCCCGCCCGCACATCGCGCTGCACTCGCGCCGCCGCCCGAGCCGCCGACGCAGAGCAACAGGTAACTAGCGACTCATCCGAGCATACACAATCTGAATCGACAAAACGGATAGGTCCGCGTACGAGAAGTAATACTCGTAAACTAACTCATTTTTGAATTTGATTTGGAATTTGATTAAATTTAAAAACAATATACCTAGGTATAGACCTACATTAGTTCAAAGGCAGTAAAAATGGAAAAGTATTATATCTTTTAAGTTAACTATAGGTATGTACCTACTCGTGCGTCTACTTGCGGATCTAGTTAAGGATGCTTCTAATTAGTTTAGTTATAAGTTAACTTCAATTGTTATTGATTGTAAAATTATGTACCTGTATAACTCGTAACAATTTTTTTTAGAATTTTTTTTTCTATGTTCATTAAAGAAGGATATGTAATTAGTTGATTAAGCAGGTAGTTTACATGATGCAGTTCATTACTTTGGTGTAGGTATTTTTATTAGTTTTATATCCATTTTGGAAAGGGAAAGATGTAGTATATTTAAGTGGGTACTTGCTTGTAATATTATTGTACTACCCTCGATCATCAATAAACAGTGTTCAACCAGCTGCTTGTGTTTCACTACAGTACGGTCTTTAAGAAACGACGTGATTAATCTGACTAGGCGAACCGGTAAGCCTATTTTATAGAGTTTAAAAACGAGACCGCTGTGCCAGACTTTGTCGAATGCCTTGGCTACGTCAAAGAGAACCGCGATTATTTTTTTACGATGCGGATAGAATCCTTCGAGTATGTACTCGACGATTCGATGGACTTGCTGAGGGCAGGAGTGCTTAGCGCGAAAGCCGAACTGGTGGGGAATAATGAGAGGGTCGCCGTCCGTTGGAAACAGATGGTTCCGCATTCGAGAGAGTATGACTCTTTCGAGAAGTTTGGACATTGCCTTGAGGAGGCTGATGGGTCTGTGATTAGCCGGGATGTTCAGAGGTTTACCCGGCTTGGGAATGCCTATGACTGTCGCTTCTTTCCAGGCTTTTGGAAAGTAGCTATGGTTGAAGCAGGCATTGAAGATGATAGCTAACAAGGTAAGCACCTGCTGTGGCAGGTGCTTAAGTGCGTGGTTGGAAATTCCATCCACACCCGGAGCCTTTTTGGACTTTTGCTTTCTAATGAGAAGCAAGATTTCATCATTAGAGATTGTGACGGGGTCGTCGGTGATAGGGAGAGATTCTCTGCGGAGAACTTCGTCCTCCACCGCCTGGATGTGGGAGGGATCCGCGGGTTGCGTGCTGGGCGAACATTGTGCCGCTATGCTGTCGGCGAAGCATTCGGCTTTCTCTTCGATTTCGAAGGCAATGGTGCCGTCGGGACGAGTGAGAGGAGGAACGTGAGAGGCGGTGTCTACGCGTAAGGCTCGGGCCATTCGATAATACGCTTGGTGGGACGGGGAGATATTCTCCATGAGATCGCTAAACTGAGTGTCACGGAGTTCCGCGAGGCGAGACTTAACTTTACGTTGAAGCTGATTCGCAGCTGTTCTGTATGCTGGCGTGGGATATTTCTTTGCTCTCCGGAGAGCCGCGTTCTTGGCTTTTTATGAGATTGCTAACGGCTAGGGGAAGCGCGGGTTTGCTTTGCTTAGCAACCTTTTCATTGTCACTGATGGCTGAGTTAATAGCATCGGTTAGAGAGTTGACTAATGAATCTATTTTATCCGGGCTATCTAATTGGTCGGGCGAAATCGCGAGCGGAGAGTTAGGGCCTCTAAGGCTGAAACTAACGTATTTTTAAAGCCTTTCCAGTTGGTAAAGGTCTTAGGAGATGTGACGTTTTCGTAAGGCGCACCTAGCACGAGGGAGACGGGGCGATGGTCGGAGCCTAGGTCATCGAGCGGTTCGATGGACCTGAGATCAAGATTGATTCGCATGATAATTGCAAAGTTGAGGATGTCAGGAGAATAGGTCGGGTTGGTGGGATAGTGAGTGGGAGTGATGGGGGATATGACGTCTAAGTCAAGGGAGTTAGTGATGTCGAGGAGAGCGATACCGCTGGTGTTGGTCGATAGGCACGTCCAGTCAGTCTGTTTGGAGTTAAAGTCTCCGAACATAATGACTGAAAGGCCGAGGGCGAGAATGGCCTCAAAGTCGCTGCGGATTGGTCTGGAGCCGCACGGTATGTAGACTGAAGCTATGATGATGGTCGGTTGACCAGTCATAGCCAATCTATACACAGTGGCTTCCATGTTGAGGAGAGGAGGGGTAGGGAGAGGACAGCAATAGAAGCCTCTTTTGTAATATATAGCGGTGCCGCCGAAACCGTCGGAGTTGGGCTTATCGTTGCGTGTCAACGCGTACTTAGGAGTAGCGTATCCCCTGGAGCGGTTTGGAGTAAGCCATGTCTCCTGGAGAAGGAATAAGTCAGGTTCTTTGTTCTGAAGGAACAGTTTAATCTCGGGAAGGCCGGTGCTAAGGCTACGAGTGTTAAAAGATACTAGGGATAAGCCCTTGGGTTTAATACGACTGGAGGCGGGATTCGCGGGTCTAGACATTATAATTTACTTATTTACGAATTTATACAAAAATAAAAGAATTTACAACGAACTTAGGAGCGAGTGATGCTCGGCTAACGCGAATAAACGCTCTTGAGGAGAGCGGGCGGCTCGCAGTTTGCGTGCGAGTACGGAAATTTCGTTAATGTCGACGTTTTGGATGACGTCGAACACGGTCTTCATGTCCTCAGCCAACGACGACTGAGGTGAAGATGACAAAGCGGGACGCGGCCCTACGGAAGCTACGGGAGCTGGGATGGGTCGGGAAGGTGCAGGCGGGACGGCCGGACGCTGCCTCCAAGACAGAGCCTGAGTAGGCGTCGGCTGAACGGGCTTTGCTTCCGGGGGACCCCGGTTGCGCAGCGGCGGCAAGTTAGCGGGAGTGAGCGGCGGCGCCGGTTTAGGCGCGACCCTCTTGGCGGTGGAGCGCGGAGCGCGCGGGCAACCCTTGTAGTTAGCTGTGTGGCCGGACTGGCCGCACAGCACACAGGCAGGGGGGGAAGTGGATTCGGGAGTGCGAGTACACTCTTAGTGATGTGAGGATCCAGGCACTTTACGCACCTGGGGGGAGCTGAACAGTTAGCCGCTGCGTGGCCATATAGCTGGCAGCGGTGGCTTTGCCCAGGGTGACCGCGGGGGTTGGGACGCTCGACGGAGAAGTTCGAGAGTCCGCAAATTGTGCGAGCCTCTCTGAAAATCTCCTTCGAGTTGGGAGTGTTGGTAAGGATTACTAGAGCTAAGGGAAAACGCCTACCGCGGTTGGAGTGCATCTTGTGCACTGCTTCGGCCGGGAAACCCTGAGATTTAAGGTCCTCGAGAATGTCTTCATTACTGAGTTCAAACGGGACGCCCCGTAGTACTGCGCGGATCTTACGCTCCTCCGGGAGGGCGTAGGTGTGATACGCGAACACCAGCTCTAGCGGACGTATACGGTTGTAGCTGGCAGCGAGGGCTGGAGTGCTGACCTGGCTAGATAAGAGCCGTTGCTTTGCCTTTCCAAAGAATCTCTGATTCACCAGATTTGAAAATAAACAGGCGCTTAAGTATTTTAGGAAATGCAGAAAAGCGATGTAATGTATCCATATTTATTTCTTCAAGATATATTCAGAACCAAACCAAACTGAGTTCAAATGCGAAATAATGAGTTCTCATATCATTAAATATTATTTTACATGTTAATATACCTACTTATTTATTAGTGGCGTAGTTATAGCACCGCGAGCAATGGGCGCATTTGTAGGCACTCACTTTGTGTAGCGGAGATCTTTGAGGTAAATGCGGGTATTACCAAAGTATTTCTAAGACTTAACAACTTCAATCATAAAAACCGTTGAAATTATATATTTTCTAAGACCTGAAACTGAGGTTTGAGGTAGTACATCGCAAAATCAACTTTACTAAAGCAATTAGTATATGTAGGGTGCTGGCGTTAGTACTGAGCATCGTTTCAGACTCGGTAGATGGCATTTATAGATGAATATTAACAAAAACCATTTAATCAGGTTGGTTGGTTGTATAATGTATAAAAAAAGTTAAGAACTTTTAAATTTTTTTTTTGAAGTTTTTTGTTTCTTCTACTTAAATATTTCTAAATGGAATAGTACTCAATAAAATTGAATTTTTTTTATGTTGCAGTTTAATAACTACACTTTCAAATTAAAAAATTGCATGTAAAGCTACCTACTACTACTACCTAAAATTACCTACCTAGAATTTCAGCTTTAATAAAAAAAAACTGTGAAAAAAAAACATTTTTTTACAAAATGTAACTTTAATAACAAAAAGGACCCAAAAAGATTATTATTAAATTTTAATAAATTTATTATAAAAATTTTATCATCTACACGACATGTTTTCTGCAACCCACAATTAATTTCACAACTTTAAGTCTTACGGTTTTATTTATTTATTTAAAATGACGACTGTTGTGCGACGACAAGGCAACGTCAACTTTTCTTGACGCGATTAGTATACCAATTCCCGACAACGGCGTGCTCACCCTTTTCCATCTGTGGGCACGTTCCGTGGTTTAGTTCCCTAAAAGTGTAAAAAGGTACCTGGAATTGTTCTTCAGTAAACCAATCTTGTAGGATATTACAATCTTTGTAGAGATATTAAACTTTAAATAAATAAAGGTAAAAAATTCAGTCTAAGAAACCGTCGTCTAACACCAGACCTTCTCAGCAGTTTTACCTTCTTAAGCATTTATTCTGTAACATATCCAGTAGCAATGGAAAATGTTTTGTTTAAGACAGTTGTTTAAGATAGACTATGTAAAGTTTAGAAATATTTTTTCTAAAAATGTCGGGACAGTATCAGTTAGTATGCGGCTCAGTAACTGAAGTAAGCATAAAGATCTCAGCTGTGCTCAGTGGGACGGCAACTCAATTTCCGTATATAGCCGCGGCGGCCGCAACCAGGGCGGCCAGTACGCGCTCCGAATATTTCGAAACTATCTATCACAAACACGCGGGAATGTAAACCATATTTTAAAGCTTTAACGGTGGGCTGTATGAATTATTTAACTTGGCAATAGTGTTTACAGTAAAGTGAACCTGAACTGGCGCGGGGCGAGTTAGCGGCAGCAGTG
Source organism: Marasmarcha lunaedactyla (assembly GCA_923062675.1). Classification (NCBI taxonomy): domain Eukaryota; kingdom Metazoa; phylum Arthropoda; class Insecta; order Lepidoptera; family Pterophoridae; genus Marasmarcha; species Marasmarcha lunaedactyla. The sequence goes on from OV281346.1 coordinate 28,532,801, forward strand.
CCCACACCACGTGGCAGGTAAATAGCAAGTGACATTTTTGTATGCGTCATGGAACTATGTCCAGTCCTTCAAAGCGCGTGTCCCGGGGTGCCGTCGACGTCTCGGTCCAAACTAGCTTTCCCAATCATTCTATGTAAACATTTTTGCGTAGACTATTTAGGTTGTGTTTATGCTGAACATTAATTAACTCGTATCAATATGTATGCTTTTGTAGAAGAAGCCTTAATTTTCAAATAATTTTTTTTGGTTTCTAGCGAATCACTGGCGAAATATGGACGTTGAGTATTTGCTTGGTTACATCTACATTAAAACAATAAGAATCGTTTAACGATTCGATTACCGTTATGGAGATAAAATAAAGGTCTTACTGTTTAATGTAAAATATTAAAGGGAAAACATTGTAAAGCTCTGCACTACACAGCACTGCACGTCGCAGCTTTCAGAGTTGCCGCGCTTTTGGCTAATCACCACATTTGCTCGACACCTTTAAATTGCACCCTCCTTTGTGCCTCTATAAATTTTTCACGGCTTTGTTTCTAGTAGGTAAAAGTGTTTTATTTAGAATGTGTGTCAAATGTTTTCATTTTACTGGTGAGTCGGTGAATGTGGGAAAGTCAATAATCACGCTAAAACTAGATTGTAGTTCTGAAAAGCCGCCGGCAAGTATAGAAGTTAAGCGGCTTTAGCGCAGGTATCCTGATAATAAGCAGTTCAGACTGTAACCTAGAATCACCTAAAAAAGCTTAACGTGTCCCGTTTGCGATACAACGAGCAATAAACGCAGCACAATGGCGGCCGGACAGCACGTAGTGGTGCGGGTACGAACACAATGCACGAGAGTACTGCAGCCAATGACATATTACATATAGACAGGTTATCCGCTTTAAAAAATTGCAACGCAAATGCAAGGTATTTGCCCGCTATTTGACACAGTCTTGTGCAACCCAGTGTCACGGCTAAACGTCAAACAAAACTTATTCCCTATTCTGTGTTTTTAATACCATACAATGCATTCTTGTGTGTTTAGGCAGGGTACTAATTACACTGTTACTGTAAAAGAAAGAATAAACGTTTCTTTTCATGCGAGAGTACTATTTTTTTTATAACTATCTTATTTATTATTTTATTTTGCTATTTAAAATGACGTTTTAAAATTGACCAGGCTATTCGTTTCAAAAAACTTGAAGAGCGAGATGTAATATGATTTTGTATGTGGGAGTAAAAGAGACAACGCTATAGAGTTTCGACAATTTACGTAATACGTCACATACGCTCGCGACCATTTAGTGCGAAGCAACGTCACGAAGTACATAGGTATCTCTTTCTTACAACAAGTAAATCGTATTATTCTTTCCTTCTCCCAAAAATTATATTACTCTATATGTCGGGTAGGTATCTATAGTTACGTTGACGACGTTTTTATTGTGCGGTAATGTTTGGGTTATGACTTGTCTATATGTAATATGGCATTGACTACAGCATGTTCCAGCCTTACTTCGGAGTTACTTCACTGTAGGTGTGTGCTGGAAGTACCCTTTTTGTGATTATTTTTAATTCAGGTCCTTTATTGTGTAAAATTTAAAGTTATGAAAGTCTTCTCAGTTTCATTCATAAAATTGCCTATGTTTTTGTCAATCCACACAGAAGAGAACAAACAATGAATATTTTTGGCCATGGTATCTTGAGTAAAATAAGCTCTAAGAGCTAAAAAGTTATCTTGGTAAAGTGTAGGTCCCTGCGAGCCGGCGCGACACGCGCGAACACATAAACATTGCGCAAGGAAGTAAACCGGATCCACCGGCGCCGCCCGCGGCCGCATGCAGGGGGCCGCATCACGGTGTGTTCGACAAACAGCACTGAACAAGACTATAATAGTGTACATGCACAGGTTTTGTTTGTCACATTCTGTTGTTAGGTTTCCGTATCAGCAAACTCCACCCATCGTTAAAATTTCAAAACATGTCACGACATAAACGTTTAAATTATTGTATTAAAATTTTTGGAACTTAATCATACAAGAACGATGAACACGTATAAAATTTGGTACAGATAGATTACAAAGTAGAGTTTTCTTCACCCCGAAGGGAGCAATATGTTACGTGAGCGAAGTCGGGAGCTTGTTCATTTTTTTAACACCAAATTAGATACGAACCATATTGTCAATTCTCAAAAGTTTCATCTGAACCCTTTATTAGATGTTAGATTATTGTCAGGTTTATAAAAGTATAATTTATTTTCCCTGTCACATCAATGCAATATAGAAGTATATTTTACCATAATTTTGCCACATGGTTGTCTCACCCATTCAAGTGGTAATTGTAATACATCACACTCGCCCGTCAAACAACACCACCGCTAGAGACACAACATATCCAACGCAACATGTTGGTGTCTAAACTAACTATAATGTTACGAAAGTTATTCAATAATGTACCTTTTCCACTTCCCCGGGGAGTTCTGGTACCGTCGCACAATGAGGTCCAGTTGTGGTGCAACACGTGGGGGTGGAGGGGGCGTGGTGAAGGTGCATTGTAACGCTGTAGAGTACTTTCATGGACGAAGAGGCTTGTAGAGAGTTTAAAAAAGTACTTTGTCATAAAACTAAATTACTGGCCGCTAAGGCGGATATAGGAAATATTTCAAAATAATTCATTTACCTTTTCGTTGCTTCGGATGCGTGAACAGCCACAGCAATATCCTATATTTGGAACTACATCCTAATTAAAAAATGTCTACTAGCTGGCGTGGTTATGTAGTCACATTGTACTAAATTGACACTGATACAATAAACAAATAAAACAAAAATTAATGGCAAATAGTTCATGACCTGAAGTCACCACTCTCATCGCTTCTATCCAACATTTCGAGGCCCGAGCAAATTACCTCTCATTAAATTGATGAAATAATTTTAGATGGAGCTGAATAGAATAATTCAATATTAAACCCTTATAATTTGATCACCATGTTTTGATTACTAGAGTACCCGCACAAACATAATATGATTCATTCTAAAATCATTTGGGGAGTAAATTTGGTTGTAATTTACCTAAAAACAGTTTCTTTAACCAGTGGTTATTTGCATAGACTTATCTAAGTATTTGAATAGTGAGTGGGGGTAGAAACTTTGTTAAGACATGGATTCCTTTAATTTTAAAATGTATGTGTTTAGTACGAGTTACTCGTAAACTCACAACCTCAGTTCACCTGTTTGGAGCTCACGAGATTCGCAAAGTTCTCCGGAAATGAATATTTCTCGAACCATTGATGTAAGTAGCTGCATCCTGCACACAGGGCTCAACTGAACTTTGTGTTTTAACAAAATTAAAATGTATTATTCCAAAATCGGCCTGTTTGGTATGTAGGTAAGTAGCCTTGCCTTCCATGCCAGAGGTCCCGGGTTCGAATCCTGGTAGGGGCAGGTGGTATTATTATATTTGCTTTCTAGTCATGGATGTGTATTTACGTTTATTTAAGTTTATTTCTAATTTTTATAAATAAAAAAATATTTACGTGTGTTTATATATTTCTTAAGTTTATTTATCCGTTATCTAGTATCCATAACACAAGTTCTTTAATGATACTTAATTTGGGCTAGATAATGTGATGTGATTGTAAAAAAAAAAATCAAGACCTTTCAATTTAGACTTTTTGTGACGATGTACGCAGTGAAGTTAAATGTACTCGCACAACGCGGTGAATGAATACATTATCTGAACGAAATGCCCGTCCGTTGTTTTATTTCACTGTATTTGTGACGTGTTTCGTACTGGTCACATGACAAAGTGTTGTACGGCGCGTCGTATTGTTCATGTTCTGTTTGTTAAGAATTTATAACAATTGCACATACGCCAGTATTCATTATGCGCCGGCAGCATATAATAAGCAGAACTTGGCACTTCTCCACGCGGTCGCGGAGTAAATAACATTGTGACGGTCAGAGCATGTTAAGTAGCGAGCAAACGAACGGCTGTGTATAAGTTTAGACTTTTGTTTGCTGTGTTACAGACACGTTACACACGTAGAGAACGCTTTTAAGCTTTAAAGCTTTCGTGACACTTAGAGTCAGTAAGTACTACAGAGCGAAGTAAAATAAGTTTGTGTTTTGTAGACCTTTCTAGCCTATATTGTTCGCATGGAGAAGTATAAGAAAAGCGGAATGCTTCAATATATGTAAATAAAAATAATTTTTGGATATTAAACTTTGTGAGTAAGGCAACTAAATTAACGCACTGCAATGTGCTAGTGCAGGGCACATTATGCAGTGTCGGCGGGAGAATTGAGAATATGAAGGCTTCGGAAATAAAAACACCGGAGTATTTTGTAACGAAACAAAATACTCCGTAACAAAATACTTACGAATGCCATGTTTATAAATATTGCTAACTGTGTGCTAAAATTTAGCTTAACTTTACGCGTGTATGCGTTTTATTTTTGTATAAAATAAAGTTCGTAACTGGATGTATCCCTTGATGACATTATTCAAATTTCATAAAGAAAAGCAAACGCGCGCACGGCGCTAGAACCAAATGATAACTCGCACACGAGTTCCTTAATTTCAGTGTAAAATACATTCCTCTAATTAGAAAGCAGGCAATTTACGTCAATGAGATAATAAATGAGAAATTACAGCGTCGTAAGTTACAGCTACGATAAAGTTAGTATACAGTATACAGTAATCAGGTCCCACTAAACACGAACGACAGTATCGTGTCTTTAATCTGCGCCGGTAACTTGTTTCATACAAGACGTTTGCCGAGGACCGACAAGCTTATAAATCAAATGATCTGTTTCGCTGTAGAAGAGTAGTCTATTTACTCACTTTTTCTTTACGCATATAATATCTTCGGAGGCTTAACAATGTTTTGATTAAATATCAAATCTTTGATAACTTCCTATAGCCAGTTACAAACCCGTCTACACTTCAGGACCTGAATTGCAGTATATTCATATGTACCGACAATACTATGTTGCCCTATGTTGTTAACGAAATGTTAACTCTACCTGATTCTGCGTCGAACAAGAAAAGCCTAGAAAGAGAAAATGAATTCAAGAAAAATCGGATGAAGTCCCTTTGTACTTTATTGTAAACGACAGCTGACATCGGATACGATCTTCTGTTTCACAGAACAAATGACTTCTGTTCCTCCGTTACCTCAAACTAACCTCGTCCTCGCGGTAAGCGGCTCGTATTAACATACAAGAAACGCATTCGTGTTCTATCTCATAGATAAAGCGACTACTAAGACCAGATTCTGGCTATTATTTGTATCTACAGCGAGAAATATCTCGTATTATATATTTCCAATCGAGTGTGGAGTTCATTCATATGCTCCGCGAGGACGTGGCTGCGTACAAAGACGCGGCTCACAAAGCGAGTCGCTGGTGCGGAAAACTGCGCAAGTCGGAAATATCCCGCTGGCTCCGCGAGCGGTAAATAAAAACGACGGAAACCTATTTATGGCTTTTTGCCGTATTGGTTTTCGAACAGCATTAAGTTTTCGTTTGCGTACCGGTTTGCGCGAACGCTCGAGGGGCTCGCTCCGCCCTCTTTGTGTTAACGAAACCAATTTTAACCCGATATAAACTGGATTTAACTCGGAAAAGTATGTCGAAAGTCTAAAATGTTTGGGTCAGTAAGTGAAATTTAAATTTATACTCGTATTGAGGTGCTACATTCTTTTAGAAATGAAGATAAATTTGTTTAGGTAGAACGTGTGGCATGTGGCAATATTCCAACCGAGGTGAAATGTTCGTAGAAAGTTGAAACAGTAGAATTCCAATGTTCGAGTTTGAAAAGTTAGTAAGTCATAAATAACGTCTATGTTCAGAACATCCGTACTTTTTTCGGTGGATTCTACTTGTATCCAAATAAACGTTCCGTAAATATTTATGTTTTTAATTTATTGAAATCCGATGTTTATAACATTTTATTTTTCTTTGGCAAGTATATAATTAGACCACCATTAATGATGGCTTTCCATGTACATGGTTGCCCTTTATCATTAAGTGGATCGCGTTTACGTTTGCTGGCTAAAACAAATAAATAAAACATCGTGAATGTCGTTATTTTCCCAAAGTATCGCCAAAATATCAAATACAAAAAGTCGTCTTTGCGGCAAAATGCTACCAGACGTATCGTCTCCATGCCACTTCACAAGTTGGAGACCATCAATCATACAGGCAGGAGGCTTTCCTCCTCTGTGAGGTGAAATGAAATAAAAACTCCCCGCCCTAAGAGCTAAAACTAATATTTCTCTTTAATGTTTCTTGTGATGAAGCACTTTATATTTCTGAATGTGATTATGTAGGTACTAGAGGTTTGCGCGAGCTCACTCGAATCACAATATAGGTAATGTCAAATCGTAGTACTGAAGTAGCAGATCTTGGAGATAATAATATCGAGGTCGTCGGGTGTTAATTGTGTTTGTTGGCTAGAACTATACAAAAGGGCAAAGCTCAGCTGAATCATAAATTCCATAAGTATTCACGGGCCCAGTAGGTACGCGTTCAATTCAAAAATGTTTGTTTCTGTATCAAATAATTGTTAGTTTTACAATGGTTGGCATTGAAGCCTCCTTTCGAGTAAAGCAATAATATCCGGAGGCTCCTCTCTTCCAATAAAATAATATATTGTACGTTCAAAAATCTAATGTTATACAATACGTACATTTAAATTATAATGAAAAGAAATAAATAATAACATTATCACAGCTCTTACAAAAAGATTAAAGCATTGCTCTATTATCACACAGACAATAATTTTTTTTACAAAATTATTCTGCACAAAAATAAATAAAGTATCGAGGAAGTCAGTAAGTTGCAAAAATTATATAAGAGATATTCAATGAATTCATAAAGTTTTTGTTTCAGCAAATGTGCAATAGTTTAGTATGTGTTTTCTTTTAACATTCATATTTTGGGAGCTGGTATATTGGGGATTTCTTAGTAATCTTATTACGAGTACAGAGTAGCGCACAGATTCGGAAGTGTCGCCTGCAGGCGTGCTGGAGCTACATTTGTCTTATTACTTACTACTAGTACAGAGTAGCGCACAGATTCGGAAGTGTCGCCTGCAGGCGTACCGGAGCTGCATTTGTCTTATTACTTACTACGAGTACAGAGTAGCGCACAGATTCGGAAGTGTCGCCTGCAGGCGTACCGGAGCTGCATTTGTCTTATTACTTACTACGAGTACAGAGTAGCGCACAGATTCGGAAGTGTCGCCTGCAGGCGTGCTGGAGCTACATTTGTCTTATTGCTTACTACTAGTACAGAGTAGCGCACAGATTCGGAAGTGTCGCCTGCAGGCGTGCTGGAGCTACATTTGTCTTATTGCTTACTACGAGTACAGAGTAGCGCACAGATTCGGAAGTGTCGCCTGCAGGCGTGCTGGAGCTACATTTGTCTTATTACTTACTACGAGTACAGAGTAGCGCACAGATTCGGAAGTGTCGCCTGCAGGCGTGCTGGAGCTACATTTGTCTTATTACTTACTACGAGTACAGAGTAGCGCACAGATTCGGAAGTGTCGCCTGCAGGCGTGCTGGAGCTACATTTGTCTTATTGCTTACTACTAGTACAGAGTAGCGCACAGATTCGGAAGTGTCGCCTGCAGGCGTGCTGGAGCTACATTTGTCTTATTGCTTACTACGAGTACAGAGTAGCGCACAGATTCGGAAGTGTCGCCTGCAGGCGTGCTGGAGCTACATTTGTCTTATTGCTTACTACTAGTACAGAGTAGCGCACAGATTCGGAAGTGTCGCCTGCAGGCGTGCTGGAGCTACATTTGTCTTATTGCTTACTACGAGTACAGAGTAGCGCACAGATTCGGAAGTGTCGCCTGCAGGCGTGCTGGAGCTACATTTGTCTTATTGCTTACTACGAGTACAGAGTAGCGCACAGATTCGGAAGTGTCGCCTGCAGGCGTGCTGGAGCTACATTTGTCTTATTGCTTACTACGAGTACAGAGTAGCGCACAGATTCGGAAGTGTCGCCTGCAGGCGTGCTGGAGCTACATTTGTCTTATTGCTTACTACGAGTACAGAGTAGCGCACAGATTCGGAAGTGTCGCCTGCAGGCGTGCTGGAGCTACATTTGTCTTATTGCTTACTACGAGTACAGAGTAGCGCACAGATTCGGAAGTGTCGCCTGCAGGCGTGCTGGAGCTACATTTGTCTTATTGCTTACTACTAGTACAGAGTAGCGCACAGATTCGGAAGTGTCGCCTGCAGGCGTGCTGGAGCTACATTTGTCTTATTACTTACTACGAGTACAGAGTAGCGCACAGATTCGGAAGTGTCGCCTGCAGGCGTGCTGGAGCTACATTTGTCTTATTGCTTACTACTAGTACAGAGTAGCGCACAGATTCGGAAGTGTCGCCTGCAGGCGTGCTGGAGCTACATTTGTCTTATTGCTTACTACGAGTACAGAGTAGCGCACAGATTCGGAAGTGTCGCCTGCAGGCGTGCTGGAGCTACATTTGTCTTATTGCTTACTACGAGTACAGAGTAGCGCACAGATTCGGAAGTGTCGCCTGCAGGCGTGCTGGAGCTACATTTGTCTTATTACTTACTACGAGTACAGAGTAGCGCACAGATTCGGAAGTGTCGCCTGCAGGCGTGCTGGAGCTACATTTGTCTTATTGCTTACTACGAGTACAGAGTAGCGCACAGATTCGGAAGTGTCGCCTGCAGGCGTGCTGGAGCTACATTTGTCTTATTGCTTACTACGAGTACAGAGTAGCGCACAGATTCGGAAGTGTCGCCTGCAGGCGTGCTGGAGCTACATTTGTCTTATTGCTTACTACGAGTACAGAGTAGCGCACAGATTCGGAAGTGTCGCCTGCAGGCGTGCTGGAGCTGCATTTGTCTTATTACTTACTACGAGTACAGAGTAGCGCACAGATTCGGAAGTGTCGCCTGCAGGCGTGCTGGAGCTACATTTGTCTTATTGCTTACTACGAGTACAGAGTAGCGCACAGATTCGGAAGTGTCGCCTGCAGGCGTGCTGGAGCTACATTTGTCTTATTGCTTACTACGAGTACAGAGTAGCGCACAGATTCGGAAGTGTCGCCTGCAGGCGTGCTGGAGCTACATTTGTCTTATTGCTTACTACTAGTACAGAGTAGCGCACAGATTCGGAAGTGTCGCCTGCAGGCGTGCTGGAGCTACATTTGTCTTATTGCTTACTACTAGTACAGAGTAGCGCACAGATTCGGAAGTGTCGCCTGCAGGCGTGCTGGAGCTACATTTGTCTTATTGCTTACTACGAGTACAGAGTAGCGCACAGATTCGGAAGTGTCGCCTGCAGGCGTGCTGGAGCTACATTTGTCTTATTGCTTACTACGAGTACAGAGTAGCGCACAGATTCGGAAGTGTCGCCTGCAGGCGTGCTGGAGCTACATTTGTCTTATTGCTTACTACGAGTACAGAGTAGCGCACAGATTCGGAAGTGTCGCCTGCAGGCGTGCTGGAGCTACATTTGTCTTATTGCTTATTACGAGTACAGAGTAGCGCACAGATTCGGAAGTGTCGCCTGCAGGCGTGCTGGAGCTACATTTGTCTTATTGCTTACTACGAGTACAGAGTAGCGCACAGATTCGGAAGTGTCGCCTGCAGGCGTGCTGGAGCTACATTTGTCTTATTGCTTACTACTAGTACAGAGTAGCGCACAGATTCGGAAGTGTCGCCTGCAGGCGTACCGGAGCTGCTTTGTCTTATTTCTTATTACGAGTACAGAGTATCGCACAGATTCGGAAGTGTCGCCTACAGGCGTACCGGAGCTGCTTTGTCTTATTTCTTATTACGAGTACAGAGTATCGCACAGATTCGGAAGTGTCGCCTACAGGCGTACCGGAGCTGCTTTGTCTTATTTCTTATTACGAGTACAGAGTATCGCACAGATTCGGAAGTGTCCCCTACAGGCGTACCGGAGCTGCTTTGTCTTATTTCTTATTACGAGTACAGAGTATCGCACAGATTCGGAAGTGTCGCCTACAGGCGTGCTGGAGCTACATTTGTCTTATTGCTTACTACTAGTACAGAGTATCGCACAGATTCGAAAGTGTCGCCTGCAGGCGTACCGGAGCTGCTTTGTCTTATTTCTTATTACGAGTACAGAGTAGCGCACAGATTCGGAAGTGTCGCCTGCAGGCGTGCTGGAGCTACATTTGTCTTATTGCTTACTACGAGTACAGAGTAGCGCACAGATTCGGAAGTGTCGCCTGCAGGCGTGCTGGAGCTACATTTGTCTTATTGCTTACTACTAGTACAGAGTAGCGCACAGATTCGGAAGTGTCGCCTGCAGGCGTGCTGGAGCTACATTTGTCTTATTGCTTACTACTAGTACAGAGTAGCGCACAGATTCGGAAGTGTCGCCTGCAGGCGTGCTGGAGCTACATTTGTCTTATTGCTTACTACGAGTACAGAGTAGCGCACAGATTCGGAAGTGTCGCCTGCAGGCGTGCTGGAGCTACATTTGTCTTATTGCTTACTACGAGTACAGAGTAGCGCACAGATTCGGAAGTGTCGCCTGCAGGCGTGCTGGAGCTACATTTGTCTTATTGCTTACTACGAGTACAGAGTAGCGCACAGATTCGGAAGTGTCGCCTGCAGGCGTGCTGGAGCTACATTTGTCTTATTGCTTATTACGAGTACAGAGTAGCGCACAGATTCGGAAGTGTCGCCTGCAGGCGTGCTGGAGCTACATTTGTCTTATTGCTTACTACGAGTACAGAGTAGCGCACAGATTCGGAAGTGTCGCCTGCAGGCGTGCTGGAGCTACATTTGTCTTATTGCTTACTACTAGTACAGAGTAGCGCACAGATTCGGAAGTGTCGCCTGCAGGCGTACCGGAGCTGCTTTGTCTTATTTCTTATTACGAGTACAGAGTATCGCACAGATTCGGAAGTGTCGCCTACAGGCGTACCGGAGCTGCTTTGTCTTATTTCTTATTACGAGTACAGAGTATCGCACAGATTCGGAAGTGTCGCCTACAGGCGTACCGGAGCTGCTTTGTCTTATTTCTTATTACGAGTACAGAGTATCGCACAGATTCGGAAGTGTCCCCTACAGGCGTACCGGAGCTGCTTTGTCTTATTTCTTATTACGAGTACAGAGTATCGCACAGATTCGGAAGTGTCGCCTACAGGCGTGCTGGAGCTACATTTGTCTTATTGCTTACTACGAGTACAGAGTATCGCACAGATTCGGAAGTGTCGCCTGCAGGCGTGCTGGAGCTACATTTGTCTTATTGCTTACTACTAGTACAGAGTATCGCACAGATTCGAAAGTGTCGCCTGCAGGCGTACCGGAGCTGCTTTGTCTTATTTCTTATTACGAGTACAGAGTATCGCACAGATTCGGAAGTGTCGCCTACAGGCGTACCGGAGCTGCTTTGTCTTATTTCTTATTACGAGTACAGAGTATCGCACAGATTCGGAAGTGTCCCCTACAGGCGTGCTGGAGCTGCTTTGTCTTATTTCTTATTACGAGTACAGAGTATCGCACAGATTCGGAAGTGTCCCCTACAGGCGTGCTGGAGCTGCTTTGTCTTATTTCTTATTACGAGTACAGAGTATCGCACAGATTCGGAAGTGTCCCCTACAGGCGTACCGGAGCTGCTTTGTCTTATTTCTTATTACGAGTACAGAGTATCGCACAGATTCGGAAGTGTCCCCTACAGGCGTGCTGGAGCTACATTTGTCTTATTGCTTACTACGAGTACAGAGTATCGCACAGATTCGGAAGTGTCGCCTACAGGCGTACCGGAGCTGCTTTGTCTTATTTCTTATTACGAGTACAGAGTATCGCACAGATTCGGAAGTGTCCCCTACAGGCGTACCGGAGCTGCTTTGTCTTATTACTTACTACGAGTACAGAGTATCGCACAGATTCGGAAGTGTCCCCTACAGGCGTGCTGGAGCTGCTTTGTCTTATTTCTTATTACGAGTACAGAGTATCGCACAGATTCGGAAGTGTCGCCTACAGGCGTACCGGAGCTGCTTTGTCTTATTTCTTATTACGAGTACAGAGTATCGCACAGATTCGGAAGTGTCGCCTACAGGCGTACCGGAGCTGCTTTGTCTTATTTCTTATTACGAGTACAGAGTATCGCACAGATTCGGAAGTGTCGCCTACAGGCGTACCGGAGCTGCTTTGTCTTATTTCTTATTACGAGTACAGAGTATCGCACAGATTCGGAAGTGTCCCCTACAGGCGTGCTGGAGCTGCTTTGTCTTATTTCTTATTACGAGTACAGAGTATCACACAGATTCGGAAGTGTCCCCTACAGGCGTACCGGAGCTGCTTTGTCTTATTTCTTATTACGAGTACAGAGTATCGCACAGATTCGGAAGTGTCCCCTACAGGCGTGCTGGAGCTGCTTTGTCTTATTTCTTATTACGAGTACAGAGTATCGCACAGATTCGGAAGTGTCGCCTACAGGCGTGCTGGAGCTGCTTTTGTCTTATTTCTTATTACGAGTACAGAGTATCGCACAGATTCGGAAGTGTCACCTACAGGCGTACCGGAGCTGCTTTGTCTTATTTCTTATTACGAGTACAGAGTATCGCACAGATCGGAAGTGTCGCCTGCAGGCGTACCGGAGCTACTTTTGTCTTATTTCTTATTACGAGTACAGAGTATCGCACAGATTCGGAAGTGTCGCCTACAGGCGTGCTGGAGCTGCTTTTGTTTTATTTCTTATTACGAGTACAGAGTATCGCACAGATCGGAAGTGTCGCCTGCAGGCGTACCGGAGCTACTTTTGTCTTATTTCTTATTACGAGTACAGAATATCGCACAGATCGGAAGTGTCGCCTACAGGCGTACCGGAGCTACTTTTGTCTTATTTCTTATTACGAGTACAGAGTATCGCACAGATTCGGAAGTGTCGCCTACAGGCGTGCTGGAGCTGCTTTTGTTTTATTTCTTATTACGAGTACAGAGTATCGCACAGATTCGGAAGTGTCGCCTGCAGGCGTACCGGAGCTACTTTTGTCTTATTTCTTATTTAATGAGTGCAGAATAATATGCAAGTGTTTTATTTAGTTTCACAGTACATCGCAGAATTAATAATCTTCGATTTCGAGTTGATTCGAAGTGGAAGTTTAGTCAGGTAAATTGTACAGTTGCTCCGTAGGAAATATAAATGGTTTTAGATACATAATTTCAAGCAGGGATCTTTGAGCTCGTTCTAGTATGAGATATTTAGTCTTACTGCCAACACCCAATATTGGAATACAATATCCCTTGACAGACTCCACCACGGCAATATAAACTCTCCGCGGAGTTGCTTCTGTTGCTACATGTCTTGAATTTTTGAAAAGCCTTCTTTTTTTCACTCCATCTGAACATGGAGAAAAATTTCGCAGAAACTGTCATTCCATCCCTAGCAAAATTTCAAAACAACAAACACTACGAGTGCCTTTTTACTTCACTAAACTTACAATGTAAAATTGCTACCAACGTTTTTAATACAGCATTGTTAAACGCTTATTTTGCGGTCGGTGCATTTTGTAACGAAAGTGCACTAGAGCAAGCAGCTTAGTTGCTCTATGTTAATTAAACTAAATATAAACCTTTTTAGTAAACTGTGCACGCAGCTATTAAAGCATAACACAATTACAATTAAATAAACTGAAGTTGGTTTGTTTCAAATGTTTCATAGCTTATTTTGGACGGATATGTATGAAATTTGTATAAACCTGTAATGATAATTACATGACCGATGACATTTTAATTTCTCACTTTTGTGAGAAGCAATCTTGAGTACGCTTCTCAAATTTGGAACCCGCGTTATCAAAAGTATAATTTAAAAATTGAATCCATACAGAAGAGATTTGTGAGATTCCTATGCTTCCGGACTGGGCAGCTGTATCTTTCGGACTTATATTTACAAATATGCAAACAACATAATTTGCTTCCCTTATCGGTACGAAGAGAAGTGGCTGATTCCGTTCATATTATGAAAATTGCACAGGTTTCCATTGATTGTCTGGAGTTAGTTTATAAGCTAAACATTTCTGTGTCAAAATTTAATGCACATATGAAAAAAATATTTTCAGTGCCAATAGTTTTATCGAATTACCGACAAAATTCATTCTTCTGGCGAGTATGCGATAATATGAATGCAATTGTTAATCACTGTGACATTGACATCTTCAATACGAGTGTTGCCAAAGCGAGGCGTTTAATTAGTAATTATTTGTTTAGTTAAAATGAGGTTTGATTGTAATTTGGAGTGGTACTATTGTTATTTATGTTATTTCATTTAGTGTAGTTGTCGAGATATGTTTAAATAAGCAGTCTTATTTTCATCAGCAATGTAAATTTTGTGCTCAGATATTATTTACTCTTTAGCTATAAGTGCGAACTTGTTACCTAACTTGTAATACCTATTGTGACTTATTGTCCATAAGATTGCCAAGAAATAAATAAATAAATAATGTCAACTAGTACTGGTCTCTAGTTACCCGGGATCTTTGTGTCTGAATTGTTCAACAATATAAATGAATACAAACCTCTTCCTTATTTTTTTTTTAAAGTCGAAGGTTATATTTTGATTTAGTAGCCTTTATTTGATAATTGATTAACGATCATACAAACTAGTCTTTGCATGTGATCATAAAAGTAAACGGTCCCTCTATTTTACAACGTTGCATATAAAAACAAACTAAAGAATCAAATATTGGCTGAATATTGAAAAATAACATACATTTAACATATTCCGTATATACCGTCAAACGTATTTTTCAAAAATTAAAGAGTTTAAAACTAGACGGTGGCCGTCATTTACATGTACGTCCGGCCGGGCCGCGCGCTAACGCGCATAATTAAGCGGTAATCTGCATGCGCAACGGCACGCGGCAAAAAATACAATCTTTACAGTAAATAGTTTTATCAGTGAACCAACTTAATGCCCTGTTGTTTATTCTCGGGCGCACACAATTAATTGTTAGTTAGGCATTCGAGTTTGATAGTTTTTGTTGTATTGCGTATTCATTTCTCTTTTTTTGTTCTTGTTTATTCTCAGATAAAATAAATCAATAAATTTTATGATATACTGTTTGGAGCTTCGTTTGTTAACAGAATTCCAATTTCAAGACCAATGACACCAGTAACATGTTAAATAATACATACAAGAGACTGGACTACAAAAATCGACATTCAACATTTTACGTGAAATTGATTGTAGGTTTTCAATTTGTTAATATCGAAAGATTTTATTCTATAGAGAGATAATATAGAGATAAAAACTTACAATTTTCTAACAAATTTGGATGAAATTGCAACAAAGTAATTTTAGTAAAAAAGGCACATGAAACATAAGTACGTCCTGGAGAAACATAAAACGATGTTTTTAACCCACTCATCTGTTGAAATGCTAAGCGGCTCGGGCATAAACAAAGTGCTCACGCCTACCGTAGACCTTCGCCTACTGGCAATGAAGCACTTAGCCGGTCAAGACATTGGCCGCTGCTCGATCGCTCGGCAACGATAAACAAAGCTCTCACGCCTACCGTAGACCTTCGCCTACTGGCAATGTTGCACTTAGCCGGTCAAGACATTGGCCGCTGCTCGATCGCTCGGCAACGATAAACAAAGCTCTCACGCCTACCGTAGACCTTCGCCTACTGGCAATGAAGCACTTAGCCGGTCAAGACATTGGCCGCTGCTCGATCGCTCGGCAACGATAAACAAAGCTCTCACGCCTACCGTAGACCTTCGCCTACTGGCAATGAAGCACTTAGCCGGTCAAGACATTGGCCGCTGCTCGATCGCTCGGCAACGATAAAAAAAGCTCTCACGCCTACCGTAGACCTTCGCCTACTGGCAATGAAGCACTTAGCCGGTCAAGACATTGGCCGCTGCTCGATCGCTCGGCAACGATAAACAAAGCTCTCACGCCTACCGTAGACCTTCGCCTACTGGCAATGAAGCACTTAGCCGGTCAAGACATTGGCCGCTGCTCGATCGCTCGGCAACGATAAACAAAGCTCTCACGCCTACCGTAGACCTTCGCCTACTGGCAATGAAGCACTTAGCCGGTCAAGACATTGGCCGCTGCTCGATCGCTCGGCAACGATAAACAAAGCTCTCACGCCTACCGTAGACCTTCGCCTACTGGCAATGAAGCACTTAGCCGGTCAAGACATTGGCCGCTGCTCGATCGCTCGGCAACGATAAACAAAGCTCTCACGCCTACCGTAGACCTTCGCCTACTGGCAATGAAGCACTTAGCCGGTCAAGACATTGGCCGCTGCTCGATCGCTCGGCAACGATAAACAAAGCTCTCACGCCTACCGTAGACCTTCGCCTACTGGCAATGAAGCACTTAGCCGGTCAAGACATTGGCCGCTGCTCGATCGCTCGGCAACGATAAACAAAGCTCTCACGCCTACCGTAGACCTTCGCCTACTGGCAATGAAGCACTTAGCCGGTCAAGACATTGGCCGCTGCTCGATCGCTCGGCAACGATAAACAAAGCTCTCACGCCTACCGTAGACCTTCGCCTACTGGCAATGAAGCACTTAGCCGGTCAAGACATTGGCCGCTGCTCGATCGCTCGGCAACGATAAACAAAGCTCTCACGCCTACCGTAGACCTTCGCCTACTGGCAATGAAGCACTTAGCCGGTCAAGACATTGGCCGCTGCTCGATCGCTCGGCAACGATAAACAAAGCTCTCACGCCTACCGTAGACCTTCGCCTACTGGCAATGAAGCACTTAGCCGGTCAAGACATTGGCCGCTGCTCGATCGCTCGGCAACGATAAACAAAGCTCTCACGCCTACCGTAGACCTTCGCCTACTGGCAATGAAGCACTTAGCCGGTCAAGACATTGGCCGCTGCTCGATCGCTCGGCAACGATAAACAAAGCGAGGTTTCTTTGAGCTTTGAGGAATGAAGATGCTGAAAACACAAGAGGCACTTTGGTGCTTCCACGTTTACTGGAAATGAGGATTGTCAATGATTAAGGATATTATTAATGAAGATATAGTGGTATACGTATATGGTAAAGGACAAATTTCTGTTCATCAATAACGCAAATGGTGTTCCCAGGATGCAACTTCTTCCGTGAATGTTGTCAAGTTAATTAAACCCAGTGCAACAATAGTGGTGTGAGTGGCGCTCGGTTACTGCGGACTGGAGCGCTTCGTTGCCGGCTGTTGTGTAGGTCCATCAGTATATCGCTTCGTTTGCAATATAACATGCATCATAATCATATATTTTGAATTGGTGCTACTTCAACATAATTATTTAAAAAAATTTAAATAAGGTTAAATAATTAATTTAGACAAGACGCTTCTAGCAAATTCAATTACGAGCACATTTATTAGATTGCTGAAGTCGTTAAATAATATTATGTTTCTACTGACTCATTTTAAATTGTAATCTTAAGAAAGCCTCTTTCGCTGCACATCGTTTGAACATATTTGTGCTTACTAACTCTGAAGATATATTTACGAATAATGTCCTTGATTTCGAGATTTTAAAGAAAGCTTTGAAAGCTTTTAGGGAAAGAATACAAGACATCCTGCCTGCGTCTTGTAGTTCGATGTAGGCAAGGTAAGGGCTCTAAGAGTTCGAAAAGAGCGTTTGCACTTCGATAGTGCAAAACAGCCTGTTTTTTTATTTTTATATTACTTGTTTTTATTGACGTCAAATAATGCCAAATATTTGAACATGACTCTACCAGCAGTTCAGAAAATCCTTCGGGAAGAAGAACTGGCAAAATTTCCTCGGGTACAATTTTTTTCTAAATAATTTATAGTGTCTCTTTATCTTATCTGCATCTGTTAGCTCGGCAAGTATCCCTTCCCCCGAGTATCCAAAAGACGAACATTCTGGAACAGCTTCAGTTGAAGTGCCCTACTCCAAGTAGCAACTATAACTCGCTTGAGCTGCGGCGAGCGAGCGCTTCAATTAGTTTCATATGGAAACCTGCAGATTCTACTAATTCTAGACTATCTCCCCGCCGGAGAGCGCGACTTGACTAGTTCCGGTAAATTAGAAAATTAGGATTCAGTCTGAGAACAAGAATGAGACAAAGTTTGTGAACATTTAAGTTTATTTGAACCATAATTTCGATTCCAGTAACTTGCGGTTTACCACCTAACGCGCAAGTATAGGAGTAAAAGGTGTTTGAGTAACCTCAGCGGTAATTTTGACTTTAGTGACTGGCGACTGGCAACCGGCGACCGAAAACCGGCAAGCGGCGACCGTCACGACTCATGTAGGTAAAAAGTAAAAAAGGGCTATAAGCTCGTATCCTAAATATATTATGAGTTGACTGGGCGGCTTCGGAATGACGGAAACTTCATTCAAATATAATAACAAATCCCTAGACAAACACACCAACTGTATGGCTCCTTATATCTTATTCTGTAATAACAGTTGCAATTCAAGACAGCCGACTTTTATGTTATTTTTTTTAGGAGGATAAATAATTATAAATATTATTTTAAAAATATATCATTGAGGGATATTATCATTTTGGCGCAATCAATATACTTCTAAAACAATTCAAAACCTCCGCTAAATTCATCGGTAACATTGCGAAAGCTCTTGGATACATCACCAAGGAAAACCCAACCTTCATAAGGGTCAGTGAAGTTTGTCCCTAATCACTTGTTATACCGAAATTCAGTACACAAGAAGCTTTACAACCTGTTTGTACAGCTCCGTACTGAGTGCAGTGTTTGAATTTACATTTATATGGTAAACAAAACTTTGTGTTATCATTGAAAGTTCAATATTATATTTATTATTAGATGCCATAGAATCCGGATTTGTCCGATCTAGTAGTGTTGTGTGCACAAATGCACAAATGAATGGGGAAATAAAAAATATCTATTTATGTTTCGTTAAGATATATTAGAACCAAACTGAGTTCGAAGCCGAAAGTTCTCATATTATTTTACATGTTAATATACCTACTTGTTTATTAGCGGCGCAGTTGTAGCACCGCGAGCAATGGGGCATTTGTAGGCACTCACTGCGGAGTGTGGTGTTGGAGAATGGTGGATTTGAAAACACTTTGTGTAGCGGAGATCATTAAGGTAAATGCAGGTATGCCAATGTCTTTTCAAGACTTTGTTTTAGGTTTAAGTCTTGATAACAACGTCCAGTTACAAAAACCTTGAGCTTTGTACTTTCGAAATCTGTAGTGATCTTGATACTTCTAAAGTCTTAAAAAAAAGACTGACAAAGCTATTACCGAGCTTAGAAAAATAATAGGTGATTTGATAATTTTCAGATAGTGTAGATAAGCTAACTTCGACGGACACAATTTAAAGAGTTTTGAACTGCAATGTAATCATAGGCGTACAAAAAATTTGAACAACATAGCTTTGATTTCATGCAATTTCAAGTTATGGTTTCATATGGTATTGAATTGAGTGGTCCCATACAAAGTAACTTTCTTTAGCCAAAGGATAAAAAAATAAGAGTTTCTTGTATTTTTCATATCAAGGAAACAGTTATTTTTGATGGTTTCTTATAAAATAATATAGTTATTATAGTAAATAATATGTAGTAAAGTAAACTAAAATAAGCAAACAAACCCACTGACACTGTTTGCTGCTATTACCGCGTATACCGTAGATAATACGTGCCAGTAAAAACAAATTGAAGCTGGTACCGCAGTATTCTTCTATTGTATATTGTCTAGACATCGCAGAAAATTAACTAAATATAGACTGCTACAAACACGACTGAAACTATATTCTATCTTTTGAAATATTGAGAAACGTTGTTACTGGTACATTTTCGACACATTAGCCAAAGGAAGATTTCGAGGGTACTTTCATGAGGTGACTCGTGTTTATATACAGGTTGAAGTCCGGCGCCTCCTATACAGGAAAAAGTTCTTTTTATAAAGTATATTTTAGTTGTATACATTTAGTATTGAATACAAATATAAGGATAAAAAAAATCTTTCATTAAAACTTGTGTTTCTGAGAAGAGTTTGCTTATATTTATTTAAAAACGCAATTATATGATATAAGTCGGTAATACCTGCAAATTGTTGACTACTGCAGTTATACCTGCAATTATCTAATATCAGTTTTGAAATTATGCAAAGAAAGTTACGTCACAAAAGCAACCTTTCATTTTACATTTCAAAATAATTATTTAATTTGTTTCGTCCAAATCAAACCATTACGATGAACTTTTCGTTTCTGATTCATTAACAGGAAACAGTGATTTTCAAAAAGTAATAAAGACATTGTTTTATTCAGAAACTTCTTGTAAAACTACGCGAGTAGAGATTGCGGTATTATTAAGATATCAATTTGCTTACACTTGTTGGTTACTTATACTGTATTATACTGACATCGTAGCGTCGGGTGAACGGGTCGCTCACTTCCTAATATGGTTGAGGAGGTTGAGGATTCAATACTGAAATCGTTAGATTGAAGGTTATGGTTCAGGCATTCCATCGTCTTAGAAAGGTTACTGTGGCTACACAACTGTAGGTCGTCATCTTAGAGGTTATATGCGCAGTTTAATGAGGGAGTTGTACAACTAGTAAAAAGAGGGAATTACAGAGGTACGGGAGCCCTGCTTGCGGGATGCCAGCATGCGTACGTCTTATTATGGTACCGTCGGGGTTACTGGTCACTCACTCTGATATGGTTGAGGAGGGCGATGGCTGGATCCCGCGTTAACTCGTGAACGGGTGCCGTTTGAGGGTGTTCATCGTTTAGATAGTTGGGGTGAGGGAAACTTGCCGAGCTAACATATGCTAGGGAATAATTTTGTATAGAAATAAAGAGGCATTGTAAATTGTAAATTTTGCCAAAACACAATATATTTTCGTAAAATTTCTTGCCAGTTCTCAGTTCACGAAGGTTTTTCTGAACTGGTGGTAGAGTCGTACTTTATTTGACGTCAATAAGAACAAGCAATTGTCAATGTTGAGAAATAAATATCTGAATTTGAATTATTTTATTTAATCCAGGCTTGTCTTCCTTCTGGCTTCGTCTTCTTAAACGTTACCGCATTAATCTAAATCAGAAATATGTCTAAATTCTATATTATTGTTATGCAGAATTGAAGTTCTCAATACATTCTGTAGCTGCAACCGAAATACAGTTACGTCACAACGTGTTGCGTGCACACGAAGGTCTCTTTGACTTTATGCGGGTTGAGTGGTTTCAAGTCGCACTAGGTTGGTTAAACTGTTCGCGGGAACAGTCCGCACTCGCCGTGAGGAGGAGGGAGTTTTGTGAACCCATGTGGTGTCGTTCACTTTACGTGTGTACATGTAAGCTTTAAATTGTTTTTGAATGGAGGCAATTTCACTGAAAACAAATGTCCCGAGAGCCACTGCTGTATATTCAAATGAGCACTTTTCCTGATATTAAATCAGTCAAATCTGCATGCTCAAATATTAATGAGTAGAAAGACCTAGACAAGGGTCAAGTTCTTCCAGCACTGGTTATTTTAAACGAAAAATAACCGGCGTCAAATGCTGCGCGATATGTAGAGTGTCGACGTATTTTGCAAGCCGTGGCAGATGGCTTTCCTTCAGAAAGGATGTTCCCCGTAAGATGGATTGATATAGATATTAATTATAAAAATATGTATAATTGAAAGCAAATAACAATTGGTGGATGAGTCATACACAGAAAAGTATACCTCTATTTGATGTATTTGTCATGAACGGAAAAATAATATGTTGACGTTTGAGCACTTGTGGAAACGCAAATAGAGTATAATAGCGACGTTAAAACTTTATAAACTAATTTTTAAAATAATGGTAAACATACGGCTCTAAATAATGAATATATCCTCAACGTAGTCAGTGTGCCTGTAATTACCAAGTAAGTGACACGTCGCTCCCGGTGGCGGCGAGTCGAGCCGGACGTCCGGCGCGACTCGCCGCAACGCCGATCGCCGCGCCGCGTCGGTCGGTTTTGTAACATATTTTGCGGAACCCAAGCATTTTTTAACTTCAAGTATTACGTATCTTCAGAGTTAAATGACAAAACAGTATTCAGTCACTTAAAAATAGGTTTGATGTTTGATGGTGATTGTTATTTAGAAAACATGATTCTATTTTATATTTTCATATTTCAGGTATTTGGAATGTGACAGAAATGTAAACTTGAACCATTCAACAGACAGATGACGGCCGAGTGGCTTAGCGGTCAGTAGCCTTGTCTCATACGACGGAGCTCCCAAGTTCGAGTCCTGGCCGGGGAAATCATTTGTGTGATGAACACAGGTGTTTGTTCTCGGGTCATGGTTGTTGATATTTATGTATGTATGTTTAGCTCTGCTTACTTTGGGGCCAGACAGTTGGTGTGTTTGTATGGGGAAAATAAAATCATGCTTTTATTCCGTCCTAAACGTAGCCCTCCCTTCATCATGTGCAACTGTATGTACCAGAGTGTCTTTCGCAGTATTATGCAGCCAGAAACTTAGTTTTAGATTGCATTCCAACAGTCGTAGTCCGATAATAGTTGGTTATTGGCAATATACTTTATTGAACTGTTTATTTGCCAGAAAGTTAAAATACAAAGAGTCGAGTGGAAGCACTAGACAAACAGGGTTCGGGTGGAGCGTCCTGACGAGCTCCGCGCTGTGCAGTATTCAGCACAACGCTGTAGCGTGCACGCCGCAGCTCGATGACACACGCTGCGACTGAGTTTGGGTTGATCTTGATTGATAACGCACCTTACGACAACACGACAAGTTAACGCTACCTAGATCCAGACTTGAGTTACACGCAAAGAGCTCCTATGTGATGTCTATAAAAATATATAACAAGCTCCGCGATTGTCTTAGTATACTACGGATTATAGGCAGTTTATTAAACAATTAAAACAATTACTTATAGAAAAATGTTATAACTCAGTTCATGAATATTTCGAAGATAATAAATTAAATAAGTAATGAAATAAACTATAAAATAAATTGATATAATAATTTATATTTTCGAAACTCACTAATCAGGTATAATATCATTTCTCAAATAATAACAGACAACATAACATATTATATAAAAATATTAATTTATTATTAAATTACTGAAATAAACCCCTCTATCTCCTTCCAAATTGTTGTACCCAACAAGGTCCATGATGTTTGCACCCTACATATAATTTTGGCACCTGAATTTACCATTGTGGAACGCAACAAAGATTTTAATTTGAATTTGAAACCAAGTTATCTAAACCTTGACATACATTGGTATTGTTTTAAATGTACACCTAAATGTGTAATAAGGTACACCCGTAAATTAATCTATAATATTATTTTATTCAAATCTGAGCATAGACATTTTTATTTATAAAACTTCAAATAAATATCCTTGTCCTAAAACCGTCGTGTTCCTCTGATTAAATATCTTTTTAGTCGCATCATGTTCGAGAATCCCTAACAGCGATAGAAAATAGAAAATCCATTTACAGTTTATTTAAGATAGTTGTTTTACGTTCAGGGACAACAAATAAATGTACATTCTATCGTATTTAACTTAAAACTCAGTATTGAAGCACTATTGTAACAAAATGAGTTGTATGATACTTAAAGATGCGAGGACCGTCCGTTACACGTTCTCCAGGCCCGTTCCGGACGGGGTTGGCACATTGTTGAGACTGTTTATTTGTAATACTCACAACATAAGGCCGTTCAAAACTGAACCAACGCAAACATTACTGCGTGTTTGCTTCACTGTAAATCTGTGCCTTTGTGCGTCCTGGCTTGAACTGCTGCGGAGACATGCTTCAGTACGTGGTGGTGCTCTCGGCTGCATATAAATATTATTTTCCACAATGAGC
The DNA here is from genome assembly GCA_923062675.1 of Marasmarcha lunaedactyla. Lineage (NCBI taxonomy): Eukaryota > Metazoa > Arthropoda > Insecta > Lepidoptera > Pterophoridae > Marasmarcha > Marasmarcha lunaedactyla. Next base: position 28,556,594 of record OV281346.1, read on the forward strand.
TGAAAGAGCACATTCTTCTGTAAGTAACATGAAAAATTACCAAAGAATACGAGAGAAGTCTTATAAGAGCTTCCGAAGCATGTGCCACTTCAATTAGTATGTTACACAATAAATATACTGTGGCGGCCACTTCTTCGATAGCGAAGGCCACCCTATGATCGCTTGGGATACACACCCGTGTGGTATGCGGGTTAGGTTATTGGCGGTTTTGGAGGATCTAATACCTATTATATGGAACTACACGAACTAACCTGGAAGGAGGCACTTAGCTCTCACCCAAACACACGACCTGGAGCGGCGGTACTTCGACGTTTCTTCTTCCGGGCCCGGGTTATTCCAAGTGTCTTCTCACAGTAGTTAAGTCACTGCAGTCCAGTAAGCGGGTGTGGGTCGCTAGTAAGCGAGCAACCACGAGCGGTGCGGTCAGGGAGTTCAGATGAAACTTCCCTTCTACAAGTAGGTGGTCACAGCGTCCGACGCGCGTGAGGGTTCGGAGCGTGCGGTGCGTATCGAGAGCGGCTATGTACTATTTGGTAGCGAATGATGCAGCGCGTTTGACAGCTAATGTCAAAAGAAATATTAAATTTATGCGGGTAGCCTAAACTACATACTGAGCGCCACATTGGCGCGAACATGCCCCCGGCCTTAAAACCATCTGGTTTTAAAGAAAATTAAATTAAAGTAACTAGCGGGACGCCGGGGAGGCATGAAGCGAGCTGTTATTGCGAAGGTAGAGGGCAGAGACGGACGACAGGGCGCTTATACACACCCGTAGCCGTCTTAACTGATGCAACTCTAACAATCCCGTCTTTACCAGGGTAAGTAGAAGTTACTACGCCAAGAGGCCAGTGAAGCGGGGCTAAGTTATCTGTCAATATGATAACGACAGTACCTTCTGTGATAGGATTGGAGGGAGTATTCCATTTAGCTCTACTTTGCAAGAGATGCAAATACTCCTGCTTCCAGCGTTTAGAAAACGACTGAACCATTTGGTTCAGCAAAGCGTAGCGGCGTAACAAGTTTGGAGGTTCTTCAGTAACGTCACAAGCGGGCAAATGTTTCAGCGGCGTCGACATTAGAAAGTGTGCCGGAGTTAAAGCGCTCAATTCCGATGGGTCTTCTCCGAGCAACGTTAGAGGTCGCGAATTAATAACGCATTCGATTTGAGTAAGAACTGTTTGAAGTTCTTCATACGTAAGCAACTGAGAACCTACAACTCGGTAAAGATGCGTTTTAAAAGCTTTAACATAAATTTCATAATGACCACCAAAATGTGGACTACGCGGCGGATTAAATTTCCATGAAATGCGGTGCGAGGCTAATTCATTCGATAAATTTAGCTTAAAATCATCTGAGTTTAAAAATGTATAAAGCTCAGCTATAGCGTTTTTTGCTCCTATAAAGGTCGTCGCATTATCAGAGTACATACAAGAGACGGCACCTCTGCGAGATAAGAAACGTTTAAAAGCGGAAATAAAAGTGCTAGAACTTAAATCAGTCACTAACTCGACGTGAACTGCACGGGTTACTAAACAAACGAAAATACACAAATACGATTTAATAGAACGTACACCTCTTTTTCTATAAGGTAAAATATTGATAGGACCTGCGTAATCTACGGCTGTATGAGTGAAGGCCTTGGCTTCGTTCACTCTGCAAGCGGGCAAGTCAGCCATAAGCGGGAATGTTTGTTTAGGTGCGACCTTGAAACAATAATTGCAATTATGTATAATGCGGCGTACTATATTCCTACAGGATAAAATCCAATATCTTTGACGAAGTATGGACATTAATGTAAGAGGGCCTGTATGACTGTTAACGCGATGACAATGTCTAATTATTGACTCGACCACATGATCGTTACGTGGCAGCAGCGCGGGGTGCCGCTGCTCGTACGACATGTCGGTGGCGTGGCGCAGGCGACCACCAACGCGGAGCACGTCGTCCTCATCGAGGAAAGGCGACAATTTATAAATAGCGGGCGAACAACGTTTGTTACACTTAATTTTATTAATTTCGTCAGAAAAGTACAATTTTGAAGCGATTTTATTAAATATATTTCGGCGCGATTCAGATCGGTAGCGGTTATAGCATTAAAACGTAGCAAGATCCGCAAAAATCGATAAATATAAACAATGGAGCGAAGCAATTTCGTCCAAGATGAAAGGCGGCGAGATAATAATACGAGCGGGTGAATATTGTCATTGTTAATAGCCGGTAACGAAACCATCGGTTTGATTTCGAGTACATTTTCATCTAAACCTGATGAATCAATAGTGGTAATAGGCCACTGGATGACCTCTTGGCGGAGCCAAGCAGGGCCAGTGAACCAAAGCGGATGATTCATAATCTGCGCGGGAGTTAATCCTCGCGACAAACAATCGCTAGCGTTGTCTTTACCTAATACGTGGTAAAAACACGATGCAGGAAGATTATTGGTAATTTTTGTAATACGAGTAGCTACAAAACATTTATATTTATGTGGTGATGAATGTACCCAATGAAGTGCTATCATAGAATCTGTAAAACAATATATTTTTTCAATATTATGACGCGGTTTGTAATTGTCAACAACACGGCTAACTAATTTGGACATGACTAGAACAGCGCACAACTCTAGGCGTGCTATAGAAACTGTATTAAGCGGAGCGACTTTAGACTTAGCACAGACTAAGCTAATAGTTGGCGGCGAGGAATCATTAAAAAACGAGCGTGCATACACAACGCAACCGAAACCCTTTTCGCTTGCATCTGCAAAAGCTACAATAGATAGCTTGGAATTTTGAAAAAACATTTATATGGCGCGGGAATCGTAAATTTTGTACTATCGGTAATTCGTGTAAATACTGTTTCCAAATTTGTATAATGTTTTCTGGCGGAGTATCATCCCAGTTCAACTTTAAAGTACTAAGATTTTGTAATACTAATTTTGCGTATAATATAACAGGCGCAATCAATCCGAGTATATCATATTGACGGGCGATTACAGACAGAATATTGCGTTTAGTGCACGGCCTATTGTCAAGAGTCACTGTGAAATAAAACTCGTCAGTAATAGGTGACCACTGGAGTCCGAGAACCTTTAAGCTGTAAGGTTCATCTTCTAGAAAATTAATATTACACGAGTAGCGGTGAAACTCGGGTAGCGTGTCAAGTAGCTCAGTCGAATTACTCGACCACTTGACTAATTCGAAACCGCCAGATGAGAACAACCCTAGCAGCTGATCTTTGAGCTGGACAGCGTCGTCTAAAGTAGGCGTTGAATAACAGATGTCATCCATATAACAATGTCGTAGAATGACGTCAACAGCGCGCGGGAACCGCAAGCCCTCGTCGGCGCACAGCTTGCGCAGCACGCGCATGGCGAGGTACGGGCTGCTGCGGAGACCGAAGCACACGCGGTTGAACTGGTAGGAAACTAGCGGCGAGGAAGTATCGAAGCGAAATAAAAACTTTTGAAATTTGCGATGCTCTTCAAGAACACAAATGCCTAGGTACATTTGTTTCACGTCAGAGGTAAATGCGATTTTATATAAACGAAAATTTAGTAAAACTGAAAATAAATCATTTTGTAAATTAGGTCCGGTGTGTAAAATATCATTGAGAGAGTAACCTGTATCTGTTTTACAACTAGCGTCCATGACCACTCGTACCTTAGTAGACACCTTGTCAGCGCGAACTACGGCGTGGTGAGGAATGTAATAACCAGAGTAGTCATCGAATGAGAGCGGCGAAATAAAATCTTTATCGATATATTCCTGAATTATAGCGTTATACTCAGCGCGTAATTCGGGGGCGACAGTAAACTTGCGTTCTAGCGAAGCAAAACGTCGCCTAGCGGATTGGTATGAGTTACCTAAAATGTCAGCATTACGAGAAAACGGTAAAGCGACTGTATAGCGGCCGGTCGAGCATCTCGACACGGAATCAATAAATATTTGTTCACATTCGCGGGCGCACGGACTTAAGACAGGCTCACACGAGACCTCCTCTAATTGCCAAAATTTGTTTAAAATATTATCAATTTGCGGCGCGGGTTCCGTAAAGGCACATAAAGAAATATTATTCGCGGTTAAACAATTATTATTAATAGCGGTTGGCGCGTTGCCAATTAAAACATAGCCAAATACTGTCTCCAGACCCGTCGGGGTACCTGGAGGGCCAGTAATGCGTCCTGAAAGTAAAATGTCAGTAAATAGCGGGGCACCTATGAGAAGGTCGATATCTCCCGGTTTATAAAAGTTATTGTCAGCGAGAGTAATATTTTGCAAATAAGAAAGCGCGGTTAAGTCTATTTGAATATCTGGCAAAGTATCAGTTATGCGGTTTATAATAAAAGCGTCGAGCGAAAAAGACAAACCATTACTCTTAAGAGAATTAATAACAAGTGATGTTTTGCCTTTGATCGGGTTCGGCGAGGAACCTATGCCCTTTACTACTGCGCGGGAAATTTTATTGTAACTAAGCTTCAGTTTTAAACAAGCATTCATAGTAAGAAAATTATTTTGCGATCCCGAATCTAATAAAGCGCGTATTTTATGCAATGCACCAAAAGCATCGCGTACCCCGAGTTCGATTGTACCTAATAAACAAGTGGAGGCGCGCGAATCTCGAGCGTCTAACTTATTACACAACGCAACATTGTTCCGTGATGCGCGTGAGTCATCGCGGGTCGGCGACTGCAGCCGAGACAGCGAGGGATGCGGAAGCGCGGCGGCCGAGCTTGGCCCTGCCGGAGCAGTGGCGGCTGGCGCAGGCTCGCGGTTCGAAACCTGATTGCGACACAGTAGTGAGTGGTGTCTGTGGTTACAGTAGCGACAGTTAAACGTTGACTTGCAAGAGTTTAACTTATGTCTAAAACTTAAACAATTGGTACACGCCTTATGAGATTTAACGGTTTCATATCGTTTGTCGACAGATAAGTCATTAAACTCGGGACATTTGTATAATTGAGAATGATTAGATTGTTTACACAACGAGCAAACTTGCGAGTGAGAAGCGGTTACAAAAGAATGCGTTGATTTTGCAGGGGAGCGGGTATTATTGTTGTGTTGACGAGATGGATTAGATGTACGGATTTTACTATGTGGGTAATTAGAAGTTGACTCAGTGCGATCGAGTATTTTAGATTGTTTGCGGAGAAAGTTTATAAGATCATTGTAAGTAGGTATGGAACAGTTTCTGTACTGCATTTCGAAGGAGCGAGCGGTTTCAGAATCAATTTTATTAAGAGCGATATGTAAAAGAATAAAATCAGAAAGGTTGGTCAAGTTCAGCGATTGTAAACAAGATACAGCGGCACAAAACTTATCCAGAAATAAGTCTATGTTATGAGAATAAGTGGTACTGAAAGGTTTAAATTCGAACATTTGTTCTAGGTACGCAGTTGCCAGAGTTCGTTTATCGTTGTACTTATTGACAAGGGTTTGCCATATTGGCTGGTAGTTTTCCGCATTAGGTGTAATACCAGTACAAACGGACAAAGCGCGACCCGACAGCTTGCCCAGCAAATATTGCACGCGTTCGTTGTCGGTTAAATCAGGATTTTCGTGGATAGTATTTTTAAAAGTTTCATAAAATGTAGTCCATTTAGTAGGTTCTGCTCCGGAGAAACTGACTAAATCTAACTTTGGCAATTTAATAAGAGGTTTTTTAGAAGACTGCGGCAGTATGACTGAATTTTTATTTTCTGAATTTGAAAGTTTATTTGCGACATGTTTACAACGACAATATAAATCTTCGAATGCAGACCAGCTTTGAAAACTAGGTTCATACGAAGGATTTATCTCTAGTTCTGTGTCATTAATTTGTTCAACAAGGTCATTGAACTCAGAGCGAAGATCGTCTAAAGAAATTACGTTACATAAAAATAACTCGGAAGAAGATTCATCTTGAAAAGCGTTTTTTGAATAATTATAGATGGTTTGTAAACGAGAAAATATTTCGTCGCGTTTTTTAATTAATTTCTTAAGTGTCAAAGACATTTTGTCAGCGCTTTTAGAAACACTTGCACCCTTAGACGTCATTTAAAATTAACAATTCTTATAAAATTTTAAATATCAAACCTTCGAATATGTGATAACTGTTACGTAAGAGCGGCCACGCTAGCTGAGGCAAACGGAACGTTCGAGAATACTCTTGAAGAATTTGTAGAATTACCCACAGATATGTTTGCAAATTGCAAAAAATTAAAAGTTGATTAAAATAGATAATTTCAATGCTATTTTAGAGCAAAATGGAATATGCGTTTTACTTATGTAAGATATGACTTGATGCGGCTTTCGGGAGGTAAGATCGACTCAGGTATAAGTATTGAATTAAAGAATGGACTGTATTCTAATTAAATAGCGGATGTTATAAAAGAATTTGCGACGTTAAGAGGCTAGGGGCAGTTACTAGGAACCGATACCTAATACCTAGGTAGAAATAACGAGGGTGAAGAGGCCAGAATGATCTCGAAGTGAAAGATCCTGCTCGGTGGACAAGAAAGGGGTGATAGATCCGGCTCGATGGACCAGAAAGGGGGTATGTGGCGGCCACTTCTTCGATAGCGAAGGCCACCCTATGATCGCTTGGGATACACACCCGTGTGGTATGCGGGTTAGGTTATTGGCGGTTTTGGAGGATCTAATTCCTATTATATGGAACTACACGAACTAACCTGGAAGGAGGCACTAAGCTCTCACCCAAACACACGACCTGGAGCGGCGGTACTTCGACGTTTCTTCTTCCGGGCCCGGGTTATTCCAAGTGTCTTCTCACAGTAGTTAAGTCACTGCAGTCCAGTGCGCGGGTGTGGGTCGCTAGTAAGCGAGCAACCACGAGCGGTGCGGTCAGGGAGCTCAGATGAAACTTCCCTTCTACAAGTAGGTGGTCACAGCGTCCGACGCGCGTGAGGGTTCGGAGCGTGCGGTGCGTATCGAGAGCGGCTATGTACTATTTGGTAGCGAATGATGCAGCGCGTTTGACAGCTAATGTCAAAAGAAATATTAACTTTATGCGGGTAGCCTAAACTACATACTGAGCGCCACATTGGCGCGAACATATACTTAGGTGATCATTCAGAGTGATCAGAGTTATTCTTTCAAAATCTCTAAGACATATGTCTACGTTTTAAGGCAAACTCAGTAAAAAATGTAAATGATGTGTGTGTTGTTACTTAAATTAATTTTGAATTTCATTTTGAACAAGTTTACCTTACTTTTGTAGTCGTGTCGGTGTTACTTGTTTGAAATACTCACAGCGTACATATATAAGTCATGATATTTATTTTTCCAGGTGTAAAAAGATAATATGTTGATGAATATTGTCAATGCAGTAATCACATTAAGCCTGCTAGTAAATTCATTACATCTGGACCGGCGAAGGGATTCAGCGAATGCGGTATTTAGTACGATGTGACTACACAACACCAACCTGGCTATTATAATTGACGTTGGTACGATAGCTAACGGTTCATGTCTGTGAATGAACCCCTCAATCTATAACAGTAACTGTACTGAAGTCACCACTCTCATCGCCTCTATCCAACGTTTGGAGGCCCGAGAAAATTACCAATCTCTCATTAAATTATTGTAATAATTTTAGATGGAGCTAAATAGACTAATTCAATTTTGAACCCTTATAATTTGATCAACGTGTTTTGATTACTGGAGTACCCACATAAACATAATATGATTCATTCTAAAATAATTTGGGGAGTAAATTTGGTTGTAATTTACGTTTAAACAGTTTCTTTAACCAGCGGTCATTTGCATAGATTTATCTAAGTATTTGAATAGTGAGTGGGGGTAGAAACTTTGCTTAGACAAGGGTTCCTTTAATTTTAAAATATATGTGTTTAGTACGAGTTACTCGTAAACTCACAACCTCAGTTCACGTGTTCCTGGTTTGTTCGGAGCTCACGAGATTCGCAAAGTTCTCCGGAAATGAATATTTCTCGAACCATTGATGTAAGTAGCTGCATCCTGCACACAGGGCTCAACTGAACTTTGTGATTTAACAAAATTAAAACGTATTATTCCAAAATCAATACCTTTAGAATTTTCTTGTCAGCCCCTTGCTATGAGGGGTACTTCGGCAGGGCCGCGGCGGGACGGCAGCTGTGCGAAGTCAATCGTCTAAATTGAAAGCGAATCAGGCTGCAGTGCGATCGTATGTTAGTGACGCCTATATTAAGTATATGTGTACCGACCCATGCCGTATGATTACGTGGCATAAAAAATATTAAGATAACTTATTTCAATACTATTACCTTAACATTTTTGTAACAATAGGCAATAACTTTTGATACTAACTTTACTTCTTATATAAATTTGGAATAAGAGAAACGGTTACCTATGTCATATAATATATAATAAGCGTTACAAAACAGCGGTCGCAAGAGAGATACTATTTTAATGAATGTTCCTGTCAACTGCGCCTGTAACTCTCGCAACTGCCGCAACAGAGAGGCGCGCGGTGTATCCACTGTGATTTTTTTTTGTTCCCCTCCACGGAGAGGGCAGGAGGATAAATGATGCAGAACTCTTGTCTGGATTCACATAGATGCGCCATTTTTGAAACCATACACCAAGGGCGTTTACGGCCTTTTGGAGTCTGGTTACAAGCTGCGGAACACTGTAACCTTTGGTATAGAGTGCGGTGTCGTCGGCAAAGAGAGCGAGTTCGACTCCTTTCGGTGGGATGGGAATGGCGTTGGTGTACACGGTGTACAACAGAGGGGCGAGGACTGAGCCTTGAGGGACTCTAGCCTTTATGGGACGAGTCGCGGAAAGCGGGCCTTCATGTTTAAATCAAAACGTACGGTCTTTGAGGAACGACGCGATTAAACTGACTAGGCGATCCGGTAAGCCTATTTTGAAGAGTTTATAAACGAAACCGCTGTGCCAGACTTTATCGAAAGCCTTGGCTACGTCAAAGAAAACCGCGACTGTTTTATAACGACGCAGATAGAAACCGTCAAGTATGTACTCGACGATTTGATGGAATTGCTGAGAGCAGGAGTGCTTAGCGCGAAAGCCGAACTGATGGGGAATAATGAGAGGATCGCCATCCATTGGTAACAGATGGTTCCGCTTTCGAGAGAGTATTACTTTTTCGAGAAGTTTAGACATTGCATTGAGGAGGCTGATCGGTCTGTGATTAGCCGGGACATTCAGAGCTTTACCCGGCTTGAGAATGCCTATGACTGCTAGAAGCTCATACATCACAATGTGCCTACGCAATACACATTGTGATGTATGAGCCTCTAGCAGTGAAGTCGGTTGTACTCGCACAACGCGGTGAATGAATACATTATCTGAACGAAATGCCCGTCCGTTGTTTTATTTCACTGTATTTGTGACGTGTTTCGTACTGGTCACATGACAAAGTGTTGTACGGCGCGTCGTATTGTTCATGTTCTGTTTGTTAAGAATTTATAACAATTGCACATACGCCAGTATTCATTATGCGCCGGCAGCATATAATAAGCAGAACTTGGCACTTCTCCACGCGGTCGCGGAGTAAATAACATTGTGACGGTCAGAGCATGTTAAGTAGCGAGCAAACGAACGGCTGTGTATAAGTTTAGACTTTTGTTTGTTGTGTTACAGACACGTTACACACGTAGAGGACGCTTTTAAGCTTTAAAGCTTTCGTGACCCTTAGAGTCAGTAAGTACTAAAGCGCGAAGTTAAATAAGTTTGTGTTTTGTAGACCTTTCTAGCCTATAAAGTACGCATTGGGAAGTAAAATAAATGTGGAATAATTCAATTTAAGTAAATAAAATAAATTTTTGTAAATCTTACTTTTGTGAGTAAGGTATTAGAACTGAATTAACACATTGCACTGTTTCTAAATCTGTTAATCTGTTTCGCTATAGACGAGTAGTATATTTCCTTACTCACTCTTTAGGCATATATCTTCGCAGGTATAACAACGTTTTGATTGAATATCAGTTATTTGATAACTTCCTATAACCATTTCCTAATCCCTCTACACTTCAGGATTTCAATAAAAATTGAATACTCCTAATATTTTGAATAGAACAGTATATTAATAAGTCCTGACAAAATTTCATGCCTTATGTTGTTAACGAAAAGTTAACTCTACCTGATTCTGCGTCGAACAAAAAAATTAATACTGAAAAGATCGGATGAAGGCCCTTTGTCCTTTATTGTAAACGAAATATTATTCGAAGTACTTTGAAATGAAATATTTATTTCTTAACATTGACAATAACTTAAATTATTTATTAAAACTAAAACAGACTCTGCCACCAGTTCGGAAAAACCTTCGTAAAAAAGAACTGGCAAGAAACTTCACGCGTATATTTTTATCTGCATCCGTTAGCTCGGCAAGTCTCCCTCCCCCCAGGTATCCAAACGACGAACACCCTCAAACAGCACCCATTCACGAGTTGACGCGGGATCCAGCCATCGCCCTCCTCAACCATATTAGAGGGAAGTGAGCGACCCGTCACCCGACGCTACCATAAGAAGACGTACTTTAGAGACAATGACGCTTTAGATATTTGACGGGACGAAGAACTCAACGAGCTAACAGACACATTACACATGTTTTGTTACAAATACTAGTAGAATCCTGTTAATAAGGGGATTATATCTAAGGGCTTTTATCATCCAAATAATCGGATAGTTTATAATGTGCTTTAGCACACAACTTCTGCTTTAAAGTTTCTTGAATTTGTTAATAGGAAGACCTTGGATATCCTCAGGAACCTTATTATAACAGCGTTTCATTGACCCATGAATGAGTTAGTGACTTTATGAAGCCTACTATTACGGCCTGCCAGCATATTTTTTCCTCTTGTGTTAACATTGTGCCGATCTTTTTTCTTTTGGACAAGTTTATGTTCTTTTTAACATACATTATATTTTCTAAAATATATTGTGAATAGAAAGTAAGAATATTTTTTCCCCTAAATTTACTTCTAAGTGACCCCCTTGGACTGAGCTGATAGATTGCGCGAACAGTCCTTTTCTGCAGAATAAATATAGTATCACGACAGAATGCCATATTATGTCATGAGACTGTGGAAGTAACCGAAATAGACTAAACGAGCAGTTGTTTCATTTGAAATTTGTCTCATTTTTTAACAGCATATGTGGCAGAGCGAAGCCTTTTCACTAAACTATCAAAATGCGGTCCCAACTGGAGTTTGGCTATGTAAACTTAACATATTTAGTTTTGTTTTCATTGAGGAGCAAATATTCTCTGTGTTGGAGATGCATTGGTTTACTGCTCGATAGCCAGTTTCTTGTCTTTTGAATTAAAAAAAGAAGGAAGTATCGTCAGCAAACTATATGACCTCGCATTGATTCTCAACGATCATTGCCATAATCGTAAAATGAAATAAGTCATTGCCTCTTTTCAACAAAGTTCAATCAAAATCATAAAATGCTTCTGTAGGAGTTGAGCCTCCATGCAATGTGAAAATCAATCAAAATTTTTGTACAAAAACGAATTAAAATTTTCCATTGTTAAAATTATGAACTAAAATAATAAAAATATAGTATATTATAACTATTAATATTAAAAGACAGCCTCATGAAAATATTGCTGTAAAAATATTTTACGTAATTCGAAAATTTTTTAATTTGCCCTCGAATGAAGCCGGGAAAAAAAAGCGAGAATCTTTAGCAAGCGATTCCCACAAATAAGAATTTTTTTTATTAGGCCGACTTAGTAATAAGCATGCGATATATTAAAAACAGGTAAGGACCAAGAACTGAGCCCTGAGATACCCCCGTTGTCACTGCCGATCCTGATGGTTATTCTCCATTTATTGCAACTTTCTGCTTTTTATTAGAAATATATGATTTAATCAAGGCAAGCGCTCGGTTTTTTATGCCGTAATGATGCAGTTTCATTAATAGAGTAGGATGATCCACGCAGTCGAACGCCTTAGATAAGTCACAAAAGGCACCAAAAGCATCACATGACTCCTCCCAGGCGCTGAATACGTGTTTTACGAGCTCTACACTAGCATCGGTTGTTGAGCGACCCCGCGTGAAACCAAATTGCTTAAAATTCTTTAAGTAATTCTAAAGTAATTGATTTAAAATTAATTTTTCAAAAATCTTACTGAGCCTTGGTAGTATAGATATAGGTCTTAAATTATTATGGTCAGACAAACTTCCTGCATTGAATATTGGAATGACCTTACTCGATTTCATTAAATCAGGAAATACACCATTATCAACACAGTCATTAAATATACTGGCTAAGTAAGGTTTAAGATTTCTTTATTTCTCAAAAGATTACAAATCACTTACGAGAAACTAAAAGTATTTTAACATTAAGTTACAATAATTTACGAGCATACTGAAACAGAAATGTGGGTAGTTTCAAAAGGAATACAATAAAAAAAAAAATTACGGATAGCGACACGAAATCATCACATCACATCGTGATGTTTCGGTTATACAAAGAAGTTTAAAACTATGCGTTCACACTACATGTTTTCTTTTTATGGTAAATATACACTGTATAATTATTTTTATTTATTTTTTTACTTGTTTTTATTTTAAGGTAAAACCATTTAAAATGTGGCGTTTTAGATTAAATTTAAATTGATTAGTAGATTTGCACTGCTTCAGAAAGTTAGGTAATGAATTATATATTTTAGCACCTTCATATAAAATATATTTTTTTCCGTAATTTGTCCTAAATTTTGGAAGGGAAATATTGTGGGCACGCCTTAAATTGCGTTTATGGACCTGTACATTTTTAGTAAAAATTATGTTAGACTGTATTTCGTTACTAAGAATTTTTCGAATTAATATACATGTATTATAATAGTAAATTTGTGATATATTCATAAGTTTTGTATCTTTATATATTTTTTCAGAGGAAGTTCGGTAATTATAATGGAATAATACTTTAATTAATTTATTTTGTATTCTTTGTAATCGTTTAAGGTTTGTTTTGTAAGCTGTACCCCACACTTCAATTAAGTAGTCTAGGTGTGGTTTAACTAGTGAGTTATATATAATATATCGAACGTGTAATGGCAAACATTTTACAATTTTTCGTAAACAACTTAAGAGAGAAGATAATTTGTTATAATTTTTTTCCAAATGCAGTTTCCAGGATAATCTATTATCAATAGTTAGGCCTAGATATTTTTCAGTGTTTACTTTATTTATTGTAATATTGTGTATTTTTAGTGGGTCATAGTGTGATATTATTTTGTTTTTGGCAGAGAAAATTATATAATTTGTTTTTGATGCGTTTATAGTCAACAGATTACGTGAAAACCATATTTGTAACTAACTGATCAAGATCCTTTTGCACCTCGCTAGTAATTTTATTAATATCGCGGCCAAAGTAAAAAAGACAGGTATCATCGACGTAAAGGGTAAGGTGGCCTTTCAAATCTACCTTTTCTATGTCGTTGATGTATATTAAGAAGAGCAGAGGGCCTAAGATCGATCCTTGTGGGACGCCACAGTTGATTAGTAAAGGGCTACTGACATGTTCATTGATTTTCACTACTTGAAAACGGTTTTTAAGGTATGATTGCAAAATTTTTAGGACAGATCCAGCGATACCAAGTACAGATAACTTAGAAAGCAGTATGTCATGACTCACTGTATCGAAAGCTTTCTTTAAGTCAATAAACACACCAAGAGCAATCTGTTTATTATCAATATTATTTTTAATTTTGTTAATTAAATCAATGGACGCGGAAAGAGTACTAGATTTTGATTTAAATCCGTATTATCTCTGAGAGAGATAGTTAATGGAATTTAGGTATTCACTAAGTCTAATGTGTATTAATTTTTCATAGACTTTTGAGATTATAGGCAAAACTGAAATCGGTCTATAAATACTGGGATCATGTTTTGGGCCTGATTTGTATATAGGAGAAATCTTTGCCAATTTAAGTGAATCTGGAAAAGTTCCGTCTTTAAAACATCGATTTATACATTTTGTTAGACTCTTAATAATAGTATCTGTAAACAATTTAATTGCCTTAGCACTTATGCCATCCATACCAGTAATAGTGATCGTTTTAAGGTTCCTAATTATATTCTGAACTTCATGCATAGTCGTTGGTCTGAGTTGTATAAGTTTGATACGATTAAGTGTTTCGATGTTAGTAATTGAACACTGCACATTACTGTTTTGATGTTGAATTTTATTAGCTAACTTGGTACCGACATTTACGAAAAATTCATTAAATTTATTACAAATTTCCTGTTGATCTGTTATAGTTGCATCATTAATAATTAATTTGGTAATTTCAGATTTGCACTTAATTTCATTATTTGTCAGATTATTAATTAATTGCCACATTTTTAAAGGTTTACCTTTACAGTCGTTGAAGTTCTTATAGTAGAATTCATTTTTAGCTCTTGTAATGTATTGCGATGTTCTGTTTCTTGCTTCTTTAAAAAGTTTTTCTATTTCAGAGTTTTCAGGATTTTGCCTATATTGTCGCCATAAATTGTTTCGGTGATTAATTTTATTAAGTATGTCCTTCGTTATCCAATCTTTATCCGGGAGGTTTAACATTTTAGTTTTCGTTTGTTTGTTCTTTGCTATAACTGTTTGTAGTCGACTTTGAAGTTCATTATAATCCTCCTCTTCATACACCATGTTTTTCAAGTCTTGATATAACTGTTTATAGTTTATAGCTGTGTATTGCTTTTTTTCAGGCAGATTTGGCTTTCTATGCTCAATTTCTAAATATATTTGCTTGTTATCTGAAATAGAGGAATCAATAATAGTCATATGGAAGCCTTGCTCTCTTACGTTCGTAAGAACGTGGTCTAGGATTGTCTTAGTATTTGAAGTTTCACGTGTGCAGAAGTCTTTATGGATTTTGTTTAAAAATGTGAATCCGTTTTCTGATATATTGTTCTGATATTTTTTGACACAGGTGTTGCTTTTCTTTAGTAAGTCATAGTTGAAATCTCCCAATATTATAGCTCTTCTGTGATCTTGAACAAAATCCGTAAACATATGATGGAAGTCATTATCATTCGTTCTTTCCGGCTTGTAAATTGCTCCAATGTCAAGAGAAAATTTTTCCAAGTGTATCCAGAGAAAGTGATTGTCGTCTTTAGTCTGTCCATAAATTTTCTCATGTTTAAGATCATCATGGACAAATATTGAAACTCCACCACCCCTCGAGTGCGTTCTATAATTGTAGTAGTGAGTATAATGTGGCAACCTCAAGTTTTGTGCTTCAGTCTCCGATTTTATCCAAGTTTCAACCATAACTATTACATGAACTTTCTGTAATGAATGTATTATACACTGTAATTCTTCTAATTTTCCAAGCTTTACCAGGCTACGTATGTTGGCGTAAATAAAACTTAAGGATTTTTTATTTCTATTGACTTCGTTATAACTATCTGTGAGTTGATGGGTTAGATGCTTATATTTTTCTTTTTGTGAACAATTTTTAGTATTCTTGTTATTATTTAGTTTTTTGGTTTGATATTTACTATTTTTGGGTTTCCTTTTATAAATTTAATTTGTAGGTCTGTTTCTCCGTTCTCAATACGATGTTTTAATTCTGTTTTAAGTTGTTTCATGTGATTTTGTTGGTAGACAGTTTTATCTGAGTAAATTTTATAAGCAGAGTCAGTTTGGTTTGATTTCTTACGTAGAATATTGACGACTGTATCCTTAGATGAAAAACTTATTTTCAAGGATCGGTGTTTGTTTTGACTGTATTTGCCGAGGCGTTGAATTTCGATGGGATCTGGACATTCTGGCAAAAGAGTTTTCAAAAATTTGATAACGTGTGATTTATCAGCAGCACATCTTTCAGGCCATTTGTCACAATTTTGTTCTGGGACTCCGGTTATTATTATATTTTTTTCCCGACGGCATCTTTCATGCATTTCCGCAAATATTTCATCATTTGACATTTTTTCAGTTGAAATAGAATTTGCCGATTTATTAGTGTCAATGTTCGCTTGCAACTTCTCGATTTTTTCGGTCGTAGTTAGCTGAGAAGACTTTAATTCTGCAATGTCTAATTTAATTTTGTTGTTTTCAGTTATTATATTTTTGGTAGTATCTTTTAAATATCTCTTCTCGTATACCCAATATATTGTCTGATATTTGTTTAAGAACTTTATTTTGTGAGTCCACCATATTTTGAAACAATATTTTCATTTCTTCTCGAAAGTTTTGTAATTCAGTTGCACAGTCATGATCATGTTTTCTTTTGGTACGAAATGTTACTTGTTGCGGTTCAGAATTATCAGATTGAATAATTTTAACAGAAATACCATCTAAATCGGCAGGTTTTTTTTTTACTTTAATGCTTTTAAATGCATTTAAAACTTGTGGGACAGTAACATGATAAAAGTTGGAATCAATATCACATGAATTTACATTTTTCATTAGCAGTGACTGTGCAAGAGTGGAACATGAATTAATGAAAAAAATGTCCAAATGCTTCAGCAACTTCTCTGTCAGTTGACAACAATTTATCATTAATTTTTAAATTATATTTGGTGTGGGGGTCTTTTGCTTTCCCAGATCCCTGATTAATTATATTATATGCAATTTTTGAAATGTTAGTACTATATTAAATTTTATTATTAATTTAATTAGACTTAGCTACACTGCATACGCTTCTAAATAATTTGGAATACTTTTAAACATATTCATAAAATGTCTTTTATGATTATAAGTTCTTTCACTGTACAATCCATATAATCTATTTCTACTTCTGCATATTGCCCAGTCACTAAACCTAAATAAAATATTATTAACATTTTTGTAAAAACAGAGTCATATTCATTTTTGATTTTATTATGAATAGAGTTTAGGATATTGAGTAATAGGATCGCCACAGTAATCTAATTCAAAAGTTTATTTAAATACTTTATTTCTAAATGTTTCAAGCCGTCTTTCATTCATGGGTATAAAGGTAATTTCTCTTTTTAGAGTGTTTTTTGCCCAATATCAAAAGTGGCCAACTGACCAGTTTGATCTGATTGTAGTTTATTAATTACTGACTTCGTATATAGCATTAAATTCGTAAAAATGTTATAATGGCATATGGTTGCAGTCGCTATGATTCGCATAGGCTCTAAAAAGAGATTTTTTTAGGTTGTGACCATTAAAAAGATTAAAGAATGGTTTTTTTTGTGATGTCTCTACTAATAAATCAATATTAAAATCGCCACAAATAATTATTTCTTTGTTTTTGTTATTTACTCTATGTAATACCTCATCCATAGTCCTCTCAAACACTTCAAACGGTGAGGATGGGGGTCTGTACACAGTTATTATAAAAATATTACCTATCTCAATACAGGCTATTTCAACTGATCGCTCAACAGACAGACTTACAATATCAGAGCGTTCTTTAAAGGTAAGGCTCTTATGAGTGATGATCATTGAGCCACCACAAGTTGTTTGTTCTCTGTTGAATAAACTAGCAATTACATGATTTTTATATTAAGACATAATTTGACACTGTCTGAGCCAGTGTTCTGTGATACATAGTACATGAATATTTTCACAGTTTATAAATAGCTCAATCTGTAATCTCTTACCATCAATGCCCTGCATATTTTGATGGACTATGTTCATAAAATAATTTTTTACATTTTATTTCTTAAATTACTACTTGCTAGATGTATTATCTGTTGTCACTAATGTTTGTATGTTGTACTTATGTTTAAATTATTCCTAATACTATCTTTTGGAATATTACATTCCAGTGGGTCAAAAGTATTAAGTGACTGCTCAATAGAAGCATCGGTTGTAGTTAACGAATTGACTGTTTTGTATAAAATATATAATAGCGAGTGTAATATCTGTCGCAGGTCATAATTGTACAAATTGTACCTATCATTGGTCACATAAGGCTTTGTTATAAATTTATTTAAATCAATAAATTGAAATTTTTCGCTATACATGTCATATTTTGTATATCTATATTTAGTCGATGCTTATGAAGCATTATATTTTCTGACGGGTTCTGGGTAAATGGAAATGCGAACACAATAATTTTACTAAGATTCTGCTTGCAATTCAATCTAGCAAAACAAGCTGTCATTGTTTTTTTACTTAGTTGCTTACATCTGCCAACTAATATAATCAAAATTGTAATAAGGTTAAATGTACGGGATGTAATTTTATTAACTATGTCGTAATATGATGCACCGGGATAATAATTAGTTATTGGCCCCCCAACACACCGAGTAAGTTGCAATCGCATGTTCTTACCAAGTTCATCGCTATACATAATTATTTTTAATTCACTTTTATTTGAATTATTAATTAAATATTGTAATAAAACTTTCGACTTTTCGCTGACATCAGCTATGATATTCTATTTCACAGAACAAATGACTTCTGATCGTCCGGTACTTCAAACTATCCTCGTCCTCGTGGTAAGCGGCTCGTATTAACATACATGCATCGAACTCGTGTTCTGTCTCACAGATAAAGCGACTACTGAGACCAGATTCTGGCTATTATTTGTATTTACAGCGAGAAATATCTTGTATTATATATTTCCAATCGAGTGCGGAGTTCATTCATATGCTCCGCGAGGACGTGGCTGCGTACAAAGACGCGGCTCACAAAGCGAGTCGCTGGTGCGGAAAACTGCGCAAGTCGGAAATATCCCGCTGGCTCCGCGAGCGGTAAATAAAAACGACGGAAACCTATTTATGGCTTTTTGCCGTATTGGTTTTCGAACAGCATTAAGTTTTCGTTTGCGTACCGGTTTGCGCGAAAGCTCGAGAGGCTCGAACTGCTTTTTTTAATACTTCCTTAAGTTTTCACGATTCATTCATATTAAATAAAAATACATTTTAACTAGATTTTATCGTGTGTAATTATACCTTTACATATATTTTCTCTTAAATTTTCACGATTCATACTTTAAATAAAACACTTTTTACCGGATATTATCGCGTATATTTTAGTTAATTTTAAAATTATTTCGACGTTTCGGCATCTTTGCAGTTGCCGATACCTTTACATTTTTACTAGCGTTTCGGTACCTTTACAGATACCGTGGTCACGAGTAACTATTTTTTTATCGAAACCAATTTGGATCTCATGAAAACTGGAATGAACTCGGGCAAGTCTAAAATGTTTGGATCTGCAATTTAAACTAATTTGTTTTATAAAATTGTTCCACGTTTGTTTAGACGTATGGTTTTCAATTGAGGTTCTACATTATTTTGGCAAAGTAGGTAAATTAGTTAAGGTAGGACGTGTTAACTCGCTGTGGCATGGTGCAATATTCCAACCAAAGTGAAATGTTTGTAAAAAGTTGAATTTCAAGGTTCGAATTTCAAAAGTTAGCTAGTCATAAATTAGGTATTTGTTTTAAACATCCGCACTTTTTCTTTGCATCCTACTTATACCCAAATAAACGTATTATAATAAATTGTTTCTATTTATTGAAATGCGACTTTTATTATATTTCATTTTCATTGGCTTTTATTATTTAATTAATACACCATTAATATATATATATACTTTTTACTAAATAATACTTTATTATTAAATGGATCGCATTCAAGTTTGCTGGATAAGATTAATAAAAAAACAAGCTTGTCATTTTTCCACAAGTATCGCTAAACATCAAATATAAAAATTCGCCATGAGACACATTACTGCAAAATGCTACCAGACGTACCGTCTCCATGCCGCTATAGTAGTTGCCGACCTTTAATTTTACGGATAGGCATATTTTCTTCTCTTTGACTTGGAATGAAATAAAAATCTCTCTGGCCTGATATCGAGAACTAATATTTATTATATTAACAAAACTATTCGACTGTACTATGTTCATAAATTACAGAAAAAGTCATTAACTGTCTCCACTTGTAGAAACATATTAATAGTAACACTTTTATAAATAACATAACATAAATACTTGCTAGCAAAAGTTATGATTAACAGTTTACATGCTATTATATTACGTACTATAAAGGAAATGATAATAAATCGCTTAAGATTTCCCAAATCATACATCTTAAAGAAACTGTTCCTTGGATGTTTTCTAATTGAAGATAAGTTGGTAAAAAAAAAATCTCAGAGTCTAAATCTGCTCACAAGAACGATGGGTAAAGGTTTATATTTGTGAGTACTCTTGGAAGATACTTTAGTAGACTATAACGACATTTACTGGAAGACACGTAAATATTGAATTTACTTAGTAAATCCGAAACGTCAATAGAAGACGAAAAAGGTTTCTTAAGAAAATAATATCTGCTGTATCCCGACGATGCTTAGGGGTAGGAAGTGGAACCGGGTGCAAGATTTGAAGTGGTCTACTTCTTAAAGTTGACATTTGTAATGGATAATCCGGATAAATTTGCGTTGTATTTGTTTGATACGCACAATATACATCTCATATCTGGGGTTCTAAATCTAAGATGCATGTTTTAAGTAACCTCACCTCACCTTACATACGTACTATAAAGAATTTTAAACGTTTTATGATTTTAAAATCTTTTGAAGATCACATTATAAACTTAAAGAACTTTAAAGCTTGCTCACACGCCTCAGAACTTGGTTTTTAAAAATGTAGTTAAAGTTGATTGTGTTAGTTTCGCGTTAAAAAGACATAACAGTACATTTATTAACTTTAAGATCAAAAGTCATTTTGTAATGTTATCGCGTCACTATCATTCCTAATACATATGAATTTTCATATCGTCAGCAAAACTGAGTAAGAAAGAAATCCGAAAGCAAGAGTCAAAATCTGATAAGCAGATCAAGAAAAGTCTTGACCCAAGTAAAGAACCTTGAGGAATCCAATTAGACATGTAATTACTCAAAACTACAGCTTGAGATCGATTGTGAATATAAGAGGTAAACCAGCTCAATAAATCACAATACTGGCCATATAAAACTTAGATTTTAGCAAATGGTAATCAATTCTATCAAACTATAATCGGTGTAGACCACATCAGCTTATGCACCTTGCTACATTGTTTTTGTGATTAAATCATTTAAAAATATTAAATTTTTTACCGTAGATCTTCCTTTGAGAAAACCATGTTGGGATGGTGGTAAGGTGGTTTTGAACGCTGGATACAACTGCTCGTACACAAAATTTTCAAACAATTTGGCAATCACACGACATAGCTACGATATAAGTTTGTAATTTATTATTTCATTTTTTCGACTCCTTTTATGCAAAGTGGATACATATGCCTTTCTCCAAATTATTGGCATATCCTTCATTGATGGACCTATTGAATAGAATATAAATAGGAATTGAAAGTTCATTGACGCTGTGAAACACTTACACACCCAGCGCATTATGATGTGGGTTGAGTGTAACATGTAGACTGGTTATATTGATAGAACTAGATCCGAAAGGCGATCACATTTATTTGAAAAGTGATTAAACTGATACAAATTAACCAGGGTAAGTTCGTAAACCAATGTATACACATTGTACGCAGAAATATTTGAGGCTTCTAAATATTTACCTTATAAGTATTTATGTACTTTGGATAGAAAATAAGATAACTGCTGGGAAAACTCTTACCTTGGTATTTTTATTCCATAACTAGATAACACAAACACGAAGGACTGTTATACCTACTCAAAATCGTGAGCCACAAGCCTTCTGCGCCGGAATTCTAGTCGTCATTTCGGGCGTCGGTTCCTAGTGACAGCGAGTAGAACGCCTCCACCCGAAGACTGACGCGTCGCTACATATCTACGTTCCGAATCCGATACACTATGAACTGACCATGTTTCACTCAGTGCAATCACATAACAATATTCAAGTGCTAGGTTACGTCTAAAGGTAGTTGATTTGGTACGCACGTCAGTTTACTGTCCATTAAGGTCTGTGAGGGAATAACACAATAATAATAATAGTTTACCCCCGTCCACATAGAACGGTTTTAAGAATGCATCAAAGATGAGTAATAAAGTAATATGCGCAAAAATGAGCATGTTTAACAGTCTTCGGCAGAGACAGCGGTTACTGCAATAAAAGGTGAGAAGATTTTTATGGAGAACTCTTATAAAAATGAAAGGGTCATGAACAAAAATATAACACAGGTTACTAAGTTACAATAATGATGCAGGTTATTAAGAAAATATAAATTCAAATATACTGAGGCACCTATTATGAATACAGTGTCACTAGTTGATATTTTAGTTTGAGGAACACCTATTTAATAACGTTACAGAAGTAATGATTGCGGCATCTGAGAAAGGAAAGAAACTATTGAAACACAGATAATAAACATGAAATATTCAACAAATCATTATTTTATCTAATATTTGACATATATATCTTAATGTCTATAAGGAGGTCATTACACTACCATATATCTAGGAATATAGATCTATTTGTCTTATTTCTATGACATTATAATATCATAATGACATATCATCTACGATCAAAGATTTTTAACATTTGCTGTTAGATTGGATCATAGAAACAAGTCATGCCATATTGAATATTATATATTGAATTTTCACATACTTTTATCATTACCTGATATCCGTCATAAACTACATTGTAAGACAGTTAATTTTTGTAACGGTTACACTGAGGGATAAACAGTAAGTACAACAAAATAAAAATTTTATTTATTTATTACAAAAGACATACACCACTATTACAGAATAATTTTCTAATGCAGCAGTGTCGTGAAACAAAACAAATCATTTTACTTATCGATCTACATAATACAGCCAAAGTAACTTTTGTAAAATCATTCAGGGAAACAGTGAAAAAATCGATAATCTCCGCGACGTCGTTTAGCAGGCGCAAAACGCGCGTGAGCGGCGCCGGCGCCGCGCGTACCCTTCCACTGCGCACAGCCCCACCTGGCTCAACACTCCAGGGTTATGAACCCGACCCCGCAACAATTTAAATACATATGTCGCTATTGCCAACTCCCTTCTGACCTCTAACTTATTGTATCCGACCATGCCCAAGACAAACAAGGTCGGGTACATCAGAGGGTAACAAGCATATTACATAAAGTCTATTACATATATGGAGTATATATTATATATACTCCATATAGTTTTAAATAAAGAAATTTAAAAAAAAATATTCTGGATACGCTCCAACATGAAGCTATATTTAGCTTCATGAGGAGCCCAGACAATCGCATTGTTCTCCAGGTGACTGCGAACCAAAGCCTCATACAAGGCCCGTATTGCGGCGATACTGGTAAACTCTCGAGCCTGTCTTAGTAAGAAGCCCAGGTTGCGATACGCTTTCTTGCAAACGAGCTCTATATGTTTACGGAAGTGTAGATCTGCTATAATATTAAGTCCCAAGTCCTTGACTTCTGTAACCCGCTGCATCGGCGTCCCGTCCACGAGGTATAGATGGTGTCGCGGGGCTCGCGCTCTACTCAGACTAATAACGGCACACTTTGACACGTTGAAAAACAACTTATTTTCGCGACTCCACTTGACTACGGCTTCTATATCGGCCTGGAGGCGGCGATGGTCCGAATCGCTCGTCATATCCATCACTAGCTTGAAATCATCAGCGAGGAGCAGGCAAACATAACTGGTGACCACTTCAGGCAAGTCATTAATCATGATGATAAATAGCAAGGGGCCCGGATTGCTGCCCTGACTCACTCCCGACCTTGTGAAATAAGGTACTGATATGCTACCACCACAGTCCACATACTGACGCCTTTTTTTCAAATAGTCAGCAAAGAACTTAAGTATATGTGGAGTGCACCCCACTCGTCCTAGTTTTTTAAGGAGTACGTCATTGTCCACCGTGTCAAAGGCTTTCCTGAAATCGAAATACACTACATCTACCAGTCTACCTGCATCCACCGAGGGCACTACATGGGCCAGCATATGCAGCAAGTTGCCGGCGGTGCTCCGGCCCGGGCGAAACCCATGCTGCGTGTCCGACAGCTGCGAGCTCACCTGAGCGAGTGTTGTACCGTGCTCTCGAGCACCTTTGCCGATGCGCATAGTACGGCTACAGGTCTGTAATCACTGGCCTCAGCTCCTTCTTTGTTTTCGGTACTGGCACTACTCTAATAAGTTTCCACTGCTCTGGAAACGTGGAACGCTCCAAACAAAGATTAAAGAGTGCAATGGGATTTCTAGCAAAAACCTACAATCCCTCAGCAGGTAGGATGGAATGCCATCAGGGCCGGCTGAACGCTTCGCAGGCAGTTTGGCAAGCGCACGGCGCACGTCCACGCGGGACGGAGCGGCGACATGTGCGCTATGTTTACATTATACTTAGTGGTATTCTAAAATTATTGTTGGCAACAATGCTGTATTAAAAAAAGCAATCAGCTGCCGCCAGCAGGCTTTTAGCCATTTTTGAGATTTTTTATTTTCCGATTATTATTCTTTTTTTTAAATAAAAATACAAGACACACTGCTGAAGCAATAAAGTTTGATTCCCAAAGTCATAAATGTATACGTAGGGATAGGATCCTATGTATGATCATAGGTATATGATAGTATGATGCCCCTCTTATGACGTAGCACTTTACACTTCTGATTGTAATTATGTACTAGAAATTTTGCGCAGGCTTTTTGATAAAGCAGCTGACTATTGGAAAAAAAAATATTTGTATTTTCATTCCAAGCTAATGTGTCTAGCTGATAGTGTCGCAACTATAAAAGAGGTACCTAATAACGCTGTAGAATCTCTGTGTCTTACTTCAAAATAGTGAAACACTCAACGCAAAGTTCGCTTTATTTATTAGACAGAGATCGAATGCGTTACACTCACACGGAATGTTATACACTGTCTAAATGTCTAACCCAGATAAAATAAAATGTTGGTCCCTGGTAACTATTTTCACTGTTCCATATATTTTTTTATCTAGCTGTTTAAGTTTCAGAAAATGTGTAAAAATAAACTAGCTTTCACGTTTTCGTAGTCAGACCATTATAATTTTCTGGGAGATCTATTAGGTTTTTGGGATGAGAGGTAAATAATTCTAGACTTTTTTTATTTTCTTCAGTATAATTTGAACCAAAAGCTTGCAACGAGTTTTAACATCTATTTATGGGCGCTCATAAGATAGAGACCTCTTCCCAGTAGATAAGTAGGCCGTGAAAGTTAATACCAAATCTGCAATAAAGCCAAAGTAGCCGCTTTGATCTCGCCGCGCGGCCGCCACCCGCCGTACAGCGAGCCATGAACAAAAACCTAAAGAAACGGCACAATTAAGCCCGAGCCTGGATTATCCGATGTAATTCTAATATACCCGCCCGACGCCGACTAGAGAGCTTTTTAT
This sequence comes from Marasmarcha lunaedactyla, assembly GCA_923062675.1. Classification (NCBI taxonomy): domain Eukaryota; kingdom Metazoa; phylum Arthropoda; class Insecta; order Lepidoptera; family Pterophoridae; genus Marasmarcha; species Marasmarcha lunaedactyla. The sequence continues at coordinate 28,581,817 of OV281346.1, forward strand.
TAATTTATTCTATTTTTTGAAGAGAATTTAATTAATCAAAGGAATTCGTGAGCTCTTGAACAAGTACAGTCGAATTGGAAAATCTAAATTACAGAAATAATAAATAATGAGTCAGGATCGTCAAAAACATTATCATATTTGGTAGATAAATTAAGTCATGGTTCCGAATTTTGGCACGATCCTTCCTGTAGAGCTCGGCTTCCTTCCTCCTTCCTCCAGCCGAAAGACATCTACTGCAGGACTAAGGCCTCCCCCAAGGATCTCCATGCCACTCGGTTTTGTGCGGCTCGCATCAGGTGCCTTCCGGCAACCTTCACAAGATCTTCAGTCCATCTTGTGGGGGGCCTGCCGCAGACGCAAGATGCAGTGTAGCGTCTTCCAGCAAGCTTAAGATGTACTCAGCTCAGCTTGAGACGTACTATTACCGTGAAAGAAATATCTTCATGATATTCAACAAAGGATACGTTTGATTGTCAAATTTTAACTATTGATGAAAGTGAGCTCAAGTGCAAACAGCAGCTCCTTAGCTTTATTTCTGTTTGGGTCTAGACCTAGCTAAGACTTACCAGAAAAACAATCTTTTTGTTCATATGTTTATAAAACTTAAAATCTATTAATAACAAAATACAATTTGCCTCATTGTTTTTATGACGCACATAAAATTCGTATAGTCTTTTGACTCAGACTTAATTAAAATACAGAAAGTATTCTGATAATATGATTGCGGGTGCCGCATGCGGCTGTACGGCAGCGCCCGGCGCGGGGTGCACCGTGGGTCGCCGGCGTTTACGGCGCGCTAATGACGCGAGCCGCTGCCCGACTGGCTCCCATTCGTCGCCAACTGAGTCACTCATTCAATATTTAAATCAATTATTTTTGCCGGTATTTAAAGTCATTAAAATGCTTTTCTATTTTAGAACCCTCTTTTTCAAATAAGGGTCATGGACGTTTGCCATGAGTGTTGACAATGATAAGGTTTGACAGCATGACTCTTTTGGTACTTAGATCTGAACTAGTTACTCTAAATACCAAATTCAAAACGCATGCCGCAGTCAAAACTTAAATTAAAATAAAATTAAAATGCCTAAGCCGTATGACGTGCGTCCCAGGCTGGGGATCAAATTGGCAGTTGATTAAAACGCGGCGCTTCAGGGACCACGGTAAGTACCGCAGAAGCTGTATAACTACCACACTGGAGGGTAGTTCCACGGTGCCCCCCGCGGCGTCGCGAATTTGGCGCCCGCTGTGAATACAAAAAACTTTAATATTAAACTTCTCAAATCCTACTGTATTTTACGTTCACGAATAGAAACCTTTTAACACAATCCCAACTGTAATGCGCTCCAACAGGGCCTCATTTCGTTTGCATTAACATTTTTGGATGTGAAATGAAACTGTTTTCGCAACATAAATATTTTCATTTAACCATGTTTTAGTTCTAAATTAATATTTGATTTAAAGCTTTTGCTAGTTTGCTTTCAGCGGAAATGTTTTCGGGTTTTTATAAGAACCAGGAATAAAGTTCAATTGTTTATTAGTGTTCGTTATAAAATTAGCATTTTACTAAAACCTACAATAATTTCAGAACGGTAGGTATTTATTCAACTGACATTTTGTACAGAGTGGTGAAGGTTAGGGAAATGAAAATACATTTAATTAATAATTGTAACCTTCACTACCAGATTTTCTAGTAATCTCGCAACATAGATCCGCCGGGATTACTTACAAAACTTAGACCTGAATATTTGAAATACGACCCGAATTGCATGGTTCCAACTATACTAGTATTGAGCGCGCTAGGTGCGGAGCGAATGCCGACCGCGCCGCCTGTCAGCGGTCGGCGGCGGAACATTCTCCTCAACGTCACTCACGGGAGGTACTACTAACCAGTAGTTCCGACGTCATCACATGCGGTATTACTGGATAGAATAGATTTGAGTTTCAAACCAATGTGTGTTTACTATATCAAGTACTGTAAAATATAAAGATCAAAAGACACAAGGTGTCACGGAAAGTGACGGAAGTACACCTTGTGTCAGCATATAGCTTAATAATAACTAATATAAAGGGTGGCCAGAAAAGTGACGTCCAAAATTTGTTTGTAGGTGCCTCGTGTTGAGAGGTATCTGGATTTTTGAACTCATTAATAACTGAATTCAAAAATTTTCACCTCGCTTGTCCTTGATGGCTGATTTCTAATTAAGCCAATTAAGAACTAAGAAATTACCGGCTTAGATTATTAGTTTTAAGTTGATAATTTAAATGATAACTCACACAACATAAATTATCAACTTAAGGTATTTTTTTAGTAATTTTCATTAAAGTTATGAGGTTTTTTATTTTATGCATAAACGCACAGTTCATAGAGATTTAGTAGCAAAAATAGAAATCCGAAGAAACCTTCTACTTTTTTTTAGAAATTTTTGAAATTGATTCAGTCGCAATTTTGCGATAATTCATAAAAAAATCGTAACTCGAAAACTATGAAAAATCGTATAACATACATAGGGGTGATTCAGACACCTCTCAACATGTGGCACCTAAAAAGAATTTTGGACGTCACTTTTCTGGCCACCATGTATAAAAACCATATTTAACACAAAACGATAACTTTCTGCATTATTGAAAGGAAGTAATTCCAAATTATTTATTATGAAACCAAATGTGAAAATATCCCGTCTTTCACCCTCGATGTAAACACTCCACGTTCGAAAAGCATACCATAAATATGCTTCAATATAACACTAGGTAGTACCCAGGTATTTTTTTTTTTTGGTTCACCCGCTGAGATTTACATAGCACTGAAGGTGTTTAAAAAATGAAAAGTAAAATAAAAAAACATTAAAAATGAAAAATAAAATTGCATTAATTCGGATTTACGTTAGAATTAGAATTTACGTTAGAATTAGGATTTGCGGCCTGAAGGGCCTCGAGATCTAAAGTTAACTGCGTGGGTTCGCCAGTGTGCGCGTTTCTCGGCCTAGCGACTTTGAATTTTGAATCTAACACAGAATCTAACATATGAGACTGAATCTCGAACAAGATGATTGGGATGGGATTCGGCGCGTTTGAAGAACGATTCTGAGAGTGTTTTAAGGTGCTGTTGCACTGTAGGTAGGTTAAGATCTCTGTGCAGGTCCGCGTTGCGCACGTACCAAGGTGCGTTTGTGGCCCTGCGGCAGAAGAGATTTTGAACTACCTGCAGCTTATACAGGACGGAGGGATTGGCGTGGGCAAAGACTGGCGAAGCATATGACATGACGGGTCTAATGCAGACCTTATAAAGCGTACGTTTATTTCTAAAAGACATTTTACTTTTTCTACCTATCATACTATTTAGGCGGCTTAAGTAGAAACGCTTGAGTTTCGTTACTCTATCGACGTGTGGCTTGAAAGAAAGCGTCTGATCTAAGGTGACGCCTAAGTATTTAATACTGCGCTTCCAGGGGATGGGAATACCTAACATTCGAATGTGAGGATCGTTGTAGCGATTACGACGTTTGTGGTCAAATTGAATGGCAGAACTCTTTTCTGGGTTGACATCGATACGCCATTTTTGAAACCAAACACCGAGGGTGGCCTTTTGGAGTCTGGTGGTGTTATACGGGATCGATTGACCTTTAGTGTAAAGGGCGGTATCGTCTGCAAAGAGGGCGAGTTCGACGCCTTTCAGCGGGATGGGGATGTCGTTAGTGTACACGGTGTACAGCAGAGGGGCGAGGACTGAGCCTTGCGGGACTCCAGCCTTTATGGGACGAGGCGCGGAGAGCGTGCCTTCATGTTTGAATCGAAACGTACGGTCTTTAAGAAACGATGCGATTAATCTGACTAGGCGAACCGGTAATCCTATTTTATAGAGTTTAAAAACGAGACCGCTGTGCCAGACTTTATCGAAAGCCTTGGCTACGTCAAAGAAAACCGCGACTGTTTTATAACGACGCGGATAGAAACCGTCAAGTATATACTCGACGATTCGGTGGACTTGCTGAGGGCAGGAGTGTTTAGCGCGAAAGCCGAACTGATGGGGAATAATGAGAGGATCGCCATCCGTTGGAAACAGATGGTTCCGCATTCGAGAGAGTATGACTCTCTCGAGAAGTTTAGACATTGCCTTGAGGAGGCTGATGGGTCTGTGATTAGCCGGGACGTTCAGAGGTTTGCCCGGCTTGGGAATGCCTATGACTGTCGCTTCTTTCCAGGCTTTTGGAAAGTAGCTATGATCGAAGCAGGCATTGAAGATGATAGCTAACAAGGTAAGCACCTGCTGTGGCAGGTGTTTAAGTGCGTGGTTGGAAATTCCATCCGCACCCGGAGCCTTTTTGGACTTTTACTTTCTAATGAGAAGCAAGATTTCATCATTAGAGACTGTGACGGGGTCGTCGGTGATAGGGAGAGATTTTCTGCGGAGAACTTCATCCTCCACCGCCTGGATGTGGGAGGGATCCGCGGGTTGCGTGCTGGGCGAACATTGTGCCGCTATGCTGTCGGCGAAGCATTCGGCTTTCTCTTCGACTTCGAAGGCAATAGTGCCGTCGGGACGAGTGAGAGGAGGAACGTGAGAGGCGGTGTCTACGCGTAAAGCTCGAGCCATTCGATAATACGCTTGGTGGGACGGGGAGATATTCTCCATGAGATCGTTAAACTGAGTGTCTCGGAGTTCCGCGAGGCAAGACCTAACTTAACGTTGAAGCTGATTCGCAGCTGTTCTATATGCGGGCGTGGGATATTTCTTGGCTCTCCGGAGAGCCGCGTTCTTAGCTTTAATGAGATTGCTAACGGCTAAGGGAAGCGCGGGTTTGCCTTGCTTAGCAATAATTACGTTGTCGCTGATGGCTGAGTTGATAGCATCAGTGAGAGTATTGACTACTGAATCTATTTTAATCGGGCTATCTAATTGGTCGGGCGAAATCGCGATCGGAGAGTTCGGGGCGTCTAAGGCTAAAACTAACGTATTTTTAAAGCCTTTCCAGTTGGTAAAGGTCTTAGGAGATGTGACGTTATCGTTAGGCGCACCTAGCACGAGGGAGACGGGGCGATGGTCGGAGCCTAGGTCATCGAGCGGTTCGATGGACCTGAGATCAAGATTGATTCGCTTGATGATTGCAAAGTCGAGGATGTCAGGAGAATAGGTCGGGTTGTTGGGATAGTGAGTGGGAGTGATGGGGGATATGACGTCTAAGTCAAGTGAGTTAGTGATGTCGAGGAGAGCGATACCGCTGGTGTTGGTCGATAGGCACGTCCAGTCAGTATGTTTGGAGTTAAATTCTCCGAACATAATGACTGAATGGCTAGTACCCAGGTATCATTCGCTCGCCAAATGTTCTACCCTGCGACGGAAGTGCCGCTACACTCAGCACAGTACAGTTAAACACAATGTCTTTTGGTAAGAACTTTTATTTCCTGTCTATTTCATTTCATCCTCTTATGAGTGGAACTTATGAAACATGTGGTTAATTATTTCCTATTAAGTGTGAAACGTGTGGTACACGAAGTTTAATATACTACTTCATCCTTTAATTGCAAATTGCGAAATGACTACCCCACGGAAGGACAACGTATCTTTTTTTTTCAGTTTATTATAGCGACAATCAATATACACTAACTTAAACTTTACACTGAATACAAACCCGGAGATAAATTCATTGTTTAATTACGAGTATTATATTATTTTTATTTATTTGGGAAACTTACATGTAGTTACAAACATATTTTAGTTAACATAAAACATAGAAAGCCAATTTACAAATTTCCACTTATAAGTTCTTAAATATATCGCATCTTGGCCTTATATCCAAATCCAAAGTTAAATTCAAGCCTAATGTTAATTTTCAAGAGTCACTGAAGAATTTCTTATTAAACTGCTTTTTTAATTTATTAAAGTCTAAACAAAAAAGGTCAAAATCACTGTTGTTCAGTGTTAAATTAAACTGGTTAAGTGTTTGTGGAGCTCTGATACAGAAGTAGTTCTTACGATAATTTATATTTTACAAGCGGTGCGTGTAAGAGTGGAGTGTGCCTTGTGAGGCGTATTTATATAAATATAATTAAAAACGAGATATCAGCCATTTCGCTTCTTTTGTACAATGGTAAAAAGTGGAATAATAAATATTTTTTAAAGATGTGAATGGTTTACTGTTAAGGATTAGAGTTCGGCGACAGACAAAAGGGCAAAAAGCAGAAGCTTGCCACAGTAAGTAACCGTTGGCATCCTTTGGAAACCCAAAAATATTCAAATAATAATATGCAAGAACAATGCTTGAAAATCTTAAAAAATTCCAAGAACTTTTTACATTTCTTTCTACATTTACCTACAGATATTTTGTACACTAATTATTTTACAAAAATATCTGTGAAAACTTATAATTGACCTTCTGTATCTACATACTTTTTTATAAAATGTGACTAGATGTAGGTTTTTCGAAAAAAAGAATTTTTTTTTTCTAAAACACGACTTCCTTTGACCTTGGTAAAATTAACCTACATTACGCACACGTTTATCCACGATCAGCGATTTTGGATTTTGCGACCTTTCTAGAGGTAGGCATCGCGCTCCCGTAAATATGTCGGTTTAGATCCACAGGGCTAGACTTTTGAAAGTGCTTTGTGCTCCATTGCGAGCCTCGAATTAATCATGCAAAGAATTCGCTGGGCTTAAATAAAACGGACAGGTTTATCCGATGTCAAAAAAGGAACATCTGTACTCAGCATTTTTGAAAGATAATTGTTAAAAAAAATTGCATTATAAACTCTCTTCTGAAATAAATCTCACGAAGGGTAAATAAATATGTCGTCAAACAGATTATTGTATTTTTAATACTCTTGATATTATTATATAAAAATATATTTTACTCGCTTATCGCATCGTTTTGTAGATCAAAATCGAATTCAGCTACGACGCTTTTAAAGGTTTTGGGAAGTACTCAAATATTTAACCTTATTTTTATAAATGTTGTAAATGGCATATATACATAACATATATATTATTTTTCGTACAAAACGGTACTTTGTTTTATATTATTAAGTTCTTATGTTGTTTTTCTATAGCTCTGTTTGCCTTCCATCTCACCTAAGGGTAAGTGATGAGGAATATGATAGCACCCGCCTATTCGAGAGCTATCTACTCAGTCTACGCATGAGGATCGAATTTGTCTGGCAAAACAGACGCAGGGACATCATTCCACTCTTGGGCGAGACGAACCAAAAACGAGCTGCCAAAATACTTTGTTCGATTTTAGGCATGACTACAATAAACGGGTGGAACTTCTGTCTGCGCCAGTCTGACCGGAGGAGAAATAAGGATTTCGAACAATTCAAACTCTGTTATTTCCTCTTTTTATTAATCATAAAACTCCCTCATTAAAATGCGCATATAAACTCTAAGCTGACAACCTGCAGTTGTGTAGCCACTGTAACCTTTTTAAGACCATGGAAAACCTTCAATCCACACAGAAATGTTCTAACGATTTCAGCATAAAATTTTCGATCGATCCCAAGGTAATAATGTCTTGTAGTTCCCAAAACATTCCATCTTTTCTCTTTGTAAGTTCCGAGGTTAAGGATCATAGGCTGACCATCGACCCTCATTATACTGCATTTCTCATATAACTGAAGTCAAGACTTCAGCAGACTAACTTCAATAGACTGGATCGCCTGATGAATAACTCCATCAAATTGGTCTTCAATCACCGCAAATATGACCTATCAGAAAGAAATTAACTGGCACCCGCTTTGTATGTTACACTCTGTCCATTTTGAATCAAATTCTCCTCAATACCTAAAGGAAAAAAATGATTTCTTTGCATACACGAGAGACAAGTTCCAGTCAAAAGAAGCTCCAAATAACAAACACAGGAACTTTTCTTGAAAGACACATACGTTAAAAAGCTCCGTACTATGTAGGATTAACTTAATTTCAGATGTATTTATAGCATGTTATATATGCAGGGTTATTGGTGATTCGATACATTCCTTTTGGAACATATAAAATACATCCTACTTGCAGTAGATTTTGTAATTTCAGATTTAAGCCAAAAAGCTTGTCTTCTTTTTTTCGGTAATTTTTTTTTTCGCATTATCTCAAATAACATTTTATGCAAATCCTCGAAAACATATAAAGCCAAAGCAGCACTTCAATTTGATGTATTTAAATTCAGTTTGTTGCATGGATCTCGAAAACGCAAAACATTTTAGGAAAAATTCACCTTTTTACCAATTAATGTTAAGTTGACAAAGAAAATTTTATGGAGCGTATTGTACAAATCACTTAAAAAATTTCCTATTTCAGTAGCTATATTAACTGGTATAACAATGCTCATCAGTGTCAACAATGAGGAAAAATTTATTCGTAGTTAAAGCGATGTGGCAATTTTCTTAATTACAGTTGGCTTGTAAGTTTATAAAAATAATTTTAGTGTACAACACAAAGTCACTAGAACCTCTATATACATTATCATTACATATCAACTCAGTGTTTAAAACCAAAATTTGAGATAACTAAGAAAGTTTAGCTTCCATAAGAGGTTACTACTCCAATCGATCTTGAACAGAGCTAACTTTGTTTACATTCTTTGATAAAACCTTAATTCCAAGCAGCTGTTCACTTATCTCTCACAACATAAACAAATTACTTTGAAATGCAGACTCGCTATACAACAACACGTCAATAAGAGGAGAAATTAAATCTTACTCTACAAGAACTCAAAAAAATTCAAATCTTGAAGTGAGCAGTTCTTGGAAGTAAGCAATGACAATGAAAAAGATATGACAATATTACTAAATAGAAATAAATGACAAAACATGAGTAATTTAACATACACACGTGGCACGTTATTATCAAGAGAAATAAAATAAACTTGACTAAATATGCTAAAACAAAACATTTATTCACTTTTACTACTCAAATTCAAATATTTTTTTCTCAACATTGACAATTACTTTTTCTTATTTACGCCAAATAAAGCATGACTCTACCACCAGTTTGGAGACACCTTCGTGAAGAAGAACTGGCAAGAAACTTCACGGGTATACATTTTTCAAAATAAGTTTGCAAAGTGTCTTTATGTCTGTACAAAATTATTCTTATCTGTTAGCCCGGCAAGTCTCCCTTACCGCAAGTACTCAAACGACGAACACCGTCAATCGGCTCCCGTTCACGAGCTAACGTATAATAAAGATATAATAACACAGATAAAATAAAATAATGACAGACTTATAAGTTGCCAGTCATAAATGTCGGCAAGTTTGTTTGTGCAATAACCTCTTTTATTAAATACGGCACAAGCAAACGTTGCAATCGCCCCTCTTGTTTAATTTATTTAATCAGTGAAGCTGATTAAATAAATTCCTATATACATTTCATTCTTAAATAACGACCCTACTTAAATCAGGACCATATACATTAATCGGGATTACTCTCAGATGAGCCCCCTACCGATAGGAATATATATACTTGATCATGTTTAAATTACAACATCTTATTACACCAAAAATTATCTTATAGTATTTATTCTCCATCAATAGAGCCTTAGCCACAAAACCTGATGAAAATCAGCCAAGATCCCGGCTGGTTAATTAATATCTAAATAAAACAGTGTAAGTTATTATAATTTCTCATACAATACATGAATAATCAACAACCCCATATTAATCATCTACGTTACACAATCATACGCAAATACAAATAACCAATATTTATTATTAAATTAATCAACAATTGTGAAAATAACCCATTGAATACAATTCAATTATAATTATAATTAATTGATAAGTAATAAATACATTAATATCCCCATAAAAGTAAATTTAATTAATTCTATTTTTATTAAAATTAATACTAAATTAATCAAATTATATTATCAAACATTATCATTCAGTTGGCAAAACAAACACGTTTGACATGAACTGTCATATTAACTTTAAACTTTTCTGAATGATTAAAAGTTTATTTGAAAGTTTGTAACTTTCGAAAGTTTAAACATTACCTACCTAAATATTAAGATTTTACCTGCCTAACTATTACCGGACAAACTTATCTATGAATGGATCATAAAATTGGATCCAAAGTATTTTACTTAACCCAGAATGATACCTATAAATTAACGAATTTAAATTTCACAACGCAATGCAGAGAACTTTTTCAAAATGCACCGAAATACACCTGACTAAATTCTATACCAATAACGTTTAAAATACATTACCTATTCCATCATAACCCTTTTACTATTCAACCCCACTGAGGATCCTATTCTACATCCGCGTGTTGACCCACAGACAGCAATATCACAATATTATATATACTCGTAAACTTTGGCCGCATAGCTAAATCGGCTATCACCTTCTCTCTTATGGAGATTATTAGGCGTGGCTCAAATTAAACGTGCACGTTATCTATAGTGTTATTTTAGTCTTTGAAAATTGACTTCTTTAGAGCATTGGCACCACACGTATATCTGTGATTCGTAAATAAAATGTAACGCGGTAAATACCGCCCCTTAGAGGTTTCTCTCCGGGTATCTAAAATTAATTTATTATATTATTAGATAAAAAAAATATATATAGATATATATAGAGACCTTTTTGCCACTATATATAAAAATCTTTTCCTTATTGATTTTCTTTTATCTGCATTGTCCATCCATTGCATCTCCTTTTTGGTGATGCTGTTTGGATTGGCTTTGCAGGATATATCATCTCGGAACATTGCGTTACATAGAAATGTACACTTCACAACGCAACACAATATTTTTTTCTTAAATTCTTTTAAGAAAAAAATATATTTGTTTCTTATATTATTCTAAAACCCCAACGAAATTCTAACCGTTGCATATCTACAAATGAACGATATACATACTTGTACACCTAAATGTGTACTTTTACTCTATTAACTCTAAGAATAAAGAAATTATAATAATATAATAATATTTCAGGAAATAAATGTATTTACAAAAACTTTATTTTATATATATAAATATAGACATAATTTTATATTAATTCAATTCTATCGAACATTATATGGTTCCAATCTATTCACATGCACAATCAATTCTTGGTTATTTTGTATTTTTTTTACAAGATAATTGTCACATCCTATATATCGCAATACTCGAAATAAACCTTCATATGGTCGACCAAGTTTTCGACTTCCACCCGATATTCTTTCTGGACGATGTAACGAAACCAATTTTCCTACACGATTTAAATCCAAATGATAATACGTTAAACTCGTATAATCCAGACGGTGTGATGATTGCTGTTTCGTGTCTATCCTTCTCCGCTATCCATAATTACCAATAGGCACAGTTTGAATCCAAATCAGCGCAGAATTTCGCCCCATTCAGCTGCGCTATCATACCTTCGATGATAAGCAAATGATACAAATCTGTCATTACCTTCTTATTCAGCTCCATATAACATTGTCTTGATCAATCGGCATCAACAATGTCCCAAGCTGTCTTACTGACGCCGGTTGAAGTTTGGGAAATTCCTTCCTTGCCCGTTAGATGAATCACCTTCTAGAGTCTTTCCTTTACTCTTGGTATTCAGATGGCTCTTGCCTTCTAAAATTTTCTTTCCGCCATACTCAGCGGCGTATATAGCTGAAATAATCACTAAGCAAAACACTACAACTGTACGCGGCGCCTCCACCATCTGGCGGTACGGGACCCTAGATGGACCTAATCTAACCTAGGGAGGTCTTCCTAATCAACAAAGGAAAAACACATATAACTTTAAATTACTTTTATTTATGATGAATCTTTTTTATAATAAAATACAAGGATAATTATATACTGTATGAGAAATTATAATAACTTACACTGTTTCATTTATATATTAATTAACCAGCCGGGATCTGAATACCATCATGAGTTTGATAGAATGGAATTAATGATGAAATTGTGTCTGTATTTATATATGTAAAATGGGGTTTTTGTATATACATTTATTTCTTGAAATATTATAATATTATAATTTCTTTATTCTTAGAATTAATAGAGTAAAAGTACACATTTAGGTGTACAAATATGTATATCGTTCATTTGTAGATATGCAACGGTTAGAATTTCGTTGGGGTTTTAGAATAATATAAGAAACTAATATTTTTTTTCTCAAATTCTATGTACACTTCACAACGCAATGTTCCGAGATGATATATCCTGCAAAGCCAATCCAAAGAGCATCACCAAAAAGGAGATGCAATGGATGGACGATGCAGATAAAAAAAAATCAATAAGGAAAAGGTTTTTATATATTGAGATAAGAGGGTCTTTCTATATACATATATATTTTATCTAATGATTTAATAAATTAATTTTAGATACCCGAAGAGAAACCTCTAAGGGGCGGCAGATTTCGGATATTTTAACTCCAAACATACTGACTGGACGTGCCTATCGACCAACCGCGGCGGTCTCGCTCTCCTCGACATCACTCAGCAACTCGACTTAGACGTTATCTCTCCCATCACTCCCACTCACTATCCCGACAACCCGATCCACTCTCCCGACATCCTCGACTTTGCGGTAGTTAAGCATATCAACCTCGATCTCAGGTCTATCGAACCGCTCGATGACCCAGGCTCTGATCACCGCCCCGTCTCCCTCATGCTAGGACTGCCTTACGATAACGTCACCTCTACTAAGACCTTTACCAACTGGAAAGGCTATAAAAATACGTTAGTTTCAGCTTTAGAGGCCCCGAACTCTCCGCTCACGATCTCGCCAGATCAATTAGACAGCCCGGATAAAATAAATTCATTAGTCAATTCCCTCACTGATGCTATCAACTCAGCCATCAGTGAAAACGGCAAGGTTGCTAAGCAAGGCAAACCCACGCATCCCTTTGCCGTTAGCAATCTTATTAAAGCTAAGAACGCGGCTCTCCGGTGAGCCAAGAAATATCCCACGCCCGCCTATAGAACAGCTGCGAATCAGCTAAAACCTAAAGTTAGGTCTTGCCTCGCGGAACTTCGAATTCTCAAATGAACGATCTCATGGAGAATATCTCTCCATCCCACTAAGCGTATTATAGTATGGCCCGAACACTACGCGTAGACGCCACCTCTCACGTTCCTCCTCTCACTCGGCCCGATGGCACTACTGCCTCCGAAGTTGAAGGCAGTAGTGCTATCTTCCATCATCAGCTTTGCTGACAGCATTGCTTCACAATACTCGCCCAGCACGCAACCCGCGAATCCCTCCCACATCCAGGCAATGGAGGACGAAGTCCTCCGCAGAGGCTCTCTCCCCATCACCGTAACAGTCTCTAATTATGAAATCTCGCTTCTCATTAAAAATCAAAAGTCCAAAAAGGCTCCGAGTGCAGCTGGAATTTCCAACCACGCACTTAAGCACCTGCCTCAACAGGTGCTTACCTTATTAGCTATCATTTTCAATGCCTGCTTCGACCTTAGCTACTTTCCAAAAGCTTGGAAAGAAGCGACAGTCATAGGCATTCCCAAACCGGGTAAACCTCTGAATGTCCCGGCTAATCACAGACCCATCAGCCTCCTCAAGGCAATGTCTAAACTTCTCGAAAGAGTCATACTCTCTTGAATGCGGAACCATCTGTTTTTAACGGATGGCGATTCCCTCATTATTCCACATCAGTTCGGCTTTCGCGCTAAACACTCCTGCCCTCAGCAAGTCCATCGCATCGTCAAGTACATACTCGACGGTTTTTATCCGCGGCGTTTTAAAACGGTCGCAGTTTTCTTTGACGTAGCCAAGGCTTTCGACAAAGTCTGGCACAGCGGTCTCGTTTATAAACTCTACAAAATAGGCTTACCGGATCGACTAGTTAGAATAATCGCGTCGTTTCTTAAAGACCGTACGTTTCGATTTAAACATGAAGGCACGCTCTCCGCGCCTCGTCCCATAAAGGCTGGAGTCCCGCAAGGCTCAGTCCTCACCCCTCTGCTGTACACAGTGGACACTAACAACATCCCCATCCCGCCGAAAGGCGTCGACCTCGCCCTCTTTGTAGACGACACCGCCCTTTACACTAAAGGCCTCAGTGTCCCGGGTCTCACCACCAGGCTACAAAAGGCCGTAAACGCCCTCGGGCAGACAAGAGTTCTGCGGTTTACTTCGACTGCAAACAACTTTTTTTCAAGCCATACGTCGATAGAGTAACGAAACTCGCCCGTTTTTACTTAGGCCGCTTATATAGTATGTTAGGTAGAAAAAGTAAAATGACCCTCAGAAACAAACGTACGCTTTATAAGGTCTGCGTTAGACCCGTCATGACATATGCCTCGCCAATCTTTGCCCATGTCAAACCCTCCGTCCTGCACCAACTTGAGGTAGTTCAAAATCTCTTTTGCCGCAGGGTCACAAACACCGCGGTACGTGCGTAACGCGGACCTGCACAGAGATCTTGAACTGCCTACAGTGCAACAACACCTCAAAACACTCTCTGAAGCGTTCTTCAACAGCTCCGAAACCCATCCCAATCCTCTTGTTCGAGATTCAGTCTCATATACTACTCCTATCTTAGATTGGAAGTTCAAAATCGCTAGACCGAGAAAGGCACACACGAACGTAGCGACGCAGCTGACGCTAGATCTCGAAGCCCTTCAGGCCGCAACTTCTAATTCTAATGTAAATTTGAATTAATTCAATTTTTATTGCTCAATTTTTATTTTTCATTTTTAGCTCCTTCAGTGCTTTGAATTCACCTTCAGTGCTTTGAGCACCTTCAGTGCTATGTAAATCCCAGCGGGTGACCCCTTCTGGGCCCCGCTAGCGCGGCCTCTTTCTCCAATTGGCCGTCGCTCAGATGAAGGCTGTGTGGCAAAGTATTGCACTACGCGCGCGCGTAGTATGCGTCAGAGCATTTTCTATGTTCCTGCCCTCTCCGTGGAGGGGAAAAAAAAGCATTAGTAGTTTATTCTGAAAAATCACCTAACTCAAAGTACCCAGTAAAAAAACCTCCGTAGAGACGTTTATATTATTCAAATTCAAATTCAAATCTTTATTGCGTTCCACAATGGTAAATTCATGTGACAAAATATTATAGTAGGTACATACGTCATGGACCCTGTTGGGTACAGCAATTTGAAAGGGGATAGAGGGGCTTATATCAATAATTTAATAATAAATTAATATTTTTATGTAATATGTTATTTTGTATGTTATTATTCGAGAAATGATATTTTACCTGATTAGTAAGTTTCGAAAATAAAAATAATTATTTTAAGTTATGTTATGGTTTATTTGTTACTTATTTAATTTATTATCTTCGAAATATTCATGAACTGAGTAATAACATTTCTCTGTAAGTAATTGTTTTAATTTTTTAATAAACTGCTTATAATCCGTAGTATTTCTCAGACAATCGGGAAGCTTGTTATATATTTTGATTGACATCACATACACATCATATATCACATATTATTGTATTAGTTTAGCCGTCTTTAACAGATTATATTTAGAGAGTGCGCGAATGCGATCAGGTTGAACCCACTACTTCTCACATCGGACTACTAGACGCAGACAGGCCTTCCATCCCTTTATAGTAGTCATCCCAAGAAGTCGAACCAAACGCTTCGATAGTTCCTTTTTGGTGCGGGTCGCCAATCGCCAAGGTATGGAATGAACTGTCTGCGTCTGTTTTCCCAGAAAACTATAGTCCTAGTTCTTTCAAGCGTCGATTGAATAGGTATCTCGTGGATAGATGTGTAACACCTTCGTCTTTATTGTCACTTTCTATCAGGTGAGATAGAAGACAATCGTCTAATCCTTTTTCAATAAAAAAAATGTATAAGTTGTTTTTCTAACCAAAAAATAAAAACGGTTTTTGGCTATATTAAAAGAATTCCCAAGGTAAATGGGGCTTTTATTAAAGGCAAATGATCGTTCTGCTTTCGATAGGACATTACGAGGAAAGGTAAAACGGCTTACATCGGATATTTACATCGAAATAGATATATTCGGCTTGTTCCCTGATATAGCGGACAATACGAAACAAGACAGACGATAATCGTGTTGTTTATTCTATTTAGGTTTAATTTTTATAAAACTACGATGAGGAGTACCTGTGAAAGGAACGTTACCAATACTTATATATTAGTATCATTAACTTGATAAGTTGATTGTAAGTCTTCTGTAAAGCTCTGCCATGATAAAGGTCTGGCTCCCGCTGTCCAACAAACGCGCACAGATCGACAAACTTAGTTATGAGATTACATACGTCAACGAGTGCTGTAGACAGCAAAACGTGGCTACCAGTAAGAGAGGTCGCCATGCCAACCGTCACGTCGGAGTCAGGTGGCGATGGTGGTTTAACTGGCAAGCTCATGGGGTTGGAGTTTCCTTAAGTAACACAGTGTGATGTCGACATTACATATGCGAGAAGAAATATGCCAAAAGAAATGGCCAGATTTTTAAACCCATTTTAAAGAACCCAAACATCAACGCTGCATTTCATCAACTTGTAATTACTACCAAGTAGTTTTAATTAATTATAATTAGTGCAATCTTTAAAACGCTCAACAGAGAAAAGATGAAGTCATTCAAGCGTCTTGAATATGACATAATGTTTATTGATTGTATGTCATGTGTGTTTAGCTCTCTCGCCAAAAATCATTATCCAGCTCAACTTCACCCGGACGCTTACTACAAATATTCGCTGTTAAGTGGTAAGCAACAATTTCCGCATATAACTAACAGTGTAAACTGCAAACTCAATAATGTTCTCGTTAGAGCATTCCGACGAGTTCGGACTTGTTAGACGCAGAGGGCGAAGTTAACCTATTCACTAGCGCCTTATTCAAAGCCGTTCTATAAATTTGGTGATGAAAAGGCGCGAATAAATCTGCCGGGAGATGGCGCTGGCGGCGACGCCTGGCGCGCTGCCAGCGGCCGCCGCTGTTGGCGTCAAACGGAGGTATATGAACTTTACTGTGTCGAATCTTTGGCTTCGAGATCGAGTAGGTCTAACTTTGAATTTATAAGGCTGACTAGCTAGTATTCATTTTTTACTGCATATATTATTCACAGCTATTTAAAAATAAAATTAGCTGGAATTTCTACATATTCTTAAAAAGTGTAATATTTGCATTAATATATTTACGTGTGCATATTTATGTGTGTGTGGACACAAATATCAAATGACTTTACGAATAGCTCACTGATTTTTAACGTATTATTTTTGCAATTTCCTTGATTTGTGTTAAAAGAGAATCCCCTGGCTAAGGGTTTATAAATCAACGTCGTTGTCCTCCAACACCCCATAAACCACTTGGTACCAAGTATGAACGTGTTTAGATCTACGTCATGATGTTTTTTATAACGTTCAGAATACAATATAATATTGTGTACATACTCAACAAATAAAAAATTCTGATGAATTCAAACGATGCGATTTATAAAGTAAATATGCATGAAACCGTCGTTCATACCACACACCTTTCAATACGGCGTACGTCTAAGACAGAGCTAAGGCCCTTGTTATCACCGAGCAGTCTTATTGAGCCGTCGTACCATCTTAACAATTTTAACATTGAAGTGTTACACAGTATGTTACAAATACAGTATAATGTAAACCAAACTGATGTGCCTGCGCCCTCAGCTATCAGCCCTTGTTTTGCAAATGAGTGGTTTCCGTATCCGCAAGAAATGAGCCGCTTCCCGCGGGAACGCTGCAGCCGTATCTCGACCCACTAACGCGATGCAATAACAGGTGGCTGCGGGAGCATGAGGTGTGACTGATTTTATTATTTTGCTTATAATCTACGATGTTGATGTCCACAGTAGTTTGAAATAATATATAAACAATAAAACTTACAAATAAACTTTTGTTTGGTTCCCCCGCCCCTGTTTATGACCAGAACGTGGCACTACAAGACCGCAAATCCCGCGAACATCTTGTAGAATTAGGATGCATGATTACTTACATTTATATTTTGAGACGAAGTTTCAAATTATTTAATAGTGATTTATAGGCCTTGGTGGACTATAAACTGCTAGACAGCGCCCCCAGCCCCCCCAGTCTGGTGAGGCTCATGGTCCTGTAGGGGGATAGTTGAGGTTGTTGTGTACCCAAACCCTGTACCGAGAGCAATGACTTGTACCTGGGGTCTCAGTCTTGGCAATTTATTATTACGGAGTCCTTGAATGCCAAATGCAGAAGTTTTTATTTTAATTGCACTTAGACGTATTTCAAAAGCTAGCAACTTCTTTTTTGCAATATTTAACTTTGAAAGTATTTAAGTCGGAAGCGGCAGTAAACTTCGGATAAATGTTTAATTTGATTGTGACGGTGACTTTTAAACAATTACTTAGTCTGTCATAGAGCTAGGACAACCAGTGGGCGTGGGGGCTAGCAATGGATCCTAGATGGATGGCACTTCACTTGTTTATCCTATTGATTAATTTCATGATTGCCTATTCCACGGCTCTTCGGTAAGGTTATGATAGTTATGAATATTAAAAGTCCCACTCTGGCTAAAAGTTGATTCGTCTGTCCACATAATATTATCAAAAGATTCTTCGTCCATTTCACATCAGTTGATCATTTCTTGACAGAAAGCTAAACGTCGTGGATAGTCCGCTGGTGCCAAATCTTGCACTTTTTTACGTGGTAAGGATGCATGCCTTCTGCTCGCAACATTCTATGCACAGACATGTGAGACAGGCCTGTGCGATAGCCAATTTCTCTCGTACTTGTTGAAGGATCTCTTTGCACTTCTTCCAGAACTTGTTCTGCTTGATCTGGATCGATCCTTGGCACACTTTCTTGCTGAGTGGTACCAGGTATGCGACCTTCCATGTACGCGTTTCTAACATGCAAAATAACACAGTAGTCTGGGTAGACCTCGGGTTGAGGACCACCTCTTCTAATTATTTGCTCCCGGTACATTCTAGCAGCAGCTTGGGCGTTTCCTTGGGCTGCTCCGTAACAATAATACATTTCTGCATTATCACGCGGAGAATACGGCATGGTACGTAAACTTGACAGTTTATGTGGCAGCTATGCAAGATACTTATCAAGTATCAATGTACGGTAATTGCGCAGAGTCTTCGTCCCGAGATAATCACAATCCAAATCAATTAGCTAGTATTGAGGTACAAATTTTTAGGAATGAGTAATACAGTAGTAAACAGAGGGAGTACGTGTAGATACAGAAGGGTAGACGATAAACGACTAAAGAGGTATGCAAAAGTTACAAATTAAGTCAACGCCTGAAACAATAGCCACGTTTTTTACGTAGTGCAATAAAAAAATCTACTGCATGTAACATAATAACATAACCATATTGACATAACATAACCAGAAATTACTACCCTTCTTTGAACATAAACCGACTTTGTTCATGAATAAGAAACGCAGATATAGCTAATTACCTGAACAAAACACTTTAGAAATATGCAATGCTCGGATTTAGATAACGCTGGATAGTAATAAAAAAATGGCTGCTTTTGGACTCAATTATGTTTTTGAACATGTTGCCGTATTGCTAGTCAAAAGAAATTTTTTGACATTATTCTACATTAACAATAGTAGTTTTTAAGATAGGTTTTGGAAAAAAATGTTATATGGTTTATTAAATCCTAGATACCTGAAAGTTGACGTTCACATTTCACATTTCAAAAAAAATTTAATACTGTCAATTTTATTGGCGGCTAGATGATACAAAAGGCCTACCATTAAGCTATTTTGAGGCAAAAATTCATGAGCGTAGATCTGAAAGTTAGGTTATAATTTCAAGTTTTCTCCAAGAATCTGATTTTTTTGAAAAAATCACTAAATTCCAAATATCTCAAGAACTACTAAATATTGCTAAACATATATGTGGATTAAATTGGTAGGTATTGAGGTCCCCCACCCCTTAGATACCGTTGATCCACCCCCTTTGTTACACCGTGTATACTCTGCTACTGAGCATTTTGATATGCACAAAAATATTAACTTACTAACCATTACTAGCACGGAGATTTATATGCTCGTATATATATGTAATTAACTCTTTACCTAATTATCAGATAGTACGTTTTGTTGAAGTTTTGATATAAAACAGGCAAACAAAATTAACAAGGCTGTATGTCAATCAGCAACTCAGTATCACAGAAAAGAGGCGCCGCTTGTAGCGAGTTGTTGCGGCGGCACTCGTCACGGTGGCGACTGTTGCGGTGGCACTCGTCACCGTGGCGGTTGTTGCGGCGGCACTCGTCACGGTGGCGGTTGTTGCGGCGGCACTCTTCACGGTGGCGACTGTTGCGGTGGCACTCATCACGGTTGCGGTTGTTGCGGCAGCACTCATCACGGTGGCGACTGTTGCGGTGGCACTCGTCACGGTTGCGGTTGTTGCGGCGGCACTCGTCACGGTGGCGGTTGTTGTGGCGGCACTAGTCACGGTGGTGACTGTTGCGGTGGCACTCGTCACGGTGGCGACTGTTGCGGCGGCACTCGTCATGGTGGCGGTTGTTGCGGCGGCACTAGTCGCGGTGGAGCTTGCTGCAGTGGCACTCGTCATGGTGGCGGTTGTTGCGGCGGCACTAGTCGCGGTGGAGCTTGCTGCAGTGGCACTCGTCATGGTGGCGGTTGTTGCGGCGGCACTAGTCGCGGTGGAGCTTGCTGCAGTGGCACTCGTCATGGTGGCGGTTGTTGCGGCGGCACTAGTCGCGGTGGAGCTTGCTGCAGTGGCACTCGTCATGGTGGCGGTTGTTGCGGCGGCACTAGTCGCGGTGGAGCTTGCTGCAGTGGCACTCGTCTCGGTGGCACTTGTTGCGGCGGCACTAGTCGCTGTGGCAGTTGTTGCGGCGGCACTAGTCGCGGTGGCGGTTGTTGCGGCGGCAGTTTTCATTGCAATAACTAAAATGAAATTTTATAGGCGAGCCCCTTCGTTAATGAGTACGGAAGAGATATTACCGTCAAACTGTGTACCTAACATTTTTAGGAACACAATGGAAACTGGGTCTTTTTAGGTAGGTGGTACCACACTTAAGACTAACTTTCTTATCACCTTGAATTAAATAAACCAAGTTTGATAGTAATTTAATTGATGAAATTTAAGTTTGTTTTATAAGCCACTCTAAAAAACTAAATATTGATCCTGAGCCTCTCGTAAATCGAATTATCGGAGTGGTACCCACGCTTCATCTTTGTGACTGGTGGCGCCGCACAGTAGTTCCATTCTGAAAGCGGACATAGGACCTCAAGTAAGTAAAAGTAAGAGTCATTGTGTACCAAAAAAAACTATAACCTTGTGCCGTGAGTTGCCGCCCCTCGAGTAACGAGGCGTTGAAAATGTCAATATTAATTGCAGATTTTGCTAAAACTAATCGGTTTAGCTGATCTTTTGAATGGCTACCTGTGGCTAAATGGATACCTCGCAATATTCATAAAGATGCTAAGTAAGATGAAGAAATAGTTTAATAGTACAAATTTTAGGAAGCTATAGGTGGGGCGCAGGAAAATGGCCCCCTATCGGCCCCTATGACTTTGACAGAACACTATTTTGTTAGAATAGACAAAGAAAGTAGATAAACAAGGTTAAATATTTATTTTTATTAACAATAATAATATATATAATAAATAGTTTATTTGCCAGCATAAAAATGTTACAATCCAAGTCTAGATACAATTACAGAAAAAAATTGGTCCAAACCCAAAAACAAGTTCTGAAACCTTCTGCACTAGTTTGCACTGTGTCGCAGTAGGAGTCTTCTCTTAAATTTGACTGGACATGTTATTTTAGTTGCTGGTGGATTTTACACATAATTTGATAAACTGACATATTCGTTTTATACAATACTAAAAAGGAGAGGAAACAAAATATTATTGATTAAATATCGAAACAGTTAAGAGAAAAATATTTGTAACTGTAACAGTGTGTACTGTTCTGTGTATAAAAATGTATTTAGAGTTATAAAATGTATTTTATATATAAGTTTGTATCTATACCTTGTATAAGTTTGTATGAGATGAGTGTAGCTAATGTGATGAGATTTTGTTTGTTGAGAGGGTGTTTGAGTGAATGTTCTGTGAGCGCGTGTGGTGTTTACGGTGTGTGTTTGTTAAATTTCTGTTGTATATGAGTGTATGATTCAATCAGCTAACTTAAAATTTTGAGAATGGATTCTGTAGTTTCATAATTTAAAGCAAGTAGATATTTTGTCACGGAAACTTTGCAGTCATACCTTGAGAGGCATCTTAGATTTAATAAGGGATTAATTTTGTTATATATGAAGGGAGCAAGAGCCGTTATAGATTTTTGTGCAAAAACAGTGCGACATTTAGGGGTTGCATAGACTTTTTTATTTCCTCTTCTCGACCTGGAGGAAAAATCAGGTATCTTTTCGTGTTGGTACATCGCAGCATTTAGGATGTAAAGCTGTCGTATAGACAACACTTTCGCGAGATTATATAAGGCAGTAGTCGAGAATCGAAACTTTTTGAAAAACATTATTTTTAAAATTGCACGTTGGGCGCGTTCTAGTGGCAATAGTATTGTCTTGGCACATCCACCCCAAGCCAATATACCGTTAGTGCACATGGATTGGCACAGGGCGAAGTAAATCGTTTTGAGTAATATATTATCACAGACATAGCGCAAGTTTCTGAATATATAAAAAAGTTTTCTGACTCGACCTGAGAGCATGTTAATTTGTTCAGTCCATGTTATATGTTGATCAATGAGGACACCAAGATATCTAATAGAGGAAACCAGTTCAATCTGATGGCATACACAGTTTTTGATGTCAGCACAAGTATGTGCTTTTACATTGAGCATACCAACCTCTGGAAGTGTATTTGATCTGATACTAAAAGGCAACATTTTGGTTTTTTCCTTATTCAAACTTAGTAAATTATTATCTAGCCACACAGTTACTATACTGAAACCATCGTCAGCAAGCTCATTTACACCTTGCCAAGTTTTGTCAGAAAAGGTGATAACTGTGTCGTCAGCATAGGTGATAATTTCTGCATTAGGTATTTTTAGGTTACTTATGTCATCTATATAAACAAGAAACAAAGTGGGTCCCAGAATGCTGCCTTGAGGCACGCCGAAGTCTATATTTTCTTCGTCAGAGATTAAATTATCTATTTTTACACTTTGTTTTCTGCTTACTAGATAGCTTTCGAAGAGCCTCAGTGGCATATCTCGGATTCCTTTTAGCTCCAATTTTCGTAGAAGGATTGGTAAAGATACTGTGTCAAAAGCTTTACTTAAATCCAAAAAGATTCCCATACTTTTATTTTTATTATCAAGATTTTTTGTGACATTTGAAATAAGTTTGATAACTGCATCGTTCGTAGATTTTTTTTTCCTAAATCCGAATTGGTTCTGGGACAAAAGATTGTTTTTCTATGCACTACGCATAAGGCGTTCGTTAATAAGTTTTTCAAGAATTTTTGAAAGAGTGGGTAGTAGAGATATAGGCCTATAGTTTGTGATACTGCCCTTTTCCCCAGATTTATGAATTGGTGTTATTAAGGACTTTTTAAAAGCTTCCGGGAAGATGCCACCCACAAAGCAAGCATTACATATTATTGTTAAAGGTATAGCTAAAACATGGGCAAATCGCTTTATGAATGTTGAAGTGATACCATCCCATCCACTTGAATTTGTGTTTTTAAGAGATTTTACTGTACGTAATATTTCATCTTCATCTGTGGGTAAGATCACGAAGGAATATGATGGTGAGTTACTGGTTTTTATACTTCTAGCCAATTCAATTTCAGTCGTTTGCATCTTCGTTAAAGTTTCCTGAGCCATGGTTCTACCAATGTTTACAAAATATTTATTTATTTCATTAAGTGACTCCATCGGATTAGATTTTAAAGAAAGTAGTTCAGTTGGTATACTATTTTGAATTTTTATATTATTGATGTCTTTAATTAAACTCCATTGTTTTTTTAGATCATTTTTATGTTTTGCAATTTCTGCTCTATAGTAGGACCTTTTAAGTTTTTTTAATAAGTTGTTGCATGTATTTCTATACCGTTTGTAAGATATTTGGAGTAAGTGATTATCTTTGTCTTTTTTTAGATTTCGGTTTAGTTTATCCCTATTTTGCATACAACGTATTAGACCAGGAGTTATCCAGGGTTTGAGGGTTTGCTTTCGTCGCGAGGTGGGTACCTGAGTTGTGTGTTTGTTTATCGCGTTGTGTATGGACTGTATAAGCAGATTAGTCCCTTCGTTTGGGTCTTTACTTGTTAGTTGCTCAGTCCAATTTATTTGGGTAAGGTCTTCAAGCACAGCGTCATAGTTAGTTTTGGCATAACTTTTAGGCTTTATTTTAGTATTGTTATATGATTTTTGTTTATTTATGTCTACGATAACAGGTAAATGATCCGTAACAGTGGTTTTGCATATGACTGTTTTTGTACATAGCCTAGTTTTTGCGAAGCTATGGTCGAGACATGCATTGTCGTGTGTAATAAATTCATGTGTAGGAATAAGCCCGTGAATGGCCAAAAGATCGATATAGCTATCTGCATCATATTTTTTATTTACGTTACTCGGTAAAATGTTAATATTAATATCTCCGATCAGAAAAATGTTTTTAAAATGCCGTACTTTTGTTAAAATTTCATCCAGTAATGCGAAAAAGTTATCTGTATGAGAAGCATACTGATAAACTCTGTAAATACATATCAAAGCATATTGATCATCTATAGTAGCTACTAGACAGTTTGTTTGACAATTACTTAGGTCGTCAACTTTCAGATTAAGATAATTTTTTGCTAAAATCACTAAGCCATCATTTTGATTAATAATATTTTGAGTAGCATGAGCACTGTATTGTGAAAGCTGAGGTACATTTGTTACTTTAGACATCCAACATTCGCTCAAAACAATGATGTCAAAATTCCGATTAAACCGTTGTAGAAGCACTACAAAATCATCGAAATTGTGGTTTAAACTCCTTATATTTTGATGTATTATAGTTAGCTGATTTATTGTGTCGTTTAAATGAAGGTTTAGGTCTTCCGGCTTATCGATGAGTGCTGCGTTGTACACTATGACATTCGAGTCAATGTCGTCTCCAATAGCTCTGTCGATCATTGTAATTATTTACGAATAAAATAAAGAATGTTTGTACAACGAAGCAGTCATCAAAGCCGAAAGGTGTATATTTAGTGATTATGTATGTGAGATGTAAATATGTGTGAAATTTGTGATTGTGAGAATGTGTGGGTGTTTGTTTGTAGAAAACATTGTAAAAGGTATATAGTAATATAAAAAAGATTAAACTGAAACTTAAATCTACGGGGGCAACCAAGATACGGTATACTAGTCAATCTAACTTGACCAAATCATGTAAATTCTGGGTCGTTTTAATAAGAACTGGTTTTGCACCATCTTCCTTTCGAAGGTAAATATTCCCATTTTTCACCCAGCAGAACTTGTAATCGTTTTTCTTAGAAAACTCACGAGCGGCGTGGAATAGCTTTCTGCATGATCCAAGTATTTGTTCAGAAACATATACGGCCTGTGATTTTCCCAGGATACCCAACTGTTTAGTATTTAGTTTGTTTTCCTTCATATTGACGTTCTTATTAAAGTTTCTCGTTGCGTGGAGTAAATCATTTTTCGTAATGACCGAAGAGAATTCGACTATTATCGGGCGAGAAGCGCGGAATTGTCCGGGAAGACGGTAGACGTCACGAAAATGTGTATCCGGTATAGTATACCCAACCACGTTCCCAATTTTACTGATTAGGTTCATAAGTGTGTCTTTGCTTTCGCCGGAGTCCATCGGAATGTTTCTTACTTCAATAGCGGCAGATCGTGATTTGTAGCTAAGATCTTGAATGTTGTTTTCCAGGTGTTTTATATACTCTGTTTGCCATTGATTTTCCTTTCTCAGCGTGTTAACTTCTTCTTTCAGCGTATCATAATTTGTTTGCAAAATTTTTAGTGCTAAGTCTATCCCTTCATTTGTTTTTTGTATGACAGTATTTTGTGCTTTTATTTCCGCTACGTCAGTGACAAGTTGCGATATCATCGTAGTTTGCTGCGCCAAGATTTTGGCAATACTCGATTCTTCACTTTTCTGTTCCATTTCAGGGGACATATCTGGCCTCGGGCGCTTATATCGGCTAGTAGAGTTTACAAAATCAGTGCGTGACACTGCGCTGATAATGTCGGTTTCCGATCTGCTAATTTGTTCTGTCTTTTGTTTTGGTGTTGTAGATGTCGGAGGAGACCGTTGAACAGACATTTACAGCTCTTAGACGATATATGTTAAAAGAAACTTGCCTTATAGCTTGGTAGAATCGTATCGTGGCCGACTTGTGGCAGTATGCGTAGCACGACTACGGCTAAGTGTACCAATGACGTCTACGTAGTCCGTAGAATAGTCTACTATTTCGTCGTAGGCGGTCACTCGCTTCGTAGTCGAATGGCACAAGCGTCGCTCCCTGATCCAACGGGTGTGGGTTCGAGCCCCGCAAAAACAAATGGATTTTTAGAATTTGAAATTTATTTGTGTATTTGTCTTAACTTACTTAGCGATTTGTAGACAAAGGAGTCCGAAGGAGAAGCTCGATCGAAATAATCAATATGGCCGCCGGCGCAAATGGAGTTATCCACAGGTTAGAGCAGGAGCCACCGATGTTGCAAAAAACAAAGCAGACCCACTAGAGCGAGCCGACCGATGTTCCAGCAAAATGGCCGCCGGGTCTTATGGGCAGCACCAGAGGAGTGACAAAGAGGGTCCGATATTTCTTCACAAAACGAAATAAATTAACTGACTGCAATCGTAGACACAAAAACGCAACCAAAATACACGTCCGCACGCGAGTGACGATGGCGACTATCACAAGATTAACAATCACATGAAACGAATAGATAAATGTAATATAGTTCACAAATGTAACTCTTTTAGCATTTACAGGTTAGTGCTTAAAAATCTATGTTGTTTGAAGAAGAACCCTTCTAGATTTCAGATGGGCAAAATCGAGAATCACTACATCAAAATCTATGCTTTTTATTTATTTGTTTAATGGTATTGGTATTTCATCAGCGTTAGTTACATTTTATAAATTCACAATAAAATACTAATAAAGCCAGTAACAGAAATACACAAAGATGAATTGACAAATTACAACAACTTATGTAAATTTAAACAATAGTGAATTAAATTATAAATTCGAAAGTGACAATATTAAAGTGATACAATGAGAAAAAAATATTTCAAAAAGAAAAAACAAAAACACTTGAGCCAGCTAAGAAAGCCAATTTGAATGTTAGATACTGTGAAAATTCAGGAATTATGGAAACCCGTAAACTTATACAAAAACAAAAATAGACAAGATGAACAAAAAAAAAAATACAATCCTAAAACCATAATTTGTATGAAAATGAGCATTTGAATGTGTGTGAGTGAGTGATTGAGACTGGGTGAGAAAGCGGGTGAGAATAAGTGTGTTTGTGTGCGAATGTGTCTGTGTGTGGAAAGATAATCTAGTTATGGATTATCATGACCTGTGTAGTTTAAGAATTTCATTTTTGAATTTGTTGCGCGGAAGGAGAAATATATCAATCGCCGAGTAGTACTTGTTGTATAAACGGGAGATGCGACACATGACCGAGTTCTTAAAGTAATTTGTGTTAGCCTGTGGAACGTTGAGCAATGCCGTGTGTCGGGTGCGGGTACGTGGCGCGCGAAGCTGCAACGCCTGCAGCAGCGCAGGGCAGTCCCGCGCACCGTGCAGCACGTCGTGAAGCAGCAGCATGTCCGCCTGCCGTCATCGGCATTCTAGGGAGTCTATTTTGTATCGGCACAACAGCTCTAAATAAGTCTTTTTATCCAGATGTTGTTTAAAGTATAGATATTTTTAAAATGTCCTTTGTATCTGTTCTAGTCTATGGATAAAAATGTATATTGTGGACACTACACAGAACTGCCGTACTCTAAAATGCTTCTTACGTAACAGCAGTACAAAATTATTAGAGTTGTTATATTTTTAAATGGCTTACATATTCTTCTGATAAACCCAATGAGTTTATATGCTCTAATACTGATAATTTCAATGTGGTTGTCGAAAATCAGTTTAGAGTCGAGAGTGACACCAAGGTCTCGTACAACGTTTACCATGGGAATAACATTGTCGCCGAATTTGTAGGAATAGTTAATTCTATTCTTTTTCCTAGAGAAAGAAATAAAGTTACATTTATCGATATTAATGGTTATTCTGTTTTTTTGATTGTAAATTAATAATGAGTCAAGATCTTCTTGGATGCGATGGCAGTAATTCAATTTTTTTATGTTTTTGTATACTTTCTTGTCGTCTGCGTATAAAATAAAGTTAAAGTTATTAAAGCATGAGCTTACATCAAACAGGTAAGCGTTGTAGAGCAAGAGTCCCAAGTGGAACCTTGTGGAACGCCAGAAGTTATTACAATAAAGTCAGACCTACAACCTGCAACCCCCTAGAACTACCACCTTCGATCTCTTTGACAGGTACGAGGTCAACCACCGATGCAAGTCACCACGTATTCCTAGGGCATATAGTTTGTGCATCAAGATTACGTGATCAACATGGTCAAAAGCTTTCTCATAGTCCGTGTAGACCACGTCAACCTGATTTCCCTGGTCCATCCCATCATTAGTGAATACCGACAGTCACTGAATAAAGTTGTGAAATAACTAGTTTTTCAAATATTGTACTTATAGTATTTAGTTTTGATATTGGTCGGCAGTGATCAAATTGTAGTTTATTTATTTATTTATTTATTAGGTCATCAACAGAGTGTAAATCTAAATAAGCATAGTATAACAAAAACAAAATTACATTCTAAATGCCACTCTAATTACAGGTGACGTCGACATCCTTAAATTATACAACTGTAACACACACTCTAAGTAATTGTAAATTATTATTCAAATTTAACTAATTTATTTATTTATAAAAAAAAATAATTTAATACAAAAATATACAATTAACAAGAGAATAGGGAGGAGGTTATCAATATAAGTTTAAAGTTATTTTAATAAAATTATTTAAATACAAAAATATGCAACAATATAAAACGATCAAGAGAACATGTGTAACGTTATAATTAATTAATAATTATAATTAATTAATTAATTAAGAAAATTTTACTAGGAAAGATCCCGGTATTCAAAGATTTTTTAAATATATATATAGAAGAAGATTGGTGGAACGTTGTCACTAACTGCACCTTTTTTAACATCCAAAAATTTTAATTGCCTTAGGACGTGTTTTACAATATGACTTATGTGTTGTTCATTTTCTGGATAATCAACAAGATAAGGTTCGTATGATCTTTCAGGTGTTATAAAAACGCTTTGAAAGTAATTATTAAAAGCAGTGCAAGATTCCGCCACTTTTTTTAACAAAATAAAACTTTTGTGGGTATCCCGCGCTTTTATCTTTCAAATCTTTTGCATAAGTCCAAAATTTTTTTGGATCATGTTTAATTGAGGTTTCTACATGACTTATATACGCTTCGAAACATTTGCTTTGTAGATACTTTTGACGTGCTCACAATATTTTAAACTCATCGTAATCGCGTGTGTTATGATATCGTTTCCATCGATGATGTGACTTTTCTTTTTCTTTAATAACGTTCAATAGAGCTGGGGTGAACCAAATAGGGTATACACGGGACGATTTAAACGTCTTAGTTGGAACAAACTCAGAAATACAATCATAAATTTTTGAATAATATATACCTAACGCCTCGTCCACGTCTTTGTTAGATAAAATGGAAGACCAAGGGATACTTCTCAAGAAACTGTTTATCTTAACATAATCAGCTTTGTGGAAGTTCTTTTTACTGTGAGGCAGTTCATTTAAAATGGGAGTGATTATGTCGGAGGCATTTATTTCTAACGGAGGATGATATTTACCTGGTGACACGAGCGGATTTTTGCATTGATTTAGGTCAATAGCAAAATCGGTGAAAATTAAGTCCAGTGTATTTCCACAGATGTTTTTTTCAATATTGTGTTGCGTGAATCCCATAAGACTATCGACCCACAAATTTGCGCACTGCTGCAGCTCAACAGAGCCCCGCCTATGAAATGTTGCTCGCGACGAGGACCAGTTTATGTTTGAGAGATTAAAGTCAGTAAAGTTGAAGCACATCAGATTTTATGGACATCAGCGACATAGTTGGTATTGTAGTCAGTAATTTAGGTTCGATTTCTTCGAATTATATAAGTTTTTTGGTAATAAATGTTGGTTATCGTTTGGTGATCTGACAGGAACTAGGGACTTTGTATTTGATCTGAGGGGGGCCTATCGATTGTGGGGCCCTGGGCACTTGCCCAAAGTGCCCACTGGGAAAAAGGGGTCTGTTATTAGGTCTTTACCTATGAAATTGCCGTTTTTCACGAAATAAATAAAGCGTAATTTTTTTATATATTTTTTATTTCTATTAATCAAAATAATCACCCATGCAATCAATGCATCTTTACCAACGCATTGGTAGCTTATTGATGCCTTTCTTGAAGAAATCAGCTGGACGGGAGGCAACAAATTCTTCAAAGGCATTTTGTACTGCCTCTCGGGTATAGAATTTTTTTCCCGCCAAGAAGTTATCCAAATTGTGGAAAAAGTAGAAGTCTGAAGTAGAAGTCTGTAGGCGCAAGGTCTGGTGAGTACGGCGGATGACGGAGAACTTCCAACCTCAACTCTTGTAGCTTGGAGACCGTCTGCTGTGCAGTATGAGGTCGCGCGTTGTCGTGCATGAGCAGTGGAGCCGAACGATTGACCAAAGCTGGTTGGACACGTGCGAGCTTCTCCATCATTGTGTTCAGTTCTTCACAGTACACCTCTGCAGTAATGCTTGTCCCGTTTGGCAAGAAGCTGTGATGAATTACACCCGCGTTAGACCACCAAACAGTGACCATCACTTTTCTAGGGGTAAGTTTTCGTTTAGGGCATTGTTTGGGTGCTGTACCAGGGTCCAACCAACTTGCTGAGCGCTTACGATTGTCAAACAGGATCCATTTCTCGTCACAAGTAACAATGCGGTTAAGAATTCCTTCATTTGTATGCCTGCTGAGCAGTGCAAGGCACGTCTCCACGCGTACTTCGCGCTGGCGGTCATTGAGTTCGTGGGGTACCCATTTGTCAAGCTTTTTTACCTTGCCAATTTGACGCAAATGGACCAATATTGTTTTGATGCTAACGTCGAAAGCTTCTGCTAATTCAGCCGTGGATTGAGTTTCATCAGCTTCCACAATTGCCTTTAATTCGTCATTGTCGACCAAAGTTTTCGGACGACCACGGGGTTCATTTTTCAGGTCAAAATTTCCAGAACGGAAGCGGGTAAACCAATAACGGGTGGTGCGTTCGTTTGTAGTGTTCGCTCCGTAAACGTTGTTGATGTTGCGTGCCGCTTGTGCCACTTTGCTGCCACGACGGTACTCATACTCCATAATTACTCGAATTTTTAACTTATCCATGATGACGAAAAATGTTCGGATGCGTAGAAAACAAAACACTAACTATTAAACAAATGACGACTTTAGAAAAAGAATTCTATGTTTGTCAAATAAAATTAATTTGAAATTAGAATTATCAGTCAAAAAAAAAATATTTTCATTTGAAATGGCCAGTACGGCAAAACGGCAGTTTCATAGGTAAAGACCTATTATTTTTGTATAAATGACTGTTTGTTTCTTTTTAAAATAAAATACAGCTTTTTAAAATAAAATGTAAAGGACAGCGCTAGCTCTAGTTGTTTTAGTTGTCCCAGCACCACAGGAAGTGATGTAAAAATACAAATCGGCAATCATAATAAAAATAGTATGGTTATTTCCTTCAACGACGCTTCCTGCACGCTTTTGTATATTATGTTCACCCGGGAGATTGTTACCAAAAGTCGTTATGGCTAAATATAAAATAGAAAGAAATGTTTTAAATTAAGTTGTAACTTTTTCCCTGTCCTTTGTTATTTCCAGACATTCCAGAAACTAGCATTTCTCTAATCTTCATCTAATGCAACAAAGCACTTGCATTAGACTCTCGCAGTTACTTAAACTATATATAACGAATGCTTACCACAATCGTTATTTTTTGTACTTATAGTTCCAGATAATTCGGCAATGTTGCAGACGCCACAATCACAAAAATAACCGGAAATTTTGCAAAGCCGGAAAACAAGCATGCGACCTCAACATATTACACCCATATGCATCAAGTTCTTAATTTATTTATTGCAAGCTACTAAAGCTTGGTGTAAGTTAGAATGGCCTTTGTTTCACTGCTTACTGTTTCCCGTAAATCGGAATATAACTACATCAATGTAATTCAGACTGGATTACCAGCCCATGTCAGATCTTGACTGGATAAAATCAACTACCACAATTAATTTCAAATATAAGGTTCGTACGTACATGCAGTTACTCGAATAAGCATTTAATTACAATAAATAATTAAATATAATATTTTTTATATACAGCAACACGCCAAAGCTGGGTGACAGAACTTTTGGACTTTTACATTTATTTATCAACTTACTTACCTGCGCACTCATGAAATAACGCGATATCTATGAACATACGTACGATTTTTTCGAAAGATTTCTTTTCCACTTTTAGTATTGTATTAAGAGTACAACAAATGCGATTCTCAATATCAGAGTATTTTAAATATGTATTGGAAAGGGGTAATCTGATTGAAAGAACAATGTGTGAAATGTGTTAACTTCTTAAATCGCGCGCGGGCGGTGTTTACGGCCCACGCCTGCATTATTCATGGCGCGGTGTCGCCGGCTGGGGTTACAGCCCTCGACTGTTACATGCCTTTAATAAAGCAGTGCTTGCGCACCGCGAGAAAAGGAGTCTCGGTCTGCGTGCGTTCTCGAGCGCACGTCGATCGCAGACGCCTTCCCGCTCTTTTAGCCCCCGCGCTAATTGAGCACCCAAATTTCATTGGTTGTTGTCGTAATATATGATTTCATAGTTGTATACCGTATTAGGTTTCTAACGCCGTTTTCACGGCGGACAGTGGCTCGTTAACCGTACTTCTAATAAGTTTCTAACGCCGTTTTCACGGCGAATAGTGGCTTGTTAACCGTACTTCGTGGAACGTGAGCTTCGTCGACGGGAATTCGTTGTTCCAGGACTTCAAGTGCCGTGTTCGAGTAAGTTATCCGCGTCGTTCTCAACCGCCCTACTGCGTGTAGGGTGGTTTAAGGAAGTTAGTCATCGTTGTTAGGTTCATATATTGTCCCTCCCCAACCCCTCCGCAATGGCTTCCCTAAGCTCTGATGAGATTAGGAAGAAGTTAGTTGATAGTACCGGTGCTGAAGGCATATATATAAATGCTGACAAGTTCCGTTTCTTAGATTCTCTCATCCCTCATTTCATGACGATAATGTCCACAATGGCCCCTCAGGCCACCCCAGTTCCCCAGACCCCTCAGGTCTTAGGCCCTCCCGCGTCCCCTTCCTCCAGTGACATGGAGTGCGAAGTAGACGCCCCTCTGCGCCGCAAGCGCGCACCCGCGACTGAGTCATCCTCGGACGCCACCCCAACTGGCCCTGAGCCTCCCTCTTTCACCCTTGTTAAGAAGCGCTCTAAGAAGCGCTCAAAACAAGACCCGGCGCCCTCCACGCCCGTCCCTATACCCCCTGCGGCGTCTTCAACGCCAGCTGCCCCGGTGTCTTCAACACCCGCTCCGGCCCCAACTTTGTCAAGGCCAAGGTCCCACCACCCGTTTTCCTTCGGGAAAAGGGTAAATGGACTGAGGTCTCGACACTGTGCAATGAGCACAAGATCCTTTACACCCGAGCGGTAAACTCGGGTGAATCTATTAAAATCACTGTCTCGTCGATAGACGGTTTCCGAGTTTTGACTAAGCTCCTCACCGATAAGCAATATGCTTATCACACTTATGCTCTGTCAGAAGAGCGTAAGATCAGAGCGGTACTCAGGGGAATCCCGTTCGAATTATCGAACGAGGCCATCCTGGAGGATCTGCAGTCCCAAGGCTTCCCGGCACTCGCGGTGCATAAAATGCACAGCAAGTACGGGAGGCAACACCCTCTCGCTTTGGTGATTCTCGCCAACGTCCCCAAGTCCAGTGAGATCCTGAAAGGGGTTAGCTCTATTTGCGGCCTCTCTGGGATCTCAATCGAGGCGCCTCATCGCCGCGGTCATCCCGGCCAGTGCCATCGGTGCCAATTGTACGGGCACGCGGCAGCCAACTGCCGCGCACCGCCCAGGTGCGTCAAGTGCCTGGTCCCGCACTTCACTAAGGAGTGCAATCGCACTCCTGAAACTCCCTCTCCTCCCGATTGCGTGCTTTGTGGCCAGTCCGGCCACACCGCAAATTACAAGGGCTGCCCTCGTGCACCCCGTTGTATGCGCTCCAATTTCAAAAGGGCGGCGCCCAAACAGGCCCCGCGCCTTTCTCAAGAAAACTTTCCGCCGCTGCGTAGCCGGGTTCCTCCGGCTTCTAAGCCTACACAGCCCAGGCCTGCCCCAGAAAACTGGAGGCAGCGCCCCACATCGAATCCCATCCCGGCTCCTCGCCCATACAAACCCACTCCTCAATCCTCCGTAGCAGACGATATGCGTATCGTCTGCGACGCTATAAAAAATGTCGATGTTAGTGAAATCGCAGTCTTAGCCCGTAAACTTAGGGCTTCACGTACTCCGACAGAGCGTTTGCTAGCTCTGGCGGAGCATAGTTCCCTTCTCAATTCATTGTAGGTTCATTTAAATGAATTGATCCCTAAATCATGCTTCGGCCAACCTCTGCCCAGCCCCGGCTTCACCGGAGGCTGCCCAGAACGGCCACCAACTCATGTCCCTTTGAGCACCTTCAGTGCAACTTTCACTACAGGCGGAAGACCCGCTAGCGGGTCTCCGCCAGCGCGCCCAACTTCCCGACGGGTGTCGCTTCCGATGAAGGCTAAAGGTATACGCTTACTACAGCCAACAGGTGGTTTTTAGTGGGTAGGTGCCATTCTGGTGAGTCCCACATAACCCCCCCGCAGAGGAATTTACCTGCGGGCGGGTATGCATGACGCATCTTCCACCTCCCTCCCGTGAGGGAGCCTCGGCAGCAAAAAAAAAAAAAAACGCGAGAAAAGGCTAATTATATGTTTTGGAGGTTTTTAGATGATTAGAAGATCAATTACATTCAGAAGATAAATAAATTACAACGATGTGTTTAAATTGTACTGCCATGGCAGTCACTATTTAGCCGGTAAACTGAATTATAGGTCTTCTAAAAACAGAATTGATTATAAAAAACAAAGTCAACATTTTTTAAATAAGTAATTACAAATGCCATGGCCAAAATATTTAAATTCGTTTCCTAAATTGTAGTTTGTTTCAAAGAATATAATAAGAACTAAAGGCGAACAGTTTTCAACAGAGATAGACTCGGGGACTTGTTGTTGTCTCACTCGTTGGCTCATCAAAACATAGCTGTATGCTAAGGTTTTCGTAGCAAACCAAAATTTAATTTAGATAATTTTTTTATCCTCAATTTGTTTTTAGGCGTTGTTTTTTTATTTGTAGTGTATTTAAACTCTTTCTACTATTAATATTTGTTAAAATATACTCTCATGTATATTTTGGGATCATAGACATCTTGTAAGTTTTATTCTTTTAAGCTGGTTGTGTATGTTGTGTAACTAAATTCTCGTGGTAGCGTCGGGTGACGGGTCGCTCACTTCCCTCTAATATGGCTGAGGAGGGTGATGGCTTGATCCCGCGTTAAATCGTGAA
The DNA here is from genome assembly GCA_923062675.1 of Marasmarcha lunaedactyla. Classification (NCBI taxonomy): domain Eukaryota; kingdom Metazoa; phylum Arthropoda; class Insecta; order Lepidoptera; family Pterophoridae; genus Marasmarcha; species Marasmarcha lunaedactyla. Next base: position 28,617,492 of record OV281346.1, read on the forward strand.
CGGGTGAAATTCGCGAAGTGTCGTCGTTTTGATAGTTTGTGGGGATGGAGACTTGTCGAGCTAATGGATGAAGATAAAAATTAAGTTTCATATATATAAGAGACCATTTTATTAATAAAACGATTGAAGATTCTTGCCAGTTCTTTGTCACAAAGGTCTTTTGAAACTGGTGGTAGAGCCATTGTTTATACATATATAGTCAAATAGAATGAGAGATTGTCTATTTGGAATAAAGATTCAATTCATTCAATTCAGTAAACTAATAATTTAAGTGGAAAGCAAAATTATTATTTAAGTTTACTGCCGCGAGCACAACGACCTACCTGTTATTTTAGAGAGGCAATGATTTGTTTTGTTTTTTTATATGAAATCAATTAACCCTTGAACTATTTTACGAAATTTACAAATTACTTTGCCATTAATTAGCTACATCCAAGATAGGCTGTACGGATAATGTATACATAGTTTATTTAGAAATTTCGCGGGATAAGAGCTGCGGAATATATCATTGGAATCAGCGTTTTATTCTCTATCGAATGGTATACTTGTTAGTCTAGTATGGAGTCTGCAGTAAGTCACCTGCGAGGAACCGACCGCTCTCGTCGTCAACATCTTCAGACAGATGGTAGCCAGTGAAGCATCGCTACCCCACCAGCTACACTGATTTATCGCATTTTTGTAAGGCCCTGTCTTAAAGCTTTAATATATTGTATCCTTCGAACTCTTTAATTAATAAATGTTAATAATTATGTTCGAAATTTGGTAATTTGAATATCTATGTTAAAAAATATGCTTTGACTGAAACAAACTGCTATACCATACCACATACTACCCATTTCAATGTGTAGATTGTGTACTATTGTGTATCCGAGAAAGGTCAATTATGTTTTTTTTTAATCCTAGCTTTTTCAAGCGGCAGCTTCCGTTTTTTCAGAGGAATATAATTTACTACAAGTACGTGGCTTCGCTCCCGTATCCCACGGGAATAGTGCTTTCTTTTGGACGAAAAGTTCTTGTCCTTTTTCTGTGCGCCCAACAAAATCTACTCAAAATAGCGTTACAACCTTTTGCTTAGCTAAGCCGCGCAGATGATGTAATGAAACATTTTTTTACAAAAATGATTAAATGTTATTTAAGATAAAGATCGACAAAAAAAGTATTTCTTATGATACTTGAAGGCATATTCCTTGTGCTTTCTAAATTTAAACCATCTCCATTTATTTGTTTTATCAAATGAAACGAAATATAGAATTATATTGCTGCATAACTTATTGCAAAGATAATGAAAGCTTAGAACCTACAATCGTATTTGATCGGCTCGCTATTTTCATAAACATATAAAAAAATTAATGTTCGGAGGAAAAGTATAACATCGTTGTGGCTGCGGCCGCGCACGCAGGCCACGGCTTCTTGTGCGCTTGCGTGCGCCGCACATTATGCTCTTCATGTAGTTTGAAATTCTATATATTTTGAAAAATAAGTATTATAGAAGAACGTACAGTTTAAAAAATTGCAAACAAAGCTTTTTCGGCCCCATATGTTTTTGCCTATTGCCTATGTAATGTCAAAACACTTCATCGTCAAAATAAAGACACAACTTTAATGAATACTAATAAATCAAGTCAATCTGCGAACTTCCCAGTTTTTCCTCGAGGCGGTGAAAAATCCCGGCAGTTAGACACACAATGGCGTACAATAAAATACAAAAGAACTCAACAAATTAATGTTGCATCGTAGTAACACACCGCGCGCCGAGCTCGCCCCGGCCTGAGCGTCGTTCACACTCGGTGCTAAAATGTTACCTTTACTACTACGAAAGCTGTTTAGACGAAGCTATAAATTCGCCTCATGTTATCTTCAACTGCTCAAAATAATTTGAATGCACAGGAACTCACTAGTTAAGGATGTATAATTTTATATTGACATCAATTTTTTTTTGTTTTCATAAGTAAAAAATTGTTCGTAAATAGAGTTCTCGTTTAGCTGAACGGCAGACTCAAATATATTAACTTAATGCATTTTGTATTAAAATGTAACGTTAGCTATACAGGGTGAATCTCTGTAATGTGCACATATTAAAATGGGGGAAACTAGAACGAATTTTATCGACAGAAAAGAATTAAAAAAATATAAAAAAATTTTTTGTTGGAGTTATGACTTTTGTATTTCTTTACAATGAATAAATGCTTTGATTTTCATGAAATCTGTTTTTTTAATCACAGTCGAACGATGTATAAAAAATGGTCTCTACCTGAGTTAGGTATGATTCATGCGGCCGCGAAAGACCCGTAATGAGTGTTTTTGTTTAACGGCCTGCAGCAAATGTTATGTTTGAGCTAGAAGAATGTTTTTTTTAGTATTCGAAAGCCAATACGATATAAAATTAGATGAAATAATAATAAAATGATAAATATATGAGATCTTTTTGAGAAAATCGTCAGTTTCCTAAAAATTAACACAAAAAAATCATTTTTTTTCCAAAAAAATGTTTATTTTTCATGTGAAGATAAATTTTATAGGTATCTTTTGAACACGATAGGCTATTTAGTTCAAAAGTAATAGCAATTTATTTACATAGCTTCAAATTTCCCGAATGAAAAATTAAAAACATCATACTCCTACAAATTTTTTTTAAATTCTTTTCTGTCGATAAGATTTGGTCTAGTTTCCCCCATTGTAATATGTGCACATTATAAAGATTCACCCTGTATAAACTTCAAAGTGTTGCTCAAAGGTTTTTGTTCATGCTTGTGTGTGTTAAGGTCAACACCAGTTGTAAAATTCGTTTATAGCATCTCAAACTTGTTTTTTTACTTTAATTGCTAGTGTATGATTTGATCCGTAAAATTAAGGGAAAAAGCAATTATTTCCAAGTCACAAATCAACAATACCTTCTCATTAGCTAAGTTAGTAGTATGTTCATGCTTTTACACTACTTAACTTTTATATCTGCAGAGCGTCTGGGCAGCTTGCACGTGCCTCTACGTAGAACCATGTTTATTTTTAGAAGTTGGTATTACAATTTCCTTGAAACGTTTTCGCTCAAATACACGTACATTTTCCGAGTAGAATTAGTATTTGTTATCCTGAAATAATAATAATCTGGTTACTATTCATATTTCAACATATAAATCCAAATTATTAGGGCTATAGATTACATTAGTCTGTTCTGTTTCACGGAGAATTGCTATGTTTATCAGCTGAAAGACCATAACGGACGTAAACGTCCAAGGGATCCTGTGCGAATATTTCAATAGTATGTGTCAATCCTGACCTGCGTATGAAGCCTGGTGGACTACAATTAGCCTTGAACCACTTCTCTTGTCAGGTGAGGTAGGTAGAGGTCCTTGCAGTGAGATAATTGCGGCTGCAGTAGACTTCCTTAGGCGAGAGTCGCCCGCTGGAGGCCGACAGCGTGCTTAAGTACTGCGGCGGATTTTTTCACTTTCTATGTAGTGTTGGAACACAGACAAACTGCGCTTGAACAATCATAACTGCTTATAATTTCTACACAAATTTATTTCATTTAATGTGATTATCAAGGTACTGAAACTGTTGGATAGTTCGCCTCATATTCATTAGGTTGGTTTCTATCCCTCGGTTTATTTGGCGTGCGCGTGATGTATTATGACAAATAGCGATGGAATCCAAATGATAAGGAAAATGCGAAAAATACCTTTCTTTATTTTGTCTGCTTGTTCTTAAGACTATCGAGTGATGTACATCACTCGTCCGATAAAAATCAACTTTCGGGGTATGGCAAATATATAATTTTAGCAGATACGGATCATAAGCGTTGTTAATAAAGTCTGACTAATGACGAACACACCAATGTGACGGCAGTATCCCCACGCTGCACTCAGCACGCGGCGGAGTGACGACAGTATCCCCACGCTGCAGTCAGCACGCGGCGGAGTGACGACAGTATCCCCACGCTGCACTCAGCACGCGGCGGAGTGACGAAAGTATCCCCACTCTGCACTCAGCACGCGGCGGAGTGACGACAGTATCCCCACGCTGCACTCAGCACGCGGCGGAGTGACGACACGGAGCGGGACACAACGTGGGGATACTGCACTTAGCACGCTGTCACGTTATAAAAATAAAATTAATAAAATAAAATTGGTTTCTCTATGCATTTTTCAAACATTTCGTATAAGGCATTTTTATAAATTTAGTATATAAAAGTAAAATAAAGCAGTGTAAAAGTGGTTTAGGTGGGTAAACAGATATTCACACATCGTGCTCTACAGCACGCGAGGCGAGTTGCTTCATTATTCACGCGCATTGTGTTCCCGCAGCGGAGGGTCTCTGTGTACTATCCGCCGCCATTGTGCTGTGTTTTTGCTCATCGTGCTACAAACGAGAGATGTTCAGCTCGGGAGATTTAGGGAGATTATATTATACAGTACGAGCTCGACGATCTGTGAGAGAAAGTTGCTTAAATCGTTTTATACAAAGTTTTAATTTGTTAAGTTTATCAGCAAATGCAATTTTTTGTAAAATTAGCTTTTGATATTTTGAATGTATATATAATGTTGTATAAACTTAAGTTTATATATGGGATGCCATCGCTTGCGATTTGACCATTTCCAATAGCTATTGCTTTTTCTTGTTCTCCTACTTTTTTTATTTCTCTAGCCAACTGGTCTTTCCACACATCATTCAGGCAATTTTCTATTTTTCTAAATTTATGGGCACTCATTGTTGGGATATCCATTACATTAGTCAAATGGAAAGCTTGGGTATAATAACCTCCCCCTGTAACAGTTCCCCGTACAAAAGATGTATTTAATTTGTCACCACCACCACTGACATTGGCCTCATAAAATTTTGTATCACACATGCTACACTGAAAAATAATAGTGCTGACAAATCCTGATCGCTCCTCAGAAACAAACTCGTTGCTACTGCTTATACACGATTGTCTATGTTTTTGAAGAGCAAATGCCCAGTGAAGAATGTGTTGTATATCTACAATTCGGTTTCCACACAGACCATATAACGATAATATACTCTCAACAGCGCAATCAATTATAGGTTCTTCTAATCACACAGAGCCTCTGGTGCATTACATTCACGCAAACACTTGACGTGATTTAAATTTAATTTAAAGTCCTTGGGATGCGCAATAACGTGCTGGCTGACGAACAGATGCGAAGTACTAATATATTTTTTAAGGCATGTCACACAGTATTCGACATTATTCTATGACGAGTGAGTGGCGTAGTGGTAGTAGGCCTGCCTCACACGCCGGAGGTCCCAGGCTCGAGCCTGGCCGGGGCATTCATTTGTGCGATGAATATAGATGTTTGTTCTCGGGTCATTGTTGTTTGTATTTATATATGTATTTTTATTCTGGATTTCCCCCCCCCCCCCCCCCCCCCAGTTCCATGTATGGTCATCCATAACACGAGCTCTGCTTACTTTGGGGCCAAACAATTAGTGTGTCTGTCTGGGGATTTATTATTATATTTTATTTATTTATTAGACAACGGAAAAAGTTATACTGACAACATGTTGTTTATATATATCAACTAAACAAACATATAATAAGTGGCGCAAGTAGCAATTAACATAATATTTTAAGCACATTACAATAACTTGCCGTCAGTTCTCCAAAACAAAAGTCTGGTTTCAGCGGTATTTGTTGACTAAACCAACCGGGCAGAAGATATTTCCGAAATTTATATTCAACTTTAGTGCTAGCAAATAAAGCTTAGATTTAATTGAGAAAACTTCACAAAGGCGAGGGTACAATGGTAGAGAAAATTTAAAGGTGTCAGGCAAATGTGGTGATTAGCCAAAAACGCGGGAGTTATGACAGGAGCAGCGTCCGGCGGCGGCATATGGCCACGTGTTCAAAGAGGTTATAAACGCTCTGTCGTTTATACAACAGTCCAGGGATTTTGAGTTATACGGATAATTGTTTCGGAACAATTTGATATCCTGCCGAAAGTAATAAAATAAAGTGCGTTATTTGTTTAAAATAAGTTTATCATCTCACAAATTTTAAGGACTTCTATTTTATGTTTCTTTATTTTAAAAGGTATGGTACTAAAAAAATTGTCAAACTGCAAATGTGTAAGTATTGTAATACATAGATGAAAGAAATATTTCGACGCTACAAGGGTGTATCTTAACTGCTATTTATAGTTTCTGTCATGCATTGTTATGCAGTACCGTGTTTTATTTTGGCGTCATAAACAAAGCTTTTAAGAATAATAGTTTGCGAGAATCACAAAACAGGAATAAACTTACTCGTTCAGAATAACGTTAAAAAAACCCTTTGTTTTCAGTTCTTGAATGGAAATCGTGTCATGCTATACGAAGCATATGCACAGAATATTTTAAAAGTGCCCATTGAGCAGCACCAACTTCGCAACTGCAGAATTTCATTGGTAATTTAACTAAAAGGAACTTACATATTCTCATAGAAACCATCGCTTTATTGTTTTTAATTGCAGAAGAGTTAAGTTTTTAATGCGCGCAGCTTAACGAGCACCCGGCTGGCGGCGCGCGAGGCGACTGCAACTTCTTTATTGCAAGTATGCCGATTATACTGCAGATTTGAAAGCTTATTACAAATTCTTTTTAAATTAATGACTACTTGAGAAACGTCATCGAAAATCACCCAAACATTGTTTGAAAGCCAACATTGCTTGGGTTTGCGGCTACTGGAACTCGTAATTACTTTACGGCATTAAGTAAGTTTAATTTTTTTGCAATGATGTAAAAATACGATCTTATTAATGTTAAGAAACTTTTAAATTCCTTATATTATATTAATAATAACCATCTACAAGTACTTAGCGACAGGATGAGTTTATTTTTTCACTAACCTCAAGGTTTCAAGAAGCCAAAGTTGCCGCGCACCTGAACCTCAGATCTCGAGTTTTACCAAAGTATTATAGTAAAGGATATCCTTGAGACCTCTCAAACTAGTTTAAGTGACGTATTGGGGTTGTATTTATAGGTATACAGTTAGCAAACTTTGTGTGACCATTTCCAGTTCTTTATCCTTAAACGTACTGATTCCTAATCTAATAAAAACTTATTTAAGGCAAAAACTTTGAACTCAATTGAGGTTTTTTACGCGTTTTCCACTGTTAATCGCTTATTACTTCTACTTACGCTTTAACAAGGCTTTAACTTTAGACAAGGTGGTCTAACTTCTCCTACGCTGTTCAATATTTATGTGAACCAACTGATTGTGGAGCTCGGAAACACCAATGTCGGATGTTACATAGATGGGAAAATCATAAACAATATCAACTACGCGGATGACATGGTGTTGTTGAGCCCTTCAATTAGTGCTATGAGAAAGCTCGTACGACTGTGCGAATCCTATGCTGTAGAGCACGGCCTAGCATATAACGTAAAAAAGTGCGAACTACTTATCTTTCTTATCTACTTATGTTGTTGATCTGCACTAAGAGTCATTTTATTAATGTATGATTGTAATATATAAGTGTAAGATTGTTAATTGTCCCAAATAAATAAATAAATAAATCTTTCGTGCAAAAGGTAAACTACCACTACATGTACCTGATATAATACTCAACAAAGCAACAATTAAGAGAGTAAATAAATTTAAATACCTAGGACATGTAATTACTGAAAACTTGGATGACGATGATGACATCGAGAGGGAACGTAGAGCTCTAGCTGTGCGCACAAATATGTTGGCGCGGAGGTTTGCACGGTGCACAGATAAAGTGAAAATAACTCTATTTAGAGCTTACTGTCAAACTTTGTACACGTGCAACCTCTGGGAAACATTCACGAAAAAAGCGTATGGAGCTCTTCGTGTCCAATATAATAATGGTTTCAGAGTGATGTTGGGACTACCGCGATTTTGCAGCGCATCGACTATGTTCGCTGAAGCAAGGGTCGATGACTTTTATGGCATCTTAAGGAAGAGGATTGCTTCCCTAAAATTTCGAATCTGTAATAGTCCTAACAGCATTCTACAAGTATTGTACGGGAAAGCGGACAGTACGATCTATAAATACTGGAATGATGTGCATAGAAGAAGGAATGCATAAATAAATTGTATTGTATGTATTGTTTATATTTGTAATTATAAAAAAAAATGTGTAAATATAATCTGTTTTCTCTACTAACATAGCTCATAAGAAATGTATAACTAAAAAAATATGGATCGATGGTCTGAAAAAAACGATTATTGTTATTATTATTATTATTATTTAAAAATCGTGTGAATTAATTTTAATTAAAAATACCGGAAAGTCCTTAAATTATATCTCAGTAAATTAACATTAAGAAAATAAGAAGCTCACACCGTTTACAAAGCACAACAAACACGCAATTAAACTTTCACATATAAATCATGAGTTTCGATGAAGTTATGGTTCTCGCATGTTTCCTGGAACTGCGGAGCGACACGCGAGCAACCCACGAACCAACTCAAGCGAACGATCCTTCGCCAAGCACAGATCTCACTGAAGCTCACTTTGTTTAATTTGCAAAAATTTAATAGAAACTTAGTGGGTACATTCAAATTCTAATTCAATTGTTTATTTTTCAACATTGACAATTACTTGTTCTTGTTGACGTCAGATAAAGCATGACTCTACCATCAGTTCGGTAAACCCTCCTAAAGAAGACCTAAGAAGAAAATTAACAGGTATCATTTTTTTAAAACAAATTTACAATACCTCTTTTGTCTATACAAAATAGTTATTATATGCATCAGTTAGCTCGGCAAGTCTCCGTCCCCCCAAACTATCCAAACGACGAACATCCTCAGACAGCACACTTTCACAGGGTTAACACGGGACCCAGCCATCGCCCTCGTGAACAATATCTGAGGGAAGTGGGAAGGGAATACACAGACCCGATCTGCGTCCGGCCCCGTTCGGACGTGTTGACGGTCGCTCCCGGCTGCCGAGTCACGATTGTTGTCTCACGACTTTTCTCGTAACAATACTCAAACGCCATTCCTGCCGCGCTCTCGAGTGTAGCCCCAGACCCGCTCTGCGTCCGACCCCGTTCGAACGTGTTCGCGGTCGCACCAGCTGCTGAGTCACGATTGTCATTTCACGACGACAATTCGTAGCAATACTCAAATGCTGAGATTCGTATAATATCTCGCTTCGTCCCAGACCACTTGAGATAAGCCTCTTGTGACTCTTGTAGCACTTCTGTGCACCCTCGAATAAATACTTCACCTCGGTGGGAGCAGCAACAACAGAGTCGAGCTTACTTACGTCGGTATCCGACGTTCGTTCGCAAGGTTCGGCTGACTTTTCTGGCTACGTACTTGACGCTGGGCACTTGTTACGTTAGTTAGAGACTCGCTCTGCCGCCGGTTTCGGCCGGCCGTAACGTTGTCAATCCCGCATTTTCAGTGCAACCCAACTTCGCGAATGATTCACGTCGCGAAGCCGTCAGGTTGACGAACGGTTTTTGTTGCCAATTTATTCACAACACACTCCGTAGTAGACCCCCGTGTTGATCAAGGTGATACTTAACGGTGACAACTAAGCATGATAGCGTTGACCCGGTGCGCTTCCAAAGCCCTTCAGGCCTTGGAGAAACCGGCAGACCAGATCCCGGTACAGGGGCCTTTCTTCCCGATGGTGAAAATTAGTGGTTGTCCAATAGGGGCAACACTTCGCATTCGTCCCCAACCCCCTACCGCTGGTAGGGAGGTTAGCCGCTAGGGTTTGCTAGGTTTGTTAGGAACTTAGGTATTTCCCTCCCCATCATGTAACCTTCGCAAAGCGTGGTAAACTTTGCGAAGGCGTTCGCCCAGGTGCTCACTGCGTCTGGTATCCCCCATTCCAGATGAGGTCTACACGCATGCCTTATCAGAGCTCAACGCGTCCCCGACCTCTCAGGCCCCAATCCCGACCTCTCAGGCCCCAATCCCGACCTCTCAGGCCACTAACGCCCAGACAACTCAGGTCTGTGGCAAGATTTGTTATTTATTATTAGGAAGTTAAAATATTCTATATTAAAAATTTTAAATTGAAATATTGTGCAAATAAAATATAGGTATATCTCTTAGTTTATAAACGCATATTATATCTATCCATATAAATATATATTACATAAATAAATAGCCATCAATAATATTATATACTTAAACGATAAATAATTTAATATACAAAAGCAACGTCAACTATCTACTAATAATATTAATAAATAATAATCCATTATATTGCAATTCAACGTTCAAACTTCCTCGCGTAAATACATTTTTTATTAGTAGATAGTTGCACGGCGCGTACGCGCAAAACCGGTCTAGCGGGGGCTGCGCTGGCGGCCGGTGGCCGCGTGCGCCTCCTATGACCGTCGCGCGCCAGTCGATTTTCAATGCTCACGCATACTTCATACATTTCTCGGCTATCCATCGGAGCCCTAATTGCTTACGCGCTTTCATAATTTTTATTAGTTTTAATTTTATGTCCTTTTCTCTTCGTCTTCCTGTCTTAAACTATTTCTTCTCCTTCTTTATAAACTTTTGTGCTGTGTAAACTATTGTTATATTTAAACTATAATTAAACTGACAGTAAAAGTTCAAAAAAAGGTTTTTATTTATTTGGACCACTTAAAACTACAGGTCTACAGCTCTCCTGCGTCTCCCGTGCCAACTGAAATGGACTGTGTATCGGACACATCCTCTCGCACGTCGCGCCGTAAGCGTACCGCTCCCGGGAGCGGCTCGGAATCCGCGTCTGATGTGTCATCGGACGCCGCCACCTTAACTGGCTCTCCTAAGCCCGCATTCACCCTAGTTTCAAAACGCTCCATGAAGCGTTCCAAGCATGTTGCGGTCTCTTCTACACCCGCCCCCGCGTCGTTAATGTCACTGCAAATGACCGCGACCCCGTCGGCTCCATCCAAGTCAGCAACACGCTGCGCTCCCATCCAATCTAAACCTCAGCTCCTTCTGCTCGTCTTCTTTTGCGAAAAAGCGCGCTGGTCCGCGGTTTTAGCTTGTACAAAGACCACAAAATTAGTTAAAGCGGCTAACGCAGGTGAATCCATTAAAATCCAAGTCACGACTATCGACGACTTCCAAGCGTTCACTAGGCTTTTGTCAGTCAAACAAATCGCATACCACACCTACGCCCTCCCGGAGGAGCGTAAGATCCACGCGTCCGGGCGTCCTGTTCGAACTCGGTAACGACGACATTCTCGAGGACCTTAAGTCCCAGGGCTTCTCGGCCGAAGCCGTGCACAAGATGCACTTCAACTGCGGTAGCATTGCCCACTCGCGTTAGTCATCCTGTCCAACACTCCCAACTCAAGGAAGATTTTCAGAGAGGCTCGCACTATCTGCGGACTCTCAAATATCTCCATCGAGTGTCCCAACCCTCGCGGGCACCCTGGGAAATGCCACCGTTTCCAGCTTTACGGCCACGCAGCGGGTTATTGCTCAGCCCCTCACAGGTGCGTAAAGTGCCTAGATCCCCACAATATGAAGGAGTGCACTCGCACCCCCGACTCCACTTCCCCCCTGCATGTGTGCATCCCCAAACTACAGAAGTTGTCCGCGCTCCACGCTCCACTGCTAAGTGGACCGCATCTAAACCGACGCAGCCGCTCACTACCGCCAACTTTCCGCCGCTTTGCAACCGGGCTCCTCTGGAAACAAAGCCCGTGCAGCCGACGAGACAGCGTCCGGCCGCTCCACCATCCCATCCTATCCCAGCTCCCGTAACTCCCGTAGGACCGCGTCCCGCTCCGTCGTCTTCACCTCAGTCCTCGTTGGCTGAGCAACATTAGGGAAAACTCCGTACTCGCACGCAAACTGCAAAACGCCCGCTCTCCTCAAGAGCGTCTATTCGCGTTGGCCGAGCATCACTCGCTACTTAGTTCCTTTTAAATTAAATATATAGTATAAATTCTTTAAATATTCGACCTGCAAATCTCATGGCCGGTCGTGTCAAACCAAAGGGCTTATCCCTAGTTTCTTTTAACGTTCGTAGTCAAACGGTTTCTTCAGAACAATGAGCCAGACCTACATCTTCTCCAAGAGACGTGGCTCACTCCAAACAACTCTAGAGAATTTGCTATTCCCAAATTTGCGTTCGCCCGTAACGATAGTTCCAAGTCCAACGGTTTCGGCGGCACTGCTATTTATTACAAAAGAGGTTTCCATTGCTGTCCTCTCCCTTCTCCTTCTCTCCTCAACATGGATGCCTCGGTGTTTAGATTGGCTATGACTGGTCACCCGACCATCATCATAGCCTCAATCTACATACCTAGTAGCACCAGACCAATCCGCAGCAACTTTGAAGCCATTCTCGCCCTCGGCCATCCATTCAATATGTTCGAAGATTTTAACTCCAAACATACTTACTACGTTTCGCACTGCTTCACTAACTCACTCGACTTAGACGTCATCTCTCCCATCAATCCCACTCACTATCCCGATAACCCAAACCACTCTCCTGACATCCTCGATTTTGCGATTGTCAAGCGAATCAACCTCGATCTCAGGTCTATCGAACCGCTGACCTAGGCTCCGATCACCGCCCCGTCTCCCTCGTGCTAGGACCGCCTAAGGATAACGTCACCTCTTCTAAGACCTTTACCAACTGGAATGGTTTTTAAAATACGCTAGTTTCAGCCTTAGAGGCCCCGAACTCTCCGCTCGCGATCTCGCCCTATTAATTAGATAGCCCGGATAAAATAGACTCGTTAGTTAATTCCCTCACTGATGCTATCAACTCAGCCATCAGTGATAATGCAAACGTTGCTAAGCAAGCCAAACCCACACCTCCCTTAGCCGTTAGAAATCTTACTAAAGCTAAGAACGCGGCTCTCTGGAGAGCCAAGCTCTATTCAACGCCCGCCTATAGATTAGATGTGAATCAGCTACAACGTCTTGCCTCGTGGAACTCCGAGACACTTAGATAAAAATCTCATGGAGAATATCTCCCCGTCCCACAAAGCGTATTATCGAATGGCCCGAGCCTTATGCGTAGACGCCGCATCTCACGTTCCTCCTGTCACTCATCCCGATGGCACTACTGCCTTCGAAGTCGAAGAGAAAGCCGAATGCTTCGCTGAAAACATTGCCTCACAATGCTCGCCTAGCACGCAACCCACGGATCCCTCCCACATCCAGGTGGTCTTCTTCCTCCACCTCATCACAGGGACTCTCTCCCCATCACCGCCGACCCCGGCACAGTCTCTAATGATGAAATCTTGCTTCTCATTAGAAGTCGAAAATCCAAAAAGGCTCTGGGTGCGGATGGAATTTCCAACCACGCACTTAATCACCTGCTTCAGCAGATGCTTACCTTGTTAGCTATCATCTTCAATGCCTGCTTTGACCATAGCTCCTTTCCAAAAGCTTGGAAAGAAGCGATTGTCATAGGTATTCCCAAGCCGGGTAAACCTCTGAATATCCCGGCTAATCACAGACCCATCAGCTTCCTCAAGTCTTTGGCTAAACTTCTCGAAAGAGTCATACTCTCTCGAATGCGGAATCATCTGTTTCCAATGGATGGTGACCCTCTCATTATTCCCCATCAATTCGGCTTTCGCAATCGTCGAGTACATACTCGTCGGTTTCTATCCGCGGCGTAATAAAACGGTCGCAGTTTTCTTTGACGTAGCCAAAGCTATCAATAAAGTCTGGCACAGCGGCCTCGTTTATAAACTTTATAAAATAGGCTTACCGGATCGACTAGTCAGGTTAATCGCGTCATTCCTCAAAGATCGCAAGTTTCGCTTCAAACATGAAGGCGCGCTTTCTACACCTTGTCCCATAAAGGCTGGAGTCCCTCAAGGCTCAGTCCTCACCCCACTGTTGTACACCGTGTAAACTAACGACATCGCCATCCCGCTGAAAGGCACCGAACTCGCAGACGACATCGCCCTTTGGACCAAAGGTCACGTAGTCCCGAATAACATCACCAGACTCCAAAAGGCCGTAAACGCCCTCGGTGTTTGGTTTCAAAAATGGCGTATCGACGTCAACCCAGAAAAGAGTTCTGCTATTCTATTCGACTACAAACCCCGTAATCGCTACAACGATCCCCACATTCGAATGTTAAGTATTCCCATCCCCTGGAAGCGCAGTATTAAATACTTAGGCGTCACCTTAGACCAGACGCTTTCTTTCAAGCTACACGTCGATAGAGTAACGAAACTCGCCCGTTTCTACTTAAGCCGCCTATGTAGTATGTTAGGTAGAAAAAGTAAAATGTCTTTCAGAAATAAATGTACGCTTTATAAGGTCTGCGTTAGACCCGTCATGACATATGCCTCGCCAATCTTTGCCCACGCCCAACCCTCCGTCCTGTATAAACTGCAGGTAGTTCAAAATCTCTTCTGCCGCAGGGCCACAAACGCACCTTCGTACATGCGTAACACGGATCTGCACAGAGATCTTGAACTTCCTACAGTGCAACAGCTCCTCAAAACACTGACGGTAGCGTTCTTCAAACGCTCTGAAACACACCCCAATCCTCTAGTTCGAGATTTAGTCTCGCATACTACCCCTGCCATAGATTCGAAGTTCAAAGTCGCTAGACCGAGAAACTCGCACACGAACGTAGCCACGCAACTAACATTAGATCTCGAACCCCTTCAGGCCGCAACTTCTAATTCTAATGTAAATTCGAATTAATTCAATTTTAATTGCTCAATTTTTATTTTTCATTTTGAGCACTTTGGAGGTGGTGACGCAATAAAACCAAAAACCTTTTAAATTCACTCAGTCTATTATTTTCAAACACTTAAACGTAGTTACATAAGTCAGTATAATAAGTCCTTATCTTATGTAATACAAGTTGACCTAGCGAGGCGGTGTTGCGCAGACGACTGACTGCCTAGAACACGCGGCAGTCCAGTCTGGGGTTTTGCTGACTTTGCTAACATTGTATAGCCGCTACATCACACCCCTTCTTTTTAAAAAAAATTTTATAAACTATCTTTACCAAAAAAAAAATTATACAATTCAACAAACAAACATCCTGTATCTCGTAAGTGCTATTGCATTTTAATTATACCTTGGAGAGAACAAAAACAAAACAAAAAAATTTTTACCAGTTTTAAAAAAATATGACTCCATAATATTACCTTACACTAAACTTATTACAGAAGTGTACCAGATGACGTTGATTCGACATGATTGCTGAATCTGTGTTTACATTACGGGTTACTAGGTCTGATATCGCATTCCAAAGCTCAATGCTCTTTGTTTCTTACAATCTATTTATAGAACAAAATATGTTAAGGCGATGCTTCGTAACAAAATATATTAAGGCGATGTTTCATACACAATGTACCTGTAATTGAATTATTTTACAAAAATTTGAAATAAGAAATTAGCAACAATAATTATTTATAAGTTGTTTGAAATGGGTACAAAATTAATTACACGTAATTTAAAAAGATCACTTATACAACAAAAAAATAACATTTTGCGGATACCTATTTTTCAAGGGCCGACTTGATGTAGGTACTTGACCTAATAATAATCATTAAAATATTAAGGGTATATTGCCCGAGAGGCCGGTCTGCAATATAAAAAAAACGTCCCTTAGGACTCACCTTGCCTCCTCTCGCGACAATAGCCAAAAAAAAACTCCCTCATCGGCCGACCTGTATCGGCTTATACCGTGCCGCTTGCGTCACTAGCTGCTTTCCACATGGCTCTTACTCTGTTATCCATCCAGCTTCGAGTGTTTTTACGACATTTTTGAATGCAATAGTACACGAAAATTAATACCATCATTATGAACACTGCAAATACAATTGCTCCGAAAAGCTTAACGTGCGTTATTATTTCATTAGTACTGGCGTTATTTGCACCATTTTGTGCTATGATTATTTCTTGTTCTTTACTATACGATTTGCCCATTTTTGGATTGAACAAAATGTTATATACGAGTTATTACGTTAAATTCTTTTGCAATTAGAATAATGTATGATTAATAACTATGTGAACTCATCTATTTTAGTTCATCCAACATCAGCAAATCGCACCGGCTGCTTAACTGCGCGGCCACTGCGCGTGGTTAAAGGTTTAGGCGGTAGCGATTTTTGCACCTGTGGAACATCATTAAAAAAATTTTTACTATTTGAGAACATAGAATTTCTATTTCCATCATTGGGATCTGCTTCATATAAGCAGTAAGCGGGTTTCACTCTATCTATGGAAACGGTTGTTCGACGGCCCCCTATTTCAATGGTCATACTCTTTGGTGATCTATTTATCACAAGATACGGTCCACTATAACTAGGCATCAATGGCCTTTGCACTAAATCATTTCGTACGAAAACATGACTACATGATTTTAAATCTTTATGAACGAAAATTGTACCAGAATCGCTATTTTCTCGTGTCTGGGGCCGGAGACTTTGTATAATATTGCGTAATTTACCTACGTATTTTTCTTGCGACGTTTCTGCGTTCGCGCAATCGACATAAAAATCGCCAGGCAAGCGTAACGTGTGCCCTAATACCATTTCAGCTGCGCTGACGCCGCTGTCGCTACGACATGCTGCACGTAGCCCCAGCATGACCGTTGGCAGTTCATCAACCCATGACCCATTTTTATTCTGTAATAAACGTGCTTTCAAAGCGACCTTCAGAGAACGATGTAATCTTTCTACCTTGCCGTTACTTTGGGGATGGTACGCTGTGGTTCGGAATTTATTAATGCCTAATACTTTCATAAGTTTATTAAATAATTCACTTTCAAATTGCCTCCCCTGATCGCTAGTTAACCTACTTGGGCATCCAAAACGGCAAATCCAGTTTTCATATATTATTTTAGCGACGGTCTCGGCTGTTATATCGCTGACCGGAACGGCTTCCGGCCAGTTTGTAAATCTATCTATCATCGTAACTAAGTACCTATGCCCTTCCTGCGTGGTCGGCAGGGGGCCCACGATGTCTACGTGTAAGTGCTCGAACCGTTCTGCTAGTGTAAAAGTACCTAATTTAGAATGTGTGTGCCTATGCGTTTTTACCTTTTGACATTGTATGCACGCTCGGGCCCATACACTGATATCTTTATTCATACCCGGCCAGTAATATTTATTCGTAATCATTTTACGCGTTGTTCTAATTCCGGGATGGTTATTACTATGTACGACATTGAAAGCCACATTTCTGAACTGCTGAGGCAGGTAGGGTCTCACACGGTTCTCCGAAGTTTCGCAATAGATCGCACTATTACACAGTGGTGATTGTAGTTTTTTAAGCACTATATTACCTTGAGATTCCGTCAGCATTTCTGCAAGCTTATCGTCTGTTTCCTGTGCCCGGGCGACTTCGTCGAAATCTAAAACGGTCGGACAAACAATGGTCTCTATAACTCGGGACAACGCGTCAGCAACTGCGTTTTCGTTACCTTTGACGTATTGTATATCGCTCGTAAATTCGCTTATATACAATAGTTGTCGTGCTCGCCTGGGCGTCTCTTTATTATCTGAACCTATTTTAGAAAAAACGTGTGTTAATGGCTTATGATCCGTCATTATGGTGAGCTGCCGGCCTTCTACCATGCTGCGAAAATGTACTATGGCCAAGTATACTGCCAATAGCTCTCTGTCGTACGTGCTATATTTCTTTTGAGCCTCCGACAATCTTTTGGAAAAATACCCCAGCGGCTTCCAGACTCCTTTAACCTTATGTTGGAGGACTGCGCCGACGCACGAGTTTGACGCGTCACACATTAAATACAGCGCACCTTCGTCTCCCGGATGTGACAAGGTCACCGCGTTTTCTAAAGCTAACTTACATTGCTCGAAGGCGGCTATCGACTTATCCGTCCATTTAATCTTTGATTTATCCTTCTTTTTGGCGCCATGCAGGAAGATGTTCAAGTCGGCCTGTTGATCTGCCGCACGCTCTAAGTGATTCCTGTAAAAGTTAACCATACCTAAAAAACGGCGGAGCTGCTCGATTGTTTCAGGTCTGGGGAATTCTTTGATAGCTTCCACCTTGCTCTTCATGGGTTTGACACCTTCCGCGCTCACTTCGTAACCTAAAAACTCTATATTACACTTACCGAGACTACACTTCGCCAGATTAATGGTTATGCCGAACTCTTGAAACCTGGCAAAGACCTGTTTAAGGTGCTCTCTATGTACGTCATGATTCGTACTAGCTACGATGACGTCATCAATGTAGGAAAATAAATTAGAGCTCTCACGCACTTTGTTATTTGCACTCTTACCCTCATCCCCAAGGGTGCAGGTTTCGATTCCCTGCAGCACGCTATTATTCATGAATCTCTGGAACGTTTGGGCCGCATTCCGCAAGCCGAATGTCATTCTTGGAAATTCGAAAAGACCAAACGGCGTTATAATGGCGGTTTTCTCTACGTCTTCCGGTGCAATGCTAATATTATGGAACGCTCTGTTAATATCTAACCGGGAAAAAACACACTTACCTGCCAATCCATATGTGAAGTCCTGAATTCTCGGAATCGGGTAGCGGTCTGGCTTCGTGATCGCGTTGAGTGCACGATAGTCTCCGCAAGGCCTGATCTGGCCGTCCTTCTTTGGTACTACATGCAACGGGCTTGCCCATGGACTCTTTGATGGCCTGCAAATACCTAATTCTTGCATTAACCTAAACTCGTCCCTAGCGATTTTATATCTTTGCGGCGGTAATGGTCTTACTTTAGCAAAAACCGGGGGGCCAGTAGTCTCTATATAATGTACGATACCGTGTTTACTGGGCTCCTTAAAAGAAATTGGTTTCGTTATTTCTGAGTATTGTTCCAGAAGCTCGCGATATGGGTTGTCATTTTGAATACTCGTTATCGCGGGCTCGTTATACAAAACTAATATACCTTGCGTATCTAATTTAGTGCGGCCGTCCAACAACCGTCTATTGTATAAATCAACTACTAATTCGTGTGCCTTTAAAAAATCTGCCCCAATTATGGGTTGTTTTACGTCAGCTATAATAAAATTCCATCTAAAACTACGGCGTAAACCAAGATTAATTTCTAACGATATTACACCATAAGTTTTTATTTCCGTATTGTTCGCAGCATACAGTTTATACGGGCATTCGCTTGCCTTTCTTTTGTCCGGCACTTTATTCACTGGAATCACTGACACGTTAGCCCCGGTATCGACCAGGTACACTAAGCCGGTTTTCTGTTCTCGGACGCATAATCGGTGATTGCCCGCAGCACAGTCGCTCACCGTCGCTGACTGTACTGCAACTAGTTCTTCCCGATGTCGTGACGCTGTCCTGCTCGTGGGTCGCGATCTCCGCCGACCTCCGTCATAGCTTCTGTCCTGCGGTCGTCCGTAGCTCCCTCCTCGCGACCGGATCTCTTCTATCTCCCCGCGGAGTTCCTTTAACTCTAGGGACATGTTGCGCAGGAATTTGATCATTTCCGACTCCATGTCGGTAGCTGCAGGCGCGACGCTTTAATATTCACTTTTTATTTATTAATAAACAATATGCACTCTCGCTAGGTTCGCGCGTCACCGTGAGTCGTCTTCTTAATCACGTCGGGGTCACCAATTTGGAGGTGGTGACGCAATAAAACCAAAAACCTTTTAAATTCACTCAGTCTATTATTTTCAAACACTTAAACGTAGTTACATAAGTCAGTATAATAAGTCCTTATCTTATGTAATACAAGTTGACCTAGCGAGGCGGTGTTGCGCAGACGACTGACTGCCTAGAACACGCGGCAGTCCAGTCTGGGGTTTTGCTGACTTTGCTAACATTGTATAGCCGCTACAAGCACCTTCAGTGCTATGTATTCACCTTCAGTGCTTTGAGCACCTTCAGTGCTTTGAGCACCTTCAGTGCTATGTAATTCTCAGCGGGTGACCCTTCTGGGCCTCGCTAGCGCGGCTTTTTTCTCCGATTGGCCGTCGTTTCAGATGAAGGCTGTGTGGCAAAAAATAGCACGACTCATTCAGGGGTTTTTTTTAGTGGGTAGTGGCTCCAGTAGGCTCGGAGCGAATCCCACATAACCTCGATCGCTTTGCGGGATATGCGTCAGAGCATTTTTTATCGTCCTGCCCTCTCCGTGGAGCGGATCAAAAAAAAAAGAAGAGAACACGTCACCCAACGCTTCCGTTAGAAGACGTATGTTAGTCGTAATGACACTTTAGACATTAGTTAGGACGAGGAACTCAACTAACAAACAGACACATTACACATGTTTTATTACAAATACTAGCTAAGCCTGTAAATGAGGGGATTATACCTAAGTTCTTTTATCGGACAAATACTTGTATTTATAAGCTATTAAGCTTTTAAGCTCGTAGTTATAAGCACACAATTTGTGGTTTATAGTTTATCTGATTTTGTAGGTATTTGTGAGACAGTGTTCTGTACATAAAACTTTCAGAGTTTTAAAACAGCTCAATCTGTCCTTCCTTACCATCAATGCTCTGAATATTTTGATGGAGTAAGTTTATAACATTTCTTTTTCACATTATTATTACTTAAATTTCAACTTGGCTACCGATGTATTAGCTGACGTTACTAACTTATGTTTAAACTATTCTTAATTCCTACTTTATTTTGGAATAGTAAATTTCCGAAGATCAATAAATTGAAACTTTTTACTATGACGACATGTCACATATTGTAGATTTATATTAAGTCG
Organism: Marasmarcha lunaedactyla; assembly: GCA_923062675.1. Taxonomy (NCBI): domain Eukaryota; kingdom Metazoa; phylum Arthropoda; class Insecta; order Lepidoptera; family Pterophoridae; genus Marasmarcha; species Marasmarcha lunaedactyla. Next base: position 28,638,083 of record OV281346.1, read on the forward strand.
ATGCTTCATGCAATTTTCTTACGGTTTCTGGGGAAATGGAAAGGCATACAAAATATATTTTTTTTCAAATTTTGCTTGCGATTCGATGCAGAAAAACAAGCTGTCTTTATTTTCCTAGTAATTTGCTTACATCTGCCTACTAATATAATCAAATTTCTGTTGGGGTAAAATGCACAAGATTTAATTTTTTTTTAATTTACCGGGGTAACAATAATTAGATATGGGTACAACACACTGAGTAAGTTGTGACCCCAAGTGCTTTCCAAGTTCATTCAAATTACTTCCATACATACTCGTAATTGGTGAGAGACTTAAACCGCTCATGGTTATATTTAAACAGTTCAATCAAATTTTCCACAGCCAGGGTGTGTTCCTTGTTTTGTTTTTGAGCAATTTCATACTTATTGTTAAGAATCAGAAGCTCTCCATGAAGACTTTATTTCTAATTTAGTTTCTGCGTATCGCAATTATACGCTAACCTATTATGCTCCGAGTTACTTTTACATAACATCAGTATTTGTTCTTGTGACAAAGGATACAAAGTATCGAGAGTCAGAACTACACCTGTCATATTGTCGTCCGTCCATGCTTATTGATAGTGTGACAAAATTGCGAAAGATCACAAAGGGTTCAATCGTCATCAGTGACAGGCGGAGCGCGCTTTGTAGCTGCCGGAGCTTGCTGTTGACTTAAAGCTTTCACTTTATGTGACACGACTACTATTTATTAACTCGATGTAATTTTGCATGCTTTCACACCTTCACTATTCAATCTATCGTGATGAAAATTTCACGTCATATCATACTACAAAAGATAGTATGAAAAAGTTTTAAGTAGTTTCTATTTTACTATTTTTAATTTGGAAATATTTTTGTTAGTAAATAAAAGAATGTATTACTACATAGTAATAATAAAATGTATACTAAAATTAGTCGTTTTAATACGTCATGAAGACGATGGCGTGATACCTTACCCGCGAGAGAAAGCCTTTTCTTTAGAATAGATCAAATACATTTTATTCTCTTAAAACTTATATTTATTTACAAAAAAAAAACTTTTTAAGAGTAACTTTCTTCAAACAATAACATTTAAAAAATGGATCCCAACTATGGTAAATAGAACATGGTTTTTCTTTCACCAGTGTAGCACATATAACTTCTACACGCGTCCCCCTGTGTGAATGTGATGTTTTGTTTTCTTTCACTAAGAGCTTTCAAAGAGATGTCGAAATCACTAACATGATTCATAAACATACCACTCCCTATATCAGTCAAGGAAATACGTTGAACATGAAAAACGAGCAAACTTTGTTGTTCGCTCCAATGCTATGTGGAACTATGAAATCTAAAATGCCATCTTATTTATACAACAGACTGTCTTGGAGGTTATTTAATAAGCGCTACGACACTAGGAGCTGCGTACGAGAGCCTCCTAAGCATCAAGCTAATGCTTTCCGTGGAAGTTTCAGATCCCATGCCACCAAGTGCTGGAACAACATTCCTCCACCACTGCGCGCTATAAATATATACTCGTATACATATAGAAACAACGGCAACAATTATTTATTTCATGAAAGAGCATGTATTTGACAAACTATCCTATGCTATTCCTATCCTATTTAAATTTAATACTGTTGTTTTATGTTATTGTTGGATATAAGATATTTACGTATATTAGGTTAGGTATGTACTTAAACTTCTTGCAAAGATTGGTTTGACTGTTATTAGTTGTCCTTATTCGCCTTTTTTTATTTTCTATAATGCATTTGTTTAGTTTTCTTTTTGTGTGTCATTTAGTTCTGTGAAAAGTGAAATTGTAATCCATTAAGTTCTGGCAGAACAAACAGCGTTACAGTGCTGGAATTTGCGCGTATTAATAATATTAAATCTGATATAACAAAAAAAAACTACAAAAATCTTTTCCATAATCCATAATCTACAGAAAACCAACCGAAAGAAGAGAATTAATTTCGATTCAGGCGACCCCTGCTTTTTTATCCGCAAATCGGTAAAATATTTACTTATAGCAAATATCAATTAGCTTTTAACTTACTTAATATATATGTATATATATATATATATATATATATATATATATATATATATTACATACTTTAAAACCTTACAAAGCGCTACAGCGAATTCTACACAATGCGTTAAGAATTAATATATACAGAAAAAATGTATAAAAATTTTTTATAAGTGTCTATTCTATTTTAAAAATTGTGTTTTGTTAAGTCGCATAAAATAGATAACACTTTGGAACCCTTAATTGCGCTAGTAGTCTCTTGTATGACTGGTATTAATATAAATCTTTATGTAGTTCTGATATTTTGCAAAGTTCATTCGTGGACTATATTATGAATGTACCTCGTACGTACACCGATTTTACTTTTTTAATTTAACATACGATACTAAACTTTTACATGTATAAATACTATTGTTTGTAATTACTTGTAAGTACTAAATGTTAAATGACATAATACATATGTTTTATTCTATTACATTTTAATTTATGGATTACCATCCAAAAGTTCTGTCCATTATTTTTTATTAAAACGAACGAAAAAGGGTTCAAAACTGTTTAAAATATTCACGCAAAAGATGGATTTTTCCCCTGAACATATCACACGACAATTAACGGTACTCCGAACAAAGCCAACTGGCACCGACAGTGTGAGCCGACCTTCGGGCATTAAGGTCAAACGTTATACTCCAACAAACTTTGAGCCACTCTTTTACCACTTGAGAGCTGGACCGAGTCTAGAGTCTCGACCCCTGAGAAATTCCAAAACCTTAATCTTGTTGTTACACAGATTCCGAGATAACTGAGTCAATTTATTTATGAAAATACAATTACGAACTCCTTTTTGCGCTCTTTAGAGGTGGTATTTTGCAAAATCCTTTCTTAGTGGGTGCCTAGGTCCCAAACAGAACCTCAGTGTAAATTTTCAAATCGTAACCCTTATGATGTGAGCGAGTGATTTTGTCATTCTAGTCTGTAAAGTCATTTTAGTTTGGATTCATGAATAGGACAACAATAAATCTCAAAGTAGCCGAGCAATGTATCCATAAGTACTTTTTTTTCTGTCTGTGATTTAAATAATAATACAATAAGCATTAATAATTAATAAATCGAATCCCAAAATATGTATTTCATAAATTGGGAAAAACTCTTTATTATTTTTCTGTACTTAAAACTAAATAAGTTTAACACTACAGTGCACGCGCGTTCTACCATAGTAGAGCACCGTCGAATTTTTTATCACCATTCCTTAATTTTTAGGTTTTTCCCTCCGCGCCTCTAGATAAGCCTCAAAAACAATATAACGCAACGGATTAGTGCTAGGCCGCCCCCTCTCACGTCCCTCCTCTCACCGTCCTGATGGTTCTATCGCCTTCGAAGTCGAAGAGAAAGCCAAATGCTTCGCTGACAGCGTTGCTTCTCAATGCTCGCCCAGCACGCGAATCCTCCGCAAGTCCGCAGAAACTCTCTCCCCATCACCGCCAACGCCGTCACAGTCTCTAAAGATGAAATCTCCCTTCTCATTAGAAGTCAAAAGTCCAAAAAGGCTCCGGGTGCGGATGGTATTTCTAACCACGCACTTCAGCACCTGCCTCAACAGGTGCTTACCTTGTTAGCTGTTATATTCAACGCCTGCTTCGACCTTAGCTACTTTCCAAAAGCTTGGAAAGAAGCGACAGTCATAGGCGCATTCCCAAGCCGCGTAAACCTCTGAATGTCCCGGCTAATCACAGACCCATCAGCCTCCTCAAGACCATGTCTAAACTTTTCGAGAGAGTCATACTCTCTCAAATGCGGAACCATCTGTTTCCAACGGATGGCGATCTTCTCATTATTCCCCATCAGTTCGGCTTTCGCGCTAAGCACTCCTGCCCTCAGCAAGTCCATCGAATTGTCGAGTACATACTCGACGGCTTGCTTCTACCCACGGCGTTTTAAAACGGTCGCAGTTTTCTTTGACAAGGCTTTTGATAAAGTGTGGCACAGCGGTCTCGTCTATAAACTCTACGAAATAGGCTTACCGGATCGCCTAGTTAGAATAATCGCGTCGTTTCTCTACGTAGGTTTCGATTAAAACATGAAGGCACGCCGTGTACACTAACGATATTCCCGTCCCACCGAAAGGCGTCGAACTCGGCCTCTTTGCCGATGACACTGCCCTTTACACCAAAGGCCTCAGTGTCCCGGGACTCACCACCTGACTCCAAAAGGCTGTAAATGCCCTCGGTGCATTGTTTCAAAAATGGCGTATCGATGTGAACCCAGACAAGAGCTCTGTGGTTTACTTCGACAGCAAACGCCGTCGTATCGCCAACAATCTCCACCTTAGAATGCTAGGCATTCCCATCCGCTGGAAGCGCAATACCAAATATATAGGCGTCACCTTGGACCAGACGCTTTCATTCTCGCTCCGATCGCCACGCGGTGCGGACGTGCAAGACCCCGTTCTCCGTTGATTGGTCCCTGCCCGATATTCCATGGCGCTCAGTCTACTGACGTCACAGTTTAGCGTGTTGGTTCCGTGCTACGGTTTTCAAGGTTTTTCTACTCCCTCTGAGTGCTATCGAAGTGCGATTTTTTCTTTGCGACTAAGCCCCTTAGTCTTCAAAGTGCTGTGCTAAGTTGTGTTGTGCTTGTGCTGAGTGCAGTGTTGTGCCCAGCGTAAGTAGTCTGGTTTCAGTACAAAGGATACTTAACGGTGACAACGAATTTGTACTGAACCAGTCCTTTCATTTTTATTTTATTTCTCTTCTCTATTTTATTTATTTTTCTCCTATTTTCATATTTATTTTTATCATATCTGTGTGTTTTCGTGTGTATTTGTCCTTCCTGTCGGTAAAGGCTGACCCTAACGCGGTCAACTCTTTACCTGGGTACCCTTTTTAGGTTTCCAGGTAGCGGTGACAACGAATTAGTATTGAACCAGTCCTTTTATTATTTTTATTTTATTTCTCTTATTTCACTTATTTTCTACTATTTTCATATTTATTTTTATCATTACTGTGTGTTTTCGTGTGTATCTGTCCTTTCTGTCGGTAAAGGTTGACCCTAACGCGGTCAACTCTTTACCTGCGTACCCTTTTTTAGGTTTCTAGGCAGCGGCCTTCGGCGTACTACGGTTAGTTTTAAGTTATTCTCCCCAGCCCCCTTACCGCTGGTAGGGAGGTTAGCCGCTAGGGTTCGCTAGGTTTTTAGGAACAAGGCATCCTGTGACATACTTATTTTATACTTATATATGTCCCAATCCTCCCTAATGGATTCGCTAAGCGTTACTAACTTCACCAACGCGTTCACCCAGGCGCTTGCTGCGGCTGGCGTCTCCATCCCGGAAGACATCCTGACGCAGGCCTTGCAGGCATCAATCGCGTCCCCGGCCCCTCAGGCCCCAACCCCAGCCCCTCAGGCCTCCAACGCCCAGACCCCTCAGGTCTATAGCTCTCCCGCGTCTCCCGTTCCATCCGATATGGACTGCGCGTCGGTCTCATCCTCGCGCTCATCTCGTAGGAAGCGTACCGCTCCCGGGAGCGATTCAGACTCCGCCGCGTCCGAAGCTTCGTCGGTCGCCGCCACTTTAACCGGCTCTCTTGAGCCCGCGTTCCAATTAGTTACCAAACGCTCTAAGAAGCGTTCGAAAAAAGCCGCGGTGTCTTCAACACCCGATCCAACCCCGGTGTCTTCTACACCCGCCCCCACGCCGCTCATGTCACTCGAAGTGACCGCGTCTCCGTCGGTCCCATCTAAGCCAGCGACGCGCTGCGCTCCCGTCCCATCGAAGCCTCAGCTCCCTCCGCCCGTCTTCCTCCGCGAAAAAGCGCGCTGGACCGCGGTTTCTAACCTGTGCAAAGAGCACAAAATCAATTATCTAAAAGCAACCAACGCAGGCGACATAATTAAAATTCAGGTCGCGACCATCGACGACTTCCGCGTGTTCACCAGGTTACTTTCTTTAAAACAAATAGCTTATCACACCTACGCCCTCCCTGAGGAACGTAAGATCCACGCAGTACTACGGGGCGTCCCGTTCGAGCTCGCGAACGAAGATATCCTCGAGGACCTTAAGTCCCAGGGTTTCCCGGCCGTAGCAGTGCACAAGATGCACTCCAATCGCGGTAGGCGTTTTCCGTTAGCGCTCCGTTAGTACTCCCAACTCGAAGGAGATTTTCAGAGAGGCTCGCACAATTTGCGGACTCTCAAACATCTCCGTCGAGCGTCTCAACCCCCGCGGTCACCCTGGGCAGTGCCACCGCTGCCAGCTCTATGGCCACGCAGCGGCTAACTGCTCAGCGCCCCCAGGTGCGTTAAGAGCTTGGATCCTCACATCACTAAGGAGTGCACTCGCACTACCGAAACCACTTCCCCCCCTGTCTGTGTGCTGTGCGGCCAGTCCGGCCATACAGCTAACTACAGGGGCTGCCCGCGCGCTCCGCGCTCCACCGCTAAGAGGGCCGCGCCTAAAGCGGTGCCGCCGCTCACTCCCACTCACTTCCCGCCGCTGCGCAACCGGGGTCCCCCGGAAGCAAAGCCCGTTCAGCCGACGCCTACTCAGGCTCTGTCTTGGAGGCAGCGTCCGGCCGTTCCGCCTGCACCTTCCCGACCCATCCCAGCTCCCGTAGCTTCCGTAGGGCCGCCTCCTGCTCCGTCATCCGCACCTCAGTCGTCGCTGGCTGAGGACATGAAGACCGTATTCGACGTTATTCAAAACGTCGATATTAACGAAATTTCCGTGCTCGCACGCAAACTGCGAGCCGCCCGCTCTCCTCAAGAGCGTCTATTTGCGTTAGCCGAGCATCACTCGCTACTAATTTCGTTATAATTTTATTTTTATTTTTGTATAAAACCGTAAATAAGTAAATTATAATGTCTAGACGTATTAAACCCAAGGCTAGTCGTATTAAATACTAGGCTTATCCCTAGTATCTTTTAACGTTCGTAGCCTTAATACTAACCTTCCTGAGCTCAAACTGTTCCTTCAGAACAACGAGCCAGACTTATTGCTTCTTCAAGAGACGTGGCTAACTCCAAACCGCTCCAGGGGATTCGCTATACCTAAGTACGCGTTTATTCGTAACGACAGGCCCAACTCCGACGGTTTCGGCGGCACTGCTATTTATTACAAAAGAGGATTCCATTGCTGCCCTCTCCCTACCCCTCCTCTCCTCAACATGGAAGCCACTGTGTGTAGATTGGCTATGACTGGTCATCCGACCATCATCATAGCTTCAGTCTACATACCTAGTGGTACCAGACCAATCCGCAGCGACTTTGAGGCCATTCTCGCCCTCGGCCATTCAGTCATTATGTTCGGAGACTTTAACTCCAAACATACTGACTGGACGTGCCTATCGACCAACACCAGCGGTATCGCTCTCCTCAACGTCATAAATTCACTTGACTTAGATGTCATCTCCCCCATCACTCCCACTCACTATCCCGACAACCCGAACCACTCTCCTGATATCCTCGAATTTGCAATAGTCAAGCGAATCAACCTTGACCTCAGGTCTATCGAACCTCTCGATGACCTAGGTTCTGACCACCACCCCGTCTCCCTCGTGCTAGGACCGCCTAACGATAACGTTACCTCTCCTAAGACCTTTACCAACTTGAAAGGCTTTAAAAATACGTTAGTTTCAGCCTTAGAGGCCCCGAACTCTCCACTCGCGATCTCTCCCGAACAATTAGATAGCCCGGATAAAATTGATTCATTAGTAAATTCTCTCACTGATGCTATCAACTCAGCCATCAGTGACAACGAAAAGGTTGCTAAGCAAGGCAAACCCACGCTTCCCTTATCCGTTAGCAATCTTATTAAAGCTAAGAACGCGGCTCTCCGGAGAGCCAAGAAATATCCCACGCCCGCCTATAAAACAGCTGCGAATCAGCTTCAACGTAAAGTTAGGTCTTGCCTCGTGGAACTCCGAGACGCTCAGATGAACGATCTCATGGGGAATATCTCTCCGTTCCACCAAGCGTACTACAGCATGGCCCGAGCCTTACGCGTAGAAACCGCCTCTCACGTTCCTCCTCTCACTCGTCCCGATGGCACTACTGCCTTTGAAGTCGAAGAGAAAGCCGAATGCTTCGCTGACAGCATTGCCGCACAATGCTCGCCCAGCACGCAACCTGCTGATCCCTCACACATCCAGGCGGTGGGGGACGAAGTCCTTCGCAAAGACTCTCTCCCCATCACCGCCGACCCTGTCACAGTCTCTAATGACGAAATCTTGCTTCTCATTAGAAATCAAAAGTCCAAAAAGGCTCCGGGTGCGGATGGAATTTCCAACCACGCACTTAAGCACCTACCTCAACAGATGCTTACCTTGTTAGCTATCATTTTCAATGCCTGCTTCGACCATAGCTACATTCCAAAAGCTTGGAAAGAAGCGACATTCCCAAGCCGGGCAAACCTCTGAACGTCCCGGCTAATCACAGACCCATCAGCCTCCTCAAGGCAATGTCTAAACTTCTCGAGAGAGTCATACTCTCTCTAATGCGGAACCATCTGTTTCCAACGGATGGCGATCCTCTCATTATTCCCCATCAGTTCGGCTTTCGCGCTAAACACTCCTGCCCTCAGCAAGTCCATCGAATCGTCGAGTATATACTTGACGGTTTCTATCCGCGTCGTTATAAAACAGTCGCGGTTTTCTTTGACGTAGTCAAGGCTTTCGATAAAGTCTGGCACAGCGGTCTCGTTTATAAACTCTACAAGATAGGCTTACCGGATCGCCTAGTCAGGTTAATAGCGTCATTTCTCAAAAACCGTACGTTTCGATTTAAACACGAAGGCACGCTTTCTGCGCCTCGTCCCGTAAAGGCTGGAGTCCCTCAAGGCTCAGTCCTCGCCCCTCTGCTGTACACCGTGTACACCAACGACATTCCCATCCCGCCGCAAGGCTTCGAACTCGCCCTCTTTGCCGACGACACCGCACTCTATACCAAAGGCCACAGTGTTCCGCACCTTGTAACCAGACTCCAAAAGGCCGTAAACGCCCTTGGTGTATGGTTTCAAAAATGGCGCATCGATGTGAACCCTGAAAAGAGTTCTGCGATGCGCTTCGACCACAAACGCCGTCGTCCCGCTGGCGATCCCCACGTTCGAATGTTAGGCATTCCGATCCCCTGGAAGCGCAGTACTAAATACTTAGGCGTCACATTAGATCCGACGCTTTCTTTCAAGCCACACGTCGAAAGAGTTTCGAAACTCGCTCGTCACTACTTAGGCCGCCTAAATAGCATGTTAGGTAGAAAAAGTAAAATGTCTTTCAGAAACAAACGTACACTTTACAAGGTCTGCGTTAGACCCGTCATGACATATGCCTCGCCAATCTTTGCCCACGCCAAACCCTCCCTCCTGCACAAACTGCAGGTAGTTCAAAACCTCTTTTGCCGCAGGGCCACAAACGCACCGTGGTACGTGCGTAACGCGGACTTGCATAGAGATCTTGAACTGCCTACAGTACAACAACACCTCAAAACACTCTCTGAAGCGTTCTTCAAACGCTCCGAAACCCATCCCAATCCTCTTGTTCGTGATTCAGTCTCATATACTACTCCTGTCTTAGATTCGAAGTTCAAAGTCGCTAGGCCTAGGAATGCGCAAGCGTACTCTTCCACCAGACTGTCAGCCGATCTCGAAGCCCTTCTGGCCGCAAATTCTAATTCTAACGTTAATTCTAATTCTAACGTAAATCCTAATTCTAACGTAAATGCGAATTAATTTTATTTTATGTTGCAATTTTTTATTTTTATTTTTTATTTATTTGATTTTCATTTTGAGCACCTTCAGTGCTATGTATTCACCTTCAGTGCTTTGAGCACCTTCAGTGCTATGTAATCCCAGCGGGTGACCCCTTCTGGGCCCCGCTAGCGCGGCCTCTTTCTCCCATTGGCCGTCGCTCAGATGAAGGCTGAGTGGCAAAAATGCACGAGCCGACAGGGGGTTTTTAGTGGGTATGGTTCTGGTAGGCGTCGGGACGAGTCCCACATAACTCTGGAATCGCGCCAGAGTATGCGTCAGGGCATTTTTATCCTCCTGCCCTTCCCGCGGAGGGGAACAAAAAAAAAAAACCAGATGCTTTCTTTCAAACCTCACGTCGATAGAGTAACGAAACTCACACGTTCTTACTTAGGCCGCCTACATAGTATGTTAGGTAGAAAAAGTAAAATGTCTTTCATTAATAAACGTACGCTTTATAAGACCTGCGTTAGACCTGTCATGACATATGCCTCGCCAATCATTCAGTCACGTATACTACCCTGTCATAGATTCGAAGTACAACGTCGCTAGACCGCAAAACGCGCACACGAACGTAGCCACTCAACTAACACTAGATCTCGAAGCCCTTCAGGCCGCAACTTCTAATTCTTATTTAATTTCGAATTAATTCAATTTTTAATTTAATTTTGAGCACCTTCAGTGCTATGTATCACCTTCAGTGCTATGTAATTCCCAGCGTGTGACCCCTTCTGGGCCCCGCTAGCGCGGCCTCTTTCTCCAATTGGTCGTCGCTCAGATGAAGGCTGTGTGGAAAAAAAGGCACTAGTCATTCAGGGGGTTTTTTAGTGGGTAGGGCTCTGGTCGGCTCGGAGCGAGCCCCACATAACTCCGATCGCGCGCGCGGAGTATGCGTGAGAGCATTTTTTATCCTCCTGCCCTCTCCGTGGAGGGGAACAAAAAAAATGCTAGGCCAAGTGACTGCTTGGGCGCACGTTTGCCCATTTTCCCGCCAAAATCGACATTCTACCATAGTAGTACATGCGTTTGAGGTAAGCAATAATGTAATCGCTATTCTTTCTATTTTTCTCAGTACAATTTTGAAATTAATAAAACTTTGACTTAGAAATAAGTAATATATAATTAATAGCTTGTCTTGTTATGAATATTATTCATTTTAATTACGAGTTCAGCTATCTCTGTCATGTGTGCCAGGTGGATATGCCCTGATCACCAAGCTGTTTTATGTCTTCAATGTGAAGAAGAAGATAATTAGAAGTCACAATATTATTTTTTTATTATTTTATCGAAGTTGATAAATTGTAAAGTAACTGTTAATTTTGTTAACTTTTCTTTGAATTACATTTCATAATAAAGATAAAACATATCTTAATTTGTTTTTATTTTCATAAACCTTTTAGTTATATCCAAAATCATAATTACTTTTTCTACTATGGTAGAGCATGCGAGCAATCTTGTGATAAAATAGGGCGCGTGTACTGTAATGTTAAGTAGGTACTTCTTTTAATTATCGTACGTCAAATTAAGTAAGTTAAAGGTTTAGTTTCAGGAGCTCTTCGTCTATGGGTCAGTTAATTAATGTTACAGTTTAGTACAAAAAACACCATTAAAAGAATACCTGGCGGAGAATTTTGCTCCTCGGCATTGAAACAATAATGGCGGGGTTCCCTCATTGTATGGCTACGCTGATGCTTTGCGCGACGTAACTGCTTGCCCTATAGTCGCTGGGGACCTGAACTAATCTGAAAGACAGTGGTCTAATGAATTGTTTTGTGTCTGATGACTACGGGCCCAATGTTTCTCCCACTAGCGCCACAAACTCGTCATTATTTGAGGCACTTTAACTCCTGAGCTGACTCTACAAGTGGGACGAAACGAGTGTATCCGCACAGGTTCCGTCCCAAACAAGAGATCGCCCCAAGTGCTAAAGTACGAACGTTGATATGGTACAATATAAGCCAAACCGCACTGCTTCGGTTCGGCATGGGCCCTCCGAATCAATTTGTTGAAAGAAATTTTTTTGGACAAGACAGTTCGTGGTGTCTCGTAGACATCACAAATCTTATTGGCTAATTTGAACCCGATTGCCCTTGCAAAAATGCGTTAAACCAGTGTTCCGATGCAGCTTCAGATATTCTCCGACAAAGTGCTTTATATTTAACGTCGATAAAAGAGTCGGAGAGTTTCTTATCTTGCAAATTAACTAATAGGTAAATTAGTTAGGAGTGGAGTTAAAGGCATGTATGAATTTAATTAAGTGGCGCTCCATAGCTTTCTGTCCTCCACCAGGGATACAATCTGCAGCAAACGGGGAAGAAGATTTTGTAAATTGACTGACCAGTGACATGCAACCCGCAGTTGACGACGAAAAAAGCGGGAACACAACATCGAAGAATGCGTTTAAACTCAGGCCACCAAATTTCATTGGAAACGTAGTTTAAGACTAGGAATAACTATATTAATTTATTTAAAAAATTATGAATATTTTATTTTACAAAAGAGCGTCAAAAATGTTCCCCTTTTAAGTTTCTATACTGGGCTGCAACGTAAAACGTATGTTATTTTGGGAGTGAAGACATATTGCCGAATAATGTGAAAAGCGAAATGGAATTGTATCTCTAGAAAATGAACCGACATGTGGTTTTAAAAAGCAATTCTTTGCTTTGATATGGCTTCATCAAAAATCGTTGCCCCAAACAAAGTTAAGTTGCCTATAAAAAATTTGATTCTGGATACAAAGGATCTAAGTATTGTATTTATAATTTGTATATTAGTTTTAAAATACATTACTAAGTAGGTGGATAAAACAGATAAACGTACAATAACTGTTTCTTGAGATCAATAGAAAAAAAACTAAAGAAACATATTTAAAAGTCATGGCACGTGCTTAGTAGTCATTTTATTTAGAACACAAAAGAAGCAATGCAATAATCACACTTGTATCAAAGTTGGGTTGGTTTAATGGTGGATATTCAGAAACAGAAACATATGGTTTAATATTTAAATAGTAAATATTAGGTCTTTACCTATGAAATTGCCGATTTCACGAAATAAATGAAGCGTAATTTTTTGTATACTTTTCATTTCTAATAATCAAAATAATCACCCATGCAATCAATGCATCTTTGCCAACGCATTGGTAGCTTATTGATGCCTTTCTTGAAGAAATCAGCTGGACGGGAGGCAACAAATTCTTCAAAGGCATTTTGTACTGCCTCTCGGGTATTGAATTTTTTTCCCGCCAAGAAGTTATCCAAATTCTGGAAAAAGTAGAAGTCTGAAGTAGAAGTCTGTAGGCGCAAGGTCTGGTGAGTACGGCGGATGTCGGAGAACTTCCAACCCCAACTCTTGTAGCTTGGAGACCGTCTGCTGTGCAGTATGAGGTCGCGCGTTGTCGTGCACGAGCAGTGGAGCCGAACGATTGACCAAAGCTGGTTGGAGACGTGCGAGCTTCTCCATCATTGTGTTCAGTTCTTCTCAGTACACATCTGCAGTAATGCTTGTCCCGTTTGGCAAGAAGCTGTGATGAATTACACCCGCGTTAGACCACCAAACAGTGACCAACACTTTTCTAGGGGTAAGTTTTCGTTTATGGCATTGTTTGGGTGCTGAACCAGGGTCCAACCAACTTGCTGAGCGCTTACGATTGTCAAACAGGATCCATTTCTCGTCACAAGTAACAATGCGGTTCAGAATTCCTTCATTTGTATGCCTGCTGAGCAGTGCAAGGCACGTCTCCACGCGTACTTCGCGTTGGTGGTCATTGAGTTCGTGGGGTACTCATTTGTCAAGCTTTTTTACCTTGCCAGTTTGACGCAAATGGACCAATATTGTTTTGATGCTAACGTCGAAAGCTGCTGCTAATTCAGCCGTGGATTGAGTTTCATCAGCTTCCACAATTGCCTTTAATTCGTCATTGTCGACCAAAGTTTTCGGACGACCACGGGGTTCATTTTTCAGGTCAAAATTTCCAGAACGGAAGCGGGTAAACCAATAACGGGTGGTGCGTTCGTTTGTAGTGTTCGCTCCGTAAACGTCGTTGATGTTGCGTGCCGCTTGTGCCGCTTTGCTGCCACGACGGTACTCATACTCCATAATTACTCGAATTTTTAACTTATCCATGATGACGAAAAATGTTCGAATGCGTTGAAAACAAAACACTGCCTATTAAACAAATGACGATTTTAGAAAAAGAATTCCATGTTTGTCAAATAAAATTAATTTGAAATTAGAATTATCAGTCAAAAAAAAAATATTTTCATTTGAAATGGCCAGTACGGCAAAACGGCAGTTTCATAGGTAAAGACCTATTATATTAAACGTAGTAATAGTAATTATATAACAAACTTGTAATCGGCAACACTGTCATCACAATATTCTTCCTTTCTTCAATTCCGCCATGGTTCATTTACAAACAAAATTTGGATTTTATAGACATAATTAACACCTATCAAGTCTCAGTCTTCAAAAATAAACTATTGTTAATGCTTATTTGTTTATTGTTTATGTGTTTATTTTTGAAATTTTACGTAACATATTTATGACCCTTAATATTAAGTATTAATGTAAGCCCTTGTTGGAGAATCTAAATAAATAAATAAATAAATATAAATAACCGCCTCCCAGGTGATCCAACGTTCTGTAACCTGCCAACGACAAATTCCCTCGACGCGCGGACAGCTGTTCTCCACGTCGCGGAAGATTTGGAATTATTACCGAAAAACTGTGGTAATCCGGCCTCCCAGGCGACGGCTAGAACTCTAGAGTTAGATGCTTTTCTCAGCATATTCAGATTTTTCCAAAAGAACTTTCTATATTTTTTTCTAATGGTTTTAAGGAAAACATGTTTTCAACAGCACAATCAAAATTTATTTAGTTCCCACAAAACTTTTCGCTAACACAACATATTTACGCAGAAGATTTTATCCAACAAAAGTCAGGTTTCTGTGGTATTTATTGACTTAACCAACCGAGTAAGGGACATTTCATAAATCTTAATTCAGTGGTTATACTTAAAATAAAGCTTGGAATAAATTAATAAAATTTCTTAAAGAAAGGGTTCAAAGGTGTCAGAAAAATGTTTTGATTAGCAAAAACGCGAGAGACCTCAGGGGTGCAGCGTCTAGGTTTGGTTGTTTATTCAAAAAGTTCAGTGACTAAGTAATACGGTCAATAATTTCAATAATATTTTCTTACCCACCGACGAAAACTAAGTATTGACTATCTGAATCGAACCTGCTAACATAAATGTGAAATAAAACAATCATCTTTTGTCACAGAATATTACGTAGAACCTTATTAACTATTATTATATCTACTGGTTTAATTTTGTTATTTCTTCAAAGAGACAAAATGTGGCCAACTTGATATTCGGTTAGTACTGTATTATTTGTTGTACTAAATCTGTAAGTCTACTGTGTGCAAGGAGATTATATTTCGCATAAAAAAGTTCAATTATTTTCGAATAATGTAATAATTGGTGTTTCTGTCAAATTATTTATTGATCTACTCCTGCAGCAAAGCACTCTTTGTGACGACAATTATTAGGAACATAAGAAAATTCCATTGTTAGTCCCAACTTATAAAGAATCAAATTCAATAAAAATACAATCATCCTCGATAAAATTCAATAAGACACGGTTACACTATCTAAGAAACTAGAAATAATTGAACATTTAGTGTTGTTGAACAAATTGCGCTTCTAATGATTGGCATAAAATCTTTACGGATGAATTAAAGAGTGCTTCGTTGCAGGGAGCAGGTTTCTTCGACCCTGGTAGAGTGGTGTCTGAATGTTATAAAATAAAAACGGATGTTTGTATTTTATTACATTGGAACCTTGGAACTCATCGCAATCTCCGAAGCCCTAAATTTTCTTTTTATTTGTTTTATTATCTTTTTCAATTATTTATTCTTGCAGACTGTAAAACCGCTTTGCAGCATTTGGCAGCATGCGCCTCTGGTAGGCGAGGTGTTCGATAGAAAGTTTCATACTTTCTCAGTTATATCAACGAAGCCTACGCAACATGTGTGAGACTGCAAGGGGTTCCGGCACACAGTGCTGACCGGGGCAGCGAGGAGGCTGATGCATTGGCAAATTTGGCATGTAAAAATCGTATAGAGTTCAATATTGACCCTTGTTATTTGGAAATACTGTCTAAATTCAAAAATATGTGTTTAGATGAATGGGAAACATACTACAATGAACGTTCTCAAATGAAAGGTATATGGTAAAAGACCTTGCAAAATGAGCCTCCTCGAATCCCCTGGTTAATGCATGTGAAATTGAACAGGAGTCTAAAGAAATTAATGTTTAGAATAAATTCGCTTCATTTTCCATAGAAGACACTTTCTTTCAAAGTCTAACTCACCAAATTGTGACATTTGTGGAGTTGTCGGAGAACAACATACCGTTTGTGAATGATTTGTGATCGATATCGAGAAGCAAGAACTGAATTTCTTATGAAATATTAATTTGTATGATGTAGGCATCCCACAAAGTGGTCTCCATGATTCCTCCTCACACACCCCCACCTCGAACAAAGCATCAAGTACGTGTGACTTATTGTAGTATATAAAAAAAAATAAGGTAGCGTTTTGTTGAGTTTTGAAAAGGATTGACATTTCCAAGGAAAAATTATCCTAATTAAATAACGATATACAAAAAAAATTCTTAGAATATAAAGGAGACTCCTCGTTGTATTTGTATATTACCGCATATCTTCTGCGATACAGAATGATTTCAAGGAAAAGAAGGTTCGTGGGAATCTTTTTTCAGTGTAAATAACTTACTCTGAAAAAATAAACTATATTATTGCTTTTAGAAAAGAAAGTATTCACACAGAATTTTATAAAATATTTTCTGATGCAGCCGCTTTCATAGCGACTTTAACAATGTATAAACTAACTATCGTATAGGTGTTTTAAAAAAACAAAGACGTAAGTTTTAAATTAAAACAGTTTAACAAGCATTCAACAAGTGGCGC
This sequence comes from Marasmarcha lunaedactyla, assembly GCA_923062675.1. Taxonomy (NCBI): domain Eukaryota; kingdom Metazoa; phylum Arthropoda; class Insecta; order Lepidoptera; family Pterophoridae; genus Marasmarcha; species Marasmarcha lunaedactyla. The sequence continues at coordinate 28,654,832 of OV281346.1, forward strand.
GCGAGGCCACTGCCTGCTAAGGATCTGATTTGTTACTGCAGTAGACTTCGAGATTTATAAACATCCTTCCTACAAACCTACATCAAACCTAACAAACCTTCAGATATGCTATACCATGCGATTCCAGTACTTCCTTGCGTAATGAAGTAAAAATATGATCATTGTAGTTTTGAAAATTCTTAAAATCTTTGTCAAATGAATAGTTAACGGCGTGGCTTCAAGTTCCAAGCGTTTGAAGGTATATTTAAGCCAAAGTTGTCGCGCACCGGAACCTCAGATCTCGAATTTTACTAAAGTTAGATATCCTTGAGACCTTTCAAACTGGTTTAAGTGACGTATTGGGTTTGTATTGTACTTATAGGTATAAAGGATGCAAACTTTCTGTAATTATGACAACTTCTTCATCCTTACACGTATTGAGGCCAAATATAATAAAACATTTTGAAGTACCAAACGGTCACTTATGTAGTTGTCCGCGTACATTGAGAACTGTTATAATTGGTTTACTTACAGTTTATATAATAGTTACTTAATTTTATTTCATATGAGTAATATAATTTTTGTTCTAACTATTAAGAGAATAATAAATTCAAGCCCTTCTAATAATAAGCTAAACCTTTACTTCATAATTTGTTTTAATTTTTATTAATTTCTCAAACAAACTGCGTACAAAAGTAATGACACGCTGAACAAATACGCGTTAAACTTTCATCTACAGATGAGAAAGTTCGATGTAATTGTTTTTTCTGGAACTCTGGAGCGCCGACTGGCAAGGAAGGTGTAACCTGCAACCGCACAAACCAACTAATTACAGTCGAGCATCATACCTTACTAGAGCCGCTAAATAGAACCAATTCATTGGCTGTTATAAAATTGTCTTAATCTGTAAATTGGCCGGCGTCTGCCATCTCACTAGATGCTAGTTGATGGTAGGTGATGGATGCTATAAGTCTGTCCAAGATGTATCTGTCGAAAAAGAGAAGGAAAATACATTTATTGACAAACACAACACTACAAAGACATGTAGAAAGAGTTAAGTTATATAAATACATTATTTCACTAAGGTTTAAATGTAATATCTTGTATTTTTTCACTAAAAGCTTTCACAAAGATGTCGAAGTCAATAACGTTATTCATAAACATTTCTTCAGCTTGTGTGGATTCGCACAAATATGTAAAATCAATGCGGACAGCTGAATGGAGCTTTGTGTCGCATTACATATACAACTAGTCAGGGGAATAGATTTTATTTCGCAGTATAGTACGATACAAGTACCTTTTCAATGATCACCAAGCGCAAGGTTACAAGAAAATATTACTTGAAGTAAGCTTTTTGGAAAGGCAAGAGTGAATTTGTTTCAATGGATAGCTAAAGTTATTGGTAACTGTTGTAATACTGGCCATAAGTAGCGGCTTATGACCTTTTATACCGTTAGTCCTGTGGCCATCTGTCTGTCTGTTGTATTGACATTTAAAATTTTGTAAATTAAACACGGTGGCCAGAAAAGTGACGGCCAAAAATTTTTTTAGGTGCCTTGTGTTGAGAAGTATCTAAAAAACCCCTAAGTATGTTATACGATTTTTCATAGTTTTCGAGTTACGACTAAATCACTTTCAAAAATTTCTAAAAAGAAAGTAGACGGTTTCTTCGGATTACTATTTTACTAAATAATATAAAATAAAAGTTACTAAAAAAATTTGAGAGTTGAGAATTTATGTTATACTATTTCCATTTCTTTATTTTCTCGATGACAGCTCCTGTGAAAACTTGTGCGAGCGTTTTTTTACATTATGTATGCATTATTTTATAAAAATATGACGTTTACACACGTACAAGGTTATATTATACCAGAGTCAGAGAAACTGATGGAGCTATATCGATAAACGTAACACAAAATGTAAGAAACTAAACTACTGCCGGATACTTTTGTACAAATTTATTAACTAATATTATATTTCATTACAAGATGTTACACGTATTAATTCTTGATTGATAATGCAAATCAAAAAAAGTTGTAGAATAAGCAGGTATAGGTAGGTCCTCGACGATGAAACGAAATAATTATAACGACAAGTAATCTTTATTTATTTATTTTAATCAAAATCTGATGAATCGTCACTGTCACTCGATGAGCTCTCCCCAACATTTATTATAAGTTCCTGTACTTGTATATTATCGAATGCCACATGAATTTCCCAATCCGACGCTACAATGTTTTGGGTTCTTCTCACAATTTTTTCCCAGTTTTCGGCAGTTACTTCCGCACATGCATTTTTCAATAAATCTAACATCTTGTTTGCCGTAAATGGGGGATGGGTATTGTTTCAAGCGGCGTGTCCTTTGATTTGTGCCATGTGTGGTTTGCATTTAATAAGAATTTTTCTTTAAATGTTTTAGAAGATTACGTTTTGTTATTTTGGAAAAGACTAATTTTTTTGTTTAGTTTAAATTTTGATCTCGAAGTTCCTATATAAAATAAATGTTTGCATTTATTTAATTTGTTTATTTATTTTAAAAAACCCTGGGGTCCACACAGACCTCACGCGACTTATAGTGGTAGTATTTTAGCGCGACTAGCTAAAGGTTAAATAAGTCTCGTCAGTGAAAATAACATTTGACCTGATATCTTTTTGGCTTCGTTTAAAAATTCGCAGCGAGCCACAGCAACGTGTCGTGACGCTCCATAAATATTTTACGTTTGTCCGATTTTTTATAAGAAAATCCAATTTCTTTCCAAACTAAGCTTAATGAAGATTTTTGGCCATGGAACAAACCACATTCACGTAAAGAAACAACAAGTTTTTTAAGTGTTGGAATTTCTTTGCGCAAGTAAAAGTCATATATATGACGGCGAATAGCATCAGCGTTGAAGTTGTCAACCAATGTCACACGACGTGGTTGGCGTTTTTTCTTCGGCATACGAAGCTTATTTTCCTGCATGCCGCTTGTACCGTAAGCTTCGGTAGTAATTATTGAAACAGTATGTCCACTAATTCCCGATGCGGCCGCAACACGCTCTCGCACTTGCGACAGTGGTAATAGCGGGCCACCATTTTGATACTCTGCTTCAAAGTAATTACGAACCTTGATCACCAGTTCTTTTGCCTGCCTTTTCAGGATAGATAATTTCGGCAATTTGATATTTGACAGCTGGGCAGCAATCAACACGGAGGAATACAAAATACACAACGCAACGTATGGATAATGTGAAAAAACTCAGCGAACTGTACTAGTATGCTAGTCAGTACTAGAAATCTACTGACTAGCATGACCGTCTTATTGCGAGTGACAGATTAAAACAAACACAAAATGGCGGTGGGCTATTGAGTGTTCCCACCTTGAAAAAATATATTTGAATGTTTTTGTTGTATTTGTCTTCGTTCAAAATATAATTAATATATTATGCGATCGATATCATTACTTATTTGGTCACAGCACTACATTATATCAAATTAGAACTGTCATCGAGAAAATAAAGAAATGGAAATAGTATAAGTGAGTTATCATTTAAATTTTTAACTTAAAATTTAAAATCTAAACTGGTAGTTTCTTTGTTTCTGAGTAGCTTCAGAGAATGTGTCAGATTCTAAGCTTTCATAATTATAATAATAAAGTAGTACTTCATAGGCTATTAATCGCTGAAATCAGCCATCGAAGACAGCGAGGTGGAACATTTTAATAAAAGAAATTCCCTTTTTTGTCATTTGTAAGATTGATTAATTTGTTAACTAACCAAAAATAACTCTAAAAAAGTTAAAATCTAACATGATTGTCTATATTGCAGTGTTTATTTAATTTCAAGTTTGCCCGCTCTAGCCACGAGAACGGGCAAACTCAAAAATAGAAATCCGTAGAAACCTTCTACTTTTTTTTTTTTTTGAAACAGATCAAGTCGTAATTTTGCGAAAATTCATTAAAAAAATCGAAAACTATGAAAAATCGTATAACATACACAGGGGTGATTCAGATACCTCTCAAGACGAGGCACATAAAAACAATTTTTGGACGTCACTTTTCTGGTCACCCTGTATTTATTCCATAATGTTGCCACTTCAACATAAACATTCAACATGTTAACTTCTATGTATTTATTTATTTTACCAACAGCCTACCCCTCATGTGAGTAGCATTATTTGTTTAATCCAACGACGATAAGCGTTTGATGTTATATCTGAAATTCTATGAAACAAATAACTTCTATGAAGAGTCTACAATGTTCGCGTACACAAGGGATTTGGATTTTTCGGTCCAAGAAACACTGAACGGCCCTTGTTTTTCAGCATCTTTAGTAGTTAGAGGTCAACGAAGCTCTCAATGTTTACTTTTCTCGAGCTATTGAGCATCGGAGATTCTCTTCGTTTAGTTAAGTGTACGCGAGCTGGGAGGCGTGTGGGGTTTGTTCGTAGGCCCTCAGTCACTCAGTGAGACAAACGAGCGCCGCGAGGCTGCCAGAGCGCGCCCGGTGAGGATGCGACACTCTGTAAAGTGGTTATACGTTTAAGGTATTTATATTTTTGTAAATTGTCATAGAAACAGTTTCTAAAAAAAAAACAGTTTAAGACTTCTTTTGAACTGTCCTACTTTCTGAAAGGTTTTTTAATGTTGTCCCAGGAATTTTTTTTATTTTTTCGTCTGGAAAACAAAATATTCTTTACCAATGAGTAACAAATGTTCATACACAGATGAATTTTAAGTGCCACCAATATAATTATTCTCAATGTTGAGAAATAAATATTTCATTTCATTTCATTTCATACACATATTGGTACATCTTAAAAACTTACAAAAGAGATTAAAAGGCTTACATATAGGTAAATAAAAGACTATTATCTTATATCCATTAGTAAATCATATTGTAAATAAAGTTATCCAAACAACAAATAAAAAAAATTAAATGTCATCTGGCTTTGTTTGATATACAACGATACTCAGAATAAGATAGATTTTTTGTAAAACTTTAAGCATTAACAGACTTTTATTACAAAAGTCACAAGAGATTTTTATTACGAAATATTCTCGGAAAAGGGCTTGCACAAGGAATATTATATTTAACTTTTCTACGAAGCTACGGATAATAAGAGAAAGAACTATTTCTTATATTTTCATTCCGCACACTATTTCTGTGGTCTGTACTGTAGGCCAATGTACAACTGTAGGCCAATTCTCGTGTTAAAAACCGCGGCGATGTCCTAGCGACTCAGTCGTTGAAGTCACTTTCGTATTCTCATCGTTGTAAAGCTGCAGCCTACACGTTGTTCCATTATTTGGCTGTACTGTGTCCGTCTATGGTTTGAGAAAAAGACAATTTTGAGTTCAAGTCTCGTCCCTCCTTAGATCGGACGCGACCTAAGGCTAAGTTCTAATGCTTATTATTAATTTATGGAATCAACAACAGTTCCAACTGTCGTATAGAAACTTGCGTTTGATATTTAAATAAATAAAAATCTTTGAACAAGAAATTTCTTCACAAGTTTCTTGCTTTTTTGACAATTGCAATTTGACAACAATGAACATTGACAAACAATTTGATGGCTGAACCGAAGATAATAACGTTTATCAAGATGCGAATCATTCGATCAATTGAAGTGAAAACTCACTTTTTTCAGTATTTTATCTTTGGCTAGTTGAAGTTAGTTGGAGTCGTTATTCTTTAAACTTATTTAACCAATTATATGGTAAACACCGTATTCGGAATTAAGAATATGTTTTAATGTCTTGGTAGTTCAGTAATAACTGTAACTGGCAACTTCTTCTGTCGTTCGTTTTAGAAGTCGTTCAGTTTCGATCCTATTGAGTTGAAGTCCTATCGAAGCGCGCGAGCGTCTGCGAGAAGAGTCCGAGCAATACGTGAATACCGATTTTGGATAGAACTTCGATCGAACGACTTCTGCACTACAGCAATATTTCAACTGTTTTTACGAAAATTGGGCTACTGGCCCAGGATCGCTACTAACTTGTTCTGAATCATTTTAGTTTTAGGCGCTTGTTCTACCGCCGTTGGTGAGAAAATGAGGAACAATCGACTATATTTTCGCTCAAGAACATACAATCGATTTAAATAATATGTCAATTTAAAAAAGATACATCTATTAATGAGTGGTCTTTGCTTGTGTACATTGCTCTTCTTCCACTAGGTTTGTAGCAGTGACAAGAGCTACCAAGGATAAAATTCGTTCAGGATGATCGGCGAGAGGACTAACCGGAACTCTTTCTACCCACGAGCAACTGGCGCAAGTAATCGTCCGTCGCAGTCGCACACTCGCTCACAGCCCCGCGACGAAATTGTCGGAAGTACGCATTCGTTTCTTTGTTCTCGCCCAATCGCATCTAGACTCGAGCTCGACTCGCCATGCATACTCGTCGGCCATCAGATGAGTGCTGACGGCTGGAATCGCTAAATCTTAACCAGCCTTATCTCAGCTGACTGGGCAAATAAAAAGCGACTTTGTTTTATACTCTATAGTATCTATATTCTGAAATCATGTTAAACCAATTTAGTCTAAATGGAAGCTATTATATTTACTAAACATTTTTTCAGTTTACCTTAGATACGTGTGCAGCGAGCTGCTGATCACTAGACACAAGCGACCCCCAAAACAGTTATACAAAACAGCATATTATACAAATATTACGGTTTTTAAACGGCTTATAAACCAAACAATCAGTATTTATTGGGCTACAGTAAATGTTACAACATCCGGAAGCTACCTGTGATTGAATAAATTATCTTTTTTGAATTAATGTAACCCATAGATAGTCGACGTGAGGGCACTCTAAAGGTCACTCACACACGTAAAACTCTACTACAAAAAGTTAAGATCAACAGCAAGGCACCAAAGGTTTACAATAAAATACCAAAGTCCATAAGATCAATTACAAATGACAACTTATTTAAATCTGCGTTCAATGGTTTCCATGCTGAAATGCTGCATATTATAACTTAAATGATTTTTTTCAAGACATGACATGTAAATAAATAATGGTAGTATCGTTTTATTTTTAATTATCATGTGTTTATTTTATTTTTGACATGTTATGTGAATTATTTAATTGTTGCTCTATTATTGTTATTTTTTAAATGTGATTACCAATTGATGTTTGTTCCTTGTTTCTTTTTATCTCGACATGAGCAATATTGTATTAACTTTGAGTGGTGGTATTTTGTTTTAACTTCAAATGTTTATTGTTTTTGCACGCTGTGGTTTCTTGTAACTGGAAAAGCACACGACTCAACACTGCAGCTATATTATTTAATTTGTAATGTGTATTTTTCGTTAGAAACCCAAATAAATAAATAAATAAATAAATAATATGTATTGTACAAAATTTAGATACATTTAACCGATATGGTTATAATTTCAAATATATAATTTTATATGCTACATCGGCGAATCATAGCTGTACTCATTATTAAATTGTATATGCTTTACCTATGATTATGAATAAGTAAATTATTTGATTTTGTTTGATTTATAAGGTCAAATGCTGCAGCAGCAAACCGCCAGCCGTGCCACGGCTCCGGCGCTGACGCCTTCGGACAAATGGCCGGCAGTGACGTAGCGCCGCCACGCGCGCTGATTTATCGCACTCTTGTGACCGGATCTCACGTGTGGCATCCTTCGCACTCTTCTGTAAATAAATAAGGTCGGAATCGTAAGTCATTTGCGCTTCCCCTAGCAGTAAGCAAGCTTATTAAAGCTAAGAACGCGGCTCTCCGGAGAGCCAAGAAATATCCCACGCCCGCCTATAGAACAGCTGCGAATCAGCTACAACGTAAAGTTAGATCTTGCATCGTGGAACTCCGAGACGCTCAAATGAACGATCTCATGGAGAACATCTCCCCGTCCCACCAAGCGTATTATAGAATGGCCCGAGCCTTACGCGTAGACGCCGCCTCTCACGTTCCTCCTCTTACTCGTCCTGATGGCACTACTGCCTTCGAAGTCGAAGAGAAAGCCGAATGCTTCGCTGACAGCGTTGCTTCACAATGCACGCCCAGCACGCAACCCGTAGATCCTTCCCACATCCAAGCGGTGGAGGACGAAGTCCTCCGCAGGGACTCTCTCATCATCACTGCTGACCCCATCACAGTCTCTAATGACGAAATCTTCCTTCTCATTAGAAGTTAAAAATCCAAAAGGCTCCGGGTGCGGATGGAATTTCCAACCACGTTCTTTAGCACCTGCCTCAGTGCTTACCTTGTTAGCTATCATCTTCAATGCCTGCTTTGACCATAGCTACTTTCCAAAAGCTTGGAAAAAAGCGACTGTCATAGGTATTCCCAAGCCGGGTAAACCTCTGAATATCCCGGCTAATCACAGACCCTGTCCCCTCAAGGCCATGTCTAAACTTCTCGAAAGAGTCATACTCTCTCGAACGCGGAACAATCTGTTTCCAACGGATGGCAATCCTCTCATTATTTCCCATCAGTTCGGCTTTCGTGCTAAGCACTCCTGCCCTCAGAAAGTCCATCAAATCGTCGAGTACATACTCGACGGCTTCTATCCGCAGTGCAATAAAACAGTCGCAGTTTTCTTTGACGTAGCCAAAGCTTTCAATAAAGCTTTGGCTAAGCTATCTACTACAGCGGGCTCGTTTATTAATTTTGGTCTAGTCAGGATAATCGCGTCATTTCTCAAAGATCACACGTTTCGTTTCAAACATGAAGGCACGGTTTCCGCGCCTCGTCCCATAAAGGCTGGAGTCCCTCAAGGCTCAGTCCTCGGCCGTCTGTTGTACACCGTGTACACTTACGATATTCCCATCCCGCCGAAAGGCGTCGAACTCGCCCTCTTTGCTGACGACACCGCCCTTTACACCAAAGGTCGCGAGGTCCCGAAGAACATCACCATACTCCCAAAGGCCATAAACGCCCCCGGTGTATGGTTTCAAAAATGGCGTATCGATGTGAACCCAGACAAGAGTTCTGCTATTCAATTCAACCAAAAACTCCGTAATCGCTACAACGATCCCCACATTTTATACACAGGTATTCCCATCCCCTGGAAGCGTCACCTTAGATCAGATGCTTTGTTTCAAGCCACACGTCGATAGAGTAACGAAACTCGCGCGTTTTTACTTAAGTCGCCTATATAGTATGTTAGGTAGAAAAAGTAAAATGTCTTTCAGAAATAAACGTACGCTTTATAAGGTCGGCGTTAGACCCGTCATGACATATGCCTCGCCAATCTTTGCCCACGCCCAACCCTCCGTCCTGCACAAACTGCAGGTAGTTCAAAATCTCTTCTGCCGCAGGGCTACAAACGCACCTTTGTACGTGCGTAAAGCGGACCTGTACAGAGATGTAGAACTACCTACAGTGCAACAGCACCTCAAAACACTCTCAGAATCGTTATTCAAACGCGCCTAAACCCACCCCAATCCCTTAGTTCGAGATTCAGTCTTGTATACCCCTGTCATAGATTCGAAGTTCAAAGTCGCTAGACCGAGAAACGCGCACACTGGCGAACCCACGCAATTAACACTAGATCTCGAAGCCCTTCAGGCCGCAACTTCTGATTCTAATGTTAATTCGAATTAATTCAATTTTTTTATTCAATTTTGAGCACCTTCAGTGCTATGTATTCACCTTCAGTGCTTTGAGCACCTTCAGTGTTATGTAAATCCCAGCGGGTAACCCCTTCTGGGCCTCTTTCTCCAATTGGTCGTCGCTCAGATGAAGGCTGTGTGGCCAAAAATTGCACGAGTCATTCGTCAGTATGCGTCAGAGCATTTTTTATCCTCCGCCCTCTCCGAAGAGAACAGAACAAAAAAAAATCATTTGATTCTTTCATTCGATTGTTTACCACAAGGGTCGTGTCTTTTTTAGCATAAAATGTTTTTGTTTAATTTAATTTTGTTATGTGTATTAGTTCTGATACTTTTTGAAAGTACCAGTTATTTGTTGATGATGAAATATAAGATTTGTAAACTAATTTAGGGTGTTGCTTTTTCTTACTTTAAATTTTGTGATGATTACATTTTAACATTCAGTAATTGGCATACTGATACTTTTTAAATTAATTTAATTTGTTATAATGTGTTTGTAGGTATTCCAAAGATTAATAAATAAAGAAAAACATTATCAAATAAAATCTCAGAAACTACAATATGCAAAAATCTTTAAAGCCAACTAATAAGCACAACGCCACCTGAATAATTACTTAACAAAGCACTTTTTGTTTAAACTAAGTTTATGAAATCCCATAAAGTCATCATTAGCAAGGCCATTAAACAGGTATTTTATAGATGTTTCTCATAAGAATCATTGTGATGTAATTCCTATCCCACTGTTTCACATTGTTGATCAATCAATAAAAAAAGGAAAAAGCCGCTAATAGATTAATGCGTGTGTGTATGTGTGTGTGTGTTTGTGTGTTGTGTTTTTGTATCTGAGGCGTTGCATCTTCCAGACTACGGCGCGTTTTGGATTTGATGTATGTGTTTGAATGCTGAATGAACGAGAGTGTTATTATACGTCCAGTTTAATTTAGGAGGCCACCATTGGCCTTAAACAAAACAGTCAATTTCGAAAAAGATAGTGTTGTTAGCTATATTTTATAAAAATCAGTTCGACCGTTCCAAAGTTATGCATTTATTTTGTATTACAAATTACTTGTTGGAATTATTGTTGCAATCACGTTTTTATAATATTAGGTCTTTACCTATGAAATTGCCGTTTTTCACGAAATAAATGAAGCGTAATTTTTTTATATATTTTTTATTTCTATTAATCAAAATAATCACCCATGCAATCAATGCATCTTTGCCAACGCATTGGTAGCTTATTGATGCCTTTCTTGAAGAAATCAGCTGGACGGGAGGAAACAAATTCTTCAAAGGCATTTTGTACTGCCTCTTGGGTATTGAATTTTTTTCCCGCCAAGAAGTTATCCAAATTCTGGAAAAAGTAGAAGTCTTTAGGCGCAAGGTCTGGTGAGTACGGCGGATGACGGAGAACTTCCAACCCCAACTCTTGTAGCTTGGAGACCGTCTGCTGTGCAGTATGAGGTCGCGCGTTGTCGTGCAGGAGCAGTGGAGCCGAACGATTGACCAAAGCTGGTTGGAGACATGCGAGCTTCTCCATCATTGTGTTCAGTTCTTCACAGTACACATCTGCAGTAATGCTTGTCCCGTTTGGCAAGAAGCTGTGATGAATTACACCCGCGTTAGACCACCAAACAGTGACCATCACTTTTCTAGGGGTAAGTTTTCGTTTAGGGCATTGTTTGGGTGCTGAACCGGGTCCAACCAACTTGCTGAGCGCTTACGATTGTCAAACAGGATCCATTTCTCGTCACAAGTAACAATGCGGTTTAGAATTCCTTCATTTGTATGCCTGCTGAGCAGTGCAAGGCACGTCTCCACGCGTACTTCGCGCTGGCGGTCATTGAGTTCGTGGGGTACCCATTTGTCAAGCTTTTTTACCTTGCCAATTTGACGCAAATGGACCAATATTGTTTTGATGCTAACGTCGAAAGCTGCTGCTAATTCAGCCGTGGATCGAGTTTCATCAGCTTCCACAATTGCCTTTAATTCGTCATTGTCGACCAAAGTTTTCGGACGACCATGGGGTTCATTTTTCAGGTCAAAATTTCCAGAACGGAAGCGGGTAAACCAATGACGGGTGGTGCGTTCGTTTGTAGTGTTCGCTCCGTAAACGTCGTTGATGTTGCGTGCCGCTTGTGCCGCTTTGCTGCCACGACGGTACTCATACTCCATAATTACTCGAATTTTTTACTTATCCATGATGACGAAAAATGTTCAAATGCGTTGAAAACAAAACACTAACTATTAAACAAATGACGATTTTAGAAAAAGAATCCCATGTTTGTCATATAAAATTAATTTGAAATTAGAATTATCAGTCAAAAAAAAAATATTTTCATTTGAAATGACCAGTACGGCAAAACGGCAGTTTCATAGGTAAAGACCTATTATGTTCCAGGTTATCATTTTTATTTTACAGTTACAGAGGAGCGGTTCACTGATATTTATCTAATATTGTACCACATCAACAAGAAATCGCTGCGTAGTTTCAATACCACTAAGGTCGGAACCGAAGTAAGCAATAACGGCTTATAACACTTCATAAATAAGGGCCACACAGATATGTGTATAAAACTTTATTGAGAAGCTACCACACCTACGAACTTGCCAGGTCAGCTCGGTATGGATTGGAGAACCATCAATAAGTTTACAGTCTAGAAAGTGAAATAGCCTGTGAAACTGGGCAAACAATGGCGAGTGAAAAATAAAAAAAGAAGAAAACAAATGAAGTATGGCAGCAAATATCGCGCGCATGCATCGTACGTACCCAACGGAGCGAGAAATTCACAGTCGGAGCGAACGGTTCATTTAGTGAAATAAAAGGTGACACGACCTTTTACAATAATTCGACAATACGTTGTGTTGCGAGGACGCATTTATGTCCTTCTGGAAAACAAGTTACCCTGTCAAGACTTCACATTGAATTAGATTTTATAATATTGAAATGAGTAAATAGCAAAATAATTAGGCGACATAAAATAAAGTAGTGTTTTAAAATTACTTAGTCTTATTTAAAATTGTGATCTAAGTTTTGCCGTAACATAGTTCTATAAAACGTCCAATCTCCGTTGTTTTGACCAAGATGTAGGTTTGGCTTAGGGGCTTAGCTTTCATACATAAGATCTCTGTATGAGCTACTCTCATACATTTTAGTACGTACACATGCATAGATGTAATTTTGACACAATGAACAGTTTTAATAACTTGTTAAGTTAAGTTAGTTTAGCACGATCTGACAATAAACGCCGTTACGATCACTCGCCCCCTTTTCATTACCTCCTGACAGTTAATGACAGTACCTACGGGACGCTCTAGCCCGTACATTGGTCCTTCGAGCCACGGGACCTCGCGTTCGTAGTTCGCGCGTGTAGGTTTCGGTTGTGACACCAGTGACAATTTTTGGATTGCAGTGCAAAGTAAAATAAGTGTTTTACAATGATCGAGGTGACGAAAATAACAATGAGTTTCTAAGTGCCATTACAGAAATTTATTTGTGCAGTTCATTATAAGTGACAATATTGACATTCATTTGCGTTATTGCTTCTTGCGGTAAGCCCTGACATTCAGGGGGTGCCTGCATTTGTGTGCTAAAATTCGTGAAACAAGTAAGATCTTTCCTTTTTGACATTGACATTGACCATTGACATCATAGACGCACTTCTTCAACGACAGTTAGAACTCACTGAGTTAATGAATAAATTCAGCACTAACTTTAAAAAAGACTCTGCTGCAAGAAAATCTTCACCGGAGTATATTAACAAGAAAATTAACACCCTAAATAATCTCTGGGAGGAGTTCGACCTTAACCACTCCAAATTGCTGGAGAGTACTGACAAAAGCGATGAATATTTCATTGCAAATATCTTTGACACCAACAAAGAATTCTATATTATGACAAAAAACCTCATCGCTAATTATGAGCAAACCAAAGCTGACAAATGTACTCAGGCATTAATGGTTACGCTGATGACAGCACCGTTGTAGAGAGATACTTTCCAATGCGCGAGCGAGTCCTCAAGAAATCCGGGCTTTGAGAAAGTCCATGATTGAGCGGGTGGATTTGGCCCTAAAGAAAGTGTCCGATCGGGGTGAGTCCAACTTGGTCAAATTTAACCCGTCGAAAACACAGGCGTGTTTATTCTCCGCGAAAAAGAGCAATTTCGACCTAACGCCCACTTTCCAAAATGTTTCTGTACCCTTAACCGACCACCTAGGGCTTCTGGGCGTAACTATATCGTCCCAACTAAACTTCGGGCAACAAATTGTGTCCATGGCTCAAACAGCTTCAAAGAAGTTGGGAATCAGCTTGAAGGTCCGACGGTACTTCAGCCCTGAATAGTTACTTAATTTGTATACAGCTCAAGTTCGATCTTGTATGGAGTACTGTAGCCACCTTTGGGATGGTTCTGCAAAGTACCAACTAGAAGCGATGGACGCAGTTGACCGAAGAGCCTGAAAATTATTAACAACTTTGACCTCACCACCAAGAAACTGCAAAGCCTCGACCATCGTCGGAAAGTTGCCAGTTTAGCAGTCTTCTACAGATTACATTTTGGAGAGTGCGTGAATGCTCTTTTTGATCAGGTTGAACCCACACCCTTCTTGCATCAGACTACTAGACGCAGACAGACCTTCCATCCCTTCATGGTAGATATCCCAAGAAGTCGAACCAAACGCTTCGATAGTTCCTTTTTGGTGCGGGTCGCCAAGGTGTGGAATGAACTGCCTGCGTCTATTTTCCCAGAAAACTATAGTCCTAGTTCTTTCAAGCGTCGAGTGAATAGGTATCTCGTGGATAGACGTGTAACACCTTCGTCTTCATCGTCACTTTCCATCAGGTGAGATAGAAGACAAACGTCTAATCCTTTTTCAATAAAAAAATTAACTCAGTTTAGAGGAAATGGGCATGATAAACCAACAACGTACTGACTTTCGAGCATTCCTGCGAATCGTTAACGGCCTGGCAGATGACATCAATGACAAATGGGAGCTGGAAGATGAGTTACGTAACCTGCAATTCCGTTGGAATAAAATAGATGACCTGCATTGGCAAATCGACAATCACCTTCAAGGCAATGACAGTTCCTACGAGCAAGAATTTAACCGCCATGAACTGAAAAATAAAGCAATCAAAATATCGATCAATCAAAAATTATCATCCATTGCTCACTTTCACCAATCAACACCGCAAATCGAAATACCTACTTTCAGCGGTAATAACACGCAGTGGCCCACATTCGCCGATCTATTCAAGGAAGCCATAAACAACAATCCTATGATTTCAAAGACACAAAAAATGCAACACCTTAAAGGAAAACTGCGTGGAGAAGCTGAAAAGCTCATACAACATCTACACGTTTCGTCTAACAATTATGACACTGCTTGGCAAATTATTAACCATCGTTATGATAATACCCAATTACTATTCACAAAACAAATTGAAATATTTTTGAATCAACCCTCCATCCAGAAACAAACTGCATATGACATTAAAGATTACATGACATTAGTACCGAATGCATACATGCTATACAAAACCTTGGCGTAGACTGTACCTCGTAGGTTGTTCCTCCTCTTATTGGTAATGTACCATGCTCTGCAAAAAACTTGACACTCAAACCTATAATGACTATAAAGAATCGAGAAAAAATCCTAAAGATTTACCTCGCTAAGAAGAGTTTGACGCTATGAAAGCGCTTGGATTAAGATGGGATCCGAGTAGTGACACATTCCAGTTCAAAAGTAACATTAATTATAGTATAGAGTTAGAGCAAATGCACAAGCAATGCACAAAGAGACAACTCTTATCAGAAATATCTATGATGTATGACCCTCTTGGATGGCTATCACCGATAACTATCAAAGCGAAGATCTTATTTCAACGTGTCTGGGAACGTAATAATGAATGGGATGACAATTTGCCGGAAGATATATTGCACGAATGGAAACTATTAAGAAATGACTTTATTTACTTACTATTTTATTAACTATTCCAAGATTCATAAGTAACATGTTAACAAACATAGAAATTCATGCATTCTGCGACGCGTCAGAAAAGGTCTACTCTTTAGTCATTTATCTGAAAACAACTGACAAACATGGAAATATCTTAATAAACATTACAAGTTCTAAAACTAAACTCGCTCCATTAAAAAGACCTCACACATTGCCCCGCTTAGAACTATGCGGTGCTTGACAAAACTACTAAATAAAGTTGTAACAACTCTCGGATTATCAGATGACAAGGTTAAGATTTATGCAGGGACTGACTCGATGATTGTATTAGGGTGGCTCAACGGTGACATTTTAAGATGGAACAGTTTTGTTGCAAATCGAGTAAAACAAATAACAGACTACTTACCTGCATTGCATTGGCGCCACGTATCTTCCAAAGATAATGCAGCGGATTGCGCCACCAGAGGCATGACACCTACTCAACTCTCCTCCTGTTTGCTCTGGTGGGAAGGGCCTTCATGGCTGAAGGATGACATTGTCGAAACTGAAGATATTAATGACATACCTACACCTACAATCGAATTAAAAAATAATAAAAAGGTTCACACGGCTAAAGTTACATACTCACTCTTATCAGAATTATTACATAAACAAAGTAGTTGGACTCGTGCCGTACACCCGTACGTGTTGGATATTACGTTTCATTAAAGCTATACGCGATAAAACTCATTATAAATAATGTGATTATATGACAGTTCAAGAATTAGAAGGATCAAAGCGATTGTTCGTTGTTAGTGAGCAAGCAATTAGTTATGAAGATGAAATTTGAAAAATAAAGGCATGGTTAGTAACTAAAGCAGTATTAAGAAATTGAATCCATATTTAGATGAAAACAGCGTATTACGTGTCGGTGGTAAACTTTAAGAATCTATGTTACATAAAACTGCAAACATCCTATATGATTACCACCAAAGTCGAGACTTACTATCCTTTTAATAGAAGAATTTCACACTAAAACATTACATGGTGGAGCTCGGTTAATACTTGCATACTTACGAAATAAATTGGAGGGAATAGAGCTGTTAAGAAACTTTTACCTGTGTGTATTATGGCCCACATAACGTGTATCTTGACGTAATGATGCACGTCGCTCGACGATAGCTGCTTATTCATTGCAACGTCAAGATACACGTTATGGTCCACATAACGTGTATCATGACGTAATGATGCACGTCGCTCGACGATAGCTCCTCCAACTGCTGCTGCTCCTTCAATGTGGCTACATCTTCTTTGATATGTTTAAAGGTATCATCATGATACTCCAAGCTTGTTTGCAGATAACTTTCTGTTAGCGATTAGTTTACGTAATGATTTAGTTGTGACAGTGGGATGCCAGGAACATTAACATTCATGTTTGTCAACAATTCATCGTCGAGCGACGTGCATCATTACGTCAAGATACACGTTATGTGGGCCATAACGTGTATCTTGACGTTGCAATGAATAAGCAGCTATCGTCGAGCGACGTGAATCATTACGTCAAGATACACGTTATGTGGCCCATAACGTGTATCTTGACGTTGCAATGAATAAGCAGCTATCGTCGAGCGACGTGCATCATTACGTCAAGATACACGTTATGTGGCCCATAACGTGTATCTTGACGTTGCAATGAATAAGCAGCTATCGTCGAGCGACGTGCATCATTACGTCAAGATACACGTTATGTGGCCCATAACGTGTATCTTGACGTTGCAATGAATAAGCAGCTATCGTCGAGCGACGTGCATCATTACGTCAAGATACACGTTATGTGGACCATAACGTGTATCTTGACGTTGCAATGAATAAGCAGCTATCGTCGAGCGACGTGCATCATTACGTCAAGATACACGTTATGTGGGCCATAACGTGTATCTTGACGTTGCAATGAATAAGCAGCTATCGTCGAGCGACGTGCATCATTACGTCAAGATACACGTTATGTGGGCCATAACGTGTATCTTGACGTTGCAATGAATAAGCAGCTATCGTCGAGCGACGTGCATCATTACGTCTTGATACACGTTATGTGGGCCATAACGTGTATCTTGACGTTGCAATGAATAAGCAGCTATCGTCGAGCGACGTGCATCATTACGTCAAGATACACGTTATGTGGCCCATAACGTGTATCTTGACGTTGCAATGAATAAGCAGCTATCGGAGTGTTCGTGTACCTAAAGTGTCACTGTTTTCGTAAAAAGCGTTCGAATATAGCTCGTAATGACTTAGAGATGCGAGACATTCCCGCGCCGTGTGCTACTGCGATGAGTGCGTCTGTGTTGAGTGCTGACAGAGCCACTTCCCCGGCTATGACTAGGAACATTAAGTTTAAAACTGACATTTTTAATTGACATGTATTTTTTTCTATATTCTGTTTATGCTTTACATTTTTATATTTTTTCATGTTTTATATCATTTTTGTATGTTATGTTTAATAATTTTACTGCAAATGTGCCGATCTTTTGTTTGTTTGACTTGGCAGTATGTATGAGCTACTCTCATACATCTTAGTACGTACACATGCATAGATGTAATTTTGACACAATCAGCAGTTTTAATAACTTGTTAAGTTAAATTAGTTTAGCACGATCAGTCTGACAATAAACGCCGTTACGATCACACGCCCCCTTTTCATTACCTCATGACAGTTAATGACAGTACCTACGGGACGCTCTAGCCCGTACAATCTCATTAGTTTTAACAGTAGATATTTGAGTTTTGGCAACAGTTTTACAATAAATGTTTTTTTCTTCTTTTTGGGTTTGATTTTTTGAAAAACTAAAATTAACGCAATGATTTTTACAACTCAACCTAATATGTCAATTTAGAACTTGAATTATGCTTATGAATTTATATCCAAGTCCCACATAAATTCAGAGGTCAAATTTACATATTCAGTTTTTCAGATATCACCGCATCAACAGGAATTGCCAACACTCAATCAGAGTTTTACATCATATGAAAGTTAATTTAAAATTGTTACCGTCATATTTTCCTTATTTTACAATTCACTTTTATTCATGATTTTTACGTTGAAGCTCAGCTGATTCTGTATCGTATAGACACAAGCGTCAAATGAACGGTGAAAATAGCTTTGCTTAATCTGCTTTAACCTGTAAATTTTTATTAATTTTTTATTATTATTATTAAGTTATAATTTTTATCCAGTTTAGATACTTTAGTTCACTAAAAAGTGAACCCAACAGTCCACCTCAGTCAAGGTTTTATTGGAAATGCTTTAGGATTGTAGCAGTATTCGAGCCAACTCAAGCTTTTAAATGACGTCAATATGTCAAGCAAAGTAGCAAAGTTACAATTTCAAGAGTATTTTTTTACTTCCATGAGTAATTACGATACAATTTATTTAAGATAAATACTTTTGTATACGGACTCATTTTCAGGAAAGACCCTTTTTAACTGATTCCGCACACGGATCATGATAGGTCTGGGTGGTCATTACTCATACCATTAAAATGCTTTAATCAAATTATAAGGGTATTTATATTAAGTTAGTATGTTTATGAAACTTTATAACATATATTTGTTTAAAGAATATAAAATATAGCAGAAAATGTAAAATAATACCGCAGTATTTATTTTGTATGCGTAATTTTATCTCAAAGCCGAACACATACTTTTTTTTAAACTCTGAATTTAGTTTAATTACAAGACCACATCTTTATTTTAAAGTAAATTGACTAGGACAACTTTGTTTAGTTACATGATCAGGTTTGTATACTCAGATCAGGAGCAGAACTATCAGCGAGCGTTGCAGGTCATGTTCTCGAGTCGACTAATCGTTTCAACGACAAGTGGAACTACGTATTCTGGGTGACAGCGAGCACTTACGACTGTCACACAGCATTGCTCTGCACTGTGCAGTACTTTGGCATCAAGACTTTCTCTTATCAAGCAAAAAAAAAATTCGACAAATATAGTGTGTAATTGATCACTTTGTTGTTATTTAATCGTATACATTTTCATATAAATTACCTATTTGTTGTTTATCATTCCACAGGATTTTAGTTTCTGTGCTACATTCGTATGTTAATATAAAAACAAATCGATAAGAAGTGTTTTAGCATGATATAAGAACTCTCATAAAAATGTAAAATAAATATAATTAAAGTTTAAAGTGAAGGTCACGATCGAACAGGAAGGATCTTAAGTTTTCTTGTTAATTGTACATTTCATATACACGAGTACAAACAATATTTTTGATAATCAAGTATGTTCGCAAATTATGAAAATAAAACAAACACATATTTGTAGGTAAAACGCTATCGCGTGTCTAGACCAAGAAGATGGTGTTTAAGCCAATATGAAATTGCAGATCGAATTTTACTTACACTAGCTATAAAATTGAAGTGCTTCCCTTCAAATTCAATGATTGAACTTATTTTTGAGATTTAACGCAAGTAAAGGGAGACATAGACAAAAATGTTTTTGCGCACAAATCATAAATTATAATTATTTCGCATATATAACTTTTACCCGTCGAGGCTGTTATGTTTATTATTAAGCTACGCCTCCTTCATCTTCTCGTGCTTCTGGTATATACAACTAGTGTTTGGTGTAAAGGGTTCTTAAGGTTAAAAAATTTAAGAGGTGGATTATGGATGGTTGTGTTTCCTAATCATAATTTATCGTAATAAATCATAATATATTTACAACACATTTCATAATTGTCAACAGAACATCTGAATATTCTCACCTGTTGATTCGCTCCTCACACGTTCGCGCTTTATACTTCGCGCTTTAGACTTCTGAAACTAAAACGCACTGTGGCACTGTCAACTAGATATGTTTAATCTAAGACGCAAAAAGAGGATTCGTGTAACTTTAATGGGTGTGTGTGTGTGACACACAGTAGTTTTATTTAAAGGTTGAATGAACCGATTGTATTCTGAGTCTGTTTGAAGAAAATCGGTTTAGCATTTCAAAAGATATGCGAGCTTAATGCCGTCCGTCAGGGCTTTTTAGGTTGAGCTTCCAAACTTTGAGTAAGTACTTTGGGCACTGACAAATTGCGCTTGAATTATTTGTGTTTTCATAACGTGGGTGTGCGGAGATCTAACTAGAGAATCTGTTTGTAATTTTGCTAATCTTATCTTGTATTCATATTTCGTTTGATGTGAATGCTACAGATGAATTTGGATGTGAAACTATTGGATGTTTATTGTTTAATTTACACGATATTGTTTTTGCGAGAAGTTCATTTCTCGTTTATCATTACTTGTGGCGAGAATATCCCGTTTGCATATTATAGGGATTACTCTTAGTCAATACCAAAAGGAATAAAAAATATTAATTAGTCAGACTGCATTAAATTATAAATCAAAAAAATTTAAATTTTTGTAAGACTGTTTAGAAACGTGTTTCTGAATACACAGGGCTATGCTGCTGCAGTGGCAGGTCAGGAACAAAGGGTTGAGAGCACAAAAATGTATTGGCGTGGCTGCGTACCCGCGGGCTGCGGGGCGGCTGCGTACCCCGCGGGCTGCGGGGTGGCTGCGGGGCGGCTGCGAACCCCACGGGCTGCGGGGCGGCTGCGTACCCCGCGGGCTGCGGGGTGGCTGCGGGGCGGCTGCGAACCCCGCGGGCTGCGAGGCGGCTGCGTACCCCACGAGCTGCGGGGTGGCTGCGGGGAGTTTACAACAACGGATTACTTATTTGTGCAAAGTTTATATTTCTTGTGCGTGTCGATCCGTAACTCAGAGACGTGTATGTTGCTAAGAGGCAAATTTTAGATTTGAGTTATAGTCGAATATATATACTAATGATAAGTTCAGTGAAAAAGTTTATTTCTATTTTACATACAAATGATAACATTCTACTATTGCCTCCTTGCTGTTTGAGACTTCTGACAAAACAAAACTGTGACAAGTGGTTTTAACAGTCCTCTTTTCATGAGTAGACTAATCAAAGGGTTTTGCAACACATGAAAACCTGACGGTTCTAAGTCAGGCCTATCTGTTGGGTGCATCAACAGTGATCAGCCAAACTCTCTTAGTCATTGCTGAGGGGCTAAAGAAGCGTATGGTTCGGCGTTATCATGATGTAAGGCAAAACTCTTGCTCAGTTCCGGCCGTTGTGTCTCAGTTTATTGCTTGAGCCTCATCAACTGTTGGTGGTAATGACGTGAATCAAGAGTTTTATCTGGCTGCAAAAGTTTATAATTACTTTAGGTACTAAAAAATTGAATGTATCAAATTGTTTTTATGTAACTCTTTGATTGAATCAAAATAAGCTAGACGATACAACCATACAGATATGATACAATATGTCCCCAGCCCTTTATTTTTTTTAATGTATTGAAACAAATGATGCGCGGAAGGGTCAGAAATGTATGAACGTTTCAAAAACTAAACCAAGAAGTTGTATGTTACTTATTACATTATTCCGTCTATATTTTGATATAAAGTACGCACGAAACTGCTTAGTTTTTCACTAGCATTGTGGATCTCACACCGGAGGATCTGTACTTGTTGTCCACTGCAGTGCTATTGTGGATCTCGCACCGGAGGATCTGTACTTGTTGTCCACTGCAGTGCTATTGTGGATCTCGCACCGGAGGATCTGTACTTGTTGTCCACTGCAGTGCTATTGTGGATCTCGCACCGGAGGATCTGTACTTGTTGTCCACTGCAGTACTATTGTGGATCTCGCACCGGAGGATCTGTACTTGTTGTCCACTGCAGTGCTATTGTGGATCTCGCACCGGAGGATCTGTACTTGTTGTCCACTGCAGTGCTATTGTGGATCTCGCACCGGAGGATCTGTACTTGTTGTCCACTGCAGTGCTATTGTGGATCTCGCACCGGAGGATCTGTACTTGTTGTCCACTGCAGTGCTATTGTGGATCTCGCACCGGAGGATCTGTACTTGTTGTCCACTGCATACTATTGTGGATCTCGCACCGGAGGATCTGTACTTGTTGTCCACTGCAGTGCTATTGTGGATCTCGCACCGGAGGATCTGTACTTGTTGTCCACTGCAGTGCTATTGTGGATCTCGCACCGGAGGATCTGTACTTGTTGTCCACTGCAGTGCTATTGTGCTGTGTTTCTTACTCATTGTGATACAAACGAGTGATATTAAGGTTCTGAGATTGTGGGTTATATTAGGTATGCTGCAGTATGAGCTTGATAAAATAAGCTTCCTGCAAGACAACAGTACACGCTAAAGTAGCTTCTATTCAGTAAAATCTATTAAGATGTTTAATCACGCACAATTTAAAAGTCCTTTATCCCTAAACACCCCTGGTGGCACATATCACTAAATTTAATTCAATAAATATTCACAAAGGAAACTGAAGAAACTTATTTTGACGAAAATCTATGCTGGAACTGCTGGAACTCCCACAGAGGCAGACGGTATTTTCATTCAGTTCTTACAAACACAGGAGTCTAATCGTTTAAAAAGGAACTTGTACCAAAAAAGTAACAGTATATATCTTACCTCTCGCTGAAATTTTATAACCTTGTGACACAAAAAAACAAAATTTTCGTTGATGACATTGGCGCAAGTAAAATTAATGATAGCGGCCAACGTTGAATTTACTGTATAACGTAGCCCTGAATATTTGGTTTACGTAATCAACTATTTTTTTTACGAGTCACCAGGCAAACTAACTGTATGGCCCCAACCCAAAGTAAAGCTTGTCCTGTAGATGACCACACAGCAAACTGCGGGAACCCAGAATAAACACACATACTTAAATATAAACAACTAGGCTAAACATATAAAGATCTTAAACAAATTAATTATATATTTTAATATCGATGAAAATCAAGTTACTTCATGTAAACACAACCAATCCTTTTGTTTTTTTACATACTGACTGAGCATATCGTTGCAAGCTTATTTCATGAGTGTTGACGAGAAGCCTTCCCGAACTTGAACCCGATATTTTTCAACCTGCGAAATCCACTCCTTAGACGCAACTAGAGGTGGGCAGTGGATATTTACTCTTTATTTCCCATTACACCCGTTTGGGTAATTACCGGGTTTAAAATAACCTTACTTTATAATATAACTTATCATAATTAATATAATATCATAATTAATGGGTGAAGACAACAATATTGACTTGTTTAACACCTCGATCGAGACACTTAGAAATAAATTAACACACGCCATACAAACACACATACACATATATACACACGCAGTGAGAATATTTTCTTTCTATGTATTCGCAGACCTAAATATAATAATTATATGAACCTAAAACTATCAAATTTATATATTTACATGTAAATTTCTTTAATCTTTCATATCTGTGTTACTGAACTATATTAGTTTGTAGTCCTATTTGTAACATTCACCAAATCCCTGGCCGCGTCATGTAAACTTAGAAACTAGCTTCTGTACCACAGGTCTTCCTATTCCAGAAGCTAGTGATACAATAATTATTATAATACATTATTATAATAATTTAATAATTTGTTGCAATAAAGATTTTTTTTT
Source organism: Marasmarcha lunaedactyla (assembly GCA_923062675.1). Taxonomy (NCBI): domain Eukaryota; kingdom Metazoa; phylum Arthropoda; class Insecta; order Lepidoptera; family Pterophoridae; genus Marasmarcha; species Marasmarcha lunaedactyla. Next base: position 28,678,854 of record OV281346.1, read on the forward strand.
TTATTATTTTATTCTGTTATTATAATAATAATTAGAGACCGGATTATATGCATTTGCATATTTGCATATGTTTTTGCTTATTTAAGCCATTCTCAGCGCTAATAGCATATTTTACCTAATTTCTAGTTATGATGCATATTATCGGTACATTTACAATATTTTTCCCGGTGCATTGCATTCCCCCTGTGTTCCGAAATGCGATTAAAGCGATTTAACAATATCGCAGGTTTTGAAAGGTTTGTGTCAAATTGATAGTTTCATTAATGGGACGGCAGAGCTTTTGTCAGAAACTATAAGTGCTAACATAGCACCCAAGTTCAAATTGTGCCCAGTTACCTCAGTCGATGTGGAGCGAACCTTGTACACTTACAAAAATATTCTAAATGGTCGCAGACACAATCTTACCACTGAAAATTTGGAGAAATAATTGATTGTTTTTGGAAATTTTTTAAATAATTTAAATGTCATGTAATGTTACTGTCAAATCAAAAAAATAATTTACTCATTGTATGGTGATTTTTAAATAAAAAAATTAAAACTTACTTTTCGCTTTTTTGGGGTTCCTAAAATAATGAAGTTCATTCCAGGCCCTCAACGAGCTTTTGATTTCAGTACTTTACGCAAAAAATGACTATACCTTAATTTTTATAACATTTTATAATAGCTACTTAAATGAAATTCAGAACCAAATTATGTATATAAGTATATAAAAATCATAAAAGCAAATCAAGGAATACGTAACTGCGTGCATCTTTACCGATACAGACAAGGTTCTCGAACCATAGGTTAATCATTATGCAAAAAGAAATACCTGAGGTAATCTTTATGATTTAAAATAGATGACACAGATATTCAGTTGAATAAATTACTTTAAAAAATGTCGAAATCATAACATATTAAATAATGTCACTAAAATATATTTATGTCAGCTTTATAGTCAATATTTCATTTTTGTGCTTTTTATTTGCTTGGGTTTATGTGCGAAACTATTTTCTTTGATCGGCAACCCTCAATAACAAAAACATTCGCTCTGTTTTTGTGCAACAAGTGAATGCAGCCTGCTGACTTATGAGATAGCAAACTAACACAATAAATAATTAATTAGTAGTTAATTGTTTATTTTTCCTATTTTCCCCATTAAATGTAGTAACAAATATTTTTAGATCAAAGAATTTGTGGTGCAATACAATATAGTTATTATAAGTTTACTCTAATGATGGCTATTTTAACACTAAAAAATAAAAAAAACTAATCAGTATTTAGCTCAAGTGATTATTAAATATGGTATTAACCTTATTGAATAAAAATAATTATAACTGTATATTTTACTGAAACATAAGTGGCCGACGACACGAACATTTTGAACTCAACCCTTTATCATTTAATTTCGCATATTCTGCCAATTTTCGTGCATATTTCAAGCATTTTTCATGCATATTTGCATGCATATAACAAGCTTTTTATGCTGCATATAATCCGGTCTTTAATAATAATAAATCCCCAGATAAACGCACCAACTGTATGGTTCCAAAGTAAGCAGAGCTTGTGGTGCGGATAACCAGAGCATAAGATAGAGCCATGGAGTAGATACATGGACCGAGGTAGATGAGGCTCAAATTATCTTTTCTCAGTCCTAGGTGGCAAATTAGATTAAATTACCGATTCATGAAAGACAATCCTTGATGCAATATGGATAGTCATTTTAGTAAAGCTACGTGACATAAACGATGACTATTACACATATATGCTTATGCAGGAGAATAAGTATTATGTGGCTGAGGCGATGTGCATTGAGTTGCGGCGAAAGTACGTTCATTCGGCCGGTACAGTTAACACCTAACATGTAATACTTGGAGTCAGAAATAAATAAAACTACAGTGTTTGTCGGATCTTTTAATTCAAGCAACCAAAAGTATATACCTACCAATATATACTTAACGGTGGTGACCCCGACAATTAATTACTACCGTGTGTTCATGCATTTTGAAATATAAAGTGAAATCAAAATGGCGGAACCGGATGTGCGTGACTCGGAGTTGGCGCAGATTACTGTTACCTCGCGTATACCTCATTTTTCGGAAGATCAGCCTCGTACCTGGTTCATTCAGGCTGAGTAGGTACTGTACAACCAAAAGTTATCGGACGTGGCGAAGTACCATCTCGTAATCGCCAAATTAGGTAAGCATGTCGTGCAACATGTTACGAAGAGTCGGAGGCACGCCAACCCCAGAAGCTCATAGGCGAGATGGACCTGAACGACCAGAAGCCGTCGCAGCTCTTGCGCCGCATGCGTGAATTAGCGAGGGATAAGATTAATAATGATACCATCAATATTCTATGGCTGAATCACTTGCCAGCATCAGTTCGCGCCGTCCTCGTCGTCACAGATACAAAGGACGTCCTCAGCATCTAACAACGGCATGTTAGCCGAGATTGCTAAGATAACCAGGCGGTCGGACATGATAACGAAGTCTCATCATAGATCCAGGTCTCAGGGGCGTAACAAAAGCCAGACAAGTTCCAGATTTCAAGCCCGTCAAAATCCTACACCTCGTCGTACCCGTGTAGATTGGTTTTGTTTTTACCATTTCCGGTACCAAGATAAGGCACGCAAGTTTGCCGCAAACGGAACTATCATAAATACTTTTCGAACAAAGACGTTAATTTTAAATTTAGGTTTACTTAGAGTGTTACAGTGGACTTCTATTATCGCTGACGTACGCCAACCAATTTTGGGCGCCGATTTTTTAGCGCATTATAAACTTTTAGTGGATATGGGCTCACGCAGACTAATAGATGAAGTGACACAACTAGGCGTTTTAGCTACTATTAATTACAGTGATGATCAATCAGTGAAAACGGTAGATAGGTGTCATCCTTTTTACGCAGGATATTTAGCAGAGTATTCTGATATCACCAAGCCTGTTTCGTTCAAGGAACCCACTAAGCATTCGGTTTACCATTTTATAGAAACCAACGGCCCACCTGTTCACGCGAAAGCAAGACCGCTCCCACCTCATCGTTATGCGAAGGTCAAGGAGGAATTTAGGGTTATGCAGCAGTTGGGAATTTGTAGGCCGTCGAAAAATGCGTGGTCAAGTGCGTTACACGTAGTCCCGAAAAAAGACGGTCAGTTGCGACCTTGCGGTGATTACAGAGCGCTTAACGCTATAACAAAGCCCGATAGGTACCCGATTCCGAGGTTACACGACTTTACTTATTTATTAGAAGGGAAAACCGTTTATTCTCGAATTGACATAAATCGTGTATATCATTTTATAATGGTTAATCCGGATGACGTAGAAAAGACTTCTATAACCACACCGTTCGGATTATTCGAGTTTCCTCGTATGACATTCGGTTTGAGAAACGCTGCGCAGACTTTCAGCGTTTTATGAACCACACGGTGCTAGAAGGCTTTGCTTCTTTTTTACTTTTAAAAATTGTATGTAATTTTTTTTAGGGGAGGAATGATGTAACTACACAAATATGCTTACTAATATACGCAGTAGAATAAGTATTATGTGGCTGAGGCGATGTGCATTGAGTTGCGGCGCCAGTATGTTCATTCGGCCGGTACAGTTAACACCTAACATGTAATTACTTGGAGTCAGAAATAAATAAAACTACAGTGTTTGTCGGATCTTTTAATTCAAGCAACCAATAGTATATACCTTCCAATATATACTTAACAACTATATAAAAATACGCTAGTCCATCCGTTGATTGAGATCGCTTTGGCATATTCAAATCATAGATTACTACGACTTTGCAGTCTGTGTCAGTTTATACGCTCGATTTTATCCGTCGCTAGCTTGTCCAGTCTGGCCTGATGTAGAGTGTGTCAGTCTCTCGACTACAGCCACTACAGGCGACGGGTGTCCAACATTACATTTTAAATCGTATACTACTTCATGTTGGGCAACATTGTGTGTTACATTCAGTTTCAAAGAAAGTGTATAGATAATAAACCAATTTAACTATGATCAAAGTGGCCTGTTTGTTTTATTAAAAAACCAGAAGGAAAATCAAGTTAATACGTAGATATAATATGGTTGCTTCAATCAATAAAATACTTTTAGGGGGTGGTATCATTAATAATATGCCAAAAATGCCCCAAAATACTAATGTAAATAAATACCAAAACCCCAGACTAAGCATAAAGCAAATTGGGGGAGGGAGTTAGCACAATAAACACATACCAGGCCGCCCAGAAAGTTTTGCGAAATAAAAGTTTTTATGTATGGAACGCCAGCGCCAGAGTTATTATTTATTTGGAAAATTCGACAAAGAAAAAATATATTTGTAATAAATTTCAATTTCCCTCTTAATGTTTTTACTATCGTTATCAAATTATTATGTGTTATAGAAAAATAGAGCTGCGGTGGGAACCATTTCGTGCAATGATCTTTTACGACTTCAAGTCCAATTTGAAACCTGATGAATCCTTTAACCGACTTCAATTAGCTTTTTTTAACAAGGCACCTTCTAAAGAATGAAGAAAGATGTGAAAAAGTAAAAAAAATGATTTAACAAAACTAACGAGGAGATTCACAGCACAATCTGCAGATTAGATCGAGAAGTGAGAACCTTTTATGTGTAAGGAGGATTGTTATACGCTGGCTATCACACAGCCTCACCGATGCTCAGAAGGCACGCGTGGAATGGTGCCATGATATGATTGATAAATTCAAAACAAGTTCTTTCCTTTGTGTTTACGATATGATAATAGGTGACGAATCTTGGGTTTATCAATACGATCTAGAAACAAAGTGCGGTTGAGACGCATTCAACTTTGTATAGACGCTGGTGGAAAATATAACTTTCTGAGTGACCCACGTATTTGAATATAAACAATTATGACCCGAGAACAAACATCTGAGTTCATCACATGAATGAAAGCCCTAAACCAAATGAGCAAAGAAAAAAAAAACTGTTCTAATAAATAAATCCTCAGACAAGCATACCAACTGCATGGCCCCAAAATGAGCGGAGCTCGTGTTATGGATGACCTTACAGCGAACGGGGGGAAACCTAGAATAAACATACATAAACATGGTAAAAACTTTAATCAGAAGGTCAATATACAAAATGTCATGTAGGTAATTCGTTTTCGCTGCAACCAATTTTGCACGTAAACTTAGATCCCACTTACCACGTATTATATAAATACGGGCTCTATTTGGAACTGAACTTAGATGACTCGGTTCTAATGGGGGGTGTTGCAATAATTCATTTTACAAACCTTGGATCTCTGGCGTATGGAGCAGGGTAGTATAATTGGAACCTTTGCTAGAATAATTTGAAAAGGTATTTCTGCCATTATTATTGACAGTTCTCCAATAAGTGCGGTAAATAAAGCTAGTGTAGCAGACTTACTCAGATTAGTATGGAAGCTATCCTTTCTTCGGTATTCTTCTGTAACGGAAAATGGTTTTTGTGCGATAATAAACGGACTTCATGTATTAAAAACCCCAAAATAACAAAACAAATGATATCATCTTATTAAAATGTATAATCTAATTAAAATTTACAAAAGCACTACAAATAGCCTGATGTGTATTAAAAATAATTGGGAGCGTAGCTTTTTAACGAGTAGTCTGCGGCGAGGTCGGGAGCACCCGCGCGTTAGAGGACGCGGTATTCAAAAATTTCATTTGCTAATTACCTATCACGTGGTCCCGTCATGACTGCGGCTAACGTACTTCTAACTCGACAGGTCACGTACATATAACTCTATACTCAACCACCATGTTAACTAAACGACCATTACCTATCTTACTGCCCAATTTTATGGTTGAAATTCCTGTGTATTTTAGGTTTCTATGTTGGGCATTTTTGATAATATTCGGAACGCGTAGTGGCGCCCTGACCGCGCCGGCCGCAGCCGTGAGCTGGCGGCCGGCCTTCGTGACGCTGTCCGACAGACCAGCTCATGCATTTACTCTGGATTCTGGAACATATTTGAATTCGCTTTATTAACTGAACCTCAATCTGCAGCTCAAATATTATTCGGATGAAATTACTAACAGGTACGAGTACTAAGTTATTATAAGATGTGCTTGAAGATGATTGTATAAAAATCGAATTACTTTTCGTTGTCACAACATTTTCTCAACGATTTTTCTGCGTTTTGTACTTTGATGAATACACTTCAGGTGATTCAAACGTTAACTGGAATAATGCCACTAAGAAGATATCTAGTTATCTGCCTCGCGTCAGACGCCGGTAGCCGGCGCCGGCGGCAGTTTCTTGAGGCATTCTGACCCAGAATTTAATAATATCTTTTTAAGAAGGACTTCTTCAAATATCTATATAACATTTATTAATTTAGTTTTATCAACAAAGGTTTTATTAATTCTATTGTTTTTATTTATATATATTAATATATTTATATTTGAAGTTTTATAGCTGGTGGGAATAATTTATGGCAAGCAAAGCAAATATTAGTTAACTAAAACGTACCGTAAAATGGGGTGAATAGGGTAGGTTTTCAACTTTGAACCGAAAATTAAGATACTTACAAATAAAAAAGGTGAAAAACCAATACTTAGTTTGTTGTCCTCGACCTTACTTTATTTAATATTATAAAGAAAATGTTGAATTTAGTTATCAAATTACGAGAAAATCGATGAAATGATGCTAAACCGTATTCACCCCAGGATTGGGGAATAAAAGGCAGGGAAGAATGGGGTTTTTAGTAGGGTTGTCAACAATTTAAATATATATTTTATTATTTCCTTTTAGATATAGTTTTATTGTTAATTCATATATTTGACAGAACATCAAATCGCTATGACACATTATCTGATTTACAATGTGTTTAAACACATACCGAACAATTTCGTTAGAAAATATTTTTACTTTGCTCTGTGGTGCACAAAAGTTTTCGTTTCTTATAACTTCTTCGTGATCAAATATTAAATCTTCAGACATAATGATTGGCATTGATTCTATTTGCATCGATGATGACGATATTATTTGTTCGTGGTTTTGTATTTCAGGATTTATTTGATTATTGCAGTTGAAATCAAGTTTTTCAGAAAGTATAGTAGGTAAAGGTTCTATCTGAATTGATGATGATTGTTCATTTTGAATATTTTGAAGTGGTTGGTTTGCTATATCATGGGTATTTTTAAGTGTCATCGGAATTAGCGTTTTTTCATGAGACTGATGATTTTCAGGTTTTGACTTTTTTCCCTTTCCTTTTTTAGCGAGTGTTCCTCGATGATATTCTCCAGTTTCACGTTTTCATCCTCTATGCTTTCTTCCACACTTTTGTCAGCAACAACATCCAGTTTCTTTTTCTATTTCGTCTCTACTATGTTTAATGTCTCGTACTGTATTTCTGTTAATAATTAAATAAAAGATTCATCGATCAACGTAGAGTCTACCTCCCGTCCAGTCTGATGTAGCATTCTCGAAAGAACCTCTTCACAGTTCAACGGTACAATGCCAGTTTTCCAAAACCGGAGCGAATATTAGGTATGGTGTTTGGTTCCAATTGATCAAGCAATAATTTCTGTAATCTAGGAAAGCAACTCTTTGGTACAGATTTCAGGTTACGTCCGTCATTTTGCTTGCATTTTTGCAAGATTTGACGCCAAGCCTGTTTTATTGGACGGAAATAAGCTACATCTAAGGGTTGAGTCATGTGTGTGGAGTTTGGAGGTAGAAACACAAAAAGTTATTTTTCTTTGCAAATAGAAATTAAATTTACTGAAAGATGGTAGGATAAGTTATCGCCTATTAGTATTCTTACCCTTCCTTTTTATCGAAATATAGAATGGCAACAGTTTCTACCCAATTTGCGAAAATTGGCCCGTCAAACCAGCCTGATACAGATCTGTTGTATCTTGTACGACTGGGGCCATTTTGTGTCCAAGTGTCGTACAGGTGGGTTGACTTATAAACCACATATGCTGGCAATAACTCCCTCTGTATTGGCTGCAATCATTAATGATATCAACCCTTTTGAGTGGTTTTGGACTTTTCTGGATATTTATATCCGCGTTGGACAATCATTTTATTCCGCCCTGGATCGTCGGACAAATTAGTCTCATCACAATTGACTATGTTAGAAGTCGGGACTGCGTTCAGTGATTTTTCAAGTTCTATAAAATATTCTTTTATAAGATCAGGAGACAGGTTTGCTCTTGAAATCTTTATATTTTGAGATATCCTTTTGAGATTTTATCAGGATGTCACTTTAAGAAGCATTCGGCAAAATCAGGCCCTGGAAAATTGTCTTTGAATTTAATTATAGTTATGGCTGAGGCATCCGAACACATTTTAACGATATGTCTCAAATCAATCATCTGTAACGGATAACCCTATTCTGCGCAGATATTAAGGTTTTGGATGATAAACTCTTCGGCTTCGGGGGTCAATGCAGTTTGACTACCCTATGGTTTTATATGTCTTTGGTTATGCATTTGCAGGACTGAAAAAGGAATTGTATATTTCTTTGCAACAGGTGAAATTGAAGGGCCTGGTCTATTTGACGATAAATCTTCTAGAGCTCGTTTTATTACTTTTTCGTCGTATTTTTTGTATGTTCGGGCCCCAAGTTTAGGCTTATAAGTTCGCGGCATTTTTCCTATGAAATAAAAAATTTTTTTAAGTTTATGGAAAACTGTAATTTTGTGTGGGAAAAAGGACTGGATACTTAATTCATAATTAAAATAAATTTCACTACCCGATTCACCCCTTTTTTGAACCTATACAATCCTTTTCATTAGTCTATTAGCCCCAGTAGCAATGCTATTCACCCCAGACTATTACCCCATTCTGCTACCCTTATGACCCTATAGTTAATTGAATTGACCCCAAAAATCCAAAAAAAACCGGCGTCTTATTTATTTCAACTTTTAGGACTTTGATATTCAATATTCCTTACTTACTTTTAGATAGTTGGATCCGTCTTGATATGGCCCATGATTTTAAAACACCACAAAATCTCCTTTACCCACAAATTCAGTGTTTTTCACGCCCAATATTTAGATCCTTCGCACGCTAACTTTCAAATGATTATTTTTTTAGATATGTCTATGGTTTTGGCAGTTCTTTGTTGCCAGTATGTATAAAGCATTAATAGCCTATTTAAAAAATAATAATAATGTAGCAATAAAAATAGACTAACAAAATTGGCTCTGAAAAATATATCGTTTTTTACCCTAATCACCCCTGGAACCCTATTCAGCCCATTTTACGGTTTTAATAGTCTCTTCGACAATATAAAAAATAATGAAATATTTATCACTACCCGCATAGATAATGTATTTTGAAAGCAATTCGCGTTACTGGACATAAACAATAATTAATTTCAATTCCAAAAAAATACACAAATAAACTTAAGTAACTATTTTGAGCTGGAACATCAACACGTGAAACAGTCACAGTCTGTGTCTTGACGTCACCGCGTGACGTCACAGGCAAGTTTCGATGCAATATTGCCGGAGCATGCGTTTTGACAGTTTAAATAATCAGAGAACCTTGTAATTCGTTTTTTATATGAAGTATTTAAAATAAATAAAAATCGATATTGTGTCTAGGGTCCATATACATCATTAAATAATGTGAGATGCGAAAACTAGTCATATAGCCTAATTGTTTATAATCAAAAGTATAATCCGCTTACAAAATAATTTACATAGGTATATATGTATGTATAATTTGTATGTATGAATCAATGCAAGGTCATATTGTTTGCTGATGATACTTCCTTCTTGTTTAAAATCAAAAGACATGAAATTGACTATCGAGCGGTGAACAAATGCATCTCCAACACAGAGCAGTGGTTCTCAGCTAATAATTTGCTCCTCAATGAAAAAAAAACGAAATGTGTTAAATTTACATTGCCAAATGTCAAACAGGTAAACACAAACATTGTAGTTAAGAGCCAGGAACTGACTCCTGTAAACTCAACTGTATTTCTGGGCATAACCTTAGACGCCAAACTGCAGTGGGGACCGCATATTGATGGTTTAGCGAAAAGGCTTGGCTCTGCCGCATATGCTGTTAAAAAAATTAGACAAATTTCAAATGAAACATCTGCTCGATTAGTCTATTTTGGTTACTTCCACAGCCTCATGACATATGGTATTCTGCTGTGGGGGAGTGCTGCCGACATCGATGCTATATTTATTCTGCAGAAAAGGGCTGTTCGCGCAATCTATCAGCTCGGTCCAAGGGTGTCACTTAGAAGTAAATTTAAGGAAATAAATATTCTTACCTTCCATTCACAATACATTTTAGAAACTTTAATGTATGTTAAAAAGAACATAACCTTGTTCAAAAGAAAAAAAGATCTGCACAATGTTAACACAAGAGGAAGAAATATGCTGGCAGCTCATAATAGCAGGCTTCATAAAGTCACTAACTCGTTCATGGGTCAATGTATACGCTTTTATAATAAGGTTCCTGAGGATATCCAAGGTCTTCCTATTGACAAATTCAAAGAAACTATAAAGGAGAAGTTGTGTGCTAGAGCATATTATAAACTATCCGATTATTTGGATGATAAAAGCCCTTGGGTATAATCCCCTTATTAACAGGATTGTACTAGTATTTGTAACAAAGCATGTGTAATGTGTCTGTTTGTGCGATGAGTTCTTCGTCCCGATGAATATCTAAAGCGTCATTGTCACTAAAGTACGTCTTCTTATGGTAGCGTCGGGTGACGGGTCGCTCACTTCCCTCTAATATGGTAGAGGAGGGCGATGGCTGGATCCCGCGTTAACTCGTGAACGGGTGCCGTTTGAGGGTGTTCGTCGTTTGGATACTTGGGGGGAGGGAGACTTGCCGAGCTAACAAATGCAGAAAAGAATAATTTTGTATAGACATAAAGAAATTCTGTAAATTTATTTTGAAAAAAAATATAACCGTGAAGTTTCTTGCCAGTTCTTCTTCACGAAGGTTTTTTTCGAACTGGTGGTAGAATCATGTTTTATTTGACGTCAATAAGAACAAGTAATTGTCAATGTTGAGAAATAAATATTTGAATTTGAATTTGAAGTTCTTATTACAAAGTTAAACAAAACATAAGTTTTGTTATAAAGATATAGAATTATTTTTTCTAAGGAAACAGTGATTTCAGAGATATTCATACACTTGTATATTCGTGGGAATGGAACTCGGTCATGTAAAACAAAAGTTGTATGCTATTTCATCAGAAAATGGATTATTTCAGTAAATAGTACAAAACAATTTTTTTTCTATGCAGTCCTAAATGTTAAAATAAAAAGAAAATACTAGTACTGCAGCTTATTCCAAAACAGTCTGAATCGCCACACTGTCTGAATATCGCAGCGCTGCCGCAGCCAAGACCCTCGCCACGCCATTGGCAGACTGTTAAGCATGTTAATGCAGTATCGAAACAATGTGTTGTGTATGTGAGCTTCCTCTGAAGTTTCTTTATGGTCAGAGCAGTCGGCTTAGTTAACACGAGATGTAAACCTCATTAGTGCATTGAGCAGGCACCGGCCTCGTACTCGGGAACATCAACATGGAGACAGCTGGTATAAGTGTGACGTGTCTGCTTGTATGTGGCACCATAACTCGCAAACGACTAAAAAAACCTATTTCAATGAATTTTTTTTTGTTTTGCAAGTCGAATGAATGGAGAGTGTTCTTAGCCATTTTTGAAGACAATCGGATCAATCCAATTTCGTGAGTGTAGTTTGTGCGATTTACATCAGTCGGGGGTTTTTATTTGTGCTTACAAATAATAATAGATACATTTATGGTTCCACGGTAAAATGATTCATGGGTTTCCGCTGTCGTTTGACCATTGGCAAAGTTAAGCAACGTTCGGTGCGGCAGAACTGGGATGAGTGACCGCCAGTGGCTACTTAAGTTGCTTCGGTCCCGGTTGTTTTTGGTAAAGGTAAGAGTCGCTGAGCCACGAAAGAGGCCTTATGTTTTCCAGAAGTGGCTGATCCAATGCTGGCACTAGAGGTAGCCACACTTACACGAAAAGTAGCAGCAGTGGATTTCTTGAAATATATTTATAAAATATACTTTTGTTTATTAAATAACATAAATTTTTATGTTTAACGAATTTGATTTCCACGTTACGGTAAAAGTATATATTTGAATGAAATTCTTTTGAACTATAAAATCGACGACAGGGATCCCTTATGATTGGGACCACCCTTAGAACAGGGGTTGGCAACCTGCAGCTCGCGAGCCACATGCGGCTCTTCGAATGTGAAGCTGCGACTCTTTAGTTAAAAAAAAATCATCAATCGACGTGCAATTTTCCTAATGGAAACACTTTGATTAAACAAAATAAAGATTTCAGCTCTCTGCAGCATTATTAAATGATAATTCATTTTCGGCTTCACTTGAGCACAGAAATATGATAGGACTATAATAAGTGTAACAAACGAATGCAAAACAGCAAACAATCCGGCAACACGACTACACAATATTAGATGCGCACGTCATCGTTGACAGTATCTACTACCAGTTCAACCGATAATAAGTGAGGGATTTACACTGTGTGATTGTGTGCGTAAGCAGATTGCCATAGTGCTCAGGTCGTTTAGATATTTCGTGCTGTGAGTATCGATGAACGTACGTGTGCGTGCGACATTAGTCGATGGTCAACATGATTCTGTTGCCATGTGTACATACTATCTAATTCATTGTGAAACAACTATATGAATAAATAAATATTTTATATTTAAAAATAAAAAGATTAGTTTTTTTTATCAAAAACCTTTATTTATGCAAGTACTTTTATTTTTAAAACATATTTCAAGCTCTTTAAAAACTTAAAAGTATTGTAAATTGTAATTTTTGACTCTTTTGACTCAAAAGGTCGCCGACCCCTGCCTTAGAACAAATACATCTATCTCTTATAGCTCCAGACGTACTCGTACTGACCCGTCTCGATGAATCACCCTGTAAAATAGATTTTATAGCTCCCGGGATATCTTAGTAAACAGTAATATTTGACAACAATACAGAAGTTCCATAATGAGCGTATCATAAGTCCACACTCGTACATAGTAATAGGCGTTGTATTCTATCGTTCAATATTTTTAGTTCTATGCTTTTCAGTTTCCTTTTGATGATTTGTCAATATTACTGTTTTTCAATTAAGATTTTTCTACAAGAATGGCTTAGTTACCTAAACACGTAGGCGGGGTCGAATTCCTAGCATCAGTATCACATCCGCGCACTTGACATGAGGAATGCCCAAATGTCTTCTCGAAGCGCAAATCTGATGAGTTATTGCTTAAGCTACATGAGTCATTCACATTATATTATCAAAAAGTAAGCCAGAATGGAATTTTTTTATTCAAAAGTGTTAGAAATGCCATTCCGAAATTTCGAAAACACTGAGTCATTTAGGTTTAAACGTAGGACGACCTGCAGAAATATTCTTTTAGAATTTTACTGTGAAGCTAGCTAAACCTCAAAATTGAAAAATGCTTCCATTTCATAAAATGTGTAACAAAATCTGCCGGTGCTGGCCGGCGGTGGTGTCACGCGCCAGCAGGCCGGTCGACGGCTCACGTGCTTCTTGGAACGCTGCCAACAGCGACGCACCATTCACAAATTAGCAAACCTCTTTAGTTAAATATTTACAACGTTATATTTTATATAAGTTATAATTTATATTATAATTAGAGTTAGGGTGGTGCAGTAGACAGTCCTAACACCATTAGAAATTGCACAACGTTTATTTTAAACATTGTTACTTTTTCATTTTATTTCGAGCGTTCAGCGGAAAGTTCATCCTGTTCAGTAATGCATCTTCTTGGAGAAGCGGGGCTGGCAGTCCTCAGCCCGGCGGCTAGTGCCTGTGGGGCGGCAGCACTGCATATAAAATTATTCGCACAACAATATTGTTGTAACTTTACATAAAGAGATCTTGTAACAAGCTGTTTCTTTTTATATAAATATTATATATTATAAATATTATAGAAGTGGTTCAAGAAAATGTAGAAAATAAATTCGGGATGTATGCATCTAACAGTATGTATATTGATACATATGACATTTCATATGTTATTTACGTGATAATGCGAGACACCTAATAGGTGACTCTTATTCAACTCTTATTCTTAGACACAGGCGTTTGACACTTAGACACGGGTCACCTGCTTCAAATATTCAATGGACATTTTTTTGGTAATGGCACGGTCCAAAATATTAATAACGTAGAATTTCACGCATATTCCGAATAGGCATAATTTTCAGTATCGCCAGCATCAAATAGTTAATATTTTACTGCACTACAGTACGATATTCCCAGCACTAAAAACTAAAGTGAGCACTTCGAGAAGTGTGCAAAGCTGACGCAAAACTGTTCATAAAGTGAGAGCTTGCGACTTCAAACGGGTTCATGAAATGAATCAACCCCCGCCCTCAGCGCGCAGCGGGGCCGGCGCGGCGCGGCGCGAAGGTGCGCTAATGCGCAGTTTACACGTGTTAAGTAGTTAAGTTGGTTACTCAATTGTAAGTTACTACATGTCACTTGTGTGTCCAAACGGATTAAATAGTTAAGCTCATAAGTTCAATGAAGATGAATGTCAAGGAATTCGTCAATTCTGTACTTAGATATGTAGTAATTGAGATTTTGGACGAATTCAGAGAAGAATTTGTTTCGGAAATTAAAATCTCTAGTAGAATATTTTTTTTCCTAAATTTTTTGCCTCGTTTATTCCACAAGCATTCCTTTTTTAAATATTCTTCAACAAAGTTAAAGTTGAAACTAAACTCTTAACTAAAAAATTACGTCCAAACGTGTTAAGTGGGAAGCCCCGCCCCCCTACTTATAGGAAAAATAGAACGAATCCCAATCTATTCAATCACTTGCATACTACATTTTAATTCACCACTTGTCACTTAACTTACTGTTTACACGTAATTTTTAACCTAAAATTTAGTTACCACCTTTACCACTTAACGCGTGTAAGCCAGCTATAACCGTTGAACTCAGCTCGACTCAAAGCGCACTTCTCGGCAGGAAACAAGCAGAACTTCCTGCAAACAGGAGGCCCTGCGCCCTGCGGGTGCTGCCATGTCGTACTGGAGATGTATGATTTGGATACGTTACTTATTGTACAGATGGCTCAACGTGCGTTACTGGTTACGTGTGGAAGTCGTTTCTTGTTGTAAGTTCCATTTTCAAACACGCACATGATCGATATGGCGGTATGTGGCATGTGTGCCCAGGGACAGCGTCAAACCAAGTGTTGTTGACTTTCCGTTACAGCGGCTATTTACCCAGTAATCTATTGAATATTGAGACTAATTATAATGCGTAGATTTTATATTAAATTGGCGCTGTCCCTATAAGTGTACTGTCTACTGTAAGTGTATTTTCATTTAATCGAAACGATATATTAATATGGGTTCTGTAACGAAGTGCCTACTGTAATACCGCTCTAGATTAGTTTTTAACAAAAAGGGACTCTCAAGATTTTTAGTTTTAAATCTTTAAGTCAGTAAATCATCTTGGGGAAGACTTGTGTCTTAGCCCCGTGATTTGTTTCTTTGCATTTGGTTGAATTCCTCGGGTTGTACTATACTCGTATGTATAGGTAGTTCCTCATTGTGTAACTTTATTTAGGAGCGTCGGCAACCAGCGACCAGCGACGCAATGGTTGAGGCGCTGACTTTTCAATCTTGAGATCCTTGAGGGTTCGATCCCCATGACTTCCAAATGTACCAATGAGTTCGTAAAAATGAAGTATTGTGAGGAAACCCACATACCTATGAAGTTATTTCGAAGGTATGTGAGCAAGCCTGCCAACCCGCGGTAGTCTGGCGAAGTGGACTGTAAACAGCCCGACACCAGCCCTTGGTTGGACGAGTCTCATGTCCCTGCAGTGGGATTACTAAGGCTGTCGCGCCAAGGATCAGAAGGGAACCGATGGTGGATTATTCAATCATCACTAGTAATCACCTGCCTATTATTTCACTTATAAAATTGAGAGGAAGTATATTATTTTATCCTCCTAACGAAATAAACTTCACGTGTTACAAGTAAATGATGACACATGTATGTATCGAGGCCACTGTCGTGGCGCCTCGCTGAACGAGATACACACGGGGTTATGATGAAATATTGTTCCAATAAATGATAGTACAACTTGTCACGGTTTGCGATGGCTCCGACATCTTGTGATTCTAGTTAAACAGCAATATATTCGACATTTGGCTGACGTTTGTTCTTCACGGTTAATTTTTATAAGCGGCTAATTGGATTCAGCATGCGGCGAATACTCAGGCTCCCATGTGCGCACCTTGTAATCCTTTCTTGTTGTCAGCATCTGGATCGGTGGCGCTTTAATGATCAAATCAGCTACTGTATTTATTATCTCGCGCCAACACGTACATATAATTAAAAATATACAAGTTTTTATTTCTTACATACAAAGGTATATAAAACTTACTTCCCTAAGCATCCTATAAAATTTTACTCATACTATAAACGTTTCCTTAAATAACATTCCTGGGTGTCCCCTCCATTACAACCTCACTTCAAACATGTCGAGAGGTCTGCAGCGGCCCGTGACGAGGACGCACACACGACACGACGCAGGCGACACCACGCGGTATGACGCGGCACGCCGTGACCCCATGAGTTACGCGCGTCTTATTCTGGCAATTATGCAAATGAATCGAATATATCTTGAGAATATACGCTCGTACAGTCGCCAGTAAAGTGTTCCAGGGCGCTCGGTTGTTTGATTACAGGCTACCAATTTGTGAGCTTTCTTAATTTGTGACGTTTACAAAGTATGGTACTTATAAAATACCACATTAATAAGATTAGAAGTATCACAATTACACTCACACATATGGTATCTATGTTAGTTACCGATTGTTTTGTAACGGATGTCGATGTGTAAGCTTTACGATTAAATTACGAAAAAAAACGTAGATTATAAAAAGTATTTAGAATTAGATTTTTATCAACTAATTGGAAATATACTTTGAGTTGCTGCGCCTATGTAGGCTTTTTGCGAATCGATATGTTTTTTAAACATTCATATAACACACTAAGTAACACTAAAAACATTAAAATTCAAAGTTATTAGGTATCATAAATGAGAGTAATTGATTCCAAAATAGTTTCTATCTGTTACAAATCTTTTTTACTGTGGTATCTGTCAGTCACTGTACTTGCGGTAATTTACGAGACGTAATTAACGTGGGCTGATTATTAGATGTTTACATGCGTAGGCTATCTTAGTCTCTTATCTCATTGCAAGTTTGCACTTGGACTACAGATTGCAGCTCTTAATCTGTTTGAAAAAAACTAAAGTTTTATATTAAATCTGAATATTATTCCACTTTAAAGCACGTATACAGAGTAACCTTTATATCCATCAATATTGCCAACGGCTCGCTGCGCCACCGCTGCGACCTCAATTTTTTGCCGCCATTTGCAGAGATCATTGAAGCATTTAAAAAAGTAGTATGGGTGCGCACTTGCGACTTGGATCTAAACACAATCATAGATTTATTTTTCAATCTATTTTAATTGAGCCGCAGTGCTTCATCCGTGTGGGAATATCCTAAATGAACAAACTGCCTAACTCATTCGGCGAGATTGCAACTTCTGTAGGCGATTGTACGCGCCTCGGTTATCGCTTTCGTCTGTTTTCCACAAAGCTCTAATGAAAAAAGGAAAAGTTAGATTGTTCTCAGATTCGCTGTAATGCTTTAGTTGGCAATTTTTATGTTTCAATCTCCCCTCTCGTTGAAGGGGAGGGATTACAGAAAGTAATTTTCGGTTTCTGTTGCTTCCTCAGTTTGTAATGAGAATGGTTTCAATTATGGTTGCTTTGTTACCTTAAATTCCTTTTCGGATATTAACGATTTTATTTATCCGCTTTGATTATTTTAATCTTTTCCTTGTTACGGCTTGGGTCAAAATACGTCGACAATTCTTAACAATTTTCCGAAAAAAAAGCTGTTTAATCTTGATAGCTATGAATCAGTAAACATTTCCTGCAATTCCGCAATACGAGTATGTTTTACTCAGTCAGCGTACCTACCTATTTACTTGCCTCATCTAATGGAAAAGGTAAAAAACAAATTACGTTGGTTGGTAAACAAGTTACGTAATTTCCTACGGCGTGGAAAGAAATAATTTCATGGTTCCCCTCGGTACTGTTACGTTGATGGTTGCAGTAGGCGGGTAGTCCCGTCAGCCACCCCGCTGTCATACTTGCTGCGTTACACGTTGTGTGTTAATGAAGGGGAGGAAACCTTCTGGTGGTATTTTTTTAACAAACGCTTTGATATGGATATTGCATTTCGGAAGGGTGTTGTGAACGCATTGGCATAGATCATTTCAGTATGAAAATTAGATTAGAACCAAAAAGTGAGATTCACGAAAACGCTTCAGAAAAAAGGAAGTTAAAGAACTCACATAAGAGCGCTTGCGAAAGCAAACCAGGGGACTTCTTGATGGACTTCTTGAGTGCTACTCATGGAACTTTGGCTCATTACGAGTTTTGTTTTTTTATGAAATCTTTATATTTATTTTAGTTATAAATACCGCCGCTTTGTTATTATTTAGTCTCTTTCATGTATTTTGAAATAACAATGTTTTGCGCCACATAACTTGTTTAAGTAATGCGTATTCCGAGCTAAGCCCCTGATTAATTATATGAACAATATCTCCAGCAATGTTCCAACAAACCCAAATCCTTTTTCCTGAAAATTTTAATGACATCGCCATAATAAGGGTTTTGTTTATTCGGAGCTCCGCGAGCGGCGGACTGCGCGGTGTGTAGCCCGCTCGCGTTCACTCTGGGATCGCGTGGCCCATGTCGGTCTGCTTTTTCAGTTTGATTCGTTCAAAACCTGTATCATTTGCTAGTCTTTGTAAAGAGCATTACTTTATTCGTAACTGCAATTTAAAAAAGTTGGACCTTGACAATGAAATCGAGAAAAAAAATCTAAAAAATGTATATCAATATAGTCCCTAGCCGCGTAATACTAGAAAATGTCTTATCTTTAAAGCATTGTTGGAACTAATGGGTACAAAAAAGCTCGTTCATTCCCTGTGAGATTTGTTAGAGAGTACAAAAACTTGGTATCTGGCGGGACGGGCGGCGAGGGGGGGGGACGTGATGCATGTGCACGGGCACAATGACGCTCGGTGGCAAGGAGGTCACCGGTTTTGCTGCTTCGCCGAGCAGCCACACCCGGTTCCGTTTCCTGTTTTGTAATAAACACGGTCCTTTTCAAGAAGTATTTCAGTGAGACACCATTGTTAGGTGCTCGGACAGACTTTAAGGATTTAAGAAAATTAAAGTTGTGTAGACTAATATGTAACTTGAACCAGAACCGATAAAATATAAAAGGCTATTGTAATATATAAAAAAAAATAGTATACAAAAATCTAGCCCAGTAACTATCGAACAAGTTGCTCTATTTGACAAATTAAAAACCAGCTTTAGGAAACTACACCCTGTAAGTGAGATACAAAGTTGCTGTCTAAGGCTAATTTAGCCTAGCAACATTTCCCGTTCGTTGCTCGCTCGGTACCAGTCACTTCGCAGAATTCAGACTTCGGATCATCTCATCCCTCTCACAAAGCCCACGTTGCGGGAATACTGACCTGAGAGGCTATTATAATTTCAATGTATATGCGATTTCAACACAGGTACATTTACTGGTTTGTGTGGGTACTTTTCCATGGTTACTTTTTGAGTATCGTTTTAAAAGTAAAAACTAAGCATTCACATAACTTTATACGTCGTCTGTCAAAATTTTATTTTATTTTTCAGAAACTAACAGTGTGACAAACATAGCATTCAAGAAAAGGACTTTATTACTTGTAAGACTATTTACAGGCTTCTTCTACAAAAACCTTCAATTAAAAAATAAAGGCACGCGAAGGCCTGGTGGAAAAAGCATGTATCAGGTTTTAATCAGGTAAAACAATGATTGCAACCAATCATTGGTTACTCACTCCTGGTTTTAAACTAAATACGTTTGTGGTCTTCGTGTTGGTCAGGACTGCGAGGTCGTACCTCCAGGTCGCTGGCTGCACGCGGCTCTGCGCGAGTGGCTACCAGGTGACGTCACCACGTGGCCTACTCAATGTTTTTACGTAAAAGACTCCTAAAGTATTCCGGAGCAAAATCCCTCGTCGTTAACTTTTAGTTTTACAACTCGAATGGTCTTCCGTCTAATGATTTAGAATCGAGCTTTTAATCGATTGCAACACATGATTAATGATTTAAGAACAAAACACCAGGACCAAGTCCTCTTCCTACAAGTATTATAAATAAATGAAATAAATAAAAGTTATAATTCTATGATAAAAACTATATAAAGTAATCGCGTTTCTTCTGGGTTGAAATAAATAAATATAACGAACTAATTGCCCTCGCTGCGTGAGGTGTCACCCTGTATAGGCCGTCTCTCACAATCTGATCTACCCTTAGACGCGAAGCATCCATTTCTTTACCAAAGGAATGTCATGCGGCTAATTTAACAATATAACGTTTTAATAAATTATATTAACATGTACGGGAAAACGTTATTAAGTTAACATTATTTTTAATAAGTATTCGTTTTTATAAAAAAATTATTAAAGATGTAGGCCCTCGAACGCTCAAAGGAGTTTTATGTTAAAATTATTGGATAATGAATGTTTGTAGCATTACACGTTCCGTTTTAGGTAATTGTCATAATTGTTATAAATGTTGTTGCCCTCAAAGGGTGATTCACCCGTTCCTAGACTACAAGCAGATAAGGTTTGTGAACCCTGAATGCAGGTTTGGATTCAGGCGGGCCGTTGTTTGATAAAGAAAACTTATACCCCTATAAACTTAACCCTGGAGCTTTCAAGTGTAGAGTGAATAGGTACCTCTTGGACAGGCGTGTATGATTCTCGTCTTCATCGTCAATTTCCATCAGGTGAGATGGAAGACGAACGCCTGCTAATTATTAATTTTAAAAAAATTAAAAAAAAAGGCGTAACGCTTACTTGTGATTATTTGTTTGCTTTTCCACAGATCAGTTTTCTAAGTATGTTAGAGGTACTTTCAACCCTATCTGATTTATGTTTCCTAGCTTCGCTTGATCGTCTTCTAGCCTGCCGTGGGCTATGCATATGTATTTATTCCGATTGTTCTAAGAGTTTTGAAAAGTGTTCTATCCATTTCTCGGATTTTATAACACACATTTTTTTAAATAAAGTATACATATTTTAAACCTATTTGAACGCAAACGCAAGGTGTTATCCTGGCTTTCATCCCTAAGTTATGACAATCAAAATTTATTATTATGCTAATAATTAAAGAACATGCACAATTGCTCTCCCATTGTACAGACCACCAACATATGCTCACGCGCAGATGCACACTCACACATCGCTCGTACTTTGTAGCTCTCGATGTTTTCTCTGACTTTTTTTTTTTCTTATTTTAAAAATCTAATTGTATCTATTTAAATTGGGTTGTCCTATTGTTGTTTTTGCGTCGAGCATGCTACTCGTCTAAAGCTCACAGGGATCTGCCCTTTATTAGGGAGTAATGTACTAACCAATTTCACCATATTCTAACCAAAATTTTTACTATTATAGTTATATACTTAATTATAGTTATGTTATAGTTATATACTTAAACTTATTATAAGTTTAACTGTTTCTGAATACTTGTTTTGTATTTATTTGTGTCCTTACTTACTGTTATTTCAGTTATCATAATTATATTATAATTATAAAACATAAATTAATAAAATATAAAATTACGAACATAATATTGAAGACTATGACGATATTTTTGTTGCCCGGGGTTACAAGTGGCACTACTACCGCACTAACCAGGGGAAGGGGCAAGAACTCGTCTCCGGCAGAGGGACTTTGGAAAATGAAGGAATGCGACGCTGGGGTGGCAAGCAGAGACACTCAACATCACAGCATCAACCAGCTCTGCCGTCTACGTCGCTACGTTTTGGGTCACACGGAAGCCTTCACGAAATCTTTTTAACAATATCATTCATAAATGAATACCAGGTAATTTTAACCTTCTTTAAAAAACAGTATATTTACTCAGCGTATTTAGTGTTATATTCGTATTATTACCGTGTTCTGTGTGTTAGTCTATGGTCTATGTAGGCGACTATGCTAATGTTTAAATTCGTTAAGAGTTAGTATGTTTATAAACGTAGGTACTAATGTTTATTACTAATTAGATTGGGGTAAAAGGATAATTCAAACTCTTATATTGCTATGTTGCCTGCGTATAATCTGTCTAGCAATATATCCATAGTTCTTTACGAAACAATTCCAGGGGCTGAGAGATAATCCCCTGCACTCGCGCGAGCTCTCGGCCGCCGCCGCATTACACATGCAATTAAACCATGACTCCTCGATTATTAACCGCGCAGCCAGTTCCAAACGAGTGGAAACTTGTAATGGGAAGGAAAATTATCGTAAATTAAACAGAGTCATTAATTACGGTGAAATGTTGTTGTTTATGTATTGTGAACATTTAATTTCTACAAATATATCTCCATACATTAATTAAGAGAAAAATTATTTCAACATGCTTATTTCTGAAACCTGAACAAAAATTTACGTGTATGTACTTGGGACCGGAATATACAGAACATTCCTCGAGTAGAGCGGGCTCAGCAGCTGTGCAGGCAGCAGCGAGCGGGCCGCGCGGCGACTGTCGTAAATCCCTCTAGCGAGGGCAGCGCCCGGCGGTAGTTGCTCCTGCAATAAAACGCCCACAGAATACTCAATGGCGATTGTCCTCCACTGGCGGCTATGATTTACTCACTGCCATTCGTTACCTTGATATATTTCATCGCTTTCATTAAGTTATCGCCGACATTCGATTCTTGCAGCGGCCATCAGCGCCATCTATCATCGCGCGGTGTCACCCCGTTTATTAATTACAGTCGCGGACGTGGAGTCGGAAGAACTTGGGCGATCCATCATGGTGGCGATACTTTGTTGCGGAAACTTCGCAGAGGAACTCGAAAAATGTTAGACAGGAGGCAAATTTGCTTATAACATTTATTTTCAATAAGGACAATAACGATGGGATTCACGGGCCGCGAGACGACGAGCGTTTCCGAACTTAATGTCCGGATCTGCTCGGTCATCACCTTATTTATCTTCCTTTTTTAAAGATAAAGAAGGTTTCATAACCTAAAAGTAAACAGTCTTGTCACCAAATTAGTTCTCGACTTGTCTATTCGCGTCGGGGTTATCTGCAGGGCCTCGCTGTGACGCTGTCCTCTGATTATATCGTTTGAGTGATTCATGTTGTTTGAACAAAAAGCTAAAGGGAGGTACTAATGGACTTCCTGTTGGCTTTAGGTAGCTAATAAAACATTGTTTCCTTACGCAGAGTGAAAGTAAAACAAAGTAAGCACGCAAGAATTTTCATTTAGTATTCATAATTCCTAGGTTTCATTGTTTAATAAATAATATAGTAGATAATAAAAAAATGTAGTTTGATGTTAGAGTTTAACACATTCGTGAAGAATATCAAACGAGTCAGTTATAGGCACATGAATGTAATATATATTTATACAATTAATAAATAAAAGATTTAGTTCCTTTTAAGCAAAGTATGGAGTTATATCAAAGAAAGTCATCCATCTAGTCAGTTCCATAAATCGGAAAACCGAAAAGAGAAAATAGTACATGCATGTACGAAGACGCTATGTGAGGTGCACCCAACGAAAGATACGCGGTCGCGTATGAATGAAATCCCCAGGCAACCGCGTCACAAGGTTAACTTGAACCTACGTGTGTGGCGCCACTCGGTGGGCCGCTGCTGGAACCGAGCGGTTCGCAAGAACTGAACAGAGTGCACTATTTCATCCATCAACTAAAAAGTCTTCGGAGTTTCCTGCCCTTCCAGACCAGTATGTAAATAGTAAAAACAATTGTGCAGACTAGGTACCTATCGCGAGCTAGCTTGCCGCGGGGGGCGCTGGCGAGCCGCGAGGATGACGCCGCTCCGCCCGACCGCGCCGCGTTCATACACTTCGTTACCCGCGGTGCCCTGCCGATAACGGTTAAAGAGTTGAAAGATGAAACCAAGAAAGACGTATCGTTGAGTAGGGTATTTACTTTTGTATTAAAAGGGTGGCCTAAAAAAATTTATGACGACGAATTAAAACCATTTTTATTGTGTAAAACGCAACTAGCGTATGAAGGTGGTTGTCTAATGAGAGGTCACAAGGCTGTTATACCGGAATCTTTGCGGGAGAGGGTCCTCACGGAACTTCATTCGTCACACATGGGCATAGTAAAAACTAAAGCAGAAGCGAGGTCTAGGGTTTGGTTCCCGGGTATTGACGAAATGCTTGAAAAAATAATAGGTTCGTGCGAGACATGCATTCGACTACGGCCATCGCCACCGCGAGCCGCGCTGGCGCCATGGCCACACCCCCCGCGCCCCTTTTACAGGCTACACCTAGATTTCCTCGGCCCGCTAAATGGTCGCATGTTTTTGGTTATCATCGATGCGTATTCGAAATGGGTAGAAACGTACGAAATGAGAACTTGTACTTCAGCGACGCTAGTTGAAAAAATGTTCGAGTTTATGTCAAGATTCGGTTTGCCTCATACATTAGTTTCTGATAATGGCACGGCTTTTTGTTCACAAGATTTTACAAACTTTTGCGTTTTAAACGGGATAACACATTTAACCTCGCCAACTTATCATCCAGCCAGTAACGGCCAAGCCGAAATCTATGTTAAAGTGGTGAAAAAGGGTTTGAAATCAAGCATTTTGTGTTCCACGAATGTACGTGATAGTAAATTAAATTTACTTAAATATTTGTTTGACTATCGAAATTCCGTACATTCCCTGACAAACACGTCACCGGCGGAATTAGTGTTCGGTAGGAAGCTAAGATCGCGTTTGGATTTACTGCACCCGTCGCCGCCACCGCCTACGTCTACCTCGTTAGCCAGCTCTGTCAAATCTAATCAGTGTTCGCAAGTTGAAGCCCGTGGAGGCATTCATATAAGTTTTTCCTCTGGACAAGACGTTTTGTATAAACGATATATTAATAAAGACAAGTACAGCAGAGGTGTAATTGTTAAAAAACTAGGCAAACGCTTATATCTTATAAAGGACAGTTTAACTTCATTGGTTATTAAGAAACATAAAAACCAAATTATTCTGTATAAGGGAAATCTTCGGAAGGAAGAACTGTGGGACGTCACGGAACTGGACAATATAGCGCCGTCTGACGCTGACGAAACTCGCTCCAGCAGCAGTCCAGGGCTACTGGAAGAGGTGGAAGCTCCACCTTCGTGGGTGTCTACCACGAGAGGGGTGCGGTATCGAACAGCGACCACCGCCAACGATTGTACGCCAGCGCCGACTCCCGTGGCATCTCCCCAGGGCCAGGCCAGCCGCCGTGCCGCGCTCGCCCTGCGAGTGGGTCACGCCGCCGCCGCCGCTCCTGCCCGGCCCGGACAGCACGCCGCCACCAGCGACCCCGCCGCCGTGCTGGGTGACGACTAGAAGAGGCGCCCGACGTTCCCCGGTAGACGAAGAGTAACGTTCCCACAGTACGCCTAATTTCTATCTAGTTGGGGAGGAATTGTTATGTATGTGTGCGTGCTGCGTCACGCGTATAGTGTGGCAAACCAAATAAAAGTCAGTGCGTTACCAGCAGCCCTGTGTTTCACTCGCTTCCTACGTCCGCATATTTATCAACTCATTCAACCAATCATTGAATACGCAGATGTCTGTTACTTGGACATAACTGAAGAGCTTTTAAATAAACTTGAACGATTACAGAATCTGCGTATTCGATTTATCTTTGTTCTTAAAAAGTTTGATCATGTTTCTTAAAACCGCGGACACCTCCGATAGCTTCCTATTCGGTACAAAGAGATTCTCGTTACTTATCCCAGCTATTTTACGTACTGTTTAACCCCTCCTCCCCTCGTTGCCTAAGTAGATAAGCGTTTTTTCTTCACGCACACCGATGATGCTCATTGCACAAGGAATAAGCGTACTCTTCTTAAAATGAAAGCGCATAATACTGACTTTTTCTCTTATTCCTTCACCATACACGCAGTTAGGTTGTGGAATGCACTTCCTTGCATAATCCGTGAATCGAAAACATTATCCTTATTTAAAAAGCGAGTAAGAGAACATTACCTCTCTCGAGTCTATTAGCTTGCGTTCATGTTTTTGTAACCCCGTAGTATTATTATTATCTTATGTTCATTTCTTTGAATCATTTGTAAAAGTCAAGTATACTGTATATATATTATTTGCATATATCTATATATCATTTTTATTTTTTTATTTAATATGTATAAAATATAAATTTGATTATAGTTTTTGTCTTATGTATAACAATATATAATTTAGTACACACTAAATTTGGTATTATTCACTATCCAGTCTCAGGTCTGTTGGAAGAGATTTATTTTAGAAATAAGCAGTAACTTTGTACATTATTTAGTAAATACTTTTTTATACTATAATTAAAACCTGAGTGTACATTAATTATTAAATAAAAAATAAATAAATGAGTGTGTTTCAACAAAAGTAGATAAATGCAGAAGAGATTAAGTCGAACTGGACGTGAACCAGGAACCTCAGCTGCTGAGAATGTGGCATTCCAAGTAATTTGTTGAATTGCTTTTTTCTTTTTCGCTGTTGTGTTATCGAGTGTGATGGCAACCAACCAGCACTGCAGGTTACACGACGAACTTTCACTTGCTGTTTAAATAAAACAAACTTCTCAGGAAAATGGTGTTTATTAAAACCGTTCGTCACCGATGAGGAAACATAGTTCACAGATATATCAATGACACTCTAATGTTATATGTACAGAAATTAGTCTCACTAATTCTAATTATTTACAGTCGTCTCATATACATTCAATTTATTGATAAATATTACATAATTTGTGACTAGAGGTACATTTTACATATGTTAATAATAAATAAATATTCATTGAAGATTTATTTCATAAATTGATAAACTATTTACAACAGATGCTGTTCGTATAAACCTGTAAGGAAGATTTCCTATTTTATAGTTACTTTAAAAACTATGTAGTGTCGATCAATTGTCAAATGGTAAAATCCTTCTGCCTTGCACTACGCAACTGACATAGAGTTGTTTGTAAAACTGGAGTGATCCAATAACAGAACAAATTTAACTTTAGATAGACTTGAGGTATAGACAACACAGACAAACAAAACGAGGTGGTAACGTGGGGCACGTCCAACAATGCAACATTGTTGGTCTACGCAGGCGACAGGGCAACTTTACATCGCCCTGCTAGTTATACACTTTGAGAGAGATCCTTATATTAAACACACATTTGTAACAGACAAATCGCACGAAGGCCAGTGAAAACATGTTAAACATCAATTTCAACTTTGATTGTATTGTATGACAGGTACACTATTGAACTTTCATTGTTCATTAATAATCTTTAGTTTTTTTCACATTAGGAGTTTTAAATACCTTTTTACCTACTCCCCGACGTCATCAGGCATCCAAAATCATTCTGACCATAAATAATATAAATCTTTTACGCGGTTTCTTCGTATTTATTTTAGTTATACTTTGATGAATTAGAAACCTAAACGTAGTCGAACCGCTTATTGAAAACAACGCAGAAACATTGTTTAAAAATCAACAAAAGAGAAACGAGAAAATCTTTAAATGAAAGCAGCAGAACTGAAACGCAATTGCTTCATCGTATTCAACGGGAATCTTTTTAAAAAGTACAACAAGCTCCAGCTGGAGTGCTTTGTTTGCGTCACTAAATCCAGCTGCGAGCGAGTTGCAATTAATCCAATTATGAAAATTGTGAGAACCTCTGAAATTTGTTACGATTTAATGAAGCCCTGAATAGATCCCGTCTTTGAAGTCCCACCTCGGGCGCTCACCCTGCGCCGCGTACAGTCGCCGCCAGAACTAGGTAGATTGCTGCGTTTCAATGTCAATTTAAGATATATGCAATCAGTTTCGTATTTAAATATCAAAGTTTGAATTTTAAGTAGGTACGATTTAAACAATACAGTCGTCATTTCGTTACCAATAAAAAAAGGGTAGGTTTTAGTGTTTTTGACGAAACAAAGTGTCTGAGTACATATTTTAAGACATCACGTCATATTAATAAAACTTTTGAACCTTCTTAATTTGTTATTTACTAACTAATTAAGAAAGTTCAACTTACTCAGATACAATTCAAGCAATAATATTATGTGTTCTGCGAACAACAATAACTTATATCTAACGAATAACTTATATTACAGATTCAGATATTGGTACAACATTGAACAAAACCTGAATACTGACTCCGAGTTCAACCGGTTTTCATTTATATCGCTACTACGGGATTGGGCTCATTAGAGAAAATATCAAGTTCAGCCAATATTTTGGTTCAATTCGAATTTCCTGAAATCAAATTTTTCCGACATCAACGTAATCTTTATACATTTCCATCTAAATTAGATACAATCATAAGTTTTTGAAGACAAACCTTCTTCTTTTTAGTAAAAATCGTTTCGTTACATTTTTGGGAATTATTTTGTTATGTGGAAAAAATCCAGTCTATTTCATATATTGTTTAAAACGTAACATGCTGATTCTTGTGCGTGAACGATCTGTCGTCAGCGCGTATGCAAACTGACAAATGTGAAACAAATTGAAACATTTAGGAACATTAAATTGACGTCTAATTAAAAGTTTGTATTTTAACAGAAGGGCATACTTCTGACATGCATTTTAAGGAAAAATTACAAACAATATTACGAAAAAGCTATAAAATTATAAATAACATGTAAGCAATTAATTTGGACTGAAAATAAAAATTAATTTTGGAAAGATTTGGAACATTTCCTTGATAATGATTGAAATGAACACTTGATTAGGCAGGTAACATATTGTTGCATCGTGGTCACTATACGCTAAATATTGCGACTCCGGGACGGCGCCTCGCCGTACTTGGAGTCCTTTCTCTGAAGTCGACAAGACATCGCGAGGACGAGGTCTGATAAGTATGCGATGCGTAAATAATCATCTTTAAAGATAAGATCTTTAAAGATAGCCTCAGCATAGGTTAGAAAGTTTTTTTTTAAGACATTAATTTTTTCGGTACTTTATAAATTTACCATTTGAATGTAATGCAACTAAGTATACTCGTACGAAAGCAACAGAATGTTCATGTCATTACAATATAATGTTTTTCCACACATAATAAAATGCTTTTTTATTATAACATTTAACATTATAACATATTATAACATAACATTTTGTAGAATTCAAGCATTAAAGTTTTCTATAAAACGACGTATTTCACTAAAACGCTTATGCCGATTCGATTCGAAACGATTCGAACTCGCGTCCCGTGATTGCTAGCCGAGAGATCGAGAGTAGAAAATAAATTTATCCCAAATATTTTATCAATACAATTTCATTAATGATTTTTTTTATTCTTTAATTAATTGTTACAACAAAATTGTAACAATAACAAGACGTGGTCATATTTATTTGTAGATTGAACTACAGCGTTCACTGCGTCACTTATTTATAACACGAATAAAACACCCATACACTTGACAGTTAACTAATCCATCCATCCATACAGACAGGTATTAAAACCTGTTTACATTTGAACGAGTGCAATCAGCGTCGGAGCGCAATCAATTAACACTGTATCATTTAGTCGCCACGCGCGCTTTCATTCCGCGGCTTGTCCATTACTTCAATTTCACACCGAAATTATATTCCGGTCGCAACGCGCGCACGCGCACCAAATCAGACAATTACCTGTTCACTACGTCAGCACAAACTCGTGTCTTATATATTTACAATTTTATTTGAAAAGACATATTTTCTATGACATTAAATTCCTCGAATTTACTTGTGAGACATTTCACGAATCTTAACTGTATGTAAAATGGCGTATGACAATGCATTACATTATTCACTATATATTTTAAGTTCTTTGGTTTTCTAAGAAGAGTCACATAATACGTATTCAGTTCATTTTTTAAAGAACTAAGTAGATAGCGCATTCGCAGTCCAATATCTGGATTAACATATTTTAGTCGTCCGCTAGGTGCCGCGGCAGTGTCTCCAGCCCTCAGTAGTGGTCTACACCGAGATCTCCTGGATGGTGACGCGCTTCTTGCCGGGCGCCGCGCAGCCACGCTCCTTGAGCTCCGACTCGCTGCTGCGCTGTGGACAACGGGGCTTATGTTACTGTGGACACTAGTTTCAACAACCGTACATTCTACGAAAATATAGATCAATTATTCATTTGTTTAATTGATTATTTGAGATGGCAAAAAGTCACAAAGGCTTAAGTCCATAGTGTTCGAGCCGTCGGCCGATGATGTTTCAGCATATAATACCATCATGATTATTTTTAATATATTGACTATACAGTCATAAACCATATTTAAAAGGTTATTGAACTAACTTTTTTGCTTTTGGTATTTAAATTAAATAATGAAGTCAAAGGAAATCTTACGTACAGCACTAGAGTCACGTGACCAAAATCTTAACTAGAATATAGAAAGAAAACACATTTATACATTAGACTAACCTAAAGGCTTTTAAAGGAAGAGGTCTGTACCCGCGACAAGTCGAGGAGGTCTCAAAATGCGAGAAACTGACGCTACTGAGCCACATTATCCCTCGACCCGAAGCGAGTGTTTGTCGCGTTTAGACACCTTCTAATTCGGCTAATTATGCTAGCCCCGTGCACCTTTAATAGACGCAAACACGTTTAACCTTCCGCGCCCATGAAGCTTATTTTCAGCTTGAGTTCTTATTGTCTAACACAGGAGAGTTTTTTGGATAATTTAGTTTATTTTATGATAAAATACGTTCTAATATAAAGGAAAATCAAAAAGGAAATAACATGAGAGAAAAAAAGTCAAAAAAAGGAAAACCGAAAGAGCACATCCACTTGTTGCTAAATAGCAGAGCGAATATTGGATTGATGTATTTGAATTTTGAAGTTTGGTGATAGGGATCCCGAACTAAAAAAAAAAACTTACAAAAAGTTATAGTTGCAATCGAAATAATGCTTTGCAAGATTATAAATAAACATAATTAAGTTTGTAATATGTTTTTGATTTTATTTATTTAGGTTTAAATGTATACTTTATAGGTTTACTTTACTGTTTATGAAAAGCTTTATGCCTTTATCTTTAGAATAATCAACCAGCAAAACTTATTTTGCATTGAAGTAACCCCAACGTTGCGCAGCTATTGTATGGAGACTCCTCACGTTTAGTTTCTTATTAATTGAGATAATTTTATTGGGAAAAATTTTAGTTCTGATACTTTTTTTAATAATCATTTACATAAATGTTACGAATTATCGTGCATTCCATTCGTCCATTAAGTGCTGAAACAAAAAGCTTACTGACGGCCTGAAATGGACTTAACCGTTTTAGGATATTAAGATAATGATACCGAGGTGTTGTATTTAAGTATCACTTGCAATAAGGTTGCACGCTGCTTACTCAACTAGTCCATTCAACTGTTCATCACATATTCGCATTAGATATTTTTACAGCTTGGTAATATTTCTTCTATATGTGGATTATGTCTCCTAAAAATGTGCTATGGAGTATGGACAGATGTTCTTTCTTTAATAACTAGTTTAACTATTCTTTAAGTAAAGATTAAATATGTTCAACAATGTAACATTAAAGAAAGGTAAGTACTTTCTAAAGTCTGAGTAGCTAAAATATTATATTATACCTTCATATTCGTGCCTATTTTCATCTTCAACATAATTGCCGATGAATGTTCAATATTTGAATAAGCTATAATTTGTAAATGTTTGAAGATGTTTATAGCGCGCGTTGAAGGGGTCGTTTACCTTAAGGGTGCTTCTCCTCGGCGAGGCTGTGGCGGCGGCGGCGCAAGCCAGGGACGCCGCGCTCGCACCGCGCACGCTACCGCCTGACAAAATTAATGAAAAATTAGAATGAGTGAAAACACGTTTAAGCTTTTTGTTGTTTTCATTATTACCCGGGTTATTCTTCTTGACAATTTTAAATGAGCGAACATTACAAGCCATAGCCATTTGGCATAAAACTATCGAAATATTACAAATAGTGCAGAGGAGAGGCCTATCAAATTTTCCGCCAAACTTAAGATTCATCAGCTGATAAGCGATACAAGGCAATGGCGGCAACCTAAAATTAGCCAATACAGTACCGAACACACTTAAACTGTGTGTATGACAAAACCCATAACCAGTAAATTAATGACAGTTTGATGCACCGAACGCAGCGAGAAGCTCATCTTTCAAGTGCACGTGCCTAAATGCACTCCGGCGGCTCTGAGCGGAAGCCTTAGACATCGCCAAGTTGACAGCCCGATGAAGACAACTGTCCACGATCACGTGCCACTTGTCACGTACGACCAAGACAACCAGTAGACTGTCATGTATTTCGGATATGGATTTTATTATTTATTTCGCTATTTAGGCTAGTATTTACTGGCCTGACTTATTTAACCAAGTATACAGCATGCTCGTCTCTCGCTGCGCTGGTTTTCTTTATAAGTAGTAAACTATTGAAAGGGAGCCGCATTCCTGCTCGTCCAGTTCGCTTCGTCCAGTAGCAGGTCAATCCCCTGAAGACATCGCGGACGGTTCCCACGCTAGACCCGGGATACTGGGATAGCTCCTGCTCAATTAACTGGCTCGGAATCTATAGATAGGTCGACTAAATTAGCCAAAGTAGAATTTCTACGTAGATACCGTAGCTATTCCGAAGCTACAGCATAAACGCTTCTTCCAAAACCTCAAACTAAAGGGTTATTAATTCAGTTAGGTGCGTTATAAACATCCATAGTTAAAGAGCTGGCTTGCAATTTCTAAACAAAACATATTTCGATGAAGGCAGCGTTGTGGCAACGCAGCGGCGCCTGCGCGTGGCTCATATTCATAGATCTTTGTGTTTAATGAATTGTTGGTAGTTCATAAAGGATATGTTAAACCATAAAATTATTTTTACTGACAAATCATATGTTGCGCTAAAAGTATCAATAACTTATTTACCTATTCAGTAATTTTATACATTTATTAAAAGCGTTTATATTTCTGAGCACAATCGCGCTTCAATGCATTTTATATTACAAAATTATGCGTAATTGTTTCATCGAACAAAATGAACTTATAACAATGTTATAATTAATGGACGCTATAATTTTCGAAACTTCGCAATTCATGAGCAGAAATGAATAGTGTTTCATTGTTTATTGATATTATCATCGTGCGAGTGTTATATATAGTTCGGTTGCAGCGGTCCCAGACGTGTTCACACTAAACTAGTGTTGTACTGGAGGTTTCCTAAATATACCCATCACTGTGGTGGAATTAACAAAATAAATAAAGTATTGTTTTTGTTAGAAGTTGTTGTATGAAACCACTGTTGAGAACTGTTGAGTAGCACCAGAGTAGTTAAAATGAACAGCTGAAGAGATTTAGTTTACACAATGCACCGAACTGCCGGTACATGTCGCTAGGCGCAATACAAATATTTCTCAGATGTTATTTGTGAATGCTGGTTATTTCGCAAAAACCCTTTACACATGTTTGGCCTCGGTTTTATAAAAAAAAACCCTACAAAGGGTTGTACGATTCAGTAAATACTGCGAGCGCTATTAGCGGAGGCAATGGTGCGTGACGCGATAGCGGCGGCGGTCGCGGCGCTGCAACGCTTCGATAACAGTTTTTGACTTGTTGTCAATATCATATTAATTTGTGGCATGAAATTTTCTAAGTAGTTTAATTTTTTAAGAACGTAAAGACAAATTTTTTTTGTCTCCTTCCTTTACAAAGAAATCTTAAGATATAAGCACTAGAAATATTTACTTGTACGTTTTGCGAAATAGAAGATATGAAATCATTTATTGACCAAAATTACTTAAATACGACTCAAATGAGTATCACTAAAAAAATCAATCAAAAAACAAAATTTAGTGTTATTATGTTTATCGGTTACAAAAAATTCTTTAGTTCGGGCTTTGAAAATCAAAACATAGCTAAAACCGATAAAGTGAACAAAACTGATGAGGTCAGAAGGGCACATGTCCCAGGATGCGCTGACCAACGGGGCTGCCTTTCTTTACAAAGATTAATGCTTGTTTGCATCGCGGCGGCGGCGGCGTGATACACGCGCGTCGTGATGAATGGCCGGTACGAGTGACCGGACAAATTGTCCGGCTAATTCCCCCGCTTTTCATATCGGTAACGTGTCGCTTGTCTGTTTCGTGATACATTATGAATCTTGACATGTTACAGGGGAATTAAAAGTGTTGCTTACTTCTTGTTAAAAGTTAAAAGCCTCATTTCATGGATGTCTCTTACACGCCCGTAGTCTTTGTTTGTTTTTTTCACATTCTAAATTAAACTTAAGAAATAAGTCCCTTTGAATGAAATCATTAAATCAGTAAATCATTTATTCAGTACCTGTATACCTAAAAGCCTTGGCTGGTGCTCGGAGTCTCCTGTTAACTATGGGTAATACTTGTGCCTAGAGACACCGCTCTTCCTTATTTTATATTATAACTATTACAAAATAAATAAGATACAAACATAAATTCAAAGATAGATTTTTTGGCTAACAAAAAACGAAACGCGCTTAGTCTATGTGTGGGTGTGTGGGAGTGTATGTGTGTGTGTTTGTGGGTGTGTATGTGTGTGTGTGTAGGATTGGACTAAGAACAATATTTAAAAATATTTTCTATATCATCGTAGTACTTCATCTTCAACCATTCAATTAAGATTTTTTGCTCTCTTTAAGTGTTTTAGGGAAATATTAATTTTTTTAATATAATTGTAAATATGCGATGACTGTTTAGCAAGTTGTCTTCTAGCAAAAACTGATTTTACAGCCACCCTCGGTGCAACTTCATATTTCCTTCTCTTTTTTAAAATTTTAGGATCATATGGAAGTTTCTTATGTACCCTGAGAACAATATTTAAAACGTATAATTTACGAACCGATAGAATACCGCTTACTGAATACAGCTGACTGGTTGGATATGCGTAGGGTTTAAAAAGCATAGTTTTCAAATGTTAATTAATTTTGCATATAAGCGGAGATTTATAGTTGGCACATGGTTATTTATAGGCTTATTATATTAATATTATGGAGCTTTAAATCTTACTACAAAAGTAAAATAAATAAAATTTATTTCTTTGATGTTTGGGTTAATCCAGATGTCATCATGGTTCGGATATATGTATTGTTTAATATATACAATTTAGCCATCCAAGTTTTCCCAGTCAAATACAATCCTGCAACTTCCGGCGTATTGAAAAGAAGGGACCAGACCCAAAAGGTCTTGGATAGGCATGTAAACCCTCGTCTTCATTGCCACTGTCCTGTAGGAGAGACGGGATCAGAGCGCCAGCCGTAGCTGCTGAACATTTCCAACAAAGGCTATATTTTAACATGAAACACTCAAGGGACTCGAGTAACGCGGGTAATCCATAGTAACAGTTGGGTTCACGTCAAAGGTTTGTAAATGCGGAGAGTAATTACGTCAATATAAACCTTCTATTAAGTGCGGAGGTTTCTCCGAATACACCCCGTATCCCGTGAAACACCTGAAATAACTATTGTGTCTCCGTAGAGAGTTCTTGTTAGAACAACAGGTTCAAATGGTTAAGGAGGGATAAGAGGACAGCGAAAAAACAAAATAATGTGCGGTTTAGTCACAGATGTATTGTTGTTTATAGGAAATTACTTCGCATAACAAGGTGGGTCACGTGGGGAAAGTAGCAAGTCACGCGCAACCCTAGTTCCTCGATTTTTGATTTTATTGTGCTTCCTTTAGTTTGATTTCTATACGTGTTTGATACACGTTATGTGTGCAACGTGACTGACTCACATATATTCAATACTTTTGTGATGTGTTGCAGATGCCCATTCTTGTTAGTGTACTATGTCGTTATTGTGAGTTGAGCTTACTGTCTCACCTGTTGCAAACTTAATTAGGTCCAATAATCAAATACAACCAATAATCCGAGGGAATCAATCCCATTCGATAAGTAGGCGACAAGTAGCTATCTTGGAACAGCAAAGTAACTGACCGTGTTCCCTGGCGCGGTCGCGGCGCGGCGGGCGGCGCGCGCGCTGCAGGCAGATGGCGGCGAACACCAGCAAGTTGAGCGCCAGCAGCACGCACCCCGCGCCCACCGTCGCGCCCAGCGCCGCCGTGTAGCTGCGGCATACAAACATGACTGCCACTAAAAATCAACTGTTACAGCCAGTGCTCATAATGAGTTACAAAAATATAAACTAGATATTGATAATTTATCACGCCTACGAAATATAAATAAAATATAAAATATTTCTTTGTCCGTGAATTCCCCTGGAAGAAGCGCACATATCGGTGATGAAACTCACCCTCGTACGTTTCCGTATAAACTCACGTCCTCACGTCTAAGAAAGACCACCTCATGAGGTGGCTAGCGAGGACTCCTGGATGTGTCTCTCTACACATCATTTGTTTTGTTTCCGAGAAGTTTGCCCGTTCTCGCGGCTAGGGCGTTCAATGTTACGAGGACGGGCAAACTTAAAATTAAATAAACTTTCAAATTATGTTACATTTTAACTTTTCTAAAGTTATTTTTGGTTAGTTAACAAAATAATCAATCTTACAAACGATAAAAAAAGGGAATTTATTTTATTAAAATGTTCCACCTCGCTGTCTTCGATGGCTGATTTCAGCGATTAATAGCCTATGAAGTACTACTTTATTATTATTATTATGAAAGCTTAGAGTCTGACGCATTCTATGAAGCTACTTTGAACGAAGAAACTATCAGTCCAGATTTTAAATTTTAAGTTGAAAATTTAAATGATAACTCAACATAAATTCTCAAATTTAGGTAATTTTTTTAGTAACTTTCATTACAGTTATGAAGCTGTTTATTTTATGGATAAACACACAGTTAATAGAGATTTAGTAGCAAAAATAGTAATCCGAAGAAACGTTCTACTTTTTTTCAGAAATTTTTGAAATTGATTCTCGGTCGCAATTTTGCAACAATTATTTAAAAAAAAATCGTAACTCGAAGACTATGAAAAATCTTATGACATACATACTGGTGATTCAGATATTTCTCAATACGAGGCACCAAAAAATTTTTTTTGGATGTTACTTTTTGGCAATCCTGTATGTATAGGTAGGCAGGTTGAAATGGCCGATGCATTAAGTATCCACACTATTTGTGGATTGCAAATATTGCATCATTAGTGTTCATTACTTCTGCACATTAACGTCACGTTTAATGTAAGTTACGTTGGAACAGCATGAGATATGCCAGCAGCTGTAACACTACTCGATATTCACGTCCATATATTTTCTGTATAAGTGAATTGAAAAACTATTGTGTTACCATTTTTGGCAAATAAAGTTTTTATCTATCTATCTATCGCCCTTCGGCCGCGTCGCCGATTTGATCAGCTCGTATTTGCATTTCTCCACGCCGCTGCGCGTCAATGGAGACGCAATCAAAGCTTGCACTGACATCGAAACTGCACATATTTGGGGAGCTTCGATTTTGCAAGTTTCGTAGAACATGTCTTACGATGGATATAATCTCGGTTTAACTGTGATGTCTCCTGCGAGAGAGCCTGTGGACATAATTTACAGAATATGCAATACACATATAAATAATATCGTATCTTGTCTTTGTTTGTCCAATTTATAGCAATTTCTGGATTTCCAGTAAATGAGAAATGTGGGCTCACCTTACAGTCCACAAAATATTACTTATTTTTCATTTTATGCTTTTCTTTTCTAAGGATAATATTTCACATGATCATACAAAACAGAAATGTACAATCCCTAAGTGAAATGTAAACCATGAATTGCTTTATGACGTGTGCTTGAGCGGGGAAACATAAATCTATGTTGGGAGCCGTCTGCACGTGCTAGCTGATCCGTACATTTTCTTTAATCGACCAATCAGTAATATTGCTGATACTATTGCATCATTTTTGTTATTTCATCTCTTACATATTTACAATAAAAGTTTGCAACTAGAAAGACAGACAATAATTCTAAAATGATTAAATAGAAATTTCAAAGCCACATCGTTATTTTCCAAGTAATTGAACAAGCTGCTTAAATGAATTTCACCCATGTCGGTGCTCTGATTAAAACAGTTTCGACTCTAAGCAAATAAATCACGAACCGCACACGGCACGAAACGCGTTTGGCGCTCATGCACGGCGTTCAAACAACTAATTGTTGTACAAAGCAGCGCGCGTAGCTCTGCCGCCCGCAGATGGTTCAGTACTTATCATTCTAGTATTTACGAAAGTTTATAAGAAATGCAGCCACGTTTAATGACAGCACGTGTTTTGTTTAATACAATTGATTAGCGAGTAGTTATGAAAGATTCTAGATTGACGCAGTTGAGAGTACGTTGGGTACCGGCCAGAGATGAATGATTGTGCTTTTTGACGTTACGTCAGTGGCTGGGAACAAAGACGACGCACACTAGCGCAGTTGTAGCTTATTTATTTATTCGGGTTTCTAACGAAAATTACACGTCACAAATTAAATAATATAGCTGCAGTGTTGAGTCGTGTGCTTTCCAGTCACAAGAAACCACAGCGTGCAAAAACATTAATCATTCGAAATTAAAACAAAATATGACTACTTAAAATTAATATAATTTGAAACAATCTAAAAATTAAAGTAAAAATTAAATGTAAAAGCAGAGTTGAGCAAATACAGCAGTGACATAAAGGTCTAGGAACCAGCCTGTAGTTTAGTCAAGATGTTCTTCTTGAATTTATACAAGTTGTATAAAAAAAATTTTTTAAACTATTTTATAAGCCTGCCAACGAGCACGCTATCCACCAAATGGCACTTGGCGTCCGCACTCAAGGACATCGTCAATCGTTATTGAGTAATGTTTGATTTATTAATATTAATTTCGGTTATTACAGCGACTAATTAGTTTGTTTTAATGTTAAAGACTATCATAATAATATGCACTGTTGTTTTATCAGTAACCCGTTACTTACTTTTTGTTCCATTCGTTTACTTAATTCACATTTGTATTTAATTTGCCGATACATTTGTAACAAACGTCAGAGACTTAACCAATGCTTGTTTATTGTGACATGAACATTAACAATGATGCTCTGCCGGCCGCAGGCTTCTGTTGAAATGTTCCAGTAATGGCTCTGGCTGTTCCATCCCTTTGACCGGAACAACCACGTAACTATGGTTACGGCGGTCAAAATAGCAATGACTGTATTACTGTAGAAACTCTACTAGTTGGTTTGCTGGTAAGTTAAAAGACACGTTATTATTTAATAATTATCAAGATATACAGATCTATCAAAAAGGTTATTTTCGAGTCCTTCAATTATTATTACTAAGAAATGATGATAATTATGATGAAATGATATTTTTATGAAGAAATTTATATTTAAATTACGCACTTGACCTTTGTGATTAATAGGCAAAGTAATTAGAAGGCGGATAGAAATACAAACAAAGATACAGGGTGGGTCGCAATAGCTCGACAGATTGTAACCACGTTTTACTAACCCTAATATGAGTAAACAATGTTATATCAACATAGATGAAATTATGTGTCTTAGTTTTAATAATTTTTTGATAAATCAATTAAGTTTTGCACTCATCTGGTAAAACATTTTTTGTTCAGAGTGTGAGTGAGACAGAGTGGTGCTTCTGCGTATGAAAGAAAGTATTACATGAATCTAGCTACGTCTCATGCTTAGGGTGTGTCACACTTGTGTTTTTTTTAAATAATCAGTATATCAGTAATCTCGAAAATTATGTGTCATTGGACTACATGTTACCACTTTATCTACTTCAACTAGGCCTTAGAATCAATGTTTAAAATCGGTCAGGTATTATGGCTGGATCCCGCGTTAATTCGTGAACGGGTCCCGTTTGAGGGTGTTCGTCGTTTGGATACTTGGGGGAAGGGAGACTTGCTGAGCTAACAGATGCAGATAAGAATAATTTTGTATAGGCATAAAGAGACTCTGAAAATTTACTTTGAAAAAAATATTCCCGTGAAGTTTCTTGCCAGTTCTTCTTCACGAGGGTTTTTTCAAACTGGTGGTAGAGTCATGTTTTATTTGACGTCAATAAGAACAAGTAATTGTCAATGTTGAGAAATAAATATTTCATTTCAATTCATGTCCCATGGTGTGTTTGGGTAAAGTGCTAAAAAATATATTTGCATGACGGAAACA
The DNA here is from genome assembly GCA_923062675.1 of Marasmarcha lunaedactyla. Classification (NCBI taxonomy): domain Eukaryota; kingdom Metazoa; phylum Arthropoda; class Insecta; order Lepidoptera; family Pterophoridae; genus Marasmarcha; species Marasmarcha lunaedactyla. The sequence goes on from OV281346.1 coordinate 28,719,094, forward strand.
CTTGCAAAAGTTATAAGTGTCAGAGTGAAATTAAGTGCCAGCTACTATTTCTATTACGAGTCGTCGTGCTTATCACACTTATCACATGAAGTTCAAACTAGTTACATTTTCAAAAGCTTTCAGTGCAGCGAGCGAAACAGCTTAGTCTCATTATGTATCCACAGTTCCTGGCGACAAGACGAGTGATGGTGTCTATCTTCCCAAATATTTGAGCACTCTAACCTAATCCCGGCGCATACGAATATTCAGCAGCATTAGTCGAAGTGCAGACATTCCGTCACGACGACGGCGCCGCTTGCACACAGCGTGTGAATTGGGGCCACTTGTACATGATGATAGGCGATCTGAGCTTTATATGCTATGCATAAGGGACCGACGAGATGTGGAGATTGCTGACAACTGTTTCAATACTAAGACAGCATTGTAACCTTTAGGTCCTGATTATAGTTTCTGAATATAGCGATTACCTTTATAATATTTTTTTAGAAATCAAAAGATTATTTGAATGTGAAGCGAGTATTTATGATTGATAGTCTAGTTATACTCGTAAAAGTAATCGAACAGTTTTAACAGTTTTGAAGAATATTTATTTTATGTTAATTAATCTAGAAAAGTATTTATATAGTTTCATATGAATTTCGTGATAGCTTAGACTTACAAGCGCATCGGAATGTCGCAGATGTTCTATAAAAAGGTTTGCTAGGATTTCAAAGAAATCAGGAAATCATATTCTAAAATTTAAAATGTTATTTAAACATTTTAGTAAAATAAACTTGTAGTACGGCTGCCACGGTCATATTCTTTTTGAGGCAAGAAATAAAAGAAAGCGTATAGAAACCTAATCGTTTGATTCCAACACGATACAATACAATACAAAACTAAAGAAGTTCTAATGTTCAAGGGCTACTTAAAATAAAAATGTACAAGCTGAGCATTACTCTCTTAAAATATCAGTAACTCACGCCATCGCGCTTTTCTTTGAAAGAGTACCTAGCTAAACTTTTTACGAGCTGCAAAAATTATTTTGAAACTATGCCAGCAAAAACTCTGCCATTCCGGAACAATATCAATGGAACAAAAGCATTTTAATGGATATTCAAAAATGCTCTGCGACCGGCATACTTTATCGGCAACGACGACAAACGCTAAAAAATTTAAATTTAAATTTAATGTTTTATCTCTCCCATATCTTCCTGTTTAGTGTAGGACATTTATGTATGTTTATGTTAATCGAAACGGAACATTAATTGAATAGAACACGATGGTGTCCATACTAAACTACCTTCGGTGGAGACTTCAAGAAACTTGCCTCATACTCGGGGGTACACTTCAAAACTTAGAAATTTCAGTTTAGGTTTATCTGTTGGCCCAGTCACTTCCAACTGCGGGAACTTTCGATCGATGTGCGAACACCCCTGAGGCGTCTTACTTCGCTTTACGATCACATAAATAAATAAAACCCGACGGCAAAATATTGCCGTGCATAAACCGTGCAAACGATTCGCTTGTAGCTGAATAAAGGAACTAGAAATACGGACAAATTGAATTATCTTCCGGATTACCCCGATCTGAATAAAAACAAAACACTATGATTGTGTACAGAATGAAGAAAGCAAACACATTAAGGTGATTACACAGTGCCGCGACGCTGCAGCGATCAATCTCAGTTTGTCGCGGGCGGCGGCGGAGGCAGCTCCGTGTTTATCTATTAAACTCTGTTTACCCGCATATTCGGCAAATATTTTATTGTTAGGGAAATGTATTTTTTACCATGTTTTTCTCCATAAAAATGCCATCCACGTACATCTTTCCCATTTATTACGAAACAAAATGACGTTACAAGCTTTACTTAGCAAATATTTAACTCCAACACAGCCGAAGTTTAAGAAATGTAGTTTTTTGGTATTCCGCTCACGAAAGTTGAAACTTTTGAAATAAAACTAAACTGACACAATGCCTGAGTTCGTTGGGAATGTAGCGTAGAAGGATGAATTTGTAAAACTCTTCACGGTAACTGATATTCCCGTATTTTAAATTCAAAACGTAAGCGTCTACCCCGGGGAGGTGTATCGCTGCACCGACAGTTTGCTCATTCGGCAACTGCGAACAAAGTGCGAGCTAACTTTCCACATTAGAAACTATGACGAATGAGAACGAGACAGACAACCTGAAGGCCTACTATGAACTATTATTGCGATTCAATTGACGACCTAAAATAAACTGCTTTGCTATTTCATACCACGACGTCATTAAAGCGATCCAGTCTAGGTTGACGCCAAATCAAGTCGGCAATTGGATCGCAAACTGTTTTAGTTCGTTCATTTTTCGTACCATGAGGTGATATTTCAACCTATATTGGATGACTTAAATGTCAAAGTAAGCGATTCAAAAAAAGTTGCTACTTTCTTGGCGTGAAGTGAATCGTTTCGGTTTATCTTTAAAAAAATTGTTGAAAATATAGATATTTTAAGGTATTTCAGTTGGATATTTAGTGTTTCTTATGTGTTAATGTAAAAAAGTGATTTCTAGAGCTATTTTTTATTGTAGATGTCTGACGAATTAGACTTTTTTATTTTCTTGGAAAATGAAAATGAAATAAACACAACACGGAAACAATCGGACCCCTTTTATTAGGAAGATGAAGAATATACAAAAAAGATATCGGTTGTCTAAACGATTGGTATTAGAAATGTGCGATGAGCTGAGCCCAATGTTGAAAAATCCAACAAAATCAACTAATATATCAGTAGAGACAAAGGTAGAAGTCAAATTGGGTGCGTTCTAAACTCGTCATAATCAATTTATTTTTACGACAACACTAAGGAAACCTTTAATTATTTGTAATTTAAAGAATTATATAAATTTCTATTATTTAATGAGTACTAGTACGGGCTTATGGTATATAATTTGACACTAAAAAGCGCAATTTTAAAATATATTTGTTGTTATTTTTACACAAAAAAAACCGCTAAAATCATATCAACTAGATTTCGAAACGCAATGCATATGGTTCGAGTAAAAGAGACAGACTTATGCAACGAGTGTATAGCGTCATCTCTTTCTCACACGCGGACCACAGACAAATTTCGGTCTTTCATTCCTCCGTGAGCGATTCAAACGCCAGTTAGCTAAAGGCACTTCATGGTACGAATCTTAGCGATTCAGTTTAGGTACCTAAACTGGATTGCATCGGAATTGAATGGCAAACTAAAAGTTGATGGTAGGCCTTCTGGAGTCTGCACAAAGCTATCAAAGTGAATTAATCGAGAACTACGAAGTAATGAGCTAAGTTCGTTTTTGAGTTTAAAATGCTCACAAACATTTTCCTTCTATTTTTTAAATAAAAATAGTGATTCAATTTCATTGAATTAATTCTTTTTGTGTTTATTTCAAAAGCCGTAGTAAGTCAGCTTTCCACGGAATAAAATTTCAGTAATTGGAAGTTAGCCAACTACACACATGTTCGTGTGATAAAGTAAAAGTGCATATTCAATTCAGTTTTAGTAAACAAATGTGAATTTTACCGTATGGCCCATTTTCAAAGAATTAATTTTATGCATTTCCATATTCGTATCCTACATTGTTTGTGGTTTGAATAATATTGTACCTATATAATGAATCTTATATTGCTTAATACTGACATTACACAATCTTAATTTCTTTGTTTAAATTTATTTATTGTTTGGACATTACTGATATTGTTAGTCTAACAGTTTTTATAATTTTTAATATTGTAATTTTTTTTTTTTGTTAATGTGTAACGTTTGTATAAACTTTATGATTGTAATATGCATTTTAAAACTTTGTAAACCTGAATTTGTATGATCTTTTAATTGATTGAAATAAATGATTTGATTTGATTTGATTGTAACATTGCTTATGATTAGCGATATTGAAGTTCCCTTTATTTATTTTATTCTGAACTATTTCTTACTACTTTTTTACATTTACATTTTTAGAATCGAATGATACACCTAGATAATAGATATGGTATGTACGCTAGACCTGTGTTGATGACCATTGTTTCAATGTACGTAGAGTGTTTGCGTAAGAGGAATGCCTGCCTCGAGGCCTGGACAACCGTGGCCTCCGGCTCAAATACAAATGGAAACACGCAATGCCAGTTCACGAGTCGTAAGGACATATGTATGTGTGTTCTGAGGTATACGTATGTTGATTCTTATCACACAATTCACTTCCTCAATTTTTTATGGGATTGTCTGAAGACTACGTAGTCGTATTTTCATAATTACCTGTAGTACTGAGCATCCAGCGCACTCAGAGTTTGATCAGTCGTGGGGAGCTGGGTGGGCGCTGCGATCGCGGGCCGCGCAGACGGTGAGGGCGAGCACTCCTCCGCCAGCGGCGTCTCCGGCGACTGCGGCTCCTCGGCCGCCGTGGTGGTGACCAGCTCGGGGAAGAGGTCGCCTGCAGACGGGAATAGTGGGTAGATTGACGATGCTGATAATGTCTATTAACAAGGGTAGTGACTGATAGTATCTGGCTTGTGACGGGTCGCTCGCTTCCCCCTTCGTCGTTTGGATACTTGGGGGGAGGAAGACTTGTCGAGCTAACATATGATTTTTTATAAACATAAAGAGACTCTATAAATATATTTTGAAAAAAATACACCCGTGAAGTTTCTTGCCAGTTCTTCTTCAAGAAGGTTTTTCCGAACTGGTGGTAGAGTGATGCTGTATTTGGCGTCAATAAGAACAAGTAATTGTCAATGTTGAGAAATGAATACTTGAATTTGAATTTGGAATCGGCGGAACAGGAGTTTGTGCCGCGGCCTAACGTCAACTTGGTGTTATGTTTTCGTTTAAATTGATACGACATTTTATATTGTGTAAAGCTATAGTATCTGTAGTAATGATGTTCACTAAATGTTATTTCGCTACAAAATGCTTCTCCAAGATTATATTTATGACAAATAAATAAGGTACATAAATCAAAAACAGATGTACCTGTACCTATACATATACCACACGTACTTTCTCATTACATCCTGACACTCCATATGCATTATTTATCTATTTATAAATTGCACACATATATTGCGACTGACACGCTTTTAGCATGGGTTACGAATGTTATGTTGCTCATGTTGTGATATCCTGTTGTTAGCCTGGATAAATTAATCATGTGTTGTTGTATTTGTTTATGGTTCATTGTGCTGATGTCCTAATAAAGAAAAAAAAAAAATTAAAAATACATCTAATACATCTACAAGAAATTTAAACTGAAATTTTTGATGGCCAATAGTGAATTGCTACATTCTGGTGATATTTCCATGACTGACCATCGAATTTGGAAAGGAAGACATACGTCTACACAGTGACAGAATAAAAGTACTTTTCTGAATATATTTAATAAAATAATTTTTAATTTTATTCAGTAAAAATAATGTAGACCCCTAAAATTGGGTAGACCCTTACCGGTATATAGGGGACATTATCGAGTAAAATTCCGCAGAAAAAGTATGAAGGGAAGCTGAGGCCATAGACTTGGTATCGCTTGGTACACACGGCCACAGTGTGCAAGAGAGAACAATCTCCTTAACGGGAATTCACCAAAACAGAAAGAGAAAGCGAATCTAACGCTAATAGGTATTGAATGACATAATCTAAATGAACGGTATTGAATGACAGGTCGTCATAAGTCGGCACACACTTTTACAGTCCTCCCAATTCTTCGATAATAACACGTCTTTTTACAACATAGTTGACAAAAATTATAAACTTACTTAATGAATATCTGAAATATTCAAAGTAGTTCTGAAACTGCCGTCGTTTTTTTGTCAAAGCCAACCCTTGGAGCCAAAGAATAGCATGTTACGATAATATTAAGCAGTGAGCACGTTGATTAGGTCGTAGCGTCGGACCGCACGAAACAATATTGCGGCGAGCGCACGGCGGACGTTCACCCCGGCCGGGGCCCACTGTACGCGCTCAAGCGGGATATAGCGATTACTAACGCAGATATTTAAGCAAAATCTGCATGAAACGGGAATTGAAATCGCCAGCAATTCAAAATTGAAGCCATTCAATGGAAATTGGGAGTTAATTATCTTTCGTGAAATAAAGTTTGCGTCGATAAAATGTGGGTGGTGTTACCAGTCAAAATATTATAGTGTATTGTAGAAAGTTATCCGCCGGGGCTGGAGTTGGCAACCCGGCATTGTCCGCGCTCATTATGGAAGAATCCAAGACTTCCGGGAGACAATTAAAACCCGCCCCTGAAGCCTCCCTCTTCGATTATTCATCGCGCGATACCTTTTGTACGGCCGCTTCATTAATTATTTTTGCACAATTCAAGACGCTACCGGCGAAGACGAGATTTATATTGCTCGAGATTAAATTTTAAATGAGTAACTATTTGTAGTTGCGCAAGAACGGGGTTTTGAAATTTGTGTAGGAAACTACGTCGTAAACGATATTGGGGCAATAAATAAGAGGGTTATATTCAATTTTGTCGTACGTGGAGGAACAAATGAATTGGTCTCACAGCGCGGCGGGGGCTCGCCACCAGCACGTGCCGCCGGCCTCCGCGCCGCACTAGGTATGCATGTTTCATTAGAATTGTGCATTTGGATTATGTTTTGTCTGATTACCATATCATGTTTATTCTGTTTGCCTGAATATATTATTTATTTTTAGATAATGGTAGGTTTTCATCGCGGCCTTGGCACTTCATCAAATACGAGTATCATATTCAAATCAAAACTTTTCAAAACTCTGGCAGTTTTTTTGCCAATAAGAAAATAAAGTTTTTCTAGTCTTATCAAATTGTGAGTTCATTATGAGTTAAACTTCATTATAAAGTCGTCGGAGGGCCTGAGCAAGGTTCGCTGGGCAGGCGGCGCGGCGGCGCGGCGGCGCGGCGGTGCAGTAAATCGACTTATTCTTTATAACTAAGTAAGTGGGTCTACAAGCGAAATTTATTTTCCGTAGCCGCTACGATTTATTTTATGAATTGTTTTTCAACAACCGTTACTCTATGATCTGGTTAAGTAAGAAGATGAACAACAACTTAAATTTGAAAAACATAAAAAAGTTTACTTAGTTAGTTTAAACGGTTACATACGGTATATTTTTTTTCTTATAATAGGTCTTTACCTATGAAACTGCCGTTTTGCCGTACTGGCCATTTCAAATGCAAATTTATTTTTTTTTGACTGATAATTCTAATTTCAAATTAATTTTATTTGACAAACATGGAATTCTTTTTCTAAAATTATCATTTGTTTAATAGTTAGTGTTTTGTTTTCAACGCATTCAAACATTTTTCGTCATCATGGATAAGTTAAAAATTCGAGTAATTATGGAGTATGAGTACCGTCGTGGCAGCAAAGCGGCACAAGCGGCACGCAACATCAACGACGTTTACGGAGCGAACACTACAAACAAACGCACCACCCGTTATTGGTTTACCCGCTTCCGTTCTGGAAATTTTTACCTGAAAAATGAACCCCGTGGTCGTCCGAAAACTTTGGTCGACAATGACGAATTAAAGGCAATTGTGGAAGCTGATGAAACTCAATCCACGGCTGAATTAGCAGCAGCTTTCGACGTTAGCATCAAAACAATATTGGTCCATTTGCGTCAAATTGGCAAGGTAAAAAAGCTTGACAAATGGGTACCCCACGAACTCAATGACAACCAGCGCGAAGTACGCGTGGAGACGTGCCTTGCACTGCTCAGCAGGCATACAAATGAAGGAATTCTGAACCGCATTGTTACTTGTGACGAGAAATGGATCCTGTTTGACAATCGTAAGCGCTCAGCAAGTTGGTTGGACCCTGGTACAGCACCCAAACAATGCCCTAAACGAAAACTTACCCCTAGAAAAGTGATGGTCACTGTTTGGTGGTCTAACGCGGGTGTAATTCATCACAGCTTCTTGCCAAACGGGACAAGCATTACTGCAGATGTGTACTGTGAAGAACTGAACACAATGATGGAGAAGCTCGCACGTCTCCAACCAGCTTTGGTCAATCGTTAGGCTCCACTGCTCCTGCACGACAACGCGCGACCACATACTGCACATCAGACGGTCTCCAAGCTACAAGAGTTGAGGTTGGAAGTTCTCCGTCATCCGCCGTACTCACCAGACCTTGCGCCTACAGACTTCTACTTTTTCCAGAATTTGGATAACTTCTTGGCGGGAAAAAAATTCAATACCCGAGAGGCAGTACAAAATGCCTTTGAAGAATTTGTTGCCTCCCGTCCAGCTGATTTCTTCAAGAAAGGCATCAATAAGCTACCAATGCGTTGGCAAAGATGCATTGATTGCATGGGTGATTATTTTGATTAATAGAAATAAAAAATATATAAAAAAATTACGCTTCATTTATTTCGTGAAAAACGGCAATTTCATAGGTAAAGACCTAATATTAAAACATATGAAGGGTTTAATATGAAATGTTCACAATAAGAATTTTATATAACATAATATTTTAATAACATTTAAATATTAATATTTGTAAATTTATACTATTTTGATATTATTTAATAGGTTTTTAGATAGTAAATCGGTTTGTAATTAACTTCTTATAAATATTTGCACGCTGTTTAACAGTAAAAAGTGTAGAACTGTCAATTTTAATTAAGAACTATTTGTAAAAAATTTTTTTGCAAATAAATTGATTTGATTTGATTTGATAAATCGTTTATTTAAATACAAATATATATTACTTAACTCGAACGTAGTTGTTAAATAAGATTATTCAAATAAGTAATAATAAAATTGCTTAAAATATATAAAAATAAATTATTACGTTCGTGTTCTTTATTTAAGAATGCATCATTAAATAATAAAATCCTTTGTGTTTTTTCATATAATACGAACTCAATGATGGACGGCCCTCATTCTTGTTTCAACCAGAAAGCTGTTTTAATCAATTCGTCTTAGACCCTATTGTTCGACCGCTATAATTATTTTGGACGTGGTCGCGCCGCCAGCACGGCCAGCCCGCGGCGGCCGCTCGGGGCCATCGAGTAACGCGAACTTCCGAGAAAAGATTCGTATATTTAAATCTTAGCGTGGGAAGTGCTAACTGTGGTTAGTTACTTTCGGTAAGGGCATTTCCATTAGTCGCTCCAGTCCATATAAAGGGTGCGCGTGATATGCAAAACCTTTACTAAAGATTCTGCATCAGAAAACTGTTTTGAACCTTTCCTTCCGATCCATTATCACCGCTACTGAATGTGAGCTACCGACTTAATCAACTAAATCATAAATGAAATAGGTCTGTGAGGCGACGCGACTGACCGTCGAACATGTCGGGGCTGTGGTTGAGGCGATGGTGGCGCGGCGGTGCGGGCGGCGTGGCACGGTGCAGCGCCGGCACCAGCTGCAGCCACAGCGCCATCTTGTGTCCGCGGTAGTGGCTGCGCACGCGCAACTTGCTTCCTAGAGACCGAAATGAGGATTTAGTAAAAGATCCCCCTGTTATTGTAAAAGTTTGCATGCTTGGCTGTTTGATGCCTAATTTCACTCAAATAGCTGGTCAAAGTTGGTTATTTGGATTTATTTATTTAATTATTTATTAGATCACCAACAAGTTTACAGCCAATAATGCACGTTTGGACAATAGTTTTAACAAGGTATTGCAAGTCTTAGACTCAATTATAGGTGACAACAGCAACAACAATGTTATGACAACAATCAAAATATTTAAGTAGGTATATAAAGAAGAAATAGTATTTTATTGACAGTTTATTACATTATATTAAAAAATAAATGTGTGAGATGTGATGATGGATGGAAATGGATGAGTCGGCTCAATTTCGGCTTTTGAATTGTAAGGGTGTGTATTAGTAGTTCTTAAGATATACCTTATTTATTTGAGCCATATCAAGTGATCAAAACTTTTTTGAAATATCAAACTTTTACTATTTTTGTATGTACAAAGGAAAAAATTATCAGATTAAGAATACAAGAAGGGTAAAACCTGACTTTTAAATTTAAAATAGTTAAAAGTAAAGAAGTAGCTACGACATTGCAGCTCGCCGGCACTTGATAGTTATTGGAGTATTTGCATAATTTTTTTTTATGTTATTGCTGCAATAAAACTTTTCAAAACTGGGTTTGAACACATTGCTTATATTCAAACTGCACAACGTTACCTATACTCAAATACTGTTGCGTATTAGTATCATATCTAGGCCACACGAGCTCCTTGTCGTCTCTGCTGCTGGGGTCGCCGGTCTTGGCGAAGTTGGCCAGCAGCGCCACGCACGCCTCCGCCACCGCGACATCGGCGCGCGAGTAGTTGCGTGCCGTCCCCGCGGGCGCGGCGGCCCCTGCGCCGACCAGCGGCTGTCCGAGGAAGTAGGGCACCGCGTCGCCGGTCACGCTGCCGAGGCGCTGCGGGGAAAGTTAAGTTTTAATCTGACTAAGCTTGTGTTTTGAATGATCATACGAGGAAAATATCTATGTAATATATAAATAGGAAAAAGCATAACACTCATTAGGCAATTAATAGTTCCGAGAGAATTTTGGTGCATTGCATCGTTGTACAATATATAATACTTGGGCGACGACTGTATAAACCTTAGGGGCTAGTAGTACATCTAATTTTATCGATAAAAATATCATAGGTCAAAGCCCAAACCCTCCATATGGCAATGGTAGCCTTTGGGTTTTATTTTTTTAACGAGTTGCAGGTACATTGATATAATGTTTAACATTGAAACGATATCTAAATGTGAATCTAGTTGAATATCTTCAAACATCTCTTATAAGTATGTGGCTATTATTTGCATTAGTACTACCACTTTCAAATAAATAATGCAAAACCTAATTTTGGAGTTTTCCAGGTTTCACAATTTTCTCCATCATAAACTTATTGCCGTGCTGTTTGCATACAAATCAAGCCTCTACAGTCAACGTTTAAAAACACAAATCTGCACACCGGAGCGGTGTCCGGTGCAGTATTAAAACTGCCTTAGATAAAAACATTCAGCCAAACGACGTCTACTGCAGGACAAAGGCCTTCTCCAAGAATCTCCGCACCACTCGGTCTAGTGCGGCCCGCAACCATCCATGCTTTCCAGCGACTTTTAATGGAGCATCGGTGCATCGGGCCTGCCCACACTGCCTCTTCCGCGTCGTGGTCGTCACTCGACAACTTTCCTGCGCCAACGGCCATCTGTTCTTCGAGCTATGTGCTCTGGCCATTGCATCTTCAGTCTCGCTATACTCAGTTTAGTTCAGTACCAATGTAAAATCATTTGAGTCATTAACTGACTGTTTTATAATCAAAAATCATTATGATTACAATTTTATATTTCGATCAAAATACAGTACAAAAATATGAAATGAATAAGAAATGTTCTTTGCAATGAATAATATGGAATATAAAAAACATAAACACAAATAAACAAAAGACAGCTTCAATAAAATATTTATTATGAACGATAGGTGCTACTGAATATTTCAAATATGGTTACAACCTCTGCGTTTCTATCTCAGTTCCACGGCGAAATTGTAAATAAGCTGCTTATTGGGAGATCCTGAAATGTCGCATCGCCTTCAAGTTCGTAGATCGTCAGAGGGCTCCGCATTTACAGCCGTCAATAAAACTCATGATGGTATAAATTATTAAGCCATCTCTTTACGAGTCATTACTTGAACATTTTATTATCTAGCAATAACATTTATATGACCTTTGTGATATTTAATCAAAAATACTAGCGCGTGTTGCGAGTTCACTGCAGAGCGTACGAGGTAGTGTAGACTGCTTTAATATTGTCGAGTTTCATCAAGAAGTTTGTAAACTAATTAGCCACAACACTTGTAGCCAGGACTCGCATACTTCACTAAGTATTACGTTTAGGAAATGTTTCAGCGTAGTTTACGGTCGCCTCAATGTAGCTTTAATTCGTGTTTTTAAATGAGTTTATTGCGAAACAGTTTCTTGACTGAACAGATCTCCTACGATCTCATTTTGCTATTTTATGCATTAATTAGTTTAAAAGATTATATCTTTTATTAATTTAGCCACTCTGATATTATTTTGTAATACTTGTATTCATAATAGATCAAAGGTTTTATTAGCAGCCTTCATTCGGAATTTTATTTTAGATACACTAGCAATATGTTTCATTTCAATTGCAAGACATTTCCAGACATTCCAGTATGTTATATTATATTATAACTCAACTAGCTGTTTTATTACTGCATCAATAAAATAATAAAAGCATTCTAATAAAGGCAATTGATAAGACATTGCCGAGCAACTAACTTCACTCATAGTATTTAAATGTGGTATAGATACCAAAATTCCAATTTTCTCACTTTAGACAATTAAATTGGTAAGGCTTGTTAACAAAATTACTCACAGAAATATCCATTACAGAAAACTTAAAAATACTTCTGTAATAGTATTTCAATTAATGCATTATCAATACTTTATTTTCCTTCGAAGCTTAAAAATCACCGAATAGTTACGTCTATATTAATATATATATATACTTAACTTTTTAATAATATGTCTACTCTAATAAGAACACATACCATAGGAGCCACGGAATCTCTGGGGACATGAGCAAAGTGCGCCAGGTAGGTGGGCGCCCCGCGAGCGGCGTGCAGGCCGGCGAGGCGCGAGGCGGGGGCCGCGGCGGCCGCGTCGCTGAGCGCCGCCAGCGTCGCGTCGCGGATGTTGGCGGGGTGCTGGATGGGCTTGTCCCAGTCCGTGTACTCGTTGCGCGCCGCCGCCAGGATCTCGTTGCGGTGGTAGTGGAAGATGTTCCGCACGAATGTTCGGAGGATCCGGTTCCTGAGGAGTTGAGATTGTAGATGAATGTATAATGTCTACATTTGTATAACTTTATATCAGATTATAAAGTACTATTCAAAACTTATAAAAAATTATGAGAATTTAATTAGTCATAGCCTCAGGCAGCTAGAATTCCACAAAAACACTGTAGTTAGCCTTTTATTTAACAAACTCTACAGATAGATTAATGTCCGGCTAGGAATGTTTGAGCAGATACAATTTAAATTAATTTAAAACATTGTCGCATAACGAGAACAAATGCCAGATATTTCTTTCTTGCATATTGCAACCTACTTTTTTCCAGAAAATATGCAGATCTACATTCTGAAATCAGCTTATACTTTTATTGAATACGTCCTCGGTTCCTGGAAATGTTACTTATGTATTATGCGTATTCCAAGAACTCATCGAAATGCCCTTTGATCTGCAGGCAATCACAACAAAATAAAGTTCCTAGACTAAATATTAATTTCAAGTTCAAATATTTATTTCTCAACATTGAGAACAAGTAATTACTTGTTCTGATAGACGTCAAATAAAACCTGACTCTACCACCAGTTCGGAATAACCGTCGTGAAGAAGACATAGCAAAAATCTTCAAGGTTTCAATTTTTTCAAAATAAATTTACAGTCCACAATTAACCACCACGGGAAGGGCAGCAGGATAAAAAATGCTCTGACGCATACTCTGGCGCGCGCGATCCAGGTTATGTGGGACTAGTTCCGACGCCTACCAGAACCACTAGCCACTAAAAAACCCCCTGTCGGCTCGTGCATTTTTGCCACTCAGCCTTCATCTGAGCGACGGCCAATTGGAGAAAGAGGCCGCGCTAGCGGGGACCAGAAGGGGTTTACATAGCACTGAAGGTGCTCAAAATTAAAAGTAAATAATTAAAAACATTAAAATTGAAAAATAAAATTGCATTAATTCGGATTTACGTTAGAATTAGAATTTGCGGCCTGAAGGGCTTCGAGATCTAAAGTTAATTGCGTGGGTTCGCCAGTGTGCGCGGTCTAGCGACTTTGAATTTCGAATCTAAGACAGGAGCAGTATATGAGACTGGATCTCGAATAAGAGGATTGGGATGGGATTCGGCGCGTTTGAAGAACGATTCTGAGAGTGTTTTTAGGTGTTGTTGCACTGTAGGTAGTTCGAGATCTCTGTGCAGGTCCGCGTTGCGCACGTACCAAGGTGCGTTTGTGGCCCTGCGGCAGAAGAGATTTTGAACTACCTGCAGTTTGTGCAGGACGGAGGGTTTGCCGTGGGCAAAGATTGGCAAGGCATACGTCATGACGGGTCTAACGCAGACATTATAAAGTGTACGTTAGTTTCTAAAAGACATTTTACTTTTCCTACCTAACATACTATTTAGGCGGCCTAAGTAAAGACGGGCGAGTTTCGATACTTTATCGACGTGTGGCTTGAAAGATAGCGTCGGATCTAAGGTGACCCCTAAGCATTTAGTAATGCGCTTCCAGGGGATGGACATACCTAACATTCGAACGTGGGGAGCATACGTATATTTCTGAAAGACATTTTACTTTTACTACCTAACATACTATAAAGACGGCCTAAGTAAAAATGTGCGAGTTTCGTTACTCTATTGACGTGAGGTTTGAAAGAAAGCGTCTGGTCTAAGGTGACGCCAAAATATTTGGTAGTGCGCTTCCAGGGGATGGGAGTGCCTAGCATTTTAACGTGGAGATTGTCGGCGATACGACGGCGTTTGCAGTCGAAGTAAGCCGCAGAGCTCTTCTCTGGGTTAACATCGATACGCCATTCTTGAAACCATGCACCGAGGGCCTTTACAGCCTTTTGGAGGCTGGTCATGAGGCCCGGGACACTGAGGCCTTTGGTGTAAAGGGCGATGTCGTCGGCAAAGAGGGCGAGTTCGACGCCTTTCGGCCGGACGGGACTATCGTTAGTGTACACGGTGTACAACATAGAGGCGAGGACTGAGCCTTGAGGGACCCTAGCCTTTATGGCACGAGGCGCGGAAAGCGTGTCTTCATGTTTAAATCGAAACGTACGGTCTTTGAGAAACGATGCGATTATTCTAACTAGGCGGTCCGGTAAGCCTATTTTGTAGAGTTTATAGACGAGACCGCTGTGCCAGACTTTATCGAAAGCCTTGGCTATGTCACAGAAAACTGCGACCGTTTTAAAACGCCGCGGGTAGAATCCGTCGAGTATGTATTCGACGATTCGATGGACTTGCTGAGGACAGGAGTGCTTAGCGCGAAAGCCGAACTGTTGGGGAATAATGAGAGGATCGCCATCCGTTGGAAACAGATGGTTCCGCATTCAAGAGAGTATGACTCTTTCGAGAAGTTAAGACATTGCCTTGGTCTGTGATTAGCCGGGACATTCAGAGGTTTGGGAATGCCTTTGACTGTCGCTTCCTTCCAGGCTTTTGGAAAGTAGCTATGGTGGAAGCAGGCATTGAAAATGATAGGCAGATAGCAAGGTAACCTGTTGAGGCAGGTGCTTAAGTGCTTGGTTGGAAATACCATCCGCACCCGGAGCCTTTTTGGATGGGTGAGTTGATAGCATCAGTGAGAGAATTTACTAATGAATCTATTTTATCCGGGCTATCTAATAGTTCAGGCAAAATTGCGAGCGGAGAGCTCGGGGCCTCTAAGGCTGAAACTAACGTATTTTTTAAGCCTTTCCAATTGCTAAAGATCTTAGGAGAGGTGACGTTATCGTTAGGCAGACCTAGCACGAGGGATACGGGGCGGTGATCAGAGCCTAGGTCATTGAGCGGTTCGATAGACCTGAGATCGAGGTTGATTCGTTTGATGATCGCAAAATCGATGATATCAGAAGAGTGGTTCGGGTTGTCGGGATAGTGAGTGCGAGTGACGGGAGAGATGACGACTAAGTCAAGTTGCTCAGTGATGTTAAGGAGAGCGATACCGCTGGTGTTAGTCGATAGGCACGTCCAGTCAGTATGTTTGGAGTTAAAGTCTCCGAACATAATGACTGAATGGCCGAGGGCGAGAATGGCCTCAAAGTCGCTGCGGATTGGATTAGTGCCACTAGGTATGTAGACTGAAGCTATGATGACGGTCGGATCACCAGTCATAGCCAATCTACACACAGTGGCTCCCATGTTGAGGAGAGGAGGAATAGGAAGAGGACAGCAATGAAATCCTCTTTTGTAATATATAGCAGTGCCGCCGAAACCGTCGAAGTTGAGCCTATCGTTACGGATGAACGCGTAATTGGGAATAGCGAATCCCCTGGTGTGGTTTGCAGTAAGCCATGTCTCTTGGAGAAGCAATAAGTCTGGCTCGTTGTTCTGAAGGAACAGTTTGAGTTCAGGAAGGTTAGTACTGAGACTACGGACGTTAAAAGAAACTCTTAGATAAGCCCTTGGGTTTGATACGAACGGACGCGGGATTTGCGGGTCTAGACATTATAATTGCTTATTTACGAATTTATATAAAGATAAAATCAATAACGAACTTAGAAGCGAGTGATGCTCGGCTAACGCAAATAAACGCTCTTGAGGAGAACGGGCGGCTCACAGTTTCCGTGCGAGAACGGAAATTTCCTTAATGTCGACGTTTTGAATGACGTCGAACACGGTCTTCATGTCCTCAGCCAACGACGACTGAGGTGAAGACGACGGAGCGGGATGCGGGCCTACGGGAGCTACGGGAGCTGGGATAGGACAGGAATGTGCAGGTGGAGCGGCCGGACACTGCCTCCAGGACAGAGCCGGAGTAGGCGTCGGCTGCTCGGGCTTTGCTTCCGGGGGACCCCGGTTGCGCAGCGGCGGGAAGTTAGCGGGAGTGAGCGGCAGCGCCGGTTTAGGCGCAGCCTTCTTAGTTGAAGACCGCGGAACGCGCGGGCAACCCCTGTAGTTAGCTGGGTTGCAGGACTAGCAGCATAGCACACAGGCAGGGGGGGAAGTGGATTCGGGAGTGCGATTGCACTCCTTTGTAATATGAGGATCCAGGCACTTAACGCACCTGGGGGGAGCTGAGCAGTTAGCCGCTGCGTGGCCATAGAGCTGGCAGCGGTGGCACTGCCCAGGGTGACCGCGGGGGTTGGGACGCTCGACGGAGATTCCGCAAATTGTGCGAGCATCTCTGAAGATCTCCTTCGAGTTGGGAGTATTGGATAGAATACCTAATGCTAACGGAAAACGCCTACCGCGGTTGGAGTGCATCTTGTGCACTGCTTCAGCCGGGAAACCTTGGGACTTAAGGTCCTCGAGGATTTCATCGTTCGCGAGCTCGAACGGGACGCATCGTAGTACTGCGCAGATCTTACGCTCCTCCGGGAGGGCGTAGATGTGGTACGCGATTTGTTTTAATGAAAGTAACCTAGTCAACGAGCGAAAGGCGTCGATGGTCGCGACCTGGATTTTTATTGTATCGCCTGCGTTGGTTGCTTTGATTAGATACCGCGGTCCATCGCGCTTTTTCGCGGAGAGAGACGGGCGGAGGGAGCTGAGGCTTCGGTGGGACGGGAGCGCAGCGCGTCGCTGGCTTTGATGGGACCGACGGGGACGCGGTTACTTCGAGCATGTTGGAGGCCTGAGAGGCCGGGGTTGGGGCCTGAGGGGCCAGGGTTGGGACCTCAGGGGCCGGGGACGCGATAGTTGCCTGTAAGGCCTGCGTTAGTTCGTCATCAGAGATGGGGACGCCGGACGCAACGAGCGCCTGGGCGAATGACCTAGCAAAGTTTACCAGGCTTTGCTGGTCCATTGGAGGGCTTGAAACTACAATATATAAATCTATAATAATGCCTAGGTTCCCTAACAAACCTAGCACCTATACCTCCCAACCCGCGGTGTACCGTCACCCTGGGAAAGGCCCAAGTGCAATGGGATCGGGTCAGCCAGTTTCTCCTTGGCCTGAAGTGCCTTGGACGCGCACCGGGGCAACGCTATCATCAGTCTTAGTTGTCACCGTTAAGTATCCACCTGATCAAACGCGAGTCTACTACGGAGTGTGTTGCCAATAAATTGACAACAAAAACCGGCCGTAGACCTGATGAGATTGGGTTGCACTGAAAGTGCAGGATTGACTACGTTACGACCGGCCGGAGCCTGCCGCAGAGCGAGTCTCTGACTACGTAACAGGCGCCAAGCGTCAAGTACGCATCCAGAAAATCAGCCCGAGCCTTGCGGACTACTATCGAATTTAATCGACAGTAGTAAGCTCAACTCTGTTGTTGCTACACTCACCGAGGTGAGGTATCAATTCGAGGGGTGCACAGAGTGCGGGATTGACTACGTTACGACCGGCCGGGGCCGGCCGCAGAGCGAGTCTCTGACTACGTAACAAGCGCCCAGCGTCAAGTACGCAGCCAGAAAAACAGCCCGAGCCTTGCGAACTACTATCGAATTTAATCGACCGTAGTAAAATGAAATGAAATGAAATGAAATGAAATGAAATGAAATGAAATGAAATGAAATATTTATTTCTCAACATTGACAATTACTTGTTCTTATTGACGTCAAATAAAACATGATTCTACCACCAGTTCGAAAAAAACCTTCGTGAAGAAGAACTGGCAAGAAACTTCACGGGTATATTTTTTTCAAAATAAATTTACAGAGTCTCTTTATGTCTATACAAAATTATTCTTTTCTGCATCTGTTAGCCCGGCAAGTCTCCCTCCCCCCAAGTATCCAAACGACGAACACCCTCAAACGGCACCCGTTCACGAGTTAACGCGGGATCCAGCCATCGCCCTCCTCAACCATATTAGAGGGAAGTGAGCGACCCGTCACCCGACGCTACCATAAGAAGACGTACTTTAGTGACAATGACGCTTTAGATATTCATCGGGACGAAGAACTCATCGCACAAACAGACACATTACACATGCTTTGTTACAAATACTAGTACAATCCTGTTAATGAGGGAATTATACCCAAGGGCTTTTATCATCCAAATAATCGGATAGTTTATAATATGCTCTAGCACACAACTTCTCCTTTATAGTTTCTTTGAATTTGTCAACAGGAAGACCTTGGATATCCTCAGGAACCTTATTATAAAAGCGTATACATTGACCCATGAATGAGTTAGTGACTTTATGAAGCCTGCTATTATGAGCTGCCAGCATATTTCTTCCTCTTGTGTTAACATTGTGCAGATCTTTTTTTCTTTTGAACAAGGTTATGTTCTTTTTAACATACATTAAATTTTCTAAAATATATTGTGAATGGAAGGTAAGAATATTTATTTCCTTAAATTTACTTCTAAGTGACACCCTTGGACCGAGCTGATAGATTGCGCGAACAGCCCTTTTCTGCAGAATAAATATAGCATCGATGTCGGCAGCACTCCCCCACAGCAGAATACCATATGTCATGAGGCTGTGGAAGTAACCAAAATAGACTAATCGAGCAGTTGTTTCATTTGAAATTTGTCTAATTTTTTTAACAGCATATGCGGCAGAGCCAAGCCTTTTCGCTAAGCCATCAACATGCGGTCCCCACTGCAGTTTGGCGTCTAAGGTTATGCCCAGAAATACAGTTGAGTTTACAGGAGTCAGTTCCTGGCTCTTAACTACAATGTTTGTGTTTACCTGTTTGACATTTGGCAATGTAAATTTAACACATTTCGTTTTTTTTTCATTGAGGAGCAAATTATTAGCTGAGAACCACTGCTCTGTGTTGGAGATGCATTTGTTCACCGCTCGATAGTCAATTTCATGTCTTTTGATTTTAAACAAGAAGGAAGTATCGTCAGCAAACAATATGACCTCGCATTGATTCTTAACGACCGATGGCAGGTCATTAATATAAACTAAAAATAGGAAAGGACCAAGAACTGAGCCCTGGGGCACACCCATTGTCACTGCCGATCCTGATGATTTTTCTCCATTTATTGCAACTTTCTGTTTTCTATTAGAAATATATGATTTAATCAAGGCAAGCGCTCGGTTTTTAATGCCGTAATGGTGTAGTTTCATGAGTAGAGTAGTATGATCCACACAGTCGAACGCCTTGGACAAGTCACAAAAGACACCAATAGCATCACACGACTCCTCCCAGGCGCTGAATACGTGTTTTATGAGCTCAACACCGGCATCGGTTGTTGAGCGACCCCGCGTGAAACCAAACTGCTTAAAATTCATTAAACTATTACCGTAAAAATGAGAAAGTAATTGATTTAAAATTAATTTTTCAAAAATCTTACTGAGCGTTGGTAGTATAGATATAGGTCTAAAATTATTAGGGTCAGACATACTACCTGCTTTGAATATTGGAATGACCTTACTCAATTTCATTAAATCAGGAAAAACACCATTATCAACACAGTCATTAAATATACTGGCTAAGTACGGGGCTATAACATCAATGACAGATTCAATAATTTTAACAGAAATCCCATCTAAATCGGCAGTATTTTTTACTTTAATGCTTTTAAATGCATTTAAAACTTGTGGAACAGTAACATGTTTAAAAATACAATCAATATTGCATGAATTTACATTTTCCGTTAGCAGTGACTGTGCAAGAGTGGAACATGAATTAATACTCGAAGTAGTTGACAAAGGGATGGCTGTAAAAAAATTTTCAAATGCTTCAGCAACTTCTTTGTCAGTTGACAACACTTTATCATTAATTTTTAAATTATATTTGGTGTGTGGTTCTTTTGCTCTCCCAGTTTCCTGATTAATTATATTCCATGCAGTTTTTGAAATGTTAGTACTATATTTAATTTTATTATTAATGTAATTAGATTTAGCTACACTGCAAACTCGTTTAAATAATTTTGAATACTTTTTAACATATTCATAAAATGTCTTATTATGATTATAAGTTCTTTCACTGTACAATTCATATAATCTATTTCTACTTCTGCATATTCCCACTGTTGCCCAGTCACTAAACCTAAATAAATTATTATTTATACATATTTTCTTTTTTTTAAAAACAGAGTCATATTCATTTCTAATTATATTATGAATAGAGTTATATTGAGTAATAGGATCTGCACAGTAATCTAATTTAAATGTTTTTTCAAATACATTTTTCCTAAATGTTTCAAGCCGTCTCTCATTCATGGGTATAAAGGTAATTTCTCTTTTTAAAGTCTTTTTTAGCCCAATATCAAAAGTGGCCAACTGCCCACTATGATCTGATTGTAGTTTATTAATTACTGACTTTGTACATGGCATTAAATTTGTAAAAATGTTATCAAGACATGTGGCTGAGGTCGCTGTGATTCGCGTAGGCTCTAAGAAGAGATTTTTTAGGTTGTAACAATTAAAAAGATTCAAGAATCGTTTACTTTGTGATGTCTCTACTAATAAATCAATATTAAAATCGCCACAAATAATTATTTCTTTGTTTTTGTTATTTACTCTATGTAATACCTCATCCATAGTGCTCTCAAATACTTCAAATGGTGAGGATGGGGGTCTGTATACACTTATTATAACAATATTCCCTATCTCAATACAGGCTATTTCAACTGATTGCTCAACAGACAGACTTACAATATCAGTGCGTTCTTTGAATGTTAGGCTCTTATGAGTGATGATCATTGTAAGTAAGTAAGTAGTAAGCTCTGTTGTTGCTGCCAGACTGACTTAGTTGCAGCCGATCGAAACCGGCGGCAGCGTAAGTCCTACAGAGGCTTATGTCAAGTCGTCGAGGACGAAGCGAGATTTGTACGAATCTCAGCGTATGAGTATTGCTACGAGTTGTCGTCGTGAGACGACAATCGTGACTCAACAGCTGGTGCGATCGCGAACACGTCCGAGCGGGGCCGGACGCAGAACGGATCTGAGAGTGGCGTTTGAGTATTGCTACGAGAGAGGTCGTGAGACAACAATCGTGACTCTGCAGCCGGGAGCGACCTTCAACACGTTCGAACGGGTCCGGACGCAGATCGGGTCTGCATTTACAGAGTCTTTCTGATAGAGATACTTATCTGCATCTGTCAGCTCGGCCAGTCTCCCTCCCCCCAAGTTTCCTAATGACGAACACCCTCAAACGGTACGCGTTCAAGTGTTAACGCGGGATCCAGTCATCGCCCGCCTCAACCATGTTAGAGGGAAGTGGGCGACCCGTCACCCGACGCTACCATAAAAAGACGTAGGTAATTTATACATTAAAATAACGAACTTTATATCAACAACGATCTTTGTCTGTTTTTTTCAAAAGAAGTAATTAAACTTATTAGGATTATCCATTCAGTCCTTGTCAAGTTATATCATCGCCGTAGATTATTACCGTTATTGTTATGTCTCGTATACACAGACCATGGTAATCCGAGTAACAAATTGCTACATTGATGTGCCGAGGTGCGGGCCGTAGTTCCTCAATTTGGCGTCCTGCCAGGCCGCTGTAGCACATATTGAGACTTAGCGAGTACTTGAAGAACAGTATAACAATTTAAGTTTAAGAATAAGGTCCTTTTGGGAATGTGGAATATGTATTCTTGATGTAAAACAACAATGCTCTGTTATGATTCTTCATAATTATTTCAATCAAAACCTTCTGGTTAATTTTTTACCAGGTGAAAAATTTATTAATATTAATTGGAACGTTGGTGCAGGAGCATCTATTATTTTAAAATAAAACGGTATTTTACGCTATCCTTGCTTCAGTCATGTAAACCATTGGTTACACACACCTACACTGTAATCAAATGTGAAAATATAACTATTTATTATCTGTTTATTGATTTCTCTTTTTACCTCTGTTCCTCCTCAAATCCGTGTCTGACTTCATCTTCACTGAAGTACTGGTAACTCTCCGTGGTGGCGATGATCACCGCCAGCGCCACCTGCAGGAATGTCTCGCTGGAATGCAGCGCCCTGACTAGGGCGGGCGAGGGACCCGCGGGGCCGGGCGCAGACGACGGGTGGGGGCTAGCGGGCACGGTGGGTGCGGGGCACGGGGCCCAGGCGGCCAGGAAGCGCGCGCGAGGAGCTTCCACAGCTGTCAGAGCGGCTAGTGGACGGGAGCGCACGCACGAGCTCAGCCTGGATGTGAGAGGTTTATGTGCGTAGCGTTTATTTATTTATTTATTATCATAGTTAAACACATAAAACTTAAAGACATAAAACAAAGAGTCAGAATAAAATTATTTGTGCCCAATGTAATATTTATATCTTATCTTAACTTTAAACGTTATAAATAACAAACTCGCATAATTTATAACATATTTTACGTTACATAAAATGTTATACATTTTATTTTCATTATAAGTAATAATTCTGCGATGAAATATATCAACTGGTCGAAACATAACAAAAATTGTTTATCAAATGATCCAATATTCTATAAATATAATGATACAAAGTATTATATTGATACAATATAGTATTGACGACCGGGTGGCGTAGTGGTCAGAAGCCCTGCCTCATACGCCGGCCGTATGTTGAACATAAACGTTTGTTCTCGGGTCATGGTTGTTGATATTTATACATGTATGTTTATTCTGGGTTCCCCCCAGTTCGCTGTATGGTCATCCATATCACAAGCTCTGCTTACTTTGGGGCCACACAGTTTGTGTGATTGTCTGGGGATTTATTATTATTATTGTTATTACCAGTGCTCCCCATCCTGGTGGTCCTGCTCGCAGCGCAGGGCCTTGGCGACGTGGCGGCGCGCGAGCCCGGCGTCTGGCATGAAGGCCGCGGGGCCCAGCGCGCCGCCGCCCAGCACCGCGGCGCCCGACAACAGACCTGCCACCAGGGCACTTGTGTACATGTCTCAATATGCAAGCTGCTACTTTCTTTGTGACTTGAGGATTAAATGGAGATTCGAGTTCGTAAGAACGTTGTTCCTGATTCAGGATTACGTCTAGATGATGAGATTGTTATGCATATTACCCTGACAGTATATTGCCAAGACCGCTTAGGGCTCTTTTCGAATTTAAAGGGAGTTATCTCAATCACAGCCCTCAAAATGCTATACTGATACTTCCTCGGAAGTAACTTGGAATACGCATTTCAAGTATTGAGTACATAAATAGTGAAGTATTTTATACAGGCCCTCCGCGACCCTCCGCGGCTTCGCACGTGTCACTGAGCTCTCTGTCGAGTTGCAGCAGATTGTTGAATTCAGTCTACAGATTATATTTCAATGTAAGGTTTATTTATCGTACTTTGAGTATTTCTAAAGTATTCCTATCCTGCAAGTATTTGAAATCGTAAAGAAGCAATTTATTGACCTTTGATGAAATATACTCATTCAAAGGTGCTGTTTACATGTTTACAATAATCAATTTTAATTTCAAAATAAGCAATCACCTATCTATCAAACTTAAGACAACACAAACCAAAAATGCATCTTAACTGTAACATCCATAAAAACATTATATAAAATGTATCAAACAAATTTGAATAATTGACTAAATCAGTCTTTGATCACACATCACGTTTTTAAAATATACCTATAATCAAAGACTTAGGTACTTAACTAAGCACAAATAAACACAGGTAACATACAGCCATCGCAGACTTTTCCACAGAACATTGTTTTGTTTTATCTCGAAGGGTTACGGCAGCATTTTCGATGAAAGCTTCCAGTCGAAATTTTTTCCGAATTTTTCCACCAAATTTTCAACACTTTCAACCAAATTATACAAAACGTTAAATAATTTTACAAAAAACCTTCCTCTTGAATCACTCTATCCGTTTGTGAAAACTGTGTGAAATGCCGTTTGGGTGTATCTTATTTGAGTGTATCGCGTTCAAAAAGACAGACACACACGCGGCCGCGGGACTCTGTTCAATAATTTAAGTATGTATTGATATTCTACAGAAGCTACGGTTCTCCCAAATATTACTTAATACAATTATTGCAATAGGAAAGTTTATTACCGTAATTGACCTGTACACGAATATAATCAAGGAATTTTATAAATTGAATATCAAATTTCCACCATTAGTTCTGAACTTCTTGTATCTCTTCTCCAAACACAGATCAAATAGAAAGTTCGTCCATGTGTGGGTGCGTTCAATTAACTAATCGTTCGCTTTACTGTTGTTTACGAATCTCCCTGATTCTCACGCAGCCCTGGCTCAAAGAACAGCAGTCAGTGTCACTTGTCTGAAGTGACTCAGCGGTGCCTTTTTGTAGCTATTATAAATTGTTACCCCCTTATAAATACACCTTTGCAAGGCCAGAGTCACAGAAGTTCGGCTTTGCAGCGCTTATGTGGTTCTTGTGCAGTTGCCGTCAAAGCCTGAAACCTAAGTCATTCCATGAAATAACTTAAGGCTAATTGCTCTGGTCATGAAACTGTCCTATAACACATAAATATCTAAATATGACTTCACACCATCCAGTTACCTTTAGCCTGCGGTAAGAGCAGCAAGGCCGTCAGCACCGCTGCCTGTCCCGGCGGCGCCAGCACGGTGGTGCGAGCGGGGTCGCCGCCGAAGGCCGAGGCAGCGCGCTGCAGCCAGCGCAGGCTCGCCACCACATCCAGCACGCCCGCACCACCCGCCACCGTCTCCGGGGACTCCGGTGAGCCGGTCGTTAAGTAACCTGGATAATGCAGTAAATGTATCTCCATTGACCAAATAATAATTTTCTTTTTACGGTCAAGGCAAAGCTGGCAAAGCAACCTGATACATTCACATAATGGCTATGTTTGGTCACTCACCTAATAATCCTACCCTATAGTTAACAGTGACGACAAGCAGATGCGCGCGCGCCGCCAGCACCGCGCCGTCGAGCGCGCTGCCTGCGCCGCCCAGCCACACCGCCACCGCGTACGGCGCTTCCACGCCGCGCGCGCCTGCCAACATATTAGGATAAACATTTACTCAAACAACCATACTCCTAGACGAAAGTGAAATCTTGTTCAGCGTGTGGTTCTAAAATTACTTTCCACCACTGACACGTGTTCAGCCGCCAGCAAGGACAATCTTAACGTGCGACAACTGATGGAGATGCCCGTATGTAAGCGGGAAGGACGGCGTAGCATCTTGGAAGTAGCAACGTGATTTGATAACAATTGCAATGGTTTTCAGCAATGTAACGCCTGATTATATCAAGTCATTGTCATCATATTGAATAAACATATAAGCACGAGACCAACTCCACAATAATATGCTTTAACGGACTTTTTCTATTTTAATTTGCAAAGAATCTGTAGCACGTTTGCCAGGCTAAACAGCTTGTGTACTCGCAAGTAGCGGCGCGGCGCGGCGTGACGTCACATTGCTGTGTTTCTATTTACTATCATGTACCGGCGAACAAGCCTGCGATGCACCTGACGGTGAGTGGCATCCGTGCCCATCGATAGCATTATTAGCAGATGTCATTCTTTTGGTATTTAATGATGTATGATGCGTTCCGACTGCAACCTTCAGTTCAAATTGCTTTTGTTCCAGTAATTACACCGGCTATCGCTTTATCCGGAACACAACCAAGTAAAAGTGATTAGGTATTATAGTGGTTGTGATAGGCGAGATCGTAACTAAACAAGCTCATCTACGGAAAATACATAAATCGAGTACTCATCGAGACCTGTGACAAACACTAGGCATGTGAACTCAGTTTCCATTCAAAGAAAAAATGGAATATAAGTATTAAAAAAATATGAGGGACTATAAAAATACAGTCGCTTTGTGCTGACAACAAACGCGTCTCCTCGAGAATGAATTCGGTTGTTACCTTTGGTAATAAGATTACTTTTTTTAAAAGAATCCGGAGCTCAACTCACGTAGACCTTGTTACAACTCCATGTCCCCCACATTGAACTAACTTCAGATAAATAAAAATTAATTTATTATTTCTTAAGTTCAGAGCATAATCTTCATAATGACATTCAAAATATAAATATGCTCTTGTTAAAAGAGAGCAAAGTAAACTAAAGATGTAATTAATTCCTTTGACCGCGAATGGCGTGGTGCGTAGGAGTCCCAGGTTCGAGTCCTGGTCCAGGCATTCATTTGTGGGATGAGCTCATATGTTTGTTCTCGGTCGTTGTTGTTTATATTTATAGATGTATGTTTATTCTGGGTTCCCCCCCCCCCCGTTCGCTGTATGGTCATCCACAACACAAGCCCTTATTAGATTTTGTTACTCCAATATGCACCGCCGTCGCACGAGTAGGTAAAACTTGTCAGGCGCACGCGTACGTGAACAACTCCGCGGCAATAAACTTGTTAATTATGTTCGGAGCGTGAATTGTTCAAACATTGCGCCGACAGTGTCTGGAGGGTATTTGTATTTTAATTAAAGTTTGGCCGCGACAGTTTATTGGGAAATCATTTATTAAAACAGGTCGGTTTTATCCAAATTGACAATTCAATTTGTATTATTTTCCTTGAAATTGAAGTTTACTCATTTCAGTGAGTGTTTTTTTTTTGTAAATCTTCAGAGTAATATGTTTTTTGTATCTAGTTTTTAAAGAAGAACATTTCGTTACGAGCATGTTAAATATTCATAAAGTGAACCTGTCGTGAACTGGCAAACAGGCATATGTTATTTAATATGAACGTATTCGATAAATCTTCATTAATACGACATTAATCATAGATTGGTTGAAACACACTTCTCGAAAGATTAACGCCGACTTCTAATGAAACACCTCACTATATGAGAATTACTTTAATAAGCTCGTAAGTTGATTACCGAGCGTCGAATGTAACTAATATAATTCTACATTATTAAGCAACTTGCTCGGGTATTCATTGAAACAAAATGGTTTCAACTTCCAATGTAGGTCGTCCTTGTGAGGTAATCAAGCGTCCCTGCGAGATATTATTAGCGTTAATAAATTATTGACGCGATTTCCACACCTGCCAGCGACCTGTGTAGCTTGGGGACGGTTTATAATTCAGCATTATGGTATGAGAGATTTCATAAGAGTGCCAGCGAAGGCATGAG
This sequence comes from Marasmarcha lunaedactyla, assembly GCA_923062675.1. Lineage (NCBI taxonomy): Eukaryota > Metazoa > Arthropoda > Insecta > Lepidoptera > Pterophoridae > Marasmarcha > Marasmarcha lunaedactyla. Next base: position 28,746,715 of record OV281346.1, read on the forward strand.
AGGTAAAATATCCTGCATGTATTATTAAATAATGAAGGCTGTATCTCAGACGCTTCCACTGAAGACAGAGCCAGTCGTCATGTGCAAATACTAAATCATTCTTACGCGTAAGTTTGCAGAAAAGATTTTGCTTCCATGGACATAATTTTCGGGAAAGCAAGAGGTGTTATACGTTTAACATGTGTATCTATGCGTCAGCCTGAGGCATCTTGTCCCTTATATGAATATACCGATTTTGATACAGTATTATTTTTTATTTCAAAAATGAATTGAATAAAATCCGCTTAGACGTTATGCTTGCCTTTCCCCGTCAGTTGGAGATTTCTTGAATCAAATAACTATAAAAAGTTGCTTGAATACATACCGCTACCGGGCACATAGATATCGAGGTGCAGGCAGTCCTCGCTCTGGTTGGCCAGCGCCGCGTGCGCCGCCGCCAGCTCGTTGTACACGCCGAGCGGCATCTTCGTTAGAGCTGCAGTCCTGGTGGGAATCAATTTCATGTTCATACTTTGTTTTTACTCATTAGAAATGTATGTCACATTTGTAAATTTTGTCTTAGTCCTTTTTTATGTTTGCTACGGTACATCGCAAGTAAATTTAGCTCCATTTAAAGCTTTCGGAACATAATAGCTATATGAATTCTCGCCCACCGAAGCTAAGTGAGGCAAGTAATATTTCATTCTTCCATCAAATTATGAAATCTACAATTTTCTTTGGAGACGACGAATTGATACCGAGTGAAACGCGACACACGGTTATATTTACCAACGACTTTAAGATCTTTCCGCACAGGTTGATTTATCGACTTGGGGGGTGTGGTGGGGGGGAACGACTGCAACTGTAGGCGATAGCGTATTTATCCCAATTATGTTATCGATTTTAAAATTAGAAAAACTGCATAAAAAGATTGCTCAATGAAAATGCTCAAGAAATACCGTATCCTTGCTCTTAAATTTATTTATGACGTTTACTTATACGAGTACAAGAATAAATAAGTAAGGGGCAATGTTCACAAAAAAAATTGGTGTGTTTGTCTGGGGACATTTTATTTATTTACAATCTTAACTTAGTAGTTTATTGTTTATTTATTTATTTATTGTAACAAAAAAAAAAAAAATACATTGAGGGTACAAACTCTGACTGCTGAACTAGCGTAAGCTGTTTGTCGGCAGTCAGTTAATTCACAAAGCAAGAGAAACTTATCACTTATACTAAGTTTAAACATAATATATAGAAAATCAATACACTATTTTACAAACAAATATGATTTAACAATATGCGCATTTGTGTGTACGAATGCATGTGTATTTGTAATAAGAATATAAAAGGGTATGTGTAACGTATGTATAATGTGTATGTGTGTGTGTGTGTGTGTGTGTGTGTGTGTGTGTGTTCCTAATGTTTGTATTTTAAAAACATTGAATGTTGGAGGTTTTCAATTCAGAATTAGCAACAGGTTTTCTGTTTCTTCATACTTTAGGTCCTTTAGCCAAAGTTTTATTGTATGCTTGATTTCAAAATTTGTTAAATTTCTAGTTTTATATGTAGTGTTAAGTTTGTTGTATAATCTAGGTGCTACATTACTATAGTGTTGTTGGGCAATTTTACTATGAACTCTGGGAACTGGACATTTATTAATTCTTTTACCTGAGTTTTGTGCAAAGGGTATTGCATTTTTGTGGTATTTACGGATGCATTGGTAAATAAATAACTTTCTCACCGAGAGAACATTAGCTTTGTCATAAACCAGATGTGTGGGATGTCTAAATGGTAAGTAAAGGAGAACCTTTAGCACACAGCGTTGCGCTTTTTCTAGTTCAAGCATGTATGTTTTAGCTGCTGATCCCCATGAACAAATGCAGTAGGTGATAATACATTCTACCAATGCTTTGTATGTTTGTACCAAAAGTGCAAAGTCTGATATAATTCGTAGGTTTTTAAATATATAGATAAACTTTCTCAATCTATTGCTAACTGCTGATAGGTGCTTCTTCCATTTTAGTTTGTCATCTATGACGATACCTAGAAATTTGACATCTGATGATTGTGACAAAATAGGACACCTGCAGTTTGTTGTGAGAGCATTATAGGATCGGTTACAGGGATAGGAATGCATACGTAGACAAAAGTCATTTGGCGATGATGCCTTTGTTTTGCTAAAGCAGAGAAATGTTGTTTTGTTGGTGTTAAGTGATAATAAGCTGTCTTCAAGCCATGCAGTCACAGAGGACATGCCTTTTTCAGTTAATTTTTGTAAACTTTCCCAGGTGTTACTGTGGAAAAGTATAACTGTGTCATCAGCAAACATTTGTAACTCAGCACCTTCAATTTGGTATTTACATAATTCGTTTATATATATTAAAAACAATGTGGGGCCGAGTGTGCTGCCCTGGGGCACCCCATACCTCCCCAAACTGAAGCTACTAACCTGATCATCAACCTTGACACATTGTTTTCTATCAGTCAGGTAATCCTGGAACCACAAAAGTGCGTTTCCCCTTATTCCGATGTTCTCTAAACGAGTTAGTAAGATTGGGATAGAAACTGTATCGAACGCCTTTTGCAGATCCAGGAACACTCCGACACATTTGTGGTTTCTGTCCAGGTGTGCGGTTATCTTAGAAGTCAGTTGCAACACTGCATCTTCGGTGGAGCGGTTAACCCGAAAGCCATATTGGTTCTCACCTAGAATTTTATTCTTTTCCAAATATTTGACTAACCTTTTATTCATAAGCTTTTCGACTACTTTAGATATGATGTTTAGTAGTCGGCGAGAGGATGTACCGGTGTGCTTACTTTGTACGTGTGAGTGGAGCGAGGTGCCGCCGGCGGCCCCATCACTGCCATCGTATTAGTTTCGAAGTTTTAAGAGTCTACTTTTGTCTTATGATTCACCGGACAGTGCTACCATAAGGCTAGGATATAAAGATACCTACTCTCCATCTCTCATAAATGAACGTCTGTTTTTATATAGATACCGTATAAACACCGAAGTAAGCTCATCAAAGATAATAGGTCTTTACCTATGAAACTGCCGTTTTGCCGTACTGGCCATTTCAAATGAAAAAAAATTTTTTTTTGACTGATAATTCTAATTTCAAATTAATTTTATTTGACAAACATGGAATTCTTTTTCTAAAATAGTCATTTGTTTAATAGTTAGTGTTTTGTTTTCAACGCATTCGAACATTTTTCGTCATCATGGATAAGTTAAAAATTCGAGTAATTATGGAGTATGAGTACCGTCGTGGCAGCAAAGCGGCACAAGCGGCACGCAACATCAACGACGTTTACGGAGCGAACACTACAAACGAACGCACCACCCGTTATTGGTTTACCCGCTTCCGTTCTGGAAATTTTGACCTGAAAAATTAACCCCGTGGTCGTCCGAAAACTTTGGTCGACAATGACGAATTAAAGGCAATTGTGGAAGCTGATGAAACTCAATCCACGGCTGAATTAGCAGTAGCTTTCGACGTTAGCATCAAAACAATATTGGTCCATTTGCGTCAAATTGGCAAGGTAAAAAAGCTTGACAAATGGGTACCCCACGAACTCAATGACAACCAGCGCGAAGTACGCGTGGAGACGTGCCTTGCACTGCTCAGCAGGCATACAAATGAAGGAATTCTGAACCGCATTGTTACTTGTGACGAGAAATGGATCCTATTTGACAATCATAAGCGCTCAGAAAGTTGGTTGGACCCTGGTTCAGCACCCAAACAATGCCCTAAACGAACACTTACCCCTAGAAAAGTGATGGTTACTGTTTGCTGGTCTAACGCGGGTGTAATTCATCACAGCTTCTTGCCAAACGGGACAAGTATTACTGCAGATGTGTACTGTGAAGAACTGAACACAATGATGGAGAAGCTCGCACGTCTCCAACCAGCTTTGGTCAATCGTTCGGCTCCACTGCTCCTGCACGACAACGCGCGACCTCATACTGCACAGCAGACGGTCTCCAAGCTACAAGAGTTGGGGTTGGAAGTTCTCCATCATCCGCCGTACTCACCAGACCTTGCGCCTACAGACTTCTACTTTTCCAGAATTTGGATAACTTCTTGGCGGGAAAAAAATTCAATACCCGAGAGGCAGTACAAAATGCCTTTGAAGAATTTGTTGCCTCCCGTCCAGCTGATTTCTTCAAGAAAGGCATCAATAAGCTACCAATGTGTTGGCAAAGATGCATTGATTGCATGGGTGATTATTTTGATTAATAGAAATAAAAAATATATAAAAAATTTACGCTTCATTTATTTCGTGAAAAACGGCAATTTCATAGGTAAAGACCTAATATTAAGGTTACTACTCCAACGCATTCTCCCACACGGCGACCCGGGCGGGTGCTCGGCTATTTGCGTCGGTCATACGAGGGACAGTGACATAACATGTATGTATAATATGATGATAGCGCTGCCAAGCTATCTGTGAAGTTGCAGTATTTCGAATAACGGGTGCCATCTTGAAATTTCCCCATCTCAAAATTTATTGGGCCATAAATGAAGAATCTAATTAAAAAAAAAACACTTTGAATATTTTTTTTATAATTAACAAGGTTTGGTCTCTATTGTTTTTCAGATATAAGTAAACATAATGGCAACTTAACGATACTAGCGTTGCTAGTCAGTTCACAGATAAGTTGGAAGGTCTAATTTACTTATTTTACAAAAAAGGTATCAAATCAACGATGGCGTACTTGTTGGTAATGTCGGGCGTGGCGTGGGGGCAGGCGGGCGCGGGCGTGTCGGCGAGGCGCGTGCCCGGCCAGCGCGGTGGCGGCGGCGGCGCGGCCAGGCGCACGGGCACCCCGGCGTACGGCACCCCACGGAACACCTCCACCGGCTCCAGACGTCGCGACGCCGGCTCCACGATGATGCCGCGGATCGCACCTGCCCAGGTTACACCTTGTTAGTCCTTTAGTTGTGGGGTCACAGCGACTGTTGTTGTTTTGCCACGGTTAAAATCGAATGAATTTTTTTGAAAAGTATTTGAAGATCGGTTTAAAAATAAAGTCTTAGGGAATGAAAACCATTTAAAAATACACAAAACGAGACTAACAACGAGAAAACAAGCCAAAAAGTAATGCGTTAAGCTCACAAATCCTTAATTTCAGCCTATTTATCATTTCCCATGAATTGTAACTACTAGTCCAAGGAACAATGTAGCAACAACTGAAATTTCTATGAAAATCACTGCAATACATCATATCACATATATCATTATTTACAATACAAGTGTACCTAGATTCTCATCTCGTTGTAATTAACGTTATCAAACCCTCATTCGTCAAAGAGCATAAATTAAGGATAATTGAAAGCAAGTCATAAACAATGTTAGAATCGGCCACCGCGATAGTACCTTCGCTTACATTCCACGAAACAATTATCCTCCAAGATTTCCCACTGAGTACAATACAAACAGTGGTATCCTGCGGGCTAATTAAAATAAGCACCGAAGAGCGCGCGCGGCGGCGAATGTGTTCCGATCTCATTTCACAAATACTTAGCCCTTGTTGCGGAAATAATTGCTTCGTCGTCGCCGGCGCTGCGTTATTCAAAGTAATCCGACACGGGCGGCGGCCGGCGTCCGGGCCGGCTACCTTCCATCTCCCGCCCTTGATTGGATTGTCCCCAGCCCGGGATTACATTCCCGCCCGACATCCAGGATGAGCGGCGAGCAACACTCGTGGATTACGCCTAATGTTGGCGCTTGTTAGCAAAATTCATGACCTCGATTAATTTATGCAAATCCAGCAGAAAGTAAGGCTTTGTGGTCTGAGCTATTGCGGCCGATGAAGAGTTCCATTTACAAAGTGACAGAGGTTTCAAGTGTCGGCTGTGGTAAGACTAATGATGATGTTTTCCTCTTAACTACCGTTTCGACACTAAAAAAGAGGTGAAAATAATTCTGCCACTATTGTTTAATGGAATGTGGTTCTTTGTTGTGCCAACCTGTGATCAGCATCATTTAAATACGCAGTTGTGTTCTCATATGAAAGGTGGAGTACACTGTGAGTAGTATCTTTCAAGTTCTTGATTCGGTGAGTAAGTCCTTGAAGTTTCATTTTTAAATCATTTAAAATAGCAATATTGGACTTCCTAAAGAGCGTTTTAAGCCGTAGTAGAGTGTCTGCTGCACAGATCTCGTCTGCAATGCATCAGTACGTTATCCGCGCAGTGCCCACTCAACGCGGGGAAGCAGCGTTGTTGATATTACTAAAGCCTTCCGTCAATATCACGGTAGCATATATGCATACTGCAATAAAACCATTGTCGTTATTTACACAACATACATACATACAGTGACGTGCACGGGCAATGATAGCATAAAAATATCCAAACTAGTTTTAAGAGACGAATTGGTACTGAAACACTGTAAACACTTGGAGTCATTTATTCATGGATTACGAAAAAACCGTAATAAATTAGCCGTTCTCTTGCAGATATGCGCACAATTCATATTCTATCAAGGCTCGTTACTAAAATAATAGAGCAAATACTTTGGATGGGCTGTAACATCGTCGTCACAATTGTTATTTTCCTCCAAGTGAGATCGAAGACAAACGCGTTACCAATAAAAAAAAAAACAACCCATATCCATACAGTGCGCAGCGTAGAGAGCACAGTCTATTTCTCCCTCTATCTATAGTACTCGCCATCCACAAAGTCTCGCCTCCCCTTCTTCTTGTTGTGTCTAGGCAAAAGAACATTCAGGAAAAATAGTAGTGTGGCAGACGTCATCAATGATACTCACTGTAAAAATGTGCCTAATGATAAGCCAAAGTGACATAACAATGACACATGGCGAGACATACCAGCATGCGTGTGCACGATCCTGGAGGAGTAGCGCGGGGGCGCGGCTGCGCACAGGAGCACCAGCGCCGCGCACACCGCCGCGCGCGCCAGATCCATGCGCCATCACGCGGTGAGCCTGTCCACACAGAGAATGCATTAACTTGTAAGTCCGAAAAATACTCATATACTTACTGCTGGACCAACACTAACAAGACTAATTTCGAAAGTGGGTTCATTTATTTCGTTTTCGCATATTACGGTACTATTTACCGGTTTGTGGCACTTCTTTCGATTGAAAGAGGAAACGGCACTGCGGCCATTCGCCTAGTCCTCTTGGCCACGCAGCCAGTGCTGTCGGAGCACAATCCCGATGGAATTCCATTGTTTAAACACAGAACACAATTAATTCATGTACTGTTAAATCACTCAGATACATAGGTTTTTGTTCAGCTAACTAATTGTTCCAGCGTTTTGGCAACATTTATGCCAAATGTAATCTGGGCGGTATTTGTGTTGATTGCCTTGTTCCCCCACTGTGAATCCGCAAACATTATGAGTAAAGCTACAAGTATTATTTGCTTGACGGCCGAGTGTCCAAGTGGGTAGTGACCCTGCCTCACACGCCGGAGGTCCAGGTTCTAGTCCTCACCAGGGCATTCATTTGTGCGATGAACACAGATGAACGCATTATTCCTGAATCCATAATGAATCCACTATGTACAAGTATAATGAAAATGTATGCTTAAACTGCTCGGAAACAAGTAAATAAAAATTAACAGATATTTGTTCTCGGGTTATATGTATGTTTGTCCTGGGTTCCCCGCAGTTCTCTGTCTAATCATCCATAACACAAGCTCCTCTTACTCTGAGGCCATGCAGCTGGTGTTTGTCCAGGGATTTATATTTATTATGATATATATATTTATAATTATATTATTATTTATTATGATAGAAATTCAATAGCATTATAATTGCAGGCAGCAACTACCGGTACCGTAACATCGTCGTATAAGAATACTATTGTAACTATGCCTTTGGTTCGTTGACACCGATACTCTGGTTCAGGAATTATGTTATGCCTTTTTGTTATGACAAGTTCGACTTAATTAAAAAATACCCTACGGAAACTTTTAATGCGAACAAGTGTATTTACTTTATTAATATCGAAACTTTATAGATCATTAGTGCTCTGAAACATAGCTAACTAAGAATTTACAGACTGGCAGCAAACAGCCGCTCTTCTCAACTTTCTATCGATTTAAACTGAGACCTCTTGACCTTTGAGCTCCCAACACCAAGCTACCCTTTAACTTTATAACTTATCAATTAATAATGTCCAATTTTCGGCCGCAGAGATGAAACTATAGCGGAGATCAGAGGTACTTACCACACTTCATTTTTAAGACTTTAAGAAGAGAACACCCATTTAACGTTTACTATCGAAGTAACGAGCATGGAAATCTTAGACATTTATAACTTTTATTTGGGTTTATGTTTCATTAACAAAATTTGTAGAAGAGTCGATTAAATACTTTGTTATGTAGTTTCTTTTAAAACTGCTGCCATCTGCATCTTCTAATGGCTTTTAAAGTTACCTATCCCTTGACATACGAAGTTGTAAACTCCATTAGAGTTTCGACACTATCTCAAATTATTCACCAACAAACTTCATATAAGTTAGGTTAATAATGAATTTGGGTAACCTATTTTTTCGTAAACAAAAAGATTAAGTAATAATATTGATAACACAACATCGAGAAAGCAGTTTCCAAATGACCTCGTTCTCTAATCAATCCAGTCATGAATCTTTGATAAACCGTCTTTTCTTCTTATTATTTCTGGCAAAATTGTTTTTCGTTTTGGCAAATTGGTTTCTGCGCTAAATGCTGTTGTATGAGAAAGTTGTGTTGTTTTTGTGTGCGGATAGGGCAGGAAGATAAATAGTGTCCCTGCGTCACAGACAGACGGGGCTGAAGGACCCGAGCCATCGCCCGGTTCGTGTCCTACCACGCCCTTGAGACACATTGCGGGTGACCTACAAGTGTATATCCCTTATGTGATTTGAGTATTCCTATTACATTCTTTCTTTTAAATCCACATTATCATATAAATAGACGACACAGTTTTTAGTACGCATTAATCCTTGGATATGAATTTATTAAGGATCAGAATACTACTAACATTAAATATTATGGTAAGCTTCTATATCTACAATGAATTTTAGGAATATTATAGCAACATAAAAAAACGTTTTTAAAAACTCAAACAAACGTGACACACGTACAGTCAACGTGCGGAATATGAAGCTCGTAGTTTTAATGAGGCGAGTTTACAGTTAAAGTGTCCAGTTGATTGGTTGGCTGTACCCGGTGGATGGGTCACTGGACTACAAGGCAGCGGCTACTAATTGTGCAATTATTACTCTAGCGTAAACTTCCCCTGACACCAATTTCGATGTTCGTGATAAACAATTGCAGCGTGATACCGTGGCGACCGAATCATATTGATGATGTGCAAGTATATGCAGTCTATTTGCATCTAGCTTTGAAAGGAGGATGAGTAATGGCTGGCCAAAGGGTTCACAAGCTGTAATAAGTATTCAAAAATTTATTTATTTATTTATTTTATTTAATTTTATGTCTCTCTTATTTCAAATTGAAAAACTTCTTATAATCTAGATTCTAGAAGAGAAGAAAACTGGTTGCCATCGCTGACCAATGTAAAAGATTTTACCATAAAATAATCAAACATGTTTCATGTCAAATATTGCAAACCGATATTATGAACGAAAATAATAATTGATTTTTATTATTCTATATTTAGCTGGGATTCACTTATCAGTGCTGGCAATACTGAATATCTCACTCCGAGCGGCGAACGGGTTGAGCGTGACTGACTGACTCACCCATTCGTTCATTCGTTTGTTTGGTTTTGTTACTTGCGACGGAGTATTTTTGTGTATTTATATTATATACAGTATTATGAAAACTTCATTAACTCAGTCTTTCTGTCAGCATTAGAATCAGAGCTCTATCAAATGTTCGTAGAGGGAAAACTCCTTTGCATATAAAATCTACTTCAGACGTATATTGTTAAAATGCGGTTAAAATCGACAATCTCGATATCCCATCTTCTTTATGGTGAGTAAATGGTTCATTAAGTTTAATGAGCAACTTGTTTTCAAAGAACATACATCATAAAGACAGATTTTTGAATTTGATTTCATTTAACCGAGATGGGACCTCCGATCGGGGCACGAGGGCGGCGGCCGACGGTGTGCGAGCGCCGTGATATGCATCTAAATGTTTTCTTTTATAACTTCCCAGATAAGCTGAAATCGACTTGAATCGCTTTTTCGAAGGCAAACACAAGACCGAACAATAGGTTCATTAACTTTATTGCTTTATTTTGAGGTTTGGCGCAACTTCCAACTTACAAGTCCGTCGTTAAGCCTCTTTCTATCGGATCGTAAAGGATCAACACGAAAAATGAGTTTAGGCAAGTTACCTTAAATAAATTGCGATCATTTATCACTGAAAGCGGCCCGAAAGGGAGAAGGGGCGACCCAAAAACACATTTACATAAGCACACGTACTCGGGAGACGGTCGTCTGAGTGGCACAAAGGCGCAGCCGGCACGTCGTCGACTCCAATACGCTTTGAATGCAGCAACGATCCATTATTATTGGAAACTCGACGCTGCATTGTGTACAACTTGACGAACAATATAAATTAACATACAGCTCGTAAGACGTTACATGTCAGGAAGTGTTAAACTATTAGATGAATAACTAAGAGCAATGAAGCCATTCGACAGTTTGAATGTTGGTTTAATATACTTATAGCGTTGAATCAACATTCCCGTAGTCGGAATTGTTATGTTCGTAGTTTACTAGTTGGCTACCTTGTTCAGTCGAATGAAGCAGGGTGCGTTTGTCGACATTGTCCGGCGCAGTTTTGTGGAAAGTTTAATGAGATCGTGCAGCGCGGCCGCTCCCCGCCGCCGCCGAGGCCGCGCTGGGATCGCGGGCACTCTAAATGCAAACCGCGGCAGTGCAACGTCCACTATGTAAATATGCACCTAACTTTTCTCAGATTTTAGAATTTTGCCAGAATAATAAATGAGATCTCAATACTCCGAACCATGCGCTACTTATTATTGTAGAAGTTTGTTTGCTGTACCTGCCAGTGCCATTAGTTAACTTGCGTACATTGTGTCACGATAGCTTTGTTCTTACTTAAAAATCCAAGTTAATGAAGATGAAAAGAAAAACTTTGTAAATTAAACGAGCGGAAAGTACGTCGTAAGACACTTGCAAGTCCCAGGTGGTAGAGTGAACTGCACAGCAAATACTATTAGTACGTTTTTCATTGAAGAAAAATTTTATTCGGTTTCTCTGAAATTTTTGAATGTCAAACGCTAAGTGCTGTTGAATAACAAATTATTCCGAATGTTGGCGCCAAGGGATACGAGCGCGGCACTTAGACGTCAAACACATCCCCCGACCGATTACGGAAGGCATTATCCAGATATTAAATCTATCCAAACGCAAACTATGCTTGTTCTGACAATGGAAAAGCTATGTTTCTGCCTTTACTTTTATTTCATTAGTTTCTTCCATGAAGATATGTACAACCTTCCAACAAATTACTCACTTACTATGAAATAGGCTACAGATACCTAAGTTGTCTCATTACTAGTGTTGTCTTACGGCGTCCCTCGTTTTGCTTGAGCACACATCACTAGCAGTATGTGCGCGGGAATTAGGAAGCTCTTACGACCCGACAGCTTACAGCGCGAGACTCCGTGTTGACTCAGCCTGTGCATGTGTGTGTGTTTGTGAGTGGCCGGGCGTGACAATATTTGATGAAATAAGCACTGGTTTGTATAGGACGAGGAAATCTTACAAAAATATATTTCTAAAGTAGTGGCGTCTTTGCCAAGAGATTCTGCGCTTTTTCTTTATTTGAAACTTTTTTATCAATGAGAGTGAACTGAGAATAAATTCGAACATTTTATCTAAATGGACTGCAAGAGTGATTTGAAATACTTTTTCCTATGACAAAGCATATATAACGTCTTCTTATCAAAGGTATGATTTATTTTAACTTTCGTTAGAAATCCTCGTTGATAATATTAATGTGTATATGCGAATATATTTACATGGAACATTTTTACAGAGACAACGGATATATTTTCGGAGATATATTTTCTTCTTTTTCTAATGCTCAAGCTTCACGAACATAAAAGAACATGCATCCCAAGAGAGAGTAAGACTTCAATCGGAAATACCAAATTAAGCACTTTTGATACAACACACGTAACATAAACAGCAATTTACACGAATGACACGTTATTCGACTCAATTGAGTTGTAACCTTATATAAACAAATTGAATAAGTAAATATTTCAGCACAAATTTACAATTTTGCTCTAACAAAGGTGGCTCCAAGTACGCCCCGCACAGCGGCGTCAACACGCCCGCACAGAGCGCGGCCCGGCGCGGCGACGGCGTGCCACAGACGACATAATGTATCGATGATCGTGTCTGAACAGCCCGTCACGCATCATTTGCTTTGAATGGAAAATAAGAAATGCGTCGACAAACAAAATACCCTTCGAATTGATGGCTTGGATGTGACGGAGCACGAAACGTGGCGTTTTGTATAGAGATGCAATAGCGGCATTACGTTACAAGATTCAGTTCCATTGTTAACATGCAGTATATGCAAATTTCCTAAGTTTATTATAAAGAGGAACTTTTTGTTTGTTTACATGTATCAATAGACTTCGTAAACACGGAACCGATTCAAAAAGAAATCCACCAAAAAAAGGTACTTTCTCAACACTGGGATTGTTTTGCAAGAGATGAGGACTCATACGGATGATATTGCTTTATTTGGAATTATACTAAAATTATTTTCTCCGTGCGAACTCGGTCATAAATCACGTGAGTGTGATAGTGATATCTTGTTCCTTTGTTGCACTCATGCGCAAAATATGAATATATTTTATGTGCGTAGGGATGGGCATACCTGCAGTCGCTAAACGATAATAGATATATAATACCAAGTCAGAAACGCCGACCGCACGGTCATTTTCTTATCGATACATCGAGTAACAAAGAGTAATTGCTTCACCATATAAGTGTTATTAACAACGCGTAGCTGCGCTAACCTATTACCTGACTTGTTACAGTACAACAAATTAAATAATTCTTACAAGAACGTACTGAGTATAAGTAATACTAAAACAGCTGTCATAACGGCAGACATATTGATATTTATGGCAATTTTATAGCAAATTTTATCCTCACTCTGCGTGAGGTATTCTAAAGGGAAAAATGAGAAAAAATTATGACAAATCGATCGAGGGATCAGCTTTTCCCGGGATGAACACATAAAAATATATTATAAAAAATACGGGCAGAACTGACGCGGTAAAAACAATGCGGTGATCGAACAAGTCTGCTTCGAAACACGATGAAGTCATCTCGCCGGCATCGATCTATCATTGTGAGAAAAAGCTGTTTCCAGCGAAATAACAATTCTTCGATGGACTTAGTCTACGAAAGTCAGACAAAACTGTGCAAGTTTTGTTGTAAAGTACCATCTTTACAACAAGTATTAGCAAGAAGAACAATCGAGAAAAGTTTGAAATTCGAAACATCATTACGTCGAGCTCACAGCAACTCATAATTTGGCAACACCTCAATACTTCAGCTTCTGATAAATTCGGGTACAGCCATAGTAAAGAGGATCGGCGAGAGATCGCAGGCGAGGGTGGGAGCGATTTTGGCGTAGTGATATTTAAAAAAAATCATATGCAAAGTCATATTTAGAATGATACTGTTTTGAAACGAATTGAATTTAAACACCAAAGCTTCAATCGTTTAAGTAATGTTTAATTGGTATGTAATTTGCAATGTCTAATCTAAGACATTACTTCGAGTATTTTACTCTACGAGATTGTCAGATTCCAATATTTGTGAATAATAATATGCAGATATATATGTAGATATAACAATATTTCTAAAAAATTTGGTTGACGTAAATCGTTATATTATTTATCTTAAAAATTGCTTAAGAGAAGGCATTTTTAGTTTGCATTTAACAGCCAATGTGTATTGTGTACCTGTATTGTGAACCTACAGGTTTAGAGCCACACATCTTCGACGGTTTGATGTTGTTGTACTATCATTTGTAAGAATCAATACCACACACAATGGAACAAGCATTGCGTGCATGACAACAGCTGCGGCTAAATTCATGGCGACGCACTCTTCGACCGCGTGCTCTACAAGGGCACCTCCCTGTGCATGACTCCCGCTCATAAATGCAAAGGAACCGACATGGCATATGAAATTGGAGTTTTGTAAGGTAGGAACATAAAGTCAATTTAAAAAAATATAATATATTTATTTAATCAAAGTATGTACCATTGCTATCTATGCACTTTTGCCATCTCACAGGTAGTTCATTGATTCCTTTACTAAAAAAACCATTCGGATGGGAATCAATAAAATCTTTAAGGCGCTTTGGACTACCCCATCGGAGTTGAATTTTTTCCCTTGCAAGAAGTTATCCAAAATTTGAAAAATATGGTAATCTGTAAGAGCAAGGTCCAGGGAGTACGGTGGATGTCATAGACATTCCAGTTGAAGCCCCTCTAATTTGGAAGCCGTCTGTTGTGCAGTGTGTGGTCTAGCGTTGTCTTGAAGCAGCAGTGGACTAATTGATTGCCGATTGACCAGCCTCGGTTGTTTATCAGCTAGCTTTTTCATCATGGTTTGCAGTTACTGACAAAAGACATCTGCCGTAATCGTCTGGCCAGGTTAAAGAAAGCTGTAGTGAACGACACCGGCATTAGTCCACCAAACGCTCACAAGTAACTTTTTTTGAGTCAATTTTCGCTTGGAGCAGAATTTGGCTATTTCGCCACGGTTCAACCATTGCAATGAGCGTTTCCGATTGTCACACAGGATCCAATTTTCATGACAGGTAATGATTCGATTTAAAATCCTGTCATTATTGTGCCGATTGAGTAATGTTACGCAACAGCCGACGCGCGTTTGTCGATTTGCTGCACTCTTCATGAGGTACCCGCCTGTCAAGCTTTTTCACCTTCCTAATTTGCTTCAAGTGGATTTAAACATTTTTGTCACTCACACCGCAGCCTACAGCTAACTCGCACGTGGTTTGCAATGGATCCGCTACTTCAATAGCCTTTAATTCTTCATTATCAACTTTGGTCTCTGGCCGTCCACGGGGCTTGTTCCGCAGGTCGAAATTTCCAGAACGAAAACGTTGGAACCAAAAAACGCCACTGTGTTTTATTTTGCGACACCGCCGCCATACACAGCATTAATACTACGAGCCATTTCTGCAGCACTGAAGCCACTCGTACTCGTACATAACGCGATATTTCACGTTTTCCATTTTGTAAACTAATTGACGAAAATAACAAAAGAGGGAAAAATAATGGATTACGGTTTTCGAGACACCAATGCATGAGTAAATAGCAGTATAAACGTCAATGCCCACCTGTGGCCCAGAAATGCCCAGATAAAGTATATTACAAGATTGCTCTAATAAATAAAAACTAGAATTATGTTGTTAATTTTAAATCATATGAAGCACTGAATAAAAAATAAAAAAAATAAGACGTTCTTGTTGACATTGCAGTACGTATCATCGTTTCAATCATTAGTTCATGCTTTATATAATATGGTCTGGAATCACGTCCTTTGGCCCATGTATATATTCATTCGTTGTGATAGTTTTGTTACCAATGATAACGAATACCTATTATTATAGTGTTGCGGTTTTATTTGCGTATTATTATTGATACGATCGGCAAGATAAAACTCAACATGATTGATATTAGTCATAAAAGTGATTACTAAATATTCGAATAATAATATACTGCTTTACAACAAAAACCAAATAAAAATATGATTTTATAATAAACGTCATCAGATGAAAAAAACATGGCTCAGTTAAGCATTCATTTTTGTTATCAAAAGCCAGAGACAGACAAGTTTTTTACCATCGCCATTTATGGGACTTTTTGTTTGTTCACCTATCCCTCATTGACAGGCTCTTAAATTATAAAATCTTAGGCTTTGTTTAGTTCGGGGCTAAATAATTGGCATGATAAATAAAATCTTCGAAAAAGGAATCGTTTTTTTGTTGATCAATTGATCTAAGCAATCGATTCCAATATCGATTATTATTTTACATTTGAATCATCAACGAGTTGAATAAAGATCTAAATGATGTCTCCAGACACTCAAAAGTAAAAAAGTACTTTGTGGTAGTGCATAAATATATCTAGGCTTCAAATAAATAAATATAATTCAAGAAAAAACCTAATGAAGTAATGGCTCAAAAGACTTAGCTCAAAGTCGAAAACATTCCAAAAAACTAAAATGACTGTCACTCATTCTTTCACTGTGCCTGCGCAGAGGGTCGAAACTTAGGTGGGATGACGTCTCTTAAATGAGCGGGTCGCCTCGCTATACCAACTGTTAAAATCTGAAAAAACAGTGTTGCCAGTACCTGCGTCGACTTTCGGACCATGCACTACCCGAAATGGGACGATTTTTGGACAAAACGGACGACTGGAGAAATATTTAGGCGATTCATTTGTGAGGCCCAAAAAAAAAATAATTTAAATAGGCGATCAGTCATGTTTAGACACATCGATGGGAGCTTTCCTCAATTAAATATGTTTCCCGTATTTAGTTACTCTGATTTCATTCTTTTCGCTTTGGGCCCATATGAGGTCAACAACAACATACGATCGTGAGTATTATGGCGAGCATGTTCGACAAAATGGTTTATATGAAATAGAAGTATGTCCCGAACTGGAACACTCTGAAAAAATGGTTGCAGCCGTTGGAGGAAATAGGTCGAATTCAGTCGCACCATGTTGGTCGCCGTAAATATTTTACATATATTTTAATTGATGCACAACCATCTAATAATAATAGCTTAGATGTAATATTAGGTTACTGTTGTAACTGTCTCGTAGGTAACAGCACAGTAGGGTGCTGTTGCCACGTCATGGCCATTATATGGTATTTGGGTTGGGCTAGATATGAGACGAATATATCGAGACCAGCATCATATTTAGATAATATATTACTTGTGATTTAAGAATAAAACAATAAACGCTTACCTACTTATACTTCTTTTTTATGTTCTTCGCAACCTGTATCATATCCCCAGAAACCAATACAGCAACAAACCGGTAATAGAAAAGGTAAACAACCTATTATATCTATAATATGTTTATAAAATAATTGTAAATAAGTACTTACTTAAAAGACAGTAATACAATTGTTCGATTTTATATTTGTCTTTGAGTCAAGCAGTTAATTGATGTTAATTAAATATAAAAACACATGAAAAGATAGTTTAATACAACCCATGCTATTTTATTGCTATGTGCTTTTATAATCTCATTAGAAACACCGGTTTGTCATGAGTACATATTTGGTCTCTTTCCATATTATTATTTACTCGAGTACTTAAAGCTTTGTATCTAACCAAATTGTTTTAACATACATATTGACACTATACAATGGAGACAGACTAGATAATTCCAAATAACGGACATGTTTATCTGATACGATACAGATGAGTATATTAAAGAATACTGATCTGGCTTAGCTTATGTGATGACCATGAAGTTCCCAGTGAAAAACTAATAGCAATGCTGTCTGTAAACGATAAAATGTATAAAAAACCAGTAGGAAGTTAATGTCCAATATCTTTTGAACCGGTGCTTCTTATGACATTAAATCTAGATATCATATAAATACTGTTAAAAAGCTATCATATGACATAGAGCTGCAATTTGGGCATTGCATGGCACTGCTGACTTTCAGGTCCATACTAATATGGGCATGGTTTTTTGAAATTGGAATTCTTAACCAAAGAGGGCTAATACAGATCTAAGTGTACAACAAAACGCCAATTTCATATGTAAGGACCTATGTATAAAAGAGGGTATAATAATATATATTCTTGTACTTAGTTGATAACATAAACATTAGTCATATTGATAGCACACCAGAATGATAGTCTTTGTGCAATTTTCTTGATTATTTCTCAATGACATTCATTCGGACTTTTAGCTAGAGTCGGTTTTAGTATTATTATTGTTAAGAATGTATACTGTGGTGTGTGGTTGTTACTGTGTTCTGATAAAACTGAACTGCTTGTATTTCATAAAGTTCAAATAATTGTAAATAATACTAGGAGACGTCAGCGATTTCATTCTTATGGGTCCTGACTGAGCACTAATAAAATTGATATAAAAGTAACTGACATAATTTTAATATGAAAACCTACTCAGTGATCAATTTCCGCAAATTATTTTAAAATGCATTACGTAGTTCTTATCCAAGTCAACAAAAACCATATTTTGTTCAGTGGTATGGCTTTACTAGAAGAATATGATTTTTCACGTAAATTTTATCTAATTTCTACATACTGCAGATAGCAAGTTTTACTCGAAGGAAACGTTCCTTTGTGTTTAAAAGGATAAAATAAAAATTACATTCAAAAATATTTTAAAACCTGCATGCCCAGGAACCAAACTGGCTAAATTCAATAAAATTACACAAAAAATAAATAAATGAGAGGGTAGTTGTAACAGCAACAGCAAAATATAGTGTGCTCTCAGTTTTTATTGTTTTAAAAATTTTTATATTTAAAATAAACAGTAATTAATGTGTTAAAACCTTACTAAACTCACCTGTGCTCACTTTTTCACAAAATTTTCTCAACTATTTGCACAAGCACTTGTGTCTTATTATCAAAACACTAAAAACAATTTGTCACTATGGAAGCCAACAATTTGGAAGCTCTAGGCAAGTTGTTTGAATCTCGTATGTTTGACTATGAGAACAAGCTGCAAAAACCAGATCACCAGATCCAACACTGTTCATATGGATATTGCTACACTATTCCAAGATTTCTCTGAGTTCAAATCTATGATGTGGCAAATTTTTTCAAAATTGAAGCAAGAAATTGTGTCTCTTTCTCTTGGCTTAGATAGACAAGAAACCAGCATGTGTCAAAAGGTTTTACTTTTTCATGGAATCCCTAAAAAAAAAAAAGAATGAGAAACTTGCTGAAGTAATTCACAAAGTGTTATGCCACCAAATGAAGATGGACACAATTAAAAGTGAACAAATACAAGTCTCACATCACTTAGGATCACCTGCTGATGGCAAAACCAGACCCCTTCTTGCCCGGTTTTTGAATTTAGAGCTACGACATCGTGTTTGGGACAACAAGACTTCTTTGAAGGGCACCGGAATAACAGTTTCTGAGTTCCTCACAAAAAGTAGACAACATGTTTTTGTAGCAGCCAGAAAGCATTTCGGACTAAGGAATTGCTGGTCGTCGAATGGCAGGATTGTCATTTGTCTTTCTGATAAATCGCTTCGAAAGGTCGAAACATCAGCAGCGCTAAACGAACTCATCTCACAGTATCCAACCAGCTGCAAAGATGTTTCAACTCGAGCGCAAGTTCCAGAAGCTAGAGTAACTGCAAAATCTCCAAGGAAGACTCGACGACGTCAGTAAATTATCATTATTTTGATGCACCTTCTTAATTTGCATGGTTTTTCAGCCTTTGTTATTGTAAGTATTGATAATTTTCAAAGATAGTCGGTACTTTTTAATTTCACTTGAAGGTTATTATTTTTTTTCTTCTGATTACATTTGTCATGTCATACCTGAGTGACACTGACAGACAGCCGACATACCGTTCATAATAAATCGTTTTCTTTTTTTTCACTGCAGTAATACCAACGTATATGAAACACAGTTACAATTTTCATATCTGTTTGTAGATTTCTATGTTTTTTTTTCTGTTGTCAAAATTATTTGATTCGGTGTTACATTTGTTGTTCTAGTTAAGTATAATGTAAGTGGTGAGTTTGATCTTTGTGCCAACACATTTAAATATTATAACTGGATTTTGTTAGTAAATATTTATAAAGATTTATTTGTATAATAAGTGTATATTTATTTGTATCAATATTTAGTACCTTATGGATTACAGCATAGACAGTTACGACGACAGTCTCTTCTCACAATCTTTCAATTCTTCAATCGCAGATGGGTCATTTTCTCCTTCTCTAACATTACATGACCATCTCAACGCTTTCTCCTCTATACATCCCGAAAATTTGAATATAGTCCATATCCACATCCAAAGTGTTCCCAAGCACTATTCTGATCTTCTGGCTTCCTTTAGCTCTGCAAACATCGATGCTATTTTAATATCCGAAACGTTTCTCAAACCTTCTCTTCTTTCCTCTCAATACACAATCCCTGGGTTTGTGCTCATTCGCAATGACAGGATCGGCAAAGGCTGCGGTGGAGTAGCTATGTACTTACGCGCTGGTATATCTTATAAGGTAATTAGTACTTCTCCGTCATACTACACAGAGTCAGCTGAGTACTTAGCTATTGAAATAGTCACACATCACACAAAATTATTGCTTGTTGTTTTTTACAGCCCTAACTTAAATGTTGACTATTTCGGTAACTTTGAGGATCTCCTTCACGATCACTGTCCTTCCTATGAGCATGTTATTATTATGGGTGACTTTAACACATGTTTGTTGAAGAATAATTCCCGCTCCCAAAAACTTGAATCCATTGTGTCTTCTTATAACCTCCATATCCTACCTCTTTCACCTACCCATCATTTTCCCAACTGTGCTCCTTCCTTGCTCCATCTTATGTTCTTCACATCCCCTTGTAAAGTTTCTGTTCATGGGCAGCTTACAGCACCGTTCTCTTCACCGTTCTTGTCTTTTCGTCATATCGTATCCGTGCCCCTAAACGTAGACCACTAACTGTTTTGCTTCGTGGCTTCAAAAATATCAACCTTGAGGCTTTAAAACAAGACGCCGAGTTGATTGATTGGTCTCCAGTCATGAACAGTAATAACACTAACGAAAAAGTGGATAACTTTAACACCATACTTTTAAACTTATACGATCATCACGCTCCATTAAAAAAGTTAAAGTAAAACATAATCCAGCCCCTTGGCTAACAGACTCTATCAAAGATGCTTAACAGAGACAAGGCCAAGAGATCGCTGAAACGTTGCCCATCCACGGAAAACTTTACGATTTATAAGAACCTTCGTAACATTTGCAACCACATGTGACGAGATGCTAAAAGACAGCATTTTTACAATTCCCTCTTCAACCAAAAGTCTGAAGAAGTATGGAAATTCCTCAAGTCCGTAGGCATTGATAAATCCACTGTCAGTTCTCCCATCAACTTTGATTTAGGTGCTCTAAACCAATATTTTTCTGAACCTCCTGTCACTTTAAACCCTAACATCAAAGCTGATACCTTGAATTACCTAACAAACCTTCCCGTCACCCATTCCCCTTTCGACTTCTCTGGTACTTCAGAAGATGAAGTCAAAAAGTCAATCCTATCAATCTCCTCAACGGCCGTAGGCAATGACGAACTGTCCTCACGAATGATTACTCCAATCCTCCCACAATCGCTGTCCGTCCTTACCCACATTTTCAACCACTCTTTATCCACTTCTACCTTCCCGTCATCCTGGAAACTCGCACAAATTATTGCCTTACCTACAGTTCAAAATCCCTGTTCTTTATCCCACTTCCGTCCCATTTCCATATTACATCGTTCACAGGCAACTCTCTTTTTTCCTTCACAACAACAACCTTCTTAGCGACTATCAGTCTGGTTTCCGCTCAGGTCATAGTACTGTCTCTGCGCTATTTAATGTAAATGACGACATCTGATTGGCTATGGAAAACAAGTCTATAACGATCCTTATACTCCTCGACTTCACTAATGCCTTCAATTCCACAGACTTTGACATCCTCCTTGGTATCCTTAAATCTCTAACATTTCCTCTTCTGCAATGACTTGGTTTAATTCTTATCTTGGAGGACGTTCGCAGCGGATTCGCCATAATGAGGCTTACTCTGATTGGCATGACCTTGTTGCGGGCGTCCCTCAGGGTGGCGATCTATCTCCATTGCTTTTCTCCGTTTTTATAAATTTTGTCACAACAGTAATTTCCTCCAAATTTCATTTATATGCAGACGATCTACAAATTGACACTCACTGCTTACCATCCAATATTCATGCTGCAATTTCATCGATTAATGATGATCTCTGCCGCATAGGTGAATGGAC
Organism: Marasmarcha lunaedactyla; assembly: GCA_923062675.1. Lineage (NCBI taxonomy): Eukaryota > Metazoa > Arthropoda > Insecta > Lepidoptera > Pterophoridae > Marasmarcha > Marasmarcha lunaedactyla. The sequence continues at coordinate 28,768,733 of OV281346.1, forward strand.
CAAGTCCTTTGGTCTGCGTATAAACCCTACTACATCTCAGGCCATGCTAATAGGAAGTAGAGCAATGCGTAGTTTCCTGGATTTGCTCAACCTTCCTGCTGTACTTCTTAACGACGTCCCGATTGCCTTTACTGATACTTCTAAAAATCTAGGCGTTATTTTAGACTCAAATCTGTCATGGAATGCTCATATCTGTGAAATCAGTCGGAAAGTACATTTTTCTTTTCACATTCTAAAATAGCTACATAATTTCTTACCTTTGTCAACTAAAATTATTCTTGCACAATCCCTCATTCAACCTATTATCGATTACGCAGACGCGTGCTATTTGGATGCCACAGAGGAGCTCTTAAATAAACTGGAGCGCTTACAAAATTTATCTATCCGTTTCACATTCGCTCTTAAGAAGTTTGACCATGTCTCCCAATTTCGAAAGCAGCTTCAGCGGCTCCCAATTCGCCTTCGCAGGAACACTAAGATATTCTGCCTCCTTTTTAATGTCTTGCATTCCTCGGCTTCTCCATCCTATCTACGTGAGCGCTTTACATTTGTCCGTTCTGTGAACGAATCGGTAAGGCCAAGTAAACGATTTCTTTTACGAATGCCTCCACACAAAACCGATTTTTACTCATACTCCTTCACAGTACATGCAGTTAGGCTATCATATGGAACTCCTTACCACATACAATTCGAGCGTCGAAATCTATGTCAGTTTTTAAAAAGAGAGTGAAAGAGCATTATCTTTCTCAGACATGATTTTAGTTGTTATCCCGTAAGTATTATTTATGTAATTATATGAGGTGTTCATGTATGCATATGTATTTAAGTATGTATATAAAGTGTTTATGTGTATGTATGTCATCTTTACGTATATTTATATAATTATGTATATGTATATATATTTCTTTTTCTTTTTTTTTGCTGTTATTTTTAATGAATTTAGAATTAGTATAAAAAGCACACTAATTTTGTAGTTTTTAATCAAACTCTCCAGTCCCAGGTATATTGGTAGAAATTTCTTATGAAATTAGTAGTACCTTTGTACAAGCATTTTATCCCATTTATGATTAGTTATATTTTGTGTGTACATAAATTGTAAAATAAATAAAAAATGCATTTTTTATGGCATCGATCTTAAGGATCTGATCGCTCTAACAAACATGGCGATTTAAATGAAATAAAAACTATATAATCTTAACTTGTTAAGAACAAGATTGAGCAGCGTTACTCAACGGAGCATCAGATTACTTATTTGAATGATTAATCTTAAAAGTAATAATTTTTTAAATTACGAAAATCTATTAAATTAGAACGATCTTTACAAGTTTTTGTAATGCAGACTCTTTATTAAAAGAGCCATAACTGCTTGAGACTCGAACTCAAGGACTCCAGTGACAAGGCATGAGGCACGCTTTACGAAAGTCGGCCTTACAATTATTTCACTTTATCTTCATCGTTGCAGCCTTAGTGCATCTTTAAATTCAGCTTGTCAAGCTGTGCCGAGGTGTTGACTGAGAGGAAAAGTCCGGCTTTTGTCAAAATCGTTAAATACATGAAATAGTAGGCATACAGTTTGACTACAACATGAACGAAACAACGCAACTGTGAATAAGTTCAAATCCGAGGTTCATAGTATAGTTATAAATATTTACCACAATTAGAAATTAAATGTTATCGAAATAAAAATTCGAGCTTTATTAATGATCCTTTTATTACAGCAAGAGCATCTTATCGTATATCTATTATATAATTATATATGTATGAAATATTTCCTTAAGTTTTTATAATGAATGATTATGATATTGAGTAACCCTCTCTTTAACCAGATAAATGGCGTTTAGTTATATTTTACATTTTGACTAAACGTTGCGGCGTCTTCATAAATGACGTCATGAAACCCGTTTAAAGTGTTTTGTTTATTTTTATGAAATTCGAATAGGAGGTTTTTTTTATTAATAGTATAATAAAGTGATGAAATAACAAATGTATATACAATACTTTACTTTATATACGTTATTAATGCAGAGGATAATTTTAGAATTTTACGATTTTGTCAAACTAAAATTCTATAATTAAACATTGAGGACTAGACAGCCTGCCTGTAAATTATATTACTAAGTTCAATTATTATAGCTACAAAGATGTATGAACATTCAGTTCGTTGGCGCATCCCAGTCGAACCGAATGCAATGTAATTATCATAAGGACAGAAATGCGAACCATTTTCATTTGGTAGTTTATTATTCCATCCGGAAATTATCATACAGCAGTCTGTATGCATTTGGTTCAACTGAACTTCTATTAATTTACTGACGAGGAAATAATAAATAAGCTCTGGGCACCGTAATTTAAATACATAAAAAATGTGTTCGTTGCGGAACAAAATTAATACAATAAAAAATGCTTTACTTACAGGATACTGGTTGCACCTCGCAGCTTATTTTCAAAGGATTTAACAACATTCAATTCATGTACTTAGGTCAGAGACCGTTTTGAGAAAAAAATAAAAATGTTCTATAAGTTATGACTTTTTCATTCCATCTTTTTAAAGAACTCTTCACCAGCGTCTGCGCCAATTTTCAAAGCACATTTTTCATTCCGCAACAGGTACTTACTCCCGCAACTGCCTTCTCGAAAACTTTACTGTAGAGTTGGTGTTTAATTTTAAGGAACAAGGCGGTGTGGTGTTTAAGTCTCTGGTCTTGATCGCGGAGAGCGCGGGCGCGTTGTCGTGGTGGAGCAAAATGCCTCCGAGTCCCGTGTTCGTTCGCAGCAGCAAAACTTCTTGCAAGCATTTATGTAGTGTACCAATCAGCATTGATTGTTGTTTGGCCATTTTAAGGAATTGGTACTTAATACCGCGAAAAGGAGAAAAAACCTACGACCAAAATTTTTTCAGCGATTCTGGATTCGCTTTCGTACGCGTTGGTTTGTTTTGAAACAGCCATACTGTTGATTGGCGCTTTATTTCTGGATCATACTGATAAATCCAAGATTCGTCACCTGCTATCGTGAACATGGTGGCGAGAACCTGCTTAGCTGCTTTGAAACATTGCACACGCTCCTGCTTCTGAGCATCCGTGAGGTTGTGGGGTACCCAGTGCGAAACAATCCTCCTTAAATGTGATTGTGTAGAATATTGTGCACACTTTCCGACCAAATCTGTAGATTGTGATGAATCTCTTCGTATATGATTCGCTGGTTTTGTTGAATCAAAATTTTCACGTTTTGTTTCGTTACAGCAGTCAAAAGACGACCACTTCTTTCTTCATCCTTCAAAAAGCGACCAGAAATTTAAATTTAAATTTGTTTAAGGATAATTTGATCCTATTTTTTATCAGACAAAAAAGTAAATTAAGAGCGAGATTAGCATGCATGTCCTGCCGCTGCAGTAGTTACAGGGCTACGCTTATTGTTAGGTCAGAGGTTAGAGGGAACTTTTTCAGTGGTAAAATCATGTTTCTTTGTAGTAAACTCATGTTATATTTATAAGTGTGAACTTGTTTTACCTAGTTTAAGCTTAAGAAATGCTGTACAACTATCGATCGTAAGTTTTCCATCAAAACAAAATAAAAATAACAGGTAAAGGAGCCCTCCAGAGTTATTTTAAATCTTGTATGTTATTTTATAGCCTTCATTTTTTTATTTCTCTAGTCATCGTAGCTAGCCGCTGCAGGTGCTAAAAAAGAATTTTGGGTCATTTTTTACTTTTGCAGTATTTTCAATGCTCATTGGTATGAATGCATAGACTATAGATGTAGTGGCATATTTTTGGTAAATGGGTTATTGCCAATGTCTTTGGGGAGAAAGTACACCTTAAGTTGAACTTGTGGTTGAGGTTAATATAAAAAAGGGGGAGTTTCATATAAAGATAAGTATTTCGTCAATTTGTGGATAAAACAGGACTCAAATATAAAATTAACATTTTGAACTAAAGTTTTTGGATAGAAATTGGTAAAAAGTTGATGAATCATTTAATAAAAATAATTATGCAGTTTAAGTTAATTAATAAAATGCAATTTTACAATAAAACCAATTTATTAGGATACACGAGTGCCTAAAAATTACACATTTCACAATGACTTCAAAACTAAATAATCTAATTGTATTCCACCAATATGAACGTGGATTGAGAACCAAGTGTTTAGATCTTTATAATAATATTTTAAATAACAACTATAACATTTTGTTAATCACTTAGACATGGCTTCAGGATGATATACTAAACTCGGAGCTATGTGACGTTTTTCGTTTGGACCGAAATTTAACAATAACTAGAAATAAAACCGGTGGAGGTGTAATGGCATGTGTTAAGAGCAGCTTTGGTGCGCGACAGAAAAGTTTTATTTCTAACAAGGGAACTGAACTTTTACATATCACAATTCCTTCAAAATACTTAAAAATTAAGGACAATATTAATATAATTCTGCTATATATCCCACCTGACGCTCTTAGAACTTCAGTGCTCTTATCAGAAATATGTGGTTCTGTAACTAATCGTATTGAACATTACTCCAAGCATACTACCATGTTGATTGGTGATTTTAATCCCTCCTTCCTCTCGTGGAACGATGGAGTTGCATTTATTGAGCGTAGCGTCAGTTTAAAACTGCAAAATTTAAATTTACAATTAACTAATGAAATGACTCACCTAGGTCTTTTACAATATAGTAATTTTTATAATCATAACAGGTGATTACTTGACTTAATTTTTATAGCATGGTAGCATCAATTACAAAATGTATCAATCCAATCTTGAAAGAGGACACTTTCACACCTCCTTCCCTTTCTATTACCATAAGTGACTTGTATATAAAACCACTTGAGAACGTTACTGCTTCAAAGCAGAATTTTCATAAAGCTGACTATAATTTAATAAATCAACATCTGAGCACTATTGATCAGGACAGTCTTATCAGCTCGAACAATTGATAAAGCTGTTGATCAATTTTATCGTTGCCTCGAAAATTGTTTTGATCTTTTTATTCCGTCTGTTCCTGTCAAAACAACTCAAAGAAAGTTCCCAACATAGTATAGTAGTGCCCTAGTCACATTGATACGTGAAAGACATAAATGGAAAAAATATAGGAACCCAATGGATTACCTCGCGTTTACTCTGCTACGGGCTATGTTCTACAAAAGCTTTGTTTCAAAAAGTACATTTGTTGTATGGAAAGTGATGTAGTCGCAGCCCAAAACCTTTCTGTACAATGTAAAGTCCAAGCGTGGAGGTTGTCAATATCCTAAGCAATTCACATATGAAGGCGTATTGTTCACCGAAAGCGATGATATTTGTTCTGCATTTAATAATTTCGTTAAAAATGTGTTTTCAGCATCTTCTACGACTATCTACAACTACAAATATCTGATAAATTTGGTGACACGGATACTGAACATGGTGGTGATACCGTTGCCCACGCTGAGGTTACTAGTAATGCTGTTCTTAGGCTATTGGAATCTCTCGTAGTAAGTAAAGGATCAGGTTATGATGGTGTACTTGCAATATTTCTGCGTAACTGTGCTAGTTCACTAGTATATCCCATAACGTTGCTTTTTACTCGTTCTTTAGTGGATTGTGAGTTCCCACTATTTGGAAGAAGGCTTACATAGTGCCTGTTCACAAAAAAGATCCTAAAACTACTATTTAAAATTATCGGCTATTTCCAAATTAAACATAATTAGTAAATTATTTGAACTCTTATTTATAACCAAATTTATATTCCTATTTCCAAAAACTTTTCGGATAATCAACATGGCTTTTTGAAACGACGATCCACGGTATCTAATTTTAAACTTTATAAAACTTAAATAGTTTTAACAATTATGTACTATGTGGATGGAGGATACGGGGCAGGTTGACGTGATCTACACAGATTTTGAAACAGCTTTTGATCGTGTTGATCACGTAAACCTTCTCAATAAGATTTACAGGCTTGGTATTCGTGGAGACTTGCTTAAGTGAGTAAAATCTTATTTATACAACCGGTCGCAAGAGGCTGTGGTGCGAGGTCTAAGGTCGGAATTCATTCGTATATCCTCAGGCGTGCCACAAGGATCGCATCTAGGCCCTTTTTTACTTTTTCACTAATTATTCTTAATACTAGGTCCTTAGTAGCCGGAGACCACAGTAGATAATGAAGAATCGAAGGCTACTGTGGAAGCAGATCCATCGCAAACCACATCCGAGTTAGCAACAGGCTGCTATGTTAGTGACAAAACTGTTTTAATCCAATTAAATCTTTTCTTGAAGCAAATTGGGAAGGTGTAAAAGTTTGAGAGGTGGGTACCTCAGCAAACCGACAAACACGTGTCGACTGCTGCGTTACATTACTCAACTGACACAATAATGAAAGAATTTTCTTGGTGTTTTTTTTTTTTTATTAATTTTAAATTAGTTTGGTGGATAGCTACATATAGCTAGTGCCAGTATCGTTCACTACAGCTTTCATAAATCTGGCCAGACGGTTATGGCAGATGTCTATAGTCAGAAACTGCAAATCATGATGGAAAAGCAGCTGCTAAACAACCGAGACTGGTCAATCGCTCTAGGCCACTACTGCTTCAGGACAACGCTAGACCACACACTGCACAACAGACGGGTACCAAATTAGAGGAGCTTCAATTGGAATGTCTAAGACATCCACTTTACGCCCCGGACTTTGCTCCAAATGATCACCATATTTTTCGAAATTTGTATAAATTTGTGCAAGGAAAAAAATCAACTCCGATAGGGCAGTCCAAAGCGCCTTCAAAAATTTTATTGATTCCCGTTCGAAGGGTTTTTTTAATAAAGGGATAAATGAACTACCTATGAGATAGCAAAATTGCATAGATAGCGATGGTACATACTTTGTTAAATAAATATATTACGAGGGTGGATTGAAAAGTTCGTAGCATTACATAGATAGCGTTGTCATATTGTTATAAAACTATCTTTATATGAAACCTAGACTCTTTGTAAGTCTCTGTGCAATTTTTCTCTGAGATACATGCGTAATTATTTATTTTATTGAATATTAAGTGTACGGTTTACCGTACGCAAGAAATATTTATAAATTTGATGACTTGTGCTCCACATAAAGTTCATTTAATACATTGTTACGATCAATTTACTTCAGTTGCAATAAAGTAACTCAACTGGGCTGGTCGTTTTTACAACTTAACCACCACCTCAATTATCAATCATATATAAGTGTAGCCATAAATTAACGCTACATTTGTAGGTCCTTTGAGCAAACATTTTTTGGTCCTTTGAGCTAACATTTTTTGTTCTTTCAAGCCTCAAGCACCATTTTTGGTCCTTCGACCAAAACCAAGAATCATAATAAGACTAAAAACTCCGGTTCCCGTTCAAGCACCGCGGTTCTGGACGAAGTGGCTACGAATTGTACCCACTTTCGACTAACAAGATCTACTTTGCGTGCTTTGTACGTCTCGTATGGTAGCGCATCGGTTCATCTGGCCTCCCAGAAGTGGTTCTCCCCAGGTGAATTGAGACGGGCAATTGCCATAGGGGCTACAAACACACCCAGGTAGATATCGTCATTGTCAAGGATTCAACAACGTCGCCTTTGAGCTTATCAATATTCCAAGACCACAATAAGTCGTCTTCGAATTTTCATCAAATACAAGGCCACTGCAACGTCGCCTGTCTACCTACTTCGCTTCTTCCTGCAGTTTAGTGATCAGATATCATCATGGAACAAATATTCAAACGCCAAAGCGAATTAATCAAAATTATTGAGAAGATATGTGTAAATTTTTCAAAGGATGGACCTAGCCGTAAAACACTAGTTTACATCGAAAAACGGTTAACAGCGCTGGACTTTTGCTGGGGTGAGTTCGACTCCGATAATGAAATACTAGCAGCAGATGAAGAGAAAAAGCATGAATATTTCACAAACAATATTTATGCGAGAATGAAGGAGTATTACGAATCTGAGAGGGAGAAATTCGTCAAGTACCCAGTCCTCTCGGCGTCGTCAGCAACCGTAAAAAATTCAGACAGTAAAGAAAATGCCTTTGAAGTTCCCGAAAGCATTCCAAAGCGCTCTGTCGACAATAGCCAGGTAATCGATGACCTTCTTAACCAACAAAGAACTAACTTCAGAGCGGGGGGTCGCTCATGAACCGCATCAAAGTAGACTCTCTGGAAGAAAAATGGGAGGTTGAAGATCAACTTAAAGAGTTGCAGCCTCGTTGGCGTGCTATTGACGAACACCATCTTCGTATCGGTAATTATACCCGAGGTCAAGATCAAGGATATGAGAAGGAATTTTTAAGCCATGAAGAAAAGTAAAATATCAAAAAGACAACTCAATCAAAAATTGAATTCAACTATTCCCGTGTCACCGGAAAGTAATCGCAATGGCCTACATTCTTCGATTTATTCAAGGAGACTATGACGCGGTAATCTAAACTGTCCTGATATTCTAGCTAACTTAATGTTTTGTACTGCTAAACGTCGCACAAGACAGACACCAGTATTTGCAATACCAGTGCATCGTACGAACTGTGCCAGTAACAATACATTAAGCCGTATAGTTAGAGCGTATAAAAGAAAATATAATGATAATGTAGGTAGACATATTTCCCCTATCTAAACAAAACTTTAACCAAGAAATCACTAAATTGCACATAAATATTAAATATATATTTGTAAGTACGTATGCATTAGTCAGTTTATTTACAGAATATATTACGGCTAGATTTACCTATAACTTTACTTATAAGAAATTGGGAACAAATAATGTATTTTACAATATAAAACTTTCAGTACTATAACAAAAAACGGAAAATAGGTAACTACTGTTTTATTAAGTATCTTATATTTATTTTTACCTCATACCATTTTTTTTTCAATTACTTGTCTTTGGCATACATCTCATATGTATCGTTGATCATGTTGTGAAACTCTGTAATTGGTTAAAGTTTTGTTTATGTACCGTTTAAATAAGCTGTTGAGTTTCCAAAAAAATAAATAAAATAAAATAAAAATATTGCGATAGTACGATACTCTGGCCATAGATGTATGTAGTGATGTTCATAAACGACTGTGTTATGTGAAATCGACGTTTTGATAAGTGAGCACCAGAACTCTAACAACCTTAATATTTTAGAGTAACGTGTAAAACAAACTTCAGAAATATGAAAGAGTTATGCGAGTGAAGCTGATTATATTTGTTCCACTTATAGTTTTATTATTCTGGCCACAAGTTTTCAAAGAACTTATGTTTAAACCTGTTGTAAGTTGGAGAGCGAGACAAGTTGCGGGCGTCGAAGTTACTTCCTGGCGTAGGCAGGGATCTTGTCGCGCGCTTCGACGTCTCAATACGATCACAACTTTACTTCCTCGTAACAAGATTGTCAACTCAATTCGTTGTCTCTCCTTAACAGCATAAGGATCAAATTATCGTGCCAGTGATATCAAATTATAAGAAACAACGAAGACCTTATTAAGGTAGTAGTAAGGTTGCATATTTGTTGAACAAAGGGAGATTGAGTAACAAACAGGGATAGTTATTTAGTGAGTTATCATGTATTTTCAACGGTAACTAAATCGATTGTGGGAAACTATTTCTTTGTTTCACCCACATGTATCTCGATCAGTGATTCTATTTGGTATGATTGCGATACGAGTGACTAAATTGTCTGTGAGACATTACTTCTGGAAATATCACACTTGAATCTATTTCAAAAACGATATTTTCCTTCGATTTAACTATACACGAGTATTTATCTGTTCGGTTTGTGATATATGAAAATGCCCATCGAAAGGGTTATAGTTTCAGCTGTGAGACTAACCTTAGTTACCGAACATGATGCCACCCTTGACCGATCGTACTGGGTTTATCGGGCGTAATCCATTTAGCAACGTGCAGACTTCCCGAAACCGAGCTAATTGCATCCGTCCACTTCCAGTCACTTACATCTGGCCAGCTGACCGGAGTCGAGCCGCAAGTGCAGTGATTCCTGCCCTGCTCTTATCGTACCGAGCGCATGCTACATGCTCGAACTTAAAGCAAGCAAACTACCACATATAATGATACCCACTGAAAGGTTTAATACAAACCTGCCGATTTAGTAAAAAATAACATTCAACTGGCATTAGTCTATTTTACTCGTCCAATACTGGACAAAACGGACACAACATAAAGCATAATTTTCTACTATAAGGGCTTTAAATGATATTCATTAGTCATAAACTGTGACGTTTACAACCCTCGGGCGGAGCTACTGCTGTTTCACATTTATTTCCAAATATCCGGCCTTTTTTCTCAAAGTTACATTTGAACTAGCCAAATCCAATAGTCAAAGAAAGGTAATTTCTGCAAAGGAATAGTAAAATCGTTTTTCGGATATAAAAAATGGGATATTTCCCCCTCCGTGCACTCCGCTTGTTGTAATCAATTGGAATCTTTTATGCTATAAAGCTATATCGAGTTCTGATCGTATTTTCTGAAAAGATATATTTTACGAGCCTCATTGTGAAACCTTTGGCAGACAAGTCGTGATTGGTTAGATGAAATACTCGAAGATAACGGTGGATAAAGTTTCACCGATCTGTAATATTTTGTTTGATATTGTATCAGTACGTATATAAAACCTTAAAGTACAATGCAGTACCAATTTAATTATTCTGACTAGACATTTTTTTTTATTTAGGTATTTGAAATATAAGAAAAACACGCTTTACAAACGATTAATCCAACTCTGAAAAATATGGCGAAGTTGAGTAGAAGTCAATGTGAGCCTGTAGCACAATGCAAATCATCTAACATCGTATACTTAATAAATCATCATTCTACAAGTCAATACTTCGAAAGCAGTTCGCCGTAATGTCGTTCTGGCGGCGGGACCGCTAGGGTCGCCAGGCGGCACGGCAGCGCTCGCCGCCGCTGCCGTGCCGCCGCCGCCGCTCGGCCCTGAGCCGGGCCATCAGCTAGGCGGCACGTTCCGCGACGACTGGCTTTTGACTTACCAATGTAAGCCGACTACAAGTTTTCTTGGGAATTATGTTATTTGTTTGCTTTATTTTTTTCCAAAGTATTTTTGTTTGCTATAAAAGAAATCTTTTACCTGATCTCCACGAGGCTTTGAGCAACGCGTTTATCTTTGTAGATAACAAAAGCTATATGTTATGTTATGTGCACTGCAAAACATTCATGATGCAATAAAACAAGATAAAAAACTTAAGATTGGTAATTTGTAATAAATAATTATTGCCAGTAGTTTTATGTATCTTTTTGTATGTATTTCTTAATCCGTCGTACAAAAACACAAAATTGTAGATATTTAAATGTAGATAAGAAGTTTATTCAATAAGTTAACCAAAAAGCGTCTATTTTCGTTATCAAAGAATTGAGCCCCTCAAAAGAAGTTTTCGTTTCAGAAGTTTCACAAACAAAAATGATTTAATTGAAATACTCCATTGTTCTAAATTCCGTATAGTGTACAGCAAAAGATTCACTCATTTCCATAATGAATACTGAATCGAAATTCAATCATCCATTACTATAATGATTTAAAGGAAATAAACTTTATCCGAGAAATTTGAGATAAGTTTCGAATAATCGTATTTAATTTTGAAAAAAAACCTTTCAGGTTTCGGTATCTGCGGCGAGAAATCTGAATAATCGCGGTGTAAAATTACGTCGTTCAAATATTGAATAAATATTCATTGAATAAATTATCGTTTTCATCGAAAAGAATTCTATATAATTGATTCGGGTTCACGCTTACAGACTCCAAGCGTAATTCTATATAATTGATTCGGGTTCACGCTTACAGACTCCAAGCGTAATTCTATATAATTGATTCGGGTTCACGCTTACAGACTCCAAGCGTAATTCTATATAATTGATTCGGGTTCACGCTTACAGACTCCAAGCGTAATTCTATATAATTGATTCGGGTTCACGCTTACAGACTCCAAGCGTAATTCTATATAATTGATTCGGGTTCACGCTTACAGACTCCAAGCGTAATTCTATATAATTGATTCGGGTTCACGCTTACAGACTCCAAGCGTACACGCGGTGCAAGGTTGTGTGTAACATGAAACTATTCGCGCAGATATTTGAAGAAGTATTTACGTATGTACATGTATGTACATTCTAGATCAATATATGCGTGATTTGTTTATGAACGTACATGCAATACATTCGCTAGGCTTTGCTTACTTCAGGACCTTTTTGGATCACTTCTCTAAATCAGAACCCATGCATCTTGGCGGCATCACACGCCAGCCAGCTTCGTGACCGTGGGCTCCGAGTGCTGCGAGCTGGTGGGAAGCTGACGTAAGAAGCATAATCTTCTTATTTTTATTGAAACGATTTTAGAAAGAGAAGTCGGTATGTGTGTGTGACTCACGATTTCTTTGTTATCCAGTCTCGATAAATTAGCGACATTTTATGTTTTCATTAAACTCAGAATAATTTTCTTAATTATTTCCCTCCCTTTACTTTGTTCTATTCAAAATTAGACTATGTCAAAGATTTTATAACGATTGTTATAATTTACTAGTTAGTAAGAATTTGCACAATTTGTTTTAAACATCCTGACTAAAAAAATTGTAAGTATAAAAAGATAAAAATCATTTCGTTATAGAAATGAATTTGTTCCAGTTTATTTGCTATTTATTTGATTTACATAGGCTGTTTAGGTAGGCTCATTAGTTAAATTAGCATGAGTAGTAAATAGAAATACAAGTAAAAAACTATGAAGTACCTAAATAGTATTAGTATATTTATTACAACATTTATTCTTTAACATATTTCGTGTTTGAAATAGAAATCAAATATATTGATTTATCAAAACACTCGTAAATCCCGCCATGAAACAAGGAAGTAGGCGTTATACATAACATTATCTGCGTCGAGCAGACTCGACACGAGTTGTGAAACTACCAGGCGGACATAAAACTCGAGCAATAACAATAGCAACCCTTCTGTTTATCTATCGCCGGACAAAGTTTCTTCATCACTCAGCTTTGAACGATTCTATTCAGCTTCTTGTCTTCCAGTTAAGTAGCGTGGTGGATTTACTTTACTGGCAGTTTTTGTCGGCGGCTTCTCTCACGTACAACTAATATCGAAAAATGGTATTCATTTAATTATTTCAAATATTTTTTAGGTCAACTTCAAAGGAAGTACCAAAGGCAGAACAAAGGGGAGGTTATGTTTTCGTTCTAGGTTAGGTTTTTTAATATACATACATTAGACTTAACCTGACCAATGTATCAATGTAACGTCACCACAGAATCCAGTTCTCGGTTGGTGATCACCGCGGAGACAGGAGGGCCCGGGTCAGCGGATGCGTCGAGTGTATGTTTAAATCTACTTTTAAAGTATTTTAATCACTAATTTTCTGATATATTTGAGCAAAAAGTTGCTTTCTAAAGATTATACTCAATAAATCAAATCGAGCTATTGAAATAATCCTTCGGCCCGAGTGTGTCTTTCGCCTGAGCTCTGGACACGGGGCGGGTACTGAGTAAATATACTGCGGTTTTGATTTGCCTCGGGACGTGACCAGTTAGTTTTGATACTTAGAAAGAAGGCTTGATACGCCTTAGTAGAATGCCTGAGTAATGGAAAGAACGCTATTGATTCGACCTTATGCATGTAACATTTTTCTGTCTTGGTTTGAAAATGTTAGTCTGCATTTATTCATTTGTTTTTATTCTTAAATTTACTTAAGAAGTTTCTTACTTAAGGAAATGCATCTTAATAACTTTAGTTACTATAGTAATCAGGCGTTAGTTTATCCGAGCCATTCTGAAATATGAAGCTGTGTCATACGCAGGCACTTGTTCTACAATTTTGCATTTCAAATCGAATTTGTTAGTATTTTTTTTAACAATTTATATACAGACACTATAGTACTTACAATAAAACAGCAATCAGAAAGTATAGGTACAAAGGTACTGCTTATTTCCTAGGAAATTTCTTCCAGAAGACCTGTGACTGGACAATTCTAAGTATTTCTATCGACTTACATATTTCTATTTTATTATTGTAACTATAGTTGTGATGTCACGACATTACATATTGTAGATAACAAGTTCCCCTTTTTCTAAAATCAAAGAAAATAATTTGTGTAATATCCGAGTTCCCGCCCCACGGCCGTCTCGCCGAATGGATGGATCATGAGTCCGGGAATTCGCAGAATTGACAGCTCATCATGAGCCAGCGATAAAACGAGAAATTAGCTTCGACCGGGACGGTTTATGCCCCACGATAAAATAAATGGCCTTTTTTATTTTCCAGTAAATTTTATTTTTGGTGAGCTTTGAAAGATTCTCATTTCAAAAACCAATGTATTTTGGATTTGTTGTAATAAAACAATGTATTAAAATAATAATAATAAATCGCCAGACAAAAACACCAACTGTTTGGCCCCAAAGTGAGCAGAGCTTGTGTCATGCATGACCTTACAGCAAATGAACCCAGATTTTAATCTGGGTTGTATGTTATTTTACATGGTAAGTATGTTTACATACATATAGATATATATATTAACATCCATGACCCGGGAACATAATAAGCTAAGTGTTCATAATATAAATGAGTCAAATACTAAGACACCACAAAGTTGCAAAGGTTGACACTCGGAAAGGCCAAAAGGTTGGGAGAATAACAAAAATTTTAAAAGTTCCCCTATTTGACTTATTAGGTAGTCATTATTTATTTATTTATTTATTTATTACTACACACAACGGAATACAACTGTAATAAAATTTATAAAGACAAAACCTTAAACATACTTAAGTCTAGAATGCATTCCACAAGAATGTGTACATGAAAAAATCAAGTAACACTGATATAGACAAAATCGTATACTAATTTGAAAGTCTTAATTATAATTTTGACCATACACAACATGCTTATAAAATAAAAAAATATGGTAAAATAAACGTAAAATAAACGTAAAATTCCATTAAATCAAGGCCATATTATTCTGATAAATGATATTTTTAATAGTCCTAACAAACAGAACTTGTTTCGGTAATAGAATGTCGAATGCCGGGTTATTCTTGGCGATTTTGTTGCACAGACGAGCCAAGGGATTGTAAAAGGAGGTATTGTTTTTAAATACTTGCAAAGCAAAAAGTGCTGTTTGATTGGATCTACGAGCACTATAACGAATGTTAAAGTTTATTTGCGAAAGTAAATTAGGTACGTCTAATAAGGAGTGAACTATTTTATAAAAACAGAGGAGATCAAAATATTGTCTACGTGCTTCCAGCTTCAGTACGTTAAATTTAATCAAACGAGCATCACAGTTGGGCGTGCTGCGCCCCAAGTTTATTAAAATTATCATTAATTAATTACTCCGAGAGACTATTGGAGTGAGTAAACATAATACAATTACAAGAGCTGCGCCACGTTTCTATTATGTTTAAAAGAAATACAATGTCATTATTCAATTTAACACTTTCACAATTACTTCAAAATAGAAATTTCCAAATTATCGCCTCGAGTTTGCTCGCGCGGACCCGGCGAAGGTTCCTTTCCCCAACTTTTCGGGGCCCAAAAGTTTTGACGTTGAGTCGTCCGAATATACCCGACCGAGGAAAGGTATCTATAGCCTGTATTGGTGATTTCATCCCAATCTCTGTTCGAGCTTTGACCTCGATTGTACTTGTACAGTCGGCAGCAATGAGATCATCGTACTAACCAATGCCGCCCTGCGCAGATGCCACTTGCGACTGGAGTGGCACGGATGCATGGCTCGTTACTTCAAACCGACTCTGACTAATTAGGTCTCAGTAGTTTTCCGGACCTATTATCGACGGTCTGGAAAATAAGTGTCACAGTTCTAGATCTGTTATTTGATGAAATAACTTTACAACTTACAGTTTATCGTAGTGTAAATTCAAAAATATTGTTTAAACTGTTAAAATTTTAAGTAATTCCTTTATATAAGGGACTTGCTGAAAGAAAGTTAAGATTTATAGTGTTGTAGCTAGCAACCAATTGTTTGTACTATATCATACGTATGAGCAACAACTTGAACGCTGGGCAAATCTTTGTTAACTTGCACTATAATTTAAAGATTCTTTTGAAACTTCAGTAAATACAAATTTTTTCGGAACATTTATTTAGAACCACTATATTTATACAGAAATCGTCACACATAAAAGTTGCCTGTTTTCAAGCTTTGTTTTAACAATTTAAATATTTTCGACCTGTTAAATAAAGTTCTCTTATTAAATTCAATGCAACTTCTTAAGATAAAAAAACATCTCAAACTTTTCTTTTCTTTTCGCATCCAATAATAAGCCGTCAACTACTGCAGCGCCGCCGACGATACTGTTTTGTTACGTCGAACAATTTTTTTTGTTCACCTCCACGGAGAGGGCAGGAAGATAAAAAATGCTCTGACGCATACTCCGCGCGCGCGATCGGAGTTATGTGGGACTCGCTTCGAGCCTACTAGAGCCCTACCCACTAAAAAAACTCCTGAATGACTCGTGCATTTTTTTGCCTCACAGCCTTCATCTAAAGCGACAGCCGATTGGAGAGAAAGGCCGCGCTAGCGGGTCCTAGAAGGGGACACCAGCTGGGATTTACATAGCACTGAAGGTGCTCAAAGTACTGATGGTGAATTCATAGCACTGAAAGTGCTCAAATTTGCAAAGAAAAGTTAAATTAAATAACATTACTAGAAGTTAAGTTAATTTGAATTCACGTTAGAATTAGAAGTAGCGGCCAGAAGGGCTTCGAGATCTGATGACAGTCTGGTGGGAGAGTACGCTTGCGCATTCCTAGGTCTAGCGACTTTGAACTCCGAATCGAGAACAGGGGTAATCTACGAGGCTGAAGCTCGAACTAAGGGATTGGGGTGGGTTTCGGAGCGTGTAAAGAGCGCTTCCGAGAGCGTTTTGAGGTGCTATTGCACTGTAGGTAATTCAAGATCTCTGTGCAGGTCCGCGTTACGCACGTACCAAGGTGCGTTTGTGGCCCTGCGGCAGAAGAGATTTTGAACCACCTGCAGTTTGTGCAGGTGGAAGGATTTGGCGTGGGCAAAGATTGGCGAGGCATATGTCATGACGGGTCTAACGCAGACATTATAAAGTGTACGTTAGTTTCTAAAAGACATTTTACTTTTCCTACCTAACATACTATTTAGGCGGCCTAAGTAAAGACGGGCGAGTTTCGATACTCTATCGACGTGTGGCTTGAAAGATAGCGTCGGATCTAAGGTGACGCCTAAGCATTTAGTACTGCGCTTCCAGGGGATGGACATACCTAACATTCGAACGTGGGGATCGCCAGCGAAGCGCATCGCAGAAATCGATGCGCCATTTTTGAAACCATACACCGAGGGCGTTTTCGGCCTTTTGGAGTCTGGTGACGAGCTGCGGAACACTGAAACCTTTGGTGTAAAGTGCGATGTCGTCGGCAAAGAGGGCGAGTTCGACGCCTTTCGGCGGGATGGGAATGTCGTTGGTGTACACGGTGTACAGCGGAGGGGCGAGGGCTGAGCCTTGCGGGATTCCAGCCTTTATGGGTCGAGGCGCGGAGAGCGTGCCTTCATGTTTAAATCGAAACGTACGGTCTCTGAGAAATGACGCGATTAACCTGACTAGGCGATCCGGTAAGCCTATTTTGTAGAGATTTATAAACGAGACCGCTGTGCCAGACTTTATCGAAAGCTTTGGCTATGTCAAAGAAAACCGCGACTATTTTATAACGACGCGGATAGAAGCCGTCAAGTATGTTCTCGACGATTCGATGGACTTGCTGAGGGTAGGAGTGCTTAGCGCGAAAGCCGAATTGTGGGGAATAATTAGAGGATCGCCATCCGTTGGAAACAGATCGTTCCGCATCCGAGAGAGTATGACTCTCTCGAGAAGTTTAGACATGGCCTTGAGGAGGCTGATGGGTCTGTGATTAGCCGGGATATTCAGAGGTTTACCCGGCTTGGGAATACCTATGACAATCGTCTTTCCAAGCGTTTGAAAAGTAGCTATGGTCGAAGCAGGCATTGAAAATGATAGCTAACAAGGTAAGCACCTGTTGTGGCAGGTACTTAAGTGCGTGGTTGAAATTTCCATCCGCACCCGGAGCCTTTTCGGACTTTTGATTTCTAATGAGAAGCGAGATTTCGTCATTAGAAACTGTGACGGGGTCGGCGGTGGTGGGGAGTGAGTCTCTGCGAAGGACTTCATCCTCCACCACCTGGATGTGTGAGGGATCAGCAGTTTGCGTACTGGGCGAGCATTGTGCGGCAATGCTGTCAGCGAAGCATTCGGCTTTCTCTTCGACTTCAAAGGCAGTAGTGCCATCGGGACGAGTGAGAGGAGGAACGTGAGAGGCGGTGTCTACGCGTGAGGCTCGGACCATACTATAGTACGCTTGATGGGACGGAGAGATATTCGCCATGAGATCGTTCATCTCAGCGTCTCGAAGTTCCGCGAGGCAAGACCTAACTTTACGTTGTAGCTGATTCGCAGCTAATCTATAGGCGGGCGTGGGATATTTCTTGGCTCTCCGGAGAGGCGCGTTCTTAGCTGTAATAAGATTGCTAACGGCTAAGGGAAACGTGGGTTTGCCTTGCTTAGCAACCTTTTCGTTAACACTGATGGTTGAGTTGATAGCATCGGTGAGGGAATCGACTATCGAGTCTATTTTATCCAGGCTATCTAGTTGGTTGGGCGAGATCGCGAACGGAGAGTTCGGGGCCTCTAAGGCTGAAACTAACGTATTTTTTAAGCCTTTCCAATTGGTAAAGGTCTAAGGAGAGGTGACGTTATCGCTAGGCAGACCTAGCACGAGGGAGACGGGGCGGTGATCAGAGCCTAGGTTATTGAGCGGTTGGATAGACCTGAGATCGAGGTTGATTCGTTTGGTGATCGCAAAATCGATGATATCAGAAGAGTGGTTCGGGTTGTCGGGATAGTGAGTGGGAGTGACGGGAGAGATGACGACTAAGTCAAGTTGCTCAGTGATGTTAAGGAGAGCGATACCGCTGGTGTTAGTCGATAGGCACGTCCAGTCAGTATGTTTGGAGTTAAAGTCTTCGAACATTATGACTGAATGGCCGAGGGCGAGAATGGCCTCGAAGTCGCTACAGATAGGTCTGGTGCCACTAGGTGTGTAGACTGAAGCTATGATGACGGTTGGATGACCATTCATAGCCAATCTGCACACAGTGGCGTCCATGTCGAGGAGAGGAGGGGTAGGGAGAGGACAGCAATGGAATCCTCTTTTGTAATATATAGCAGATCCGCCGAAACCATCGGAGTTGGGCCTATCGTTATGAGTAAACGCGTACTTAGGAATAGCGAATCCCCTGGAGCGATTTGGAGTAAGTCATGTCTCTTGGAGAAGCAATAAGTCTTGCTCGTTGTTCTGAAGGAACAGTGTCGTCTTTACAGTCTCTTTTTGTACTTTTGTTGCGTTAAATAAGTATCTGTTTCTCTCGAAATGGTTCAAGCATTTTTTTACATTCTATCCTTACACTAAACTCGTTAAACGACTGCTTGATGACTTATGACATTACTCACGAAATGAACGCACTGATTGTCCTGCATAGAAATAAAAAGGAATACGATGAAGATGTAACCCAACTCCAAACATACTCTTTTTGTCTATTGCTATCGTATTATCTTTTCTTAAGTACCCATGGCTTTAACGACAGTTTGACTGCTGTGTTGTATCGCCCTGCTGACCTAGAACTCGTTCCGTGGCGGCGGCGTGTGTACCGCCACCGAGTACGCGGGACGCCATCTTGTGGGATACAGCTACGCTGTATATGATATTAATTAAGTTTGCAAACAAACAACAACGGATACAATTGATTGCGTAGGATTTGCAATAATAGAGCCAGAATTATGTTTTATGGGGATAAGTTAACCAGGACGAAATACTGTTTTTATTAAAATGTTGTATCTTTATAGCTTATAGTACCTGACTGATTACTCATGATAATAATAAAATATTATCTTGTATCAGCCGAAATATGTCAACTGCAGGACAAAGAATCTTGTATTTGGTAAATCTATATGACAGTTACGTGATTTCGAGCATTTATGAAAGAGTACAAGAAAATGGACTAAGAGAAGGTGGTAAACTTAGAACAGTAGTGAGTATTTCCTTACTTGACCTCGCGAACTAACGCGACCACCACCACTGCGAGCAGTAAGTTTACATTTTATTTCCAATTAGCAGGCGTTTTCCTTTATATGACTTACATGATTATTATTATTATACGTCACATCATAGGTAGCGTGCAACAGAGAACTGTCTACGAAACCAAAATTAGCCAATTGTCTTTTTCCAAAGGTCGATGTGCAATATTTACCGCCGGGATGTGTGCACATTTGCTTTAGATGGTGTCTGTTCATCTAAGCAACAAAAACTATTCATCTGGTTTCAAGTTG
Source organism: Marasmarcha lunaedactyla (assembly GCA_923062675.1). Taxonomy (NCBI): domain Eukaryota; kingdom Metazoa; phylum Arthropoda; class Insecta; order Lepidoptera; family Pterophoridae; genus Marasmarcha; species Marasmarcha lunaedactyla. The sequence goes on from OV281346.1 coordinate 28,789,125, forward strand.
GACTTGAAGTCGAAAAAAATCATTGCACGAAAATGTTCCCGACGCAGATCCATTTTTCTATGACACACAATAGTTTCATAATGCTGTTAAAAACACTTATAGGGTAATTTAAATTTGGAGCGGAACTTTTAAGTAATCGATATTTAGAAATAAATTATAAATTGCCTATAACTAAAAACAATAACTTTTTTTACTAGTTATAAATCCATACATGAAAACCTTTTTTCGCAAAACTTTCTAAGTGAATTGATAAAATTCTTATTTATGACACGATGGAATGGCTAGCTTGTTTTTGGCACGTACAATGAAACATTTTCAATAACAATTTCAAAAAGTTGCATCACATTTAGGCTATACTACTAAAGATTCAAACCCGTTTAACCATTTAGCTATAGTTGAATATAGGAAAGTAAATAATAATTATTAAAAATCATGTAATGTTAAACATACGAGTATATCAAGTGCCGTATGGCAATTACAATAGTCTCCAAGTACAAACGAATATGCAATGATTCGCTTCGGTCAAATGACTAAAGAAGTGACGTTGGAGGTGCACATGTCGTTGCAGTAAGCATTCGATGGACAAGCTTTGCACTCTTTGCTTCGTTTTTTAGACTGTAACAATACGTGTTGTATAGCGTAAGACGTAGAGAACGTTATGTTGCTCCATTTCATCTAAACGATAAAGCGTTATCGAATAACGAAACCTTAAGTATACAAACATTCTCAAAACTATTAGAAAAATATCGCTTAATTTTTTTTCTGATCCGAAAAACCAATACACAAAGCAAAAATTCCTTCATTGTTATACTTATTCAAATGTAATTTTAATTATTCATCACAGCATTTAATTCATTGACCTACAAATCGCGCATCACGGCAGAGCGTTCGTTTAATATTGGAAACACACCCACACATGCAAATACATATCGGTTTACACTCGAATCGATGTTCGTATTAAAAAAACGAGAAACCAAATAAATGGGTTTGTTCCGAACTGATCGCCGACTGATGACCAACGAATAGATGGGAGTTCCTTTCATTTCTGTGTAGATAGGTAAAGTCTTAATTTAATAATTTACAGTAAATGTATGTAATAAGGTATTTAGAACAAATATACGTACTATTACTTTAGAGGATAGTGTTAAATGGAGTTCCTCAAGAATTTGCAAAAATTTTAAAACACCAAGAATCGTTTAGTCTCTATGATTTTTAAAATACTTCTTGAAAATTAAGAATACCCCCACAAAAAAGTCATAGAATAGAATTCTATTAACAACACTTTACATGAAATAAAAACATTTAAATGAACATGAACATGAAAATTTAAATGAATGTAAAACTTTTAATTTATTTAATACTTTCAGAGTGCATTACCCTACAAATTTATTTTTGAGTATAACAGTTTACTGATTTTCATTTCGTTAAATAGATCTTTTCAGTTTTCTGCTGTGTATCTTTTTAAAACCAAATTAATTATGTACCAATCATTATTTAAATATATGCATTATTTATTTTTATATATATTTTTTATTTTTTATAAGCTATTAGAGTGGATCTTTCTCAAACGACAGTAATTCTATTGTCCGGTAAATTTCCGCGGTGGTTTCCTACCGAAGGGTGGGGGACCGGACAGGAAGCGTGGGAGGGTGTAAAAACTCTCTGATGGATGTATGGCGATCGTGCCTTGTGCTGATGACTTGTGAAGTATGGGCCGCATCAGTCATTAGGCCGATTTGACGGGTTTTCATATTGATAGTGCTGTCTGTGGGTTGTGGGTTGTTGTGTTTCGATTTGAGTGGGCAGGGATTTACAATTGCATTGTTCAGTTTTGTAACGGTTTAGTTTGTTTGTTAAGTGTTTTATTGTTTCTAGGATAGATCTTAATGCAGTGAACAAGAATATCACACCACAGTATACAGAGGATTCACTAGTTGAATGAAGTAGATGAATTGTAGGTCATCCGTAGCGTGATCGTAGCTTCGGCCGTACACTTATGTGCGGTTTACATGTATTAAGTAGTTAAGTTGGTAATTAAATTTTAACTAAAATTTAAGTTACTACATGTCACTTGTGTGTCCAAACGGATTAAGTAGTTAAGTTCAAAGTTCAATGAAGACGAGCAGTGATGAATGTCAAGGAATTCGTCAATTCTGTACTTGGATATGTGGTAAACGTGATTTAAATATTTGCAAGATGTATGTATGTATTTTTCTAAATTTTTTACGTCGGCAGGTCGACGTCAATCAACGGTCGATTGATTGGTGTGGTAACACCCTTAAATATTCTTCCACAAATTTTAAAGTAGAAACCAAACTCTACTCCGACATTTAAAAAAAAAGAGAAAATGCGAAATAAATACGAGCTCTTGCCGCCACCCGCTTTGTCAACTTATGAACTATGAACTAAGAACTAAGAACTAAGAACTAAGAACTATGAACAACTATAACTAAAAAATCACGTCCAAACGTGTTAAGTGAGAAGCCCCGCCCACCTACTTATACGAAAAATAGAACGAATCCTAATCTACTTAATCACTTGCGTACTAAATTTTAAGTTACCACTTGTCACTTACTTTATTGTTTACACGCAACTTTTCACTTAAAATTTAGTTAAAATTTAGATACCAACTTAACCACTTAACGCGTGTAAACCAGCCATTAGTGACAGCAATGAATTTGTTTTTTTTTTGTTCCCCTCCACGGGAAGGGCAGGAGGATAAAAAATGCTCTGACGCATACACTCACGCGCGCGATCCAGGTTATGTGGGACTCGTTCCGAGCCTACCAGAACCCTACCCACTAAAAAACCCCCTGTCAGCTCGTGCAATTTTTTGCCACTCAGCCTTCACCTGAGCGACGGCCAATTGGAGAGCAAGAGGCCTTGCTAGCGGGGCCCAGAAGGGGTCACCCTGAAGGTGCTCAAAGCACTGAAGGTGAATACATAGCACTGAAGGTGCTCAAAATGAAAAGTAAATAATTAAAAACATTAAAATTTAAAAATAACATTGTATTAATTCGGATTTACGTTAGAATTAGAATTTGCGGCCTGAAGGGCTTCGAGATCTAAAGTTAAATGCGAGGATTCGCCAGTGTGCGCGTGTCTCGGTCTAGTGACTTTGAATTTCGAATCTAAGACAGGGGCAGTATATGAGACTGAATCTCGAACAAGATGATTGGGATGGGTTTCGGCGCGTTTGAAGAACGATTCTGAGAGTGTTTTGAGGTGCTGTTGCACTGTAGGTAGTTCAAGATCTCTGTGCAGGTCCGCGTTAGGCACGTACCAAGGTGCGTTTGTGGCCCTGCGGCAGAAGAGATTTTGAACTACCTGCAGTTTAAACAGGACGGAGGGTTGGGCGTGGGAAAGACTGGCGAGGCATATGACAAGACGGGTCTAACGCAGAACTTATAAAGCGTACGTTTATTTCTGCAAGACATTTTCCTTTTTCTACCTAACATACTATATAGGCGACTTAAGTAAAAACGCGCGAGTTTCGTTACTCTATCGACGTGTGGCTTCAAAAAAAAACATCTGATCTAAGGTGACGCCTAAGTATTTAATACTGCGCTTCCAGGGGATGAGAATACCTGTGTATAAAATGTGGGGATCGTTGTAGCGATTCCGGAGTTTGTAGTCGAATTGAATAGCAGAACTCTTTTCTGGGTTGACATCAATACACCATTTTTGAAACCAAACACCGAGGTCGTTTACAGCCTTTTGGAGTCTGGTGATGTTATTCGGGACCACGTGACCTTTAGTATAAAGGGCGGTGTCGTCTACAAAGAGGGCGAGTTCGACGCCTTTCGGCGGGATGGGGATGTCGTTGGTAATACACGGTGTACAGCAGAGGGGCGAGGACTGAGCTTTGCGGGACTCCAGCCTTTATGGGACGAGGCGCGGAGAGCGTGCCTTCATGTTTAAATCGAAATGTACGGTATTTGAGAAACGACGCGATTAAACTAACTAGGCGATCCGGTAAGCCTATTTTGTAGAGTTTACAAACGAGACCGCTGTGCCAGACTTTGTCGAAAGCCTTGGCTACGTCAAAGAAAACCGCGACTGTTTTATTACGACGCTGATAGAAGTCTTCGAGTATGTACTCGACGATTCAATGGACTTGCTGAGGGCAGGAGTGCTTAGCGCGAAAGCCGAACTGGTGGGGGAATAATGAGAGGATCGCCATCCGTTGGAAACAGATGGTTCCGCATTCGAGAGAGCATGACTCTTTCGAGAAGTTTTGACATGGCCTTGAGGAGGCTGATGGGTCTGTGATTAGCCGGGATATTCAGAGGTTTACCTGGCTTGGGAATACCTATGACAATCGCTTCTTTGCAAGCTTTTGGAAAGTAGCTATGGTCAAAGCAGGCATTGAAGATGATAGCTAACAAGGTAAGCACCTGCTGGGGCAGGTGCTTAAGTGCCTGATTGGAAATTCTATCCGCACCCGATCCCTTTTTTTATTTTTTATTTCTAATGAGAAGCAAGATGAACATTTCTAATGAGAAACAAGAAGGTGATGGGGAGAGAGTCTCTGCGAATAACTTCGTCCTCCACCGCTTCGATGTGCGAGGGATTCGCGGGTTGCGTGCTGGGCAAGTATTGTGAAGCAACGCTGTCAGCGAAGCATTCGGCTTTCTCTTCGACTTCGAAGGCAGTAGTTCCATCGGGACGAGTGTGAGGAAGAACGTGAGAGGCGGTGTCTACGCGTAAGACTCGGGCCATTCGATAATACGCTTGGTGGGACGGGGAGAGATTCGCCATGAGATCGTTCATCTGAGCGTCTCGAAGTTCTGCAAGGCAAGTCCTAAAAAGTTAGGACTCGCCTCGTTGAAGCTGATTCGCAGCTGTTCTGTAGGCGGGCGTGGGATATTTCTTGGCTCTCCGGAGAGCCGCGTTCTTAGCTTTAATGAGATTGCTGACGGCTAGGGGAAGCGTGGGTTTGCCTTGCTTAGCAACCTTTTCGTTGATAGCATCAGTGAGAGTGTTATTGAATAATACTAATGAATCTAATTTATCCGGGCTATCTAAATGATCGGGCGAGATCGCGAGTGGACAGTTCGGGGCCTCTAAGGCTGAAACTAACGTATTTTTAAAACCTATGCAGCGTTATTTTTATTCCGTCGATGAAGAGCTTGGAACATCCCTCGCCCTATTTATCTACTAATCGGAAGCAATCAGCGCACCACGCGCGGTCATTAGGCCGACGCCGCGCCACGCCACCCGCCCGCGGGGAGCGCTTACCGAACACTTATTACGGGGAAAATGTAATAATTCGCAGTCAGTTTTTAAAATACGGTAGGTCTTTCGCTAATTTTGCACGAGTGTTTAACAAAAATCTTTGGTTAACTCGAGCGCGGTTAATTTTATAATAATATGTATTTTATTCTGAATAAAGTACAATGACTTAGTGGGGACAACAATTTTTGTTGTCTGTACTATTGATTCACGGTCAATTAATTAAAATTCTTCAAGAAATACAACATTAATATACTCACTTATTTTAAATGTAACATATTAATAATAAAGCAGCATTTATGTTTAAAAATAATGTTGTCCTTAATAAATAAAATACTAATCAGTATTTTATAAAGGTTCTTTTTTCACAGAAATTCATAAGCCATTTAGACAATACATCAATCAATATATTTATCATGTAAAGTTATGACCTTTGAAAAGGTGTTCATTCAAATGGGATGCATTAGCGAATTTACTTCGCAAGTTTCTATCTATCCACTGACGTAGCTTGCAAGTAATAATTCTCCCATCTACTTTGTCTGGAGAACAAAACAAGCCAGGAAATAACGGCACACTTCCACCACATACAAATAATGACTAAAATGTTTAATTTCAAGAAGTGTATAAACATATTTTGAATATTTCACTTATATTTAACCGTTTCATTTTTATTTTTTATTTTATTTATTTATTTTATTTTATTCAGATTGGTACAGTTACAGACATCAGATCAAAAACAATTTTAGGTAACTTACATATGATAACATTACAAATCTAACATCTTATTACAACTATACACAGCTTACAAGAGAAACTTTACGTATCAGTTGTTACTGGTCAACTAAACTCAGTAATTAAAGATTACAAAAATAAAAATCAAATTAATAAAAATCAAATTAAATTAAGAGTTACAAAAGGTTTTTTCTTTTTTAAGATTTTTATAAGTTTCTTTTTAAGATTCACAGTTAAGCGAACATAAAAAACATAAAAAACAGTTCAATAACACTATAATAATTCCAACGGCTCACTGTAAAGTTTGGTCTTAAATGAAAAATAACTATTAAATAGTATATCAAAATCGTCACTTTTTAAATTATTATAAAGTCGGCACATTCGATGTAAGGGGTTATTTCCAGAAACATTGTTATTTGAGAGCGGAATATGGAATAACTGCGGATGACGCACACACCGAGTCGGAACCTTGAACAGTATTTGTTCAAGTAATTTACCTTCATCACCGCCGACACCATGTGTAATTTTATAAAGAGTACAAAGGCCCGAGATCTTCCTTCTTGTAGCTAAAGAAGCTAAACTAAAGTGATTTAGCCTATCTTCGTAAGTAGAGATTTCCTTTCGAAGTCCTAACCTCGCACATAAGCTACGTAAGAAACGACGTTGTATAGACTCTATGCGATCTATGTGAACTTTATAAATAGGTGACCAAACATTGGAACAATACTCCAGTATACTTCTTACCAGAGAGCAGTACAATAGTATCCATGATGAGGGCTGCCGAAATGGTTTAGCGACGCGAAATATGAATGAGAGCATTTTGTGTGCTTTGCTACATATATGATCGTAACGTGATCTGAAAGATAACGCCGAATCATACATAACACCTAGATCTCGCACTACATTGACGCGCTGTAGAGCATCTCCTTTTATTTTACATTTGTATGATACCTTATATTTATGTTTACAGAATGTAATTACTTGGCATTTTTTGATGTTAAGAGCCATGAAATTATCTGTACACCATTGGTCTATTTTGTCAAGATCTTTTTGTAGCGCTTCACAATCAGATACATCGTGGATATGACGATAAATTTTTATGTCATCGGCATATGCTAAACATGGACTATTGATGCTTTGTAGTAGGTAATTTATAAAAATTAAGAAAAGTAATGGACCTAGATTAGAGCCTTGAGGAATTCCTGAAGTGGCTAGGAATGGTCTAGAATCAAAGCCATGTAGAGTAACCATCTGAGTGCGAGTGTCCAAGTATGATTTTGTCCACCGATAAAGATCTCCGTGAATGCCCAGATGATAAGTTTTTATCAATAATATTTGGTGACAGACGCGATCAAAAGCCTTTAGAAAATCTGTGTATATAGAGTCAATTTGAACTTTGTTATTAAACGCTCTACAGAGAAAATTAGTGTATTCCAGGAGGTTAGTATTAGTTGAGCGACCGGAGACGAAACCATGTTGTTTTGGGGAAATTATACGCTCAAGGTGATCGTACAGATGATTATAGACAAAACCCTCAAATATTTTAGCGAACCAGCTTAGCATACAAATTGGACGATAGTTCATGATGTTGTCTTTATTACCATTTTTATGTATAGGTGTTATTTTAGTAATTTTCCATTGCGATGGAAATACACCACTACGTAGCGACTTATTGTAAATCATTGTTAAAGGTTTTGCCAACACAGATGCACAAAGTTTGATAAAAATAGATGGTATGCCATCAGGGCCAGCTCCTTTGGTTAAGTCAATTTTCGTTAATATTTCATATACTTGTTCTACATTAATGTAAAGATTAGATATAAGGAGAGCAGGTGACTCAAATTGTGGGACATATGTACAGTTCATGTTATTAGTATATACTGATGCAAAATAATCAGCAAACATGTTAACAACATCTTCACCAGAATCGGAGAGAGCGTCAAGGTACCGCATGTGTCTCGGGATGTCGTTTGTTATACGTTTGTTTTTAGTATAGCGCCAAAATGATTTTAAATTCAGTGATAAGTCACCTTCGATTCCTTTTATGTATGCATTAAAGCATTTAGCCATCGTTACGGACACGCGCAAACGTAACATAGCAAAAGTGTCGTAGTCCCTCGGATTTTTAAAGCGTTTATATTTGTTGTGATATTTAAATTTACTTTTTAGCAATTTAATAAGACTTTTTGTAAACCAACAAGAATAAGCATTATTTTTAGATTTTAATTTAGGGGTATGTTTTTCTATACAAATGTATAATTTATTATAAAAAGTTTGTACAAAATCATCACAATCAAGGGTTTCGGCCAGTACATCCCAGTCAATTTGTTCTAATTCTTTTATACAGCAACTGTAGTTTGTTTTATAGAAGTTAAGTTTCTTCTGTACAATATTATTGTTTAACAGTTGAGGAGCTGTCTTATAGATAAGTTCAAATGTGGGATGATGGTCATCAAGTCGGCTAATAGGCGGAACTTCTGAAATATCAAACAGGTCTGGCGAGTCTGTTATACAGAGGTCAAGAATTCTATTATTTTTATTTTAAAAAAAGTTTATGTGCCGGAGATTATTTGAGTGAAGAAAGTTGAAAAGGGCTTCCGATTTCGGACATTGATATGTCAAGAAACTACCTGATTGAGTACACCATTCCAAACGCGGCAAGTTAAAATCTCCAACAATGCAAGTTGCAATGTTGTTTGGCTGGCTGAGCTCTACAATTGTTTTACATTTATTAATAAATTTAGAGTAAAATGTAGAGGGCAGGTACCCAGGTAAATAAACTACTCCCAGATTAACTACCTGATGTTTATTTACTCTAATCTGAACCCATAAGTCCTCAACACAGTCTGTATTCCATTCTTGCTTTGTCATAAACCCAAGCTTTTTAGAAATTGCTATAAGAATACCGCCACCGTCTTTCTTGTTAAATGATTTAAGAAAATTCACGTCTCGGTCTCTACGTAATACACAGTATCTGTTATCAATGAGTTCGGAGCTTAAGACATCGTTTCTTAACCAAGTTTCACAAAGACATATTATATCAAAATTATTACATAATATAGTATTATATATAACATTTGTTTTTGTTTTAGTTCCTTGAATATTTTGATAATATATTGATAAATTATACATTTTTAAACAAAAGTACCCATATCTTGACTGCCAATATTGTATAAATTAGATTATATAACACCATATTAAATCATCATTTTATTAAATTTAAACTATCATCTGATTTTATATGAATATGAGGTGAATCGGCATTTTTTCGAATATGCGGCCGTAACGAATCCACACAAATTGATAGTTCATTTCTTTAGCTTTTCTGCGGGCCTCCGCATGTAATTTCTTGTTGGTTGGCGACAGATGTTCTGATACAAACACAGGCTTCTTTTCACATCCAAATCCCAATAATTGTGTATTGAGTTTTTCTTTAGTATTAGCTTTATTATATCTGTAGACAGCTGAATAAAATTCATCACGACGCTTGATATCCTTAAATTTCACGACTACGGTTCGAGGGAGTTTGCTTTCCTTGTTTTGCTTCGCGACTCTTGTACACTGGATGATGTCAGTTTCTTGGAGGGTATGTCCTATTACGTTAGAGCATTGTTGAATGACAGTTGACAAATTTTCATTTTTGTACTCAGGTATACCGTGGAATTCCAAATTATTTTCGCGTAAATGTTGCTCTATATTTTTCAATCTAACAGATAAATCCTGAACGGTATTTTGTAGTTCACAATTTTGTCGCTTCAATTGGTTGTTTTCCTTGATAAGATTTTCCAAAGCTTTTTTCAGTTCGTTATGACAGTCGTGTAATAGGTTATTAGATTTTTGTAGCTCATTTAGATCTTCTTTGATACAAGATAGCTCTTGTTTTATAGTTTGTGCAAGTAAAGTCGGAAGCTCTAATTTAATTGCGACAACCACTTGATTACGAATTTCGGAGATAATTGATTCGTCGAATGAAGAAATCGGTGATTTATGTCGACGCAATGTGATGTTCGATAAGTCCGAGTTTTCACTAGAAGGGTGTAATTGGCTGTGATAGGTGTCGTCGTACTCATTGACACTACGTACAGGTGTATTCAAATTACCAGTTTTTGGTACCTTACTTCTACACTCAGAGCATATCCATGAGCTTTTCCTCTCTTTAGACATAGTATTGTATGTCTTTTTGTCCGGGATATTAGCACAAACCAGATCGTAAACTTTCACCGTACTTTATATAAAAGAACGAACAGTATTCACAACGCGGCAGACACTAACATATTCACAGCACTCCAGCGTTCAAGGGACACGTTGGAGAAAACACCGACAACTATTTTCCAATAACAGAGAAATTCAATCATCACGCTGAAACTATCTCAATCTATGATCAGTAAAGCGACAATTTCAATATTCTCCGGAGAGCATCCCTGCCGCTCTCATCGAGTTAGCTCGCTGTCGACGGCTCGTGGCTCGACCCGCGCGATCCAGTTAAACCCGCCACTCAGCGATCTCCTCCAAGAAAACTCCAGGAAATAGGCAATATATTTCTGTACACGAGCATAAGAAAATTTATGTTTTAATCTCCACGAGAAAGAATACGCCAAGATTTTAGGTGCAAATTTAATATTTCGTGAGTTATTCCAGTTATTTCAGGCGAAAGTTTCGCTCTGCAGGGTCGCTCGCCGCCCTCGTGCGTTATTACATTCAATGGAAACGTTTTGGGAGATAAGGTTGTACTCCTGTTGTATACTAGCTACTGTGTTCTGTGAGAGTTATCTATGGAACAGTCAGTTTATTTTCATGTTGGTTTTTGATTTATATGGTTTAAACTGAATAAATAATTATTATTTTCACCGCATAGACCCAAACATTTACGGATATAAGCTATAACTTTTTGTAGCATGAAAAATGTGCAAGTATAGTATTTTGCCATGTAATAAACTCACTTTTAAATCAACGTGCTTGATTTATGTAAACAACTAAATTCTTGTCATAAAGACATTAGACAAGCATATTGAAATGTACTATGATGTGTCATTAACGAGCCCCTCAAGGGATACGTGCGGTCGCCTAATCACCCATAACTCGGTTATTACGACACACAACCATGTGATTGCGGCCGCACACGGCGTTCTGTCGCCGGCTCGGCACGCAGCGGCGCGGCTGACGGCGCGCGGAGCTTTAAAGCCGATTATACTTAACCTGTCAACTCAACTTTGTCATAATGAACTTTTAGTGACGTGTCAGGGTTAGGACTCGGTGATATCGGACATTGGAGACACTTCGCGAAGTGTTGTGATGGTGAGTGAGCGTATTCGTTGAGCATTTTTGTGTACCTACTGGTTATGAGTTAATCACATTGAAAATCAGTGAAGCATCGCATCGAACCAATTTGAAGTTTTCCTATGCAATTTGGAGACAAATGATCTTGTCCGTGCATTGTTAAATAAAACAGTGTATTTATAATGCCTTCAACATTTTCGAATTATTCATTTTCACACCTTTGTCATTTTCAATTATTTTCACACATTCAATCTTCAAAAATCACTTATGAAACATAAATAGTTACGTAATTAGCCTCCGTGTGCAGCACGGCGCAGCCCGCACCCGTCGGCTCGCGACGCGGGCGCCAGCGTAAACCATCGAGCTGTTTCATTGTGTGGCACAGCTGTCCATGCCACACGCTCTCAGCGGTGCAACTTGAGACGAGACTCAATGTATGGAACATTGACGAGGTCCGTTGTTATTTTTACAAAGTTTTAATCTGTTTCAGTTTTGTATTAATATAAATAATGTAAAGTTCAAGGAACACCAGCGGTAAATGTGTGAGTGAGTATTTTAAAAAAAAAAAAGCATACGATGCAAGTGCCCCTGCGTTTAGTGGTAGGTATATAAAGTAATCTTTTAGTGCATAAATAAGCAATTTTACCCAAATCATAGAATAAATCAGTTACGAAGCAAATGTAATGTAAATAATCCATTTTGATCGGAGAGACTGAGAATAGAAAGCTTAAGTAATTTTGTAATAATTCATAAAAGAAAGTTGTTTGAATATTTATAGGTAGGTATTTGAGGGAGAAGAATATGAATAATGTCATAAAATACTTTTTAAATCTACAAAATAAAAACAAGCTATTGTCGTTTACAACTTCCTCACAATTAAATGTAATCGCGGTCGCATATATCCTGACATTTTACAAGTTCAGTTTACTACTTAGACACTTCAAACACTAACGCATTTCGCATATATAAACTTCGCCCGCAGCCATTTTCCGTCTAAAGACCTTCAGAAATCAGATCAAAGTTTGCGTTTGTTCAATAAGGCAACCCATCAACAAAATTATATTTAATCCTATCAACAATCATTGTAATGATATTGGTTTTTAATAAATCGTCTGAAACTGAATTGAGAATAAAGTGGTTATTGAGTGGAAACTCTCGTCAAACATTCGGATACTCAAAGCGGAGTCAATCATATTGGAATAACATCGTTTGTTACCGAGCGCGTGGCGGGCGGCTTTGAGCACTCTCCTGCTTCCTTGCTGTGTACTCCAGCTGCAAATTGATGACCATTATATCCCGCTCGACTACAACTTAAGCAAAAAGTAACTCTGTGTTTGTGTTCCATCCATCACGCCGCGAGAGCTCTCGATTTAATCAGACTCGCCTTTTTCGATTCCGACTCGAATTATCGACAGAATGATAAATTGAAATGATTTATTTAGCACCGCCTCGGAATGGGACGCTGTTATTAAAACTCGAAATTAATGTGAATGCGGCTTCGTTAATATGGCGAAGGTAACACGAGCTGCGTGCGAGATATTGATTTACTATGTAGGAGTCGAGCGAGAGGTATGCGACGCGAGCCGGGAAATGCCAGCTACTTCATTTTTCATTCCGGTGACATTTTATTTTGTATTCAAAAGCGGTTCACACGACTTCATTTACATTTTTGTCTCTTAGCCTAGATTGAATTCGTCTTTGGCAATGTTCGCATTCTGCATTAATAAAGTTACTACCTTTTTGTGGCAAACAAGTTATGTATAAACACACTTATATTAATTGATACCTGTCATGGCTTCATTTATCTCCGAAGGATTTATTGGCCATTATGATTCTCCTAATTGCTATGCATAATACGCATTATAAATTAAGTATAATTTAGACCTGTTACATCGTATTACAATGCTATTAACGCAAGATAACTAATAGTCGGTTTATAGCGCGATTATATCTTAATTCACTTCAATTCGAACTTTGAGCCAACATTTCTGTTTTCTTGAATATCATCACAAATAATATAAAATCAAACAGTCCTCTCAATAAGGGTAAAAAAATATCAGTTCGCCAATGCGTAATCTTAGTTCGGTGTGTGTGGTGACGTCAGCGGGGCGCGGGCTCGCTCAGCCGGAGTTTCCACTCGCTTAGAGCCCCTTTGTCTCATTGCTCCAGTAATCATCCTCGGACCCGTTCTTGGAATACTGATGTCTTACTGCTGACCCTTGCGAGATACCGAGGAGTGAGAATAGTGGAAATAATGTGGGAGCGTAGTGTCCCTGAATATTGTCTTATTTAACTAAAATATAGTAGCTTCTTGGTAAATATGCAAAATAATTAAATTTTCATATTTTTACAATATTATCTGATAGTATGTCAGCTAAAACCTAAAAAAGCACTTCAATAATCGTAATCTAAAGGTTTGTCGTAAATAAACAAAATTTTCAATTAGATTGTATTAGTATACAAAATTAACTTCGATTAAAAACGACTTGGATAAGATGTAAAAAGTTATTTTTTTTTTGACAACTGCTCGGAAGATAGTAAATTATACGATAGGTACTGGTAAAAGTTTTTTAGTTAACGTTAATCGTATAAGACAAGCAAAGAACAACGCCATGCAGCCTGGGCTGTCATTAATACTTATTCAGTATTATTTTTTCATTTATATTATTCTGTGAGCACTGTATATAATGTTGGTTAAGTAACTTTGTTTTTTTTTCCAGCCTAACTATACTATTCTATACTATATAATCGGACCAGCTTTTCTTAGCGCCATCTATCAAGGTAACTGGAAATATATATTTTTTAATTGATTGAGGAAAATCCCTCATTATAGAAGCGTTTTCATGCTTGATTATGATCCCATTTTCATTCAGTAGTAATAAACTTGTCGCATGTTTGATTGATAGTGTTTTCTCTCTTTGGAGATCGCGTTTAAATCTCGTAAGTCTACGTAAGAGTCGAAGCAGGGCGGCCGCCGCCCACTGGTGCATGGAGATTTGCTTACTTTAAGTAAACGATATTTTCGGAAGTTTTTAGATCTCTTTGTTCATCACATAGGATGATTTTGCCTTTGTCAATTGTTACTGTAGCGTGTATTTTTCTCATGTTAAACTTTCTTAATACGGAATTAGTAGTCTGTTATTAAATAAATCTGTTATTAAGTAAATTCGTATCCAATATATTATTTGGACATCCAATCCTCAGCACAACTGTCACTTATGGTTTCTGATGAGGACATATATTAATTACGTCTGAACGTATTGTATTTTCTTGCTCACAGCGTCCCGATGCCGCGAGCTCCGCGCTGCGCGGCCGCTGGCGACGACAGCCGCTGCCCAGCGAGCCGGGCAGCCTCCCTACGAAGACGCACAATACAATTTCCTGAACTTTAGGTAAACCAATTCATGTTGACTTTGATCGATAACCCAGAAATCCCAACTGATGTTCCAATGTTTGGGTTCGTAATGTAAACCCGATGAGTTTGTTTGTGTATTGGATGAGATAAGGTAAAATCTTTATGTGCCAATATACGGTACAGTTAGGTCTTAAATATAGATTTAAGTTCCATTGCTGCTGATTATTCATCGTGCAAAATTATAAAAGAGAGTCAACAATAAAATGTTTGGGATTCTCTAACTTTTCTACCTGAGTAAGTGTATTTTTCAGATTCAGTAAGTTTGGTAAACTATAACAACAAACCATTATTTACTCTAGAAGAGTTTCCACATCAATCTTTATAATTAATAAAAAAATAAAAATTCGTACATTGAAAACCAAATTTGAAAGCACTTTAACTATGAAATTGTTATTAGAACTATGGATCTTTCAACTAATTAATTAAGTTTTTATTCTTTGAATTTCGCTTAGTTTCGTCGAATTAGTTTTGTAAAAAAAAATTCTCCTTTTATCCACCCGCATCTATGGGATCGCACCCTTAAACCTTTTCAAATTATTAGGGAAAAATATCTTGTACCAGATTTCTTGCTTTCAGCTATTCCAAAACTACAATAACACAGGAGTCTGACTTTCACAGAAAATGCCCCCGCCGGATCAATACGGCTCATCCTATCAATTAGACATTAGGTTATTTCTGAGAGTTACAATTTCCTACATTTTGCGAACTTCAAAGTAAGTAAGGTTGACAGGCGTTATCAATATTGGCTTCGCTGTAACTAGCTGCTCGACGACGCCAGAATGCTTGATCTCGCCGAGCGGCCTTTTGTTCTACCCTTGTTTGTCTTTATTGGACCATCTGACCGTCAAAGGGTTACGTTAATTTCATTTATTTATTATCCCTAATGCGGAGGTATTGTTGCGTTATTAGCCCGCTCCTCCCCTTGATGGCGTAATTCATTTGTTTCCCCTTTGTTCTGTAACATTGTTTAGCGAGTGGGAGTTCTTACAGATTTATTTCTTTGTTGTTTCACTATCGTGATCTTTGTAGCGAAGCTCCGTTGCTAAACAAACAAAAGTAGAGGGTGGAATTTAACAATCTTCCGTCAAGTCAAATTGAAAAGTATTCAAAAGGTACAAAGGGTCGCCACACAGCCTGACCTCATAACTAGGAGTTTCCTGTGCGTTATCCGAACTTTTCCCTATTCAACGTTATCCCAATACCTGAAAGGAAAGTATTTTGACAAACTAATATTAGTTAAGGGCTGACGCGAGATTGGCTCGCGCGGCGACCCTGCGTTCGGGCGCTATATCCCCGTGATGTATGTGCTAGTTTTTGCCACAAGACGAAGTAATTTATGCGGGCACCGGCGGAGATAAGCAGCTTTTGTATTCGCAAACCCGGTTTCATGATATGTGCGGCTTCATTTGGAAGGCTTTTAAATAAACCAAGCGCTGGCAAATTTTAAACCACGATGAGAGAACCGTTATTTGAGATGAATATTTAGATTATAGTATCTCGGAAAGTAGTCCTGAAATATTTCGCACCTGACCTTTTGTTGCTGAGAATAAAGGATGGGTGTGAATAACATGTGTCCTTTTTGTAAGGAAATGTGTGGGAGAGTATCCTGGGGTATAAGTGAGGGAGTGTCGGATGTCGATAAGGCGCGGGCGCGGCGGCTCGCGGGCGCCATCTATCACGCGCTACTGAACGCGAGAGGGCGCTGCGTGCGTCATGATAGCGGTGTTGAAAGTAATGGTCACAGCATCGCTGATCTATGTACTCAAAGGAAATTTATAGTATTGACGCTATTGAAATATGGTTTGAACTCAACATATTACACTGGAGCTTTCCTAGTTCGTTCAATATTTTACAAAATAAAATACAGCAATACAAACCAAGCACAAAATAGCCTCCCGACAAACAAAAGCAATTATTTCTCGGAAACTGTACACACGTAGCAAATAAAACGAAATCAGTATTAGTTACATGAGTCTCATTATCGGCGGCACCGCTCGACGATGCGCAGCGGCAGCGGAGCGGGTGCGGGGCGGCTGTGCCACGTGGCCAGCGCGCCGCGGTCGGAATACTTGATGCGCCTTCCTTCAGCGACTCAATAAACCGAGGTTTGCCCCTTCACACTAATGTAATATTAACTTGTAGAGAAATGTGCTGAGGTGAACGGTCGGAGCTTTTCTGTATTGGAGTATCATTCAACGATTTATTTCGAGCAAATAAAGCATGAATAACATTCGCAGTTTAAGGGACGTACAAAATTAGTTTAATCATCTACATTCATACTAAACGTAACATGTAAGCACGCATTTCGTAATATGTAATATTAAAAAATGATTCTCGCTTTTTCTTGCTATCCTTACAAATTACACCCAGCCCTGATCGCTTAGAATGGATTTTGTAAATATACCTTTAACAGAAACTGTTCTTAGTACAACTAATTTCGAAAGCAATTCCCTTTTGCCAAGAACTGAGTTTCAGTAAAACCTTGTAAAACACCACCAGCTCGCGGCTCTCCGCATTCGACGCACGTCGCCAGCGACTCGCTGCTGTACTCGAGTCGCGATTAATGCGTATGAACCTTTACAGATTCGGCGCGACGATAATGCCGTCAATAGGGAGCTTATCTATAAATTGAACTACTTTATTCCGGTGTTACAGCACTTTGTTAGCGGTAATGGCGTTACGTGAAGGGTTGCGTCACTCGCAGTGGAGAAAGGAAAAAGCGATAGAAACACAATTATTGTGAACAAACGTCGACGGTAAAGTTGTGTAATAGCTCGTCGATCTAACTTGAATTTCATTCTCCTTGTTACCTAATAATTGACAATTAGAGTCTTGGTGTTTTATGTTTTTTGAATATTTAGATCAATCTTAATACTGTTCTATAAAAAAAAAGATTCTTACCAAAACCAAAATTATAACCGAGAATAGTCTACGGTCAAAAGTTTTATAGTAAACTCTTCCTCGCCGTGAACAGGAAATTTTAATGAGACGAGCTTTTATGAAAAGCATCTTGTCGGATTCAACGAAATAAAGATGTTTTTGATTGTACAGAGAGTTTCAAGAGTGGCTGAATATTTTTTTAAGAAACCTAAATATATAAACTTCATAAATAATTTAAATATCTTAGTTAAATACTCACTGTAACATAATTTTCAGGCTTTGGCGGTATCTGTAACAAAAAGCAAAGAGCCCTTAATAACGTCCAACGTCAAACAAGGGCGCGTGCGGCTGCGACCCCGCCTCGCCATTTTTACATTTAAGATGAACTTTTTATATCGTCTGTCGTGCCTTTTTCATGAAGAGTTTCATGACAAGTGCTTTCATGAACAATTAGAAAGTATAATATCTGTGCATTTGTTTAAACATGTACGTTCTACCAAGAATTATGCTAAAATTTTATGTAAACTAAGTTAGGTTCTGGAATTATTGTTACAATTTTCCCTTCAACTGCTCATTTTCTCCATTGTAATTGAAAGCGTACTAATTGACAGGGAACCGGCGTCCTTAAATCCCTCAGCCACAGTTCAACAGTTGCAGAACAATAAACAGTCAGCAAATAGACTCAGCGATAACCATTTGCTAACGGCACTTCATTAATCCTTGATCTTGTTATGTCAACTTTAACAATTTGTTCAACAGTTTGCGTTCAATCCTGCAAAAGTTAAATTCTATATTCAAATATTTGCTTTTCCCCAATATTCTTGGAGACAAAGGGGCTCTTGAGCACATTTCTTTTTAAACCCCATTAATTTGAGGGACGGCGTTAATTTGGCCCCGTAATGGGCCGTCGCGAGGCCATGGAGTCCGTGTGTAAGCTCCGGCCGCGTCTCCAGGGCTTCGAGCGCCAGCCGCCTTGTTTCAGCAGCTTTGTCATTACTTTTGTGATCAAATTGATTCGAATGTGTAGTTACATTGTACAAGGGCATTATGAATATTTCATGCTTTGTGAGATTACAACGTAACCTGAAAATGTCAAATTCAAGTTATCTGAAAAACGTATTGTTAATAACATGGCTACGAATGTATGATAAATAAAACATTTCGTTAAAAATTTCAAACTCTACACAGGAAATAAAGAAATTATGAAGCAAATCAAATAATATAAATAAAGAATTTTAAAAGGCAAACACGACGACCTATTTTTTTCTAAGAATACCGTGGAGAAGCGTACAACTGAGATGGTGACGTCACAACATAACGCCGGCCGTTACATTAGCATATAAATCTATGAAATCTAAGAAAACGCCACAGTCGCCACACGCTTGATGGCGCTGCGTAATTAAATGCTAATCTCACTCCACGCTGCTAAATGTTATTAAATACCCTGCATTAAGAGCCGGGGACTCAAGATATTGGCGCTTAGAACTGTTCGAAGTGATATACGCGCTTAATGCAAAGCAGTTATAGCCTTCACGCCTATGAATCGCTAAGTGTGTTACTGTATTATTAAATTTACTTTATGTGAAAACGGGGCGTTTGATGAAGAATGCTAAAGCTTCAGGGGGGTGCCTCGCAGCAATATTACACTAATGAAACATTCTCGATCTAACTATAGTTTATTACTATATGCAGGATTGCTAAGAACAGTATATAGTATCTCTCGAAAAAATTTAAACACAGGGCATGAAACGATATTTCCAGATCAAAATATCTAAGAGAAAATAAACATTTCAAGAAACTCCAGCATAGCGTTGTTGATTCACTAACTACGCAGTATCCCCGTAAAGACCGAAGCGCCGGCAATCTCTGCCCGCGTAACGACGCTCCGTGAGAAACAACTGTTTTTCTGCGGGAAGCGTCTAGTCAGTTGTTTTTGCTACATTTTCGGAATACCTACATTATATGTACAACCTACATAGAAACAACTTTAATAAGTTTCACAAAGAAGAAGTAGACACTTATGTCCCTTGTGTTGACGAGTGTACGCAGTCGATAACATACGTACATTTCGTCCAAATTTTCTGGAAGTAATCTAGGAAATTGCTTAGGAAATATACTTTCATTCTGGCGGAGAGAGAATGGCAGGTCCCAGGGGAAGGCTTGCGTCTCGGGGCGCAGGCCACCGTCCGTCTGAATAATTCAGCCGACCCTTGAAACTATTAGGGATGATAAATAATTCCGTTCGCGGTGTTCTCTCAGATATCTCAGTAAGTTTATAGTCGTGTAAAGTGACTGGGAACGCGCCTTATTGGATTACTAGGAGACGGTAAAATGAGCCTTCGACCGAAATTCACAGGCGAATTAATATCGTGTTTTAAAATGATCGCTATCAGTCATGGACGACTCAATTTTCCAAACTTAGCTGAGGTTCTTTACAAATTGAATTAATTTGCGGCAACGTAAAGTCTATCGTGACCACGGCAACTGCAAAGATGCCGAAACGTCGAAATAATTTTAAAATTAACTAAAATATACGCGATAATATCCGGTAAAAAGTGTTTTATTTAAAGTATGTATCGTGAAAACTTAAGAAAAGATTTAAATTGAATTATGTTTTAAGGATTAAAGAAAATTGTATGAAGCGTTTTCTAAAAATGTCTATCTAAAATATAAAATGTTGGTGAGTTACGTTGTTAAGCTTGTATATATAATTATTATATTGATTTTCTTCATAACTAATTATACGATGATAACTTGGACGACATTTTTTTTAAACCTGAAACTAGGATTTTTGGGATCCCTGTCCGACATTGTCAGTAGCTAAATATTGTAAGATACATGAAATCATGTAATCGTTTTAACGATTTTATAAGGATCTAAAATTATATATTTTGGAATATGTTTTTACTATCTTCTATATCTACTTAGTTAAGAGTATAGAAATCTTAAACTCCTTCCCATTCCCATCATGAATGAAACACTTCATTTCTGATATTAGCAATCGAAATACATATAAAATAATGTTTATTTAAAAACAACTGGATTATTGAAAAAAATATATGATAAAGGTAAAATAACTCCTGAATAAATCTAAAAACCAATCAACCGCCGATACAACGAGATAATACTCTCCGTGTAAAGTGGAGTAATAAAACCCATTCTTAGCACGCAAGCAACTAACCACACTATCTTCTAAATACAGAAAATTAAAACATAAATCTTTAAGAATAATTGCCGGAACATTAAACCAGAGCGTTTATCTTGCCGATAGTTCCCGTTGGGGACAAAAAATCAAATCTTGCTAACTGCCGGAAGCAAGGCGGCGCGAGGCAAGCGGTCGCGATGGCCCCCGATCCGCGGGTAATTGGAAACTTTGCGGCAACGTAATTGGACGATATCGACGTGTCGGCGATGTTCGTCGCTTTGGATTGAGATACAAAGGTCATTCCCGAAATTGATATAGCGCGCTCTACGGATGAGTTTCGGTTAATTTGTGCGGCGGTAATCAGTAATCAGCTTGTAGCCGATGCAACACGACACGGTCGAATACGACATGCGATTTAATTGACTTGTGAACCAAGTTTTTGTAATGATTCATTAAACAACCTTGAATAGATATAACGTTTGATTTCATATTACTTGTTAGCGGATATCTTTCATTTCAAAGTTGCAAAACAGTATTTTGTCTAAAAATCCCAAACAGTATTTTAAATACAGTAGTTAGTTTTTTGTTAATTTGTGACGCTTCCTGCCAGGATTTTGCACACAATCGTTATGAAATTTTGAATACACGTTGTCAATATTTAATCAAGAAGGAAAAACAGTTACCGAGGGATCCAAAATAATTACAAAGATTTCCGGTTTAGGATTTCTACATAATTGTAGTAAGCAAATATTGAATTTAATTTATTTAAGACATATTTAATTATAATTATAGTTTATTTATAAAAATAATTTTAAAAATAATTGATTTCACGTATCTTTTTGTACGACTATGAAAAATAAATAATGTTGTGTTTGCGTACAATGGACACTGTACTGCATTAAAAATAGTTTGAGAATTCCGGAAAGAGAAGCAAACGACTGGTATAAGCGACAAACAAGCCCCAGGGTTTAAAACAGATTTTTTTTAAAGCGTTATATTTAGTCTTTTAGATTCCGTACTTTTACTGACAGATGAATTTTATTACCTGAAACAGACGACACTTGCATTAAACAATTTTGACGGTTGAAATAAAAACAACTGCCTGAATAAAGGCTACAACCGGTAAACGCGAATCGGATCAGAACACAAACAAATTCACAACTTTTCCACAAACGGAAGCACTTACCGAATCAAATATAAACTGAACATTCACGCATCAAAAAGTTCGAATCCAGTAACCGAAAACTACATGCAGAACAACCCTTACATTCGTTACAAGTTTGAGTGTAAAGAGTGGCAAATCGCAATCGGCCCAGTCCTACCGCGGGGAGTTCGCGCAAAAACGCGTCAACGAGGAAACGTGACTCGGGAGCACAAGCTGTAAGTTAAAACTTGGTTAAAAGTAACCGGCGCAGTTTTACACCTGACGCTACGTGGCTCCTGCATAATGGATGCCGCGACTGACAATGAGGCAAGTGGGCGAGCGACGCTAGCGACACCGAGTAGTTTGCCCGAAAAGAAGTCATTTAGATACTCGCGCCGTGTTTGCTAAACAGACTGATTTAAAGAAGGAGCAGGACGGGACAGGACCGACTTGACTACTGAGTAGGAGTTACGTAATGAAAGTATATCAAGGAGTTCTGTTTTTGTAAAATAAATTACAATATAACAGTGTATCCTTATTTTTGCATATGAGAAGAAAATTTCAAAAAAAATTCACTAAGTACCCCAATCAAACAACCTATCTAATACCCATCATAAATAAAAAATACCAACATTGTTCTATGAGTTCTATTCATAATCACAAAGTCTCACTTTATGAGGAGAAGAAACAATTTTATCGATAGTTAAAAACAGTCAGTTTGTAATTTGTGGCGGCCGTGTGTTCACGTAATCTAGTCAGTTTGCAATTTTATCTGTAACCTAAGCAGAAAAAATTGAATACTCGGTATATTTATTGTAAGAGAAATTAAAAGTGCATCTCTATTAATCGATCGTTGACTAACGTTTAAGAGATAAAAACATTCTGTTTGCAAAATAAAATACATGAAGAAATTTACGGAACATATTTGGGGAACACGCAAAACTCTGATCAAGATACCATTTTGTTATGCAGATATCTTCGAGACATGTTCATAGCCTCCCTAAGATTAAGGGCACTCCATCAACGTCACCCGGGTACAACTCTTTCCAAAATAAGCAATTACTTTTGTCATTAATTAACCTAAAATAAAATGTTTATAGGATTATTTTAATCTAAATGGCATGTTTATTCTGGTGAATGGCTGAGCAGGTCGCGTGTGCTTGTGTAGCGGATGTAATGCGAGTATACGTGTCCCGGCGCATGAAGTGCTCTTACAGCGGGAGCGGGCAGGTACGTCGAGCGGTGGCTGTCAGCTTGACAAAGGGCCGCGCCCGCAGCGAACCGTTTTACATCGATACCAGCGACCTGTTGGCCCTTTGAGGGATATTTCTGTCGTTTTTATCTGAAATAGCAGATTTTGTTTCGAAATTCCCAAATTAAAACATTCGATTGACCCACTTAGATGATGTAGCTATTTTATTTATTTATTTATTTAACAATTTATGTAACAGTTGTTAGTTGTTTAACACATATTAACAGATAATTTATAGAAACAATACAAAACAAGTAAGTACAAGTAAGTAATAATAAAAAAAACTAATGAGATGATATTTATATGCTCGTAGATTGTTACGCTAAGTAGTTTACTCGGTTCGTTTCTCAGTACCACAATCGTCGAGCTGATTGAGCATTAATTAGATGTTCTGCTTCCTTCGAAGTCTACTTTGTCTGCCGAAACATCGCTACAACTGAATGCAGTGTTAGTAAGATAGCTTTAAAGTAATTGATCAAATACCACTAAGTAAATTTTTTTATTTATTATAAATTAAGATGAAACGAATGTATTAAAAATAATATTATAGAAGTTAGAAAGCAGCAGGCTGTGCTGGCCGTGGACCGCGCCTACCTGCTTTAAAACGTTTCACACAAATTATAATACTTACGACGCTTTTTCTGTCTCCTTTGCGAGTTATTTCACTCCCCTTTACTACAAAGACAGGAAAAATCTTAGAACATTTTCTGCGAAAGGCAATTTTTCCTGCTTCGTTTCATAAAACATAAAGTCACTTTGGAGACAAATGTAAAATATGCGATGTTTAGTGAGTTGTAAACAAATTGTGACGATACAAATATTCATATATTATTCTTGATTTTATCATAAACCTATAAAAAAATTTGAAACCCTAACAATAGCAACATGATAAGAACAACTATATTTATATTTAAAAGCAGATGTCATTGTTTTTTCAGAATAACTTTTCCTCCTCATATATTCACGATATTCGCAAAGAAACCTTCCCTGTCACAAACAATATGAAGCACCGAAAAAATGTAACAAATATATAAAGTGAGGCATATTCAAAGCATCCATCCCGAAGTAATTTAGCTGGAGAGCATTCATAAGTTCACGGAGGTCGGAAATAGTTTTTATTTCGGCTGTGGCGCAGCTGAAGGTTCGACCACATTCGGCCGGGGCCAGCCTGATGCGAACCAACCGGGTAATATTATTTCTTCGGTCGGACATAATCAGCCGGGCTCGGTGACAAATGAAAAAGTAATCTATTCGGGTCGAGGCAGAGGTCGAGAGGCCGCCCCGGTGAACCGCTTCGTATTGGAAATGAAAAAAGATTTGCATGAAAACGAAATGGGTTATGTGGATGTGAGAATCGCATTGTGTTGCTTAAAAACTAGTTTTTGTTAAAAAATTGTTACCAATCGAAGTTAGAAGGCATTAACATCGTTACGCTACGAAGTTCCATAAACGGAAAGTGAGATATAATAAATAAATCTCCAGACAATCACACCGACTGTACCGCCCCACAGTAAGCAGAACTTGTGTTATGGATGACCATACAGCGAGCTGGGAGGAGAGCCCCAAATAAACATAGATACGAATATCAACAACCTTGACCCGAGAACAGACATCTATGTCCATCACACATATTTATGCCCTGGCCAGGACTCGAACCTGGCACCTCCGGCGTATGATACGGGTATTTAAACCACTACGCTACTCGGCCGTCAAGAATATAGGAATAGAAGCAGATATCTCCATTTAGATCCCAATCTGGTTGTTTGGTGCAAATGTTATTGTGATTGAAAACGACATATCTACAGTTTTGATTCGTTATTCTATTTACATACCTAGCACTGAGCACTCACTTTTTTTCTTAATATAACACACTTACTTTACAACTGGAAACTGACCATAGACAAAATCAGTTTTGAATGATCAAGACTATAATAATTACAAACTGATGATATAGTGGACTTTGGCGTCGACACTCTTGGGTTTTGGGGTCAAGCAAGATGCTCATCAACTTTACTCAGTTGATTTAGAATTATTTGTGAATAAAACTATAGGGGGAACGTATTTAGCACGATATTTGTCAACTGAATGATTTTCCAAGATTTTGAAATAATTGACTACTTTAGCTTATGCGAAATGTTATTGTAAATTGTATTTTTTATGCGAAACATTTTTTTACCTCATAGGTAATTTCAAGATATTTTTTATTTAAACTAACCTTAAAATGTCTCAAATTCCATATTAACTCATACTAAGTAATTAACAAATAGAGGTAGGTACAATGCGTAGAAGGAAAAAACAATATTCTTGAAACATTCCACGGTTCCGCTTCAGGGCTTCTAAAAGCAATCTGAGACATCCTTCACCCTAGAAACGTGACAAGAGTCAGAGCCGAAATAATTGCGAAAATATAACACAAACTTTATTTGTCCACAAAATATTTTCCATAATTTCTTATCCTCGAAAGCTTTATTTAAATAATTCAGAAGCATTTCACGTTTAACATCCTCAATGTTGTTCAATAAAGCGGCGACACTCAGGAACACCGCTATCAAAATTATTTCAGAAGAAACTTGCGACGACGACGGAGGACAACTCGCGCAGTTTGTAAGAAGCCTCGCGCCGCCGCGGGCTTGCCGCATTATTTAAGCTACGTCTCATTAACATTACAGTAGCAGGGGAAAGCTTTCAACAAGGCTTAATGCAGGTATAGGACTTTTACTGTTTGTACGACTACTCCATGTAATAAATGTTCGAATACACATAGTTTAGCTTGTTATTTCGAGCAACAAATTACAAGCTAAACTTAACATTAACAGTTACATAGTACATGTAGATAGAATAAATAGAGTCATCGACATTCATATCATCTCTGTTTGTACAAAATTGATATAATCATTTTGTAAAACGAAGCTATCACTGAACGCAGGAATACTCAGTTAGTATTACACAAGCAGACTATCTTCGTAATTTGTACATCGCGTCGACAGCACAGCGCACGATGCGGACAACGACCGGAGCGACGGACGCGGGGTCGAGCCCCCCTCAACGCAGGAACACTTCGTTAATATACAGGGTGTTCAAAAAAGTATTTTACAAAAAATATTCCAGATTGAGTTAGTCTTCACCATTCGACAACAAATCAGCTGGGACGTTATTACACAATAGAAAAAAAGTAAACATAGATAAATAGATACCTTGTTACTTACTTGCATAAACAGCTTCCTTACATTTCCAGTCTAGTAAGACTTCTAATAAGATTTGAAAAAACAAGGGTTTGAAGTAAGTACTTACCAGTGTTTGTTATTATCGCAAGGTCCTCGCGTTGTCTGGATAGGTATATGGCCGCGCGCTTTAACTCTAAATGTTTAGAATTTTTTATGAAAAACGGTTTTTTGTAGTCGAATAGTGGAGACTTACTCAAACTGGAATATTTTTTTGTGAAATACTTTTTTGAACACCCTGTATTAAACAAAATAGGTATGTCATTTGTTTTAAGCTCTTAAGCTGTGCGACGAGAGATTTTTAATTTATTGAAAAAATTTTGGCAAATTTGGCTCATAAGTAGGCAACTTATTATCTTTGCATTTTTGGAATAAAAATAACAAGAATCAATCTATTTTTATCTTAAGATCTTCTTATTTCTTTGCAAAAACAAAATAAATAGTAAACTACTTCACGATTTTGTTTGTTATAAATTTTACCATGATGTGATACCCTGTCATTAGCTTATATAGATTATTCATGTTTGTTAGCTTAATTATTTTAATTGTTTTGCTGTTGGATATCCAAATAAATAAATAAATAAATAAACTATAAAATAATAAGTCTTGCAAGACTTATCATTTTTTATAACAGCCATGTTTATGTGCCTGGAACTATGCACTTTCGAATGATTACCCCAAATCATTAACCCATAACACGAGATTAAGCCTGACTAAGCATGCGTGGTAGGCGGGTACAGCTTATACTACCGAGGAAATCTTTCTTGGTTTGTGTAAGGCAATCTCAAATTTATTAATTGTCTTGCAAAGAATATTAATATGTATTTTCCAATTTAAATGTTCAATTAAAGTGATTCCAAGAAATTTAGGTTCACTTTCAAAATCGATCTCTTCTCCGTCTAATCTAATCTCCAGAAAGCAGACACAATATAGCAGCTCAAGCCTGTGTCAACGCGACGTGACTGATGACAGCAAGGGGAGTATGAAGCTGACGGAAGCCGCCAGTAATCCCTGGCTAAGCCAAATAGGCATACCTCTGTAGTACCTCAGCACATGATACGATATTGTAAATACCTTCACGCTCTTTCATGAAGTTAAACGGTTTGTATTTCCAAAGTATAGTCACTGAGGCCCTACAATATGTAATTGTTTTGCAGCGGCGGCGGCGCCGTGCTTGAAGTTGCAAAGCAGTTACTAAACAGTAAAATAATGCAGATTTTGAAATAAAGACTTTATTCAGGAATAACAAGAAAATGAAATAATTTAAAATGAACACAAAAAACAGAAAGGAGGTTACATGCAAAGGTTAAATCCACAAGGAAGTTGAATTCGAAGGCTTCAATTAGGAAGCGTTCAAATTTCTTTTGGCGTCGTTGAAGCAGGAAGCAGAGAAAATGTTTAAGGAAAGTTGATAATTTAATTTTATCACGAGCTTTTAGATTATGATGCTATTGAAGTTATTATAATGTTATAATAGCTTAAAATTCTATTATAATGTTTTCCGTGTGAAAAGCATTTTAAATGAAAATTATCGTGAGGAAGTGCTTTGATTGGTTTCGCCTAGGAACTTTAGCCTAATTACATAAATATCCACTCAGGAAGGTTGAAATAAAATCATTTCTTGAAGTTGGTTATGAACTGCAAATGAAATTTACATCAAAACTGTTAATGAGGTGTTTTGAAACAGTAAATAGCTTATTAAAGCACAATATACTTGGTAACTCGCTTATCATGAGCTCCGAGCAAAACGCGTAAAGAGGCGATTGTCGCAGCTAATCAACTTCCAGAACAAGTGGGGCTATTAATCGTCCCCGGGGAGCGCCGCCCGCTGCCGCCGCCACGTCGCATCCGTAGGAGAGCGTTTATTATGACTAATTTGTTGCTTTGTAAGGCTTCAAGTGACATTCTGAATGTTACCCTAACTGTGTATAATTTTTTTAGTATAAAGTTTCTGTTTGATCTAGTAATGTTATTTGTAATCATTAACAAGTAACATATACTGTATAGAAATCAGAAATTTGACTGCCAATCGTTTTCTTACAAATACCTTATTCAAAATGAAGTCGATCGCAGTGGTTTCGCCATGCTGAGTCTGACTCTAACTGGTGTCATCTAGTGGCGGGCGGGGCTTCAGAAAGGCGTTATCTCCCCTCAGCTCTTCTCAGTATTTATTTACTCTATTGCCACAGTTCCTTCGTGTAATTTCCACGTTTACGCTGATGATTTGCAGATTTACTGTCATTTTGCTGTCCCAGATACTTCAGCAACTATTGCTGCTATAAATGGACATTTTTTTATTATTAATGAGTTACAGAATCTATGTATTCGATTAATCTTTGGTCTCAAGAATTTGATCATGTCTCCGAATGCCGTAGACAAGTTCGATGGCTTCCTAAAAGAAATCGTAGAAACGCCCACATCCTAGCTCTACCCTGTAACGTTCATTACAACCCAAGCTCTCCGCGTTACCTGAGTAACCGATTTTCCTTTACGCACAATGAAGATGAGCGTTGCAGAGTGAATAAGCGCCCTTTATTAATATTATATCCACATAAAACAGACTTCTTCTCCTACTCTTTCACAATACATGCGGTGAGGTTGCGGGATTCATTACCCTGCGAAATCCGGGAATCTAAAACTCTATCCTCATTCAAAAAACGAGTAAGATAACATAACTTGTCGAATATTTAAGTCTCTGTCATTATTTTACTAGTTTATATCTTATTTATAGATGTTTGTCCTGGCAGGGTCGCCATGTAAGGTTGGGTGCTGGAGGTGCGTCATTAAACAATCGAATGCTGGATAAAGACTGTTTATTTTATCTAATTTATCAAGATTATATAGGTATCAATACATCTCAATAAGTTATTGATATATATTTATGTAGGTATGTATATATGTATCTATGTTTGTGTGTATGTATGTTTACTGTATTTTATATTTTTTATTTATTTTTTGTTTTGCATATGTAAATTTATTTTTCACTAAATTAGCTTTTTTACACACTCTCCAGTCTCAGGTCTGCTGGAAGAGATTTCTATTAGATAGCGGTAACTTTGTACATTATTTACGAGTGTAAGTTTTATTATGTATTTGTATTTTATTTTATATTGTTTGCAAAAAATTATGTATTTTAAAATTAGAAAACATGAAGTGTCCGGTCGGTCGGCAAGCAGCTATCATGAATCTAACAAACGAGCATGCGACCGGCATTCATCCGTCATCATATCTTTTACAATTCTGTAAAATAAATGCTAATCATATCTTTTTTTTTTTTTTTTTTTTTTTTTGCTGCCGAGGCACCCTCGCGGGAGGGAGGTGGAAGATGCGTCATGCATACCCGCCCGCAGGTAAATTCCTCTGCGGGGGGGTTATGTGGGACTCACCAGAATGGCACCTACCCACTAAAAACCACCTGTTGGCTGTAGTTATTACCGTTAGCCTTCATCGGAAGCGACACCCGTCGGGAAGTTGGGCGCGCTGGCGGAGACCCGCTAGCGGGTCTTCCGCCTGTAGTGAAAGTTGCACTGAAGGTGCTCAAAGGGACATGAGTTGGTGGCCGTTCTGGGCAGCCTCCGGTGAAGCCGGGGCTGGGCAGAGGTCGGCCGAAGCATGATTTAGGGATCAATTCATTTAAATGAACCTACAATGAATTGAGAAGGGAACTATGCTCCGCCAGAGCTAGCAAACGCTCTGTCGGAGTACGTGAAGCCCTAAGTTTACGGGCTAAGACTGCGATTTCACTAACATCGACATTTTTAATAGCGTCGCAGACGATACGCATATCGTCCGCTACGGAGGATTGAGGAGTGGGTTTGTATGGGCGAGGAACCGGGATGGGATTCGATGCGGGACGCTGCCTCCAGTTTTCTGGAGCAGGCTTGGGCTGAGTAGGCTTTGCAGCCGGAGGAACCCGGCTACGCAGCGGCGGAAAGTTTACTTGAGAAAGGCGCGGGGCCTGTTTGGGAGCCGCCCTTTTGAAATTGGAGCGCATACAACGGGGTGCACGAGGGCAGCCCTTGTAGTTTGCGGTGTGGCCGGACTGGCCACAAAGCACGCAATCGGGAGGAGAGGGAGTTTCAGGAGTGCGATTGCACTCCTTAGTGAAGTGCGGGACCAGACACTTGACGCACCTGGGCGGTGCGCGGCAGTTGGCTGCCGCGTGCCCGTACAACTGGCACCGGTGGCACTGGCCGGGATGACCGCGGCGATGAGGCGCCTCGATTGAGATCCCAGAGAGGCCGCAAATAGAGCTAACCCCTTTCAGGATCTCTCTGGACTTGGGGACGTTGGCGAGAATCACCAAAGCGAGAGGGTGTTGCCTCCCGTACTTGCTGTGCATTTTATGCACCGCGAGTGCCGGGAAGCCTTGGGACTGCAGATCCTCCAGGATAGCCTCGTTCGATAATTCGAATGGGACTCCCCTGAGTACCGCTCTGATCTTACGCTCTTCTGACAGAGCATAAGTGTGATAAGCATATTGCTTATCGGTGAGGAGCTTTGTTAGAGCTCGAAAGTCGTCTATCGACGAGACTAAGATTTTAATAGATTCACCCGAGTTGGCTGCTCGGATGTAATGGATTTTGTGCTCATTGCACAATGTCGAGACCTCAGTCCATTTACCCTTTTCTCGAAGGAAAACGGGTGGTGGGACCTTGGCCTTGACGGAAGTTGGGGCCGGAGCAGGTGTTGAAGACACCGGGGCAGCTGGCGTTGAAGACGCCGCAGGAAGTGTAGGGATGGGCGTCGAGGGCGCCGGGTCTTGTTTTGAACGCTTCTTAGAACGCTTCTTAACAAGCGTAAAGGAGGGAGACTCAGGGTCAGTTGGGGTGGCGTCCGAGGATGACTCGGTCGCGGGTGCGCGCTTGCGTCGCGGAGGGGCGTCTACTTCGCACTCCATGTCACTGGAGGAAGGGGACGCTGGAGATCCTAAGACCAGAGGGGTCTGGGGGACTGGGGTGGCCTGAGGGGCCATTGGTGGAATTAACGCCATGATATGCGGGATAAGAGAATCAAGGAAACGGAATTTGTCAGGATTTATATGTATGCCTTCAGCACCGGTACTATCAACTAACTTCTTCCTAGTCTCATCAGAGCTTAGGGAAGCCATTGCGGAGGGGTTGGGGAGGGACAATATATGAACCTAACAACGATGACTAACTTCCTAAAACCACCCTACACGCAGTAGGGCGGTTGAGAACGACGCGGATAACTTACTCGATCAGGCACTTGAAGTCCTGGAACAACGAATTCCCGTCGACGAAGCTCACGTACCACGAAGTACGGTTAACAAGCCACTATTCGCCGTGAAAACGGCGTTAGAAACTTATTAGAAGTACGGTTAACGAGCCACTGTCCGCCGTGAAAACGGCGTTAGAAACTTAATACGGTAAACAACTATGAAATTTGGGTGCTCAATTAGCGCGGGGGCTAAAAGAGCGGGAAGGCTAATCATATCAAGCAGACATTCTTTATAACAAGTAATGACAATCTGTCAATGTATCATCGCCCGCAGCATGACACACGGACTGCCATGGGGTGCTCAGTACAGAGCGCTTCCTACAATCTATATTCACAGGCCGATGTGCGCTCACCTATCAGTGTAGCATTTACTACTCTATCAAATAAAAGTAAGAATTTTACTTATCAATTTTTTTGTAATGTGGTCCGAGGCATTCAAGTTTTCTGCTCGATGAAGGTAAGAATGAGCTAAAGGATGCTAAGATGTGCTAGTTTACAACCGCACTGCACAAACACTTTCACCAACAAGTGGGTATCACACGTGCGCGCCAAACTCTGTTTCTGTTTGTGAAAAATTATTTACATCCAATGGTAACAAGTTGGCTGCGGCATTTCATTAGCACGCACGGTTAGCTGTCATGTGTGAGTTTCTTTCATGTCGGCGTCAAATTTACACCTTCTACCCCAAGTATGTTATAAAATATTTTGTTTCTACCGGCTTCCCGCTCAGTCTACCCGTAATGCCTTTTAAAAGTTAAGTAAAGTAAGACGTTTGGCCAGATGCCGAAATCTATTTAATGCTAAGAATAAAACGATTAAAAGCATTTTCAACGAGTTTATTCAACGAATGTTACTTTAACAGTGTATTCATATTTAAAATAATAATATGCTTATTGTCAATAACTTATGTATTTAACATGAAGTACTGATTCAGGGATATGTCGTTGCAAACAGAATAGATGTACAATACAAATAAACTTAGCAAATATCTCGATGTTCCAATGCCTCCATTTTTTCTAAGCTACAATTTTGATGAGATAAAAGATAAAAACAAGGAAAGACACAAAGTTTTCATATCGTGGCCAACAAGTTCAAAACGCCAATCCGATAACCCACTTGAAAGAACTTTGGAAATAAAATAAAACAATCGAATACCTTCTCGCCACAAACCACACGGCCATTAAAGCCGAGGATTGCTGTACCGCGGCGAGCGCCACATATCGCCGCCTCCCCTCTGCCGCTCGCGCCAATAAATCCCGCAGACAGAGAATTTGTCGCGATAAGATTTATCTGCCGCTGCGCGAACCATACAAGCTGCTTTATTACGCGGAGCCTTAAATAAAATAATGATACTTTTTGTAATGTGTGTTATGTAAATACATTTCTGTTTTGCTGTAAAATTAGCTTTCGTTTATTTTTTTACGTTTAAATAATTTAGGAAGTGATAAAACGTCTCACGGCAAGCTCACTGCTGCATAGTTTGAAAAGCATTTGAGATTTTGTTTCATGGGTGTTTGCGCCGCATATTAGTTTAAATTGTTAAAATTAATATATTGTATAATTATTTTTTGCCGAAATCACAGATCTGTACGGACTCAGCTGGCGTTTCGGTTAGCTAGATGTTGTTACTTGGTTCACTGTAAAAAATATATAAGGCTCGTCTTACGCACGCCACCCCAAGTGTCCGTGCGTTTATATATGTAAGTGAACTTTTGCGAGTCACTTTACTTGTGGGACTTTCATTATTTGCTCTTGTGGTTGAGCGCTGGTGGAACCTTCGCCTCTCACTCCGCTAGGTATTATATTTGTTAATATTATTTTTTTGTTGTGTGGACAATATTTATGATTTAAGATTTACTTATAAACGTTTTCCTATAAGAGCAAGAGCATAAACTATACCTACTATGCCACTCAGAAAGATTTGTGAAAATAGTTTTTATGTATGGAACGCTGGCAAATTATAATTTATTTTGAAAAATCGATTATTTAAAAACAAAATATATTTGTCAAAAATTTAAATTTCGATTCTGAAACTATTATGTCATAGAAAAATGGATCATTTTCGTGCAATGACATTACCACTTTACCACTTCAAGTCCAACTTGAAACCTGATGAACCGTTTAATCGACTTCAATTAGCCTTTACAAACGACGCGCCTTCTAAAGCAACTGTGTACCGCTGGTACAACGTGTTAGAGTGCGGTCGCTTAAATCTGAACGATGAACAAGAAAATGGTCGTCCTTTGACTGCCGTTACGACGTGACGTATCAATATGATCAGTATGTATCAATATGATCAAGAAACAAAGGGCCAATCAACAGTGTGGCTGTTTGAAAACAAAGCAACGTCTACGAAAGTGATGTGAAATTTTGATCGCCAGCTTTTAGACCAGACGCCTAGCAAATTCTGGAAGACGACCAAACTTATATTCTTCTTTGAGAGACACCCTGTATCTACCAGGTACCATTGTGGAACGCAATAAAGATTTGAATTTGAATTTGATTAAGCTAATTAAATAACTCAGACGCCACCAAATATGGTAGCACAACTTTCTAGGAATAAATTACTTGTTTAACACCCGCGCCCGTTTAATACCGTCGATCATATTCATGTTGTGGAACAAATCATCGAAAAACTTAACGAATATGGGCAACCCTAAAAAGCTTTCGTTTTTTACAAAAAGGCTTTCAATTCAGCCACAGCTATATCTGGAAAACCTTAGAAAATCAGGGCGTACACAGCAAATATATAAGGATTATAAGAGAAATATATAATATAAAAATACTACAGCAACGGTCTATCTTGAAAAACAGGAAAAAGAGTTTAGCATTCAACAAGGTGTTAGGGAAGGCAATCCGCTTTTTCTAAAAATTTCTACGGCAATTTCAGAAAACATATTCATAAATCTAGACTGGACAGAATTTGGTGAAAAATAAGAAATTGGTAAATGGAGTGAAACTAAATCACCTAAAGTTCGCTGATGACATTGTAATATATTCTGGGAAACCAGACGTACTACAAACAATGTTACAACAATTAGATCACGATAGAAAAAAAGCAGGTCTATTTATGAATCCAACGAAGACTAAAGTAATGACTAACATGTTGAAGGAACAGATTGAAATAGTTATATCTAGGACAAAAGAAATAGATAGAAGTATAAGCAAAACTTGGAAACGGTATTGGTCACTGAAGAGATATTTAAAAACAAAACCACCACTACCAATGTTAGTAAAAATAAGCTGTACTGCACCTGCATTCTCCCGTATCTTACTTATGGCTGTCAAACTTGGCTTGCGAGAAAGAAAAATAACCAAAAACTTGCAGTTTGCCTACGCAACATGGAACCAAGCATGCTAAACATAAGTTTACAAGAAAAATGGACGACTTCACAAATAAGAGAAAAAGCAAAGGTGAGCGACGTTTGACAGAACTGGACCGGACACATGATGAGAAGGAACAAAGAAAAATGGATGAAAGACGAAATATAATGGTTTCCTAGGAATGGAAAAAGAAATAAAGGATGTCAAACAAAAAGATAGGAGGATGATCTACCAAAAGGATGGAGAAGGTTAGCTCAGAACAGAGACAAGTGGAAAACAATGGGGAAGGCCTGTGTCAAGGTACAACCTGATCAACAAACTGGCTGCTGATGAACATAATATTTATATTGGATCAAAAATTATGCGGCCCACCTAAATAATATAACCTAAGTTAATTTAAATTGTAACTTTTTTAAATCGTTTTAAATTTATATTAATTTCAATTATTGTATTTTTTTGAATGGCTGATCTCCGATCATGCAGCGACCTGTCAGGGAAAGTATATATTTTTGCACTCAATCTCCGTGTCAACTTTAGCACTTGCGTGAATGCGTCATTACTTTCGATTGAACTCTCTCATATGAATGATCTTTTGGGCTTTTATTTTGAAAGCTTCTTTCAAGGATATTTTTCTTGAATACGTTTCATTACATAACTTATTTATTCTAAATAATCGACTTTTATTTGTTTGCATTTAGTAAAATATGGATTAATTTTAATATCCTGGACATTGACAAACTTTACAATGTATAAATTAAATAAAAATTATTGAAGAATATTGACTTGTACCGAAACGCACCATTAGCTGTCATGTGTGTATTTTTTTCATGTCGTTGGCAAATTGTAAACCTTGTCCCCCAAGTATTTTATAAAAAAAATCTTCATAAAAGAGAAGTGTTTCTTCCGCTGTCTTTTTTCCTCTCAGTCTACCCACAGTACCTTTTAGAATCAGAGGTTTATTTACGCAATCTCGATGAAGATGAAAAATAAGACTTTCAACAAGTTGTACCTATGATGAAATTAAATGTTTTGAATTTGATTTTTTTTTGTAAAGTGCAATCTTTTAGCACTCTTCAAGCTAAAGAATGTAAATGAACGCTTACAAATCAAAGTAGTTAAAGAATATCAGTAAATGCCGTTTTTGAAACGAACACCGTATATCTCATTGCTGTACATTACTTACTCTTTATAGCGCAGGTTTCAGGTAAAGAGTTAAATATATTTCTAGGGGTAACAAGTATTAATTTTATAATATTTGTTAATTAACAAGATCAAAATCCCTTAAAGCCCGCGCTCGTTGGTTGTATTTTATCGGCAAGTGTCAGTCACAGTGAGCGTCACAGTGCCGGCGTCGGGCGCCGCGACAGTGTTAGCTTTCACAATTTATTCACTTTGATCAAGTTTGCCGATAACTCAATAACCCACGTTAATGGCAGAAGCCGTCGCGACGCTGTTTTGTAATATTTCGAAGTGCACAGTGGAATATACTCGAGAGAAGCGTATTTTCTAGTTTGAGTTATTTCAAACTTAGTATGATTGAGTTACATTTGGACTAGATTGTACATATCTACGCCTCACTTTAGCACTTCCTTTTAATCTTTCAGAAATAAGTCGACGACAAGTGAACGACAAATATTGCATTAAAAAAAATTAAATATTTCAAATTCCTAAATTGGTCAGTCTGAAACTATAAGACATAGAGATATTTTGTTCTAAAATTTGGTTTAGAGTTAAGAAAAACTGCATTCAAAGATTTAAAAACAAAAATGTATAGCATGATAAAATCGAACGCTGTCTATTCTATGAAAATTTGAAACCATACGTCTAAAATAATCAGATATCGTTGCATCTTACTATTTAACTCCTGTATTGATGTCCCTGTAGTGGGTTATTGGACCTCCCTGTAGGAATATCCTACAAAGGCTTTTTAAACTAGGCGTTCCAGACAGCCTCGTGCACATCATACGAGACTTTCTTTACAGTCGGGGTTTTCGTTATCGATTAGAATACGCACTCTCTAGTCTCCGTCCTGTTATAGCCCGTGCCCAAGCGCTCGATAATCTCTATGACTTTGTTTCTACTATACAGAAAGACATGCCAAGTGAGGGAGAAAGCTCGCGCTCGTTGCATACGACACCGTGATATATATCTCTGTTAGGAACTTAGGGAGGATAAATAAAATGCTCCAATTCACATTATGAGATTGCTTTAGGAATTGAAGTAAAAGTGCAGCAGTGTCCTCTCTCTCTCAACCTGCTCTAGGACAACCTTTTTACGTGGGGCATGGGAAAGTGAATGACTGGATTGATATACCTAAAAATGCCATCTGATCTTTATTTATTATATTGTTAAAGTAATGGCATACAAAGAGGTCCATACAAATAAATACAATTTAAGTTTTAAAGACTAAATCAAAGATTATTGAAATAACTACTGCAAAATTTTTGGCTATACCAAATATGAGCCACTTTTGTGAATACTAAATCAAGCTTGAGCGTCGTATACTCGTATTACACCTGCTGTTGTGAAGGAAAGGAATGGTTTGTTGTTTTCTATGACGTCGATCAAACAATTGGACACATTCTTGAAATTATTATCTCTGTTGTATACACATGGTGATTCATCAAGATGGATCAGCATGGGCAAGTCTGAAACGATTAGAGTTCTAAGGAACCATGTTTTCGATTGTAGAGAATAGGAAAAACTGCATTCAAAGATTTTCGAGATAACTCGTCAGCACGAAGCAAACACAGTCATATTCCCAAAAAAACTGTGTTAGTCAATTCTGTATGTGTCCCTTGAAAACTTAATAAATAAATAATAATATTATGTATGTTTCTTGGTAAAACTTTATTAAGTTTATGTTACATTGTTTTAAAACGTATTTGTTTTTCTAATAGATTGATGATTAAAAAAAATACTTTACAATACTTTTACAAACAAGTACTTTGCAACAAATTTAAGTTTAAACGACTAAAACAAAGATTATTGAAATAACTACTGAAATTATCTTTAACAAACAAGTTCACGAGTACAGAATGACTTATTTTTTACAAACCATAAAACTGGTTTTGTGCAGTTGGATCGAGTTTGTATGTATTTGCACGTGTGTGCGTGTGTGCGTGCGTCAAACTTGTATTTGCATATAAAGGGTGTTGAGTATATTGTAATGATTGTGGTGTTGTTAGGCTTTTATTTTTTTAGTTTATTTATAAATTTTTTTAGTTTGTGTTGGTGCATGTCATAAATATGTTTTTAATACTGATAAATATTATTTACCGTAAAGATTGTTAAATTTTGGTATTGTTAATTTGTTGTTGGTGGTGTTGCTCCGAGCTCCCCATCATCGTTATAAGGTATTTGTATATTTTTATTAAAATAATGTTCGACGAGTAAAGTGTATTGAATTTATTATTTTATATAGATCATATTATTCAGATGGGTTTTAAAGGTAAGACCATAGCTGCTCAATCCATATGCAATTATAGATTCTCCTAGTATTTTTTACAGTCGTATTAATATCGGAATTGGTCTTTATATTTATAAATACTAAATTTGGCAAAAATTGCTTTTAATTTGTCACAAACCTAGTTAATATGTTGGTCCACTTGCAGCGACTATCTGCAATAACCCGAGATATTTGTGTTTATCGACCAGTTCTATTGACGGACATCCACAGTTTCTTGTACTTATGTATTTATTCTGATGCAAACAGGCATGTGAATACTACTATCATGAATCTTGTTACGAATATTGTCTGTTACTACTAGAACTAATGTACATTATTTTAGTTTTATCCTTGTCGTGTTATGCCAGCGTCGTGTGATCATTGCATAAGTTTGTCAAAATAATTTTTTTATTTTTTAGAGCCACCGAAATGTTATCGTGAGAAGCTAATAGACATGTGTCGTCAACGAGCTGGTAAATCTGACATAGTTTTATAATATTCATGACACTGTTGACGTACATCAGGTAGTGCAACGGCCCGAGTAGGATCCCTGTGCTGTGCCCTCATTTACCGGGATTTTATCACTTATAGCGTTTCCAACTTTGACACAGAATGCGCGATCGTTCCAGTAGTCAGAATACACCATAGTGGACCTCTTATCCCGCATTCTTTTAGCCTTTCAAAAAGTGTCAAAGCCTTTAGTATAGTCTATAAATATAATCAGTACATGTTTCTTCTTATTAAGGTGTTCTTTGATCTGGTCGGTAAAGGCCAATAAAAGTTCTGCGGTATTTTTATTAGGTTGAAAACCGTATTGTTTTTCACCAAAGATACTATTTTTGTCAAAAAATGTAATGAATTTGTTTGCTCAGATACAAACAACTTTGTCAACTGTCGATAGTATAGTTTACTGGACTAAAGTCTTAACATTCCTGTTTTTAGCTGTGAACGATACTTACCAGACTGCTTGTATTTAGTAATTGGGCAATAACAAAATAACTTTTATTGCATATATATTTATTATGTAATGTTATATGTTTAGATGAATGGTAAATGTATGGGTGTCCAGTTATTGGCGCATTCTTGTCACTGACGTCTAGACGGTTGAAGTAAGCGGAAGTGTCTTACCAATGCAAGCAGATCTTAAACAAGCAACAGTACCAGAGAACCTACACTATTCAATAA
Source organism: Marasmarcha lunaedactyla (assembly GCA_923062675.1). Taxonomy (NCBI): domain Eukaryota; kingdom Metazoa; phylum Arthropoda; class Insecta; order Lepidoptera; family Pterophoridae; genus Marasmarcha; species Marasmarcha lunaedactyla. The sequence continues at coordinate 28,828,624 of OV281346.1, forward strand.
TTAGACTTCTCAAAAAAATTATTATTGAGAAGCTGCAATATTCTATTTCAGTTTATATTTCATCGTGGAAGTCAGAAAACTAGTTTCTATCCCATAATATAATACATTTAAAACAAACAATGCTTTAATTATTCAATAAAAGAGTTTGATCATTCAAGAATTGCGTTTATTAAACAGTCATTCATATGTTGTCCTTTTGGCCAATTATTATACTTCAAATAAAAAATTATATTAAAATACAAATTCAATTGTGTAAACCCTAAATAAATACCATGCATGCATTAAGTATCGGTCGAGCTGTTTATTCAAAAACACAGCGCTCTGTTCATTCATACTGAATACTATTATTAATGTCACATCAATAAATCAGGCTAACAGGGCCGCGGCACCGATAACACGAAATACAGAAATGATAATTGCTCGCCGCTGGGAGCAGGCGGGACGATACATTTTCTATTTATTTAAAATCATGGGGTTTAAATGATAATCGACGAATTTATCATCAAATGATAGTCACACAGGAATACACTTATTATTTAACTGCAGAAGTTCCCCCAGCAGTTTGAATATCAGGGGATATACAATCGAAAGTCACTTACTTATATGGCGCCAGCATTGCGCATCTAAAACAAGAACAGGCAGCATTTTTGAATCTATAAAGACCTGGAGAGTTGAATACACTTTTACCTGTTTGGAACAAAGATCTGTGTCGTGTACGGGGCGAGTATTGCAGAGATTGAATGTTAGAAAAAACTGTTAAACTGTTTATGATTCTTATTTATTTGAACTATACTTATATGTTAATGAAAATGTTACAAATGTTAAATGTCATGAATGCACCCGGGTGCTACGCTAGTTAAGTGTGCACTCAAAATTATTTATAATAATTTAACAACGAAGTAAAGTAGGTCAACGCTACGTCATACCATGAATACCTACTGCAAGTTAAGGTGTTCGGTCAATCACCGAACATATTCCGGGGCACCAAAAGTTACACTATTTCAATGATGTCATTGTTAGTAATGTTATGAAATATGATACAAGATGATAAACAATAAGTGTTAGTAGTAATTACTCATATTTTAACTTAAGTCCATATAATGTTTATGTTACGCGATAGTACGGTTCAAGTTACCCTACAGCCTTATTTACATAATCGTAAATACGACAAGTACTAGCCGAATGATAATGCCTATTTAAACTCGCACCCTTAACATTTAGTCACTGCACTCTTTTTATATCACTATAAATACGAGGAGCCCAAGACTGATGATCAGCCATGTACACACGCGCACTTTGGTCCACACTGTTTTCAGCATGTTGCGCTATGCCGCCCGTTGTCCGGCGCTCGGCACCGGCTGCAGCGCAATGTTGGCGGAGATGACCGCCTGGTGCGCGCGCCGCCGTCGCCAGCGCCGCAGCAGCAGCGCGCCTGCGGCCAGCGCCGCCGCGCCAACCAGCCCGTAGCTCACCACGTACTGATGCACGTCGTGTCTTGTTAGAGAGCCAATTGTCGTTTGACTATGTTTCATAATTTATTATACATAAGGTGATACTGCTCGGTGATCAAGGCCCTTGTTGCCTCATAAGCCTTTTTACATTTCTCATACTCTTGTTGCACGAAGTAGGGATGAGATTTACTAACCTCCATACTAATACGGTCATGGTTGAATTCGACTTCTTTCCAGTACCCTTCCAATGTTTCTAATCTTTTCTTAAAGTAGTCTACTGTTTTCCGATCCGAACTATCTTTCCTAGTATTAATACCGAGTTTAACGATGCTATCGTAGAGAATTGATTGTATGTCAGCGAGCTCCGCCATGTTTCAGTAAGAAAAACCCAGTAACTGATAGGAAAATACAAGAAATGAATTACTTCCCTGCTGTTATACTGCTTCTCCAATGTTAATTATCACTGCAATCCTCACAGTACGTTGCACAGTTTATTGTTTCACCAGTTCACTACCTCGCCGACACGGGACAACGCGACGCAAGGACCTTTTCGAAGGACCAAAAAAAATGTCGTGTACGGGGCGAGTATTGCAGAGATTGAATGTTAGAAAAAACTGTTAAACTGTTTATGATTCTTATTTATTTGAACTATACTTATATGTTAATGAAAATGTTACAAATGTTAAATGTCATGAATGCACCCGGGTGCTACGCTAGTTAAGTGTGCACTCAAAATTATTTATAATAATTTAACAACGAAGTAAAGTAGGTCAACGCTACGTCATACCATGAATACCTACTGCAAGTTAAGGTGTTCGGTCAATCACCGAACAATCTGGAAAAAAGAAAACAAAATTTCCCAAAAAATACTTCATAGAATCTACAAAATTCGCAACCTTTCGATAGCAGCTTATACTCGAATTTATTACTATTCTTAAAATGCAAATTCAAAAAAGAATAAAAGGTTCACAACTTTTTATTTTGAATATCGACGACCAAATCTGTTTTCTACATTACGAATTTGTTTCTTCCCCGCTCGTGGTAATCCGTTTACGTTCAATTCACTAACATAAAAGTCAACAAAAGAGATTATTTGCAAAGTTATTCTGTATCGGGACAGTATGAAGTACTTGTGTTTTATTTGACAAGAATGTAATAATAGAAGTGTCTGAGGCAAGAGTTTTGCCGCTATATTTAAAGGGTAAAAGGTTAAAAGCTTTTGCTTTCATGGTTTAGCTTATGAAAGATGAAGTTGCAAAATACCGTTTATAGGATGGTTGAAATGAACCTAGTGCGGTTAACGGTTGCACATACTGACTGAGAAAATAACTATTCGAAGAAAGCTTTTTTAGCAGTTGGAGACATTAGAATCAATTTTGAAATTTGAAAACAAATTTACTATTTGAGATTCCTTTTTTTAAATCATGTTTTAATGTTACAACTTCACCGTCCAACTAATTCGTATCCGGGAGAAAAGTGACAAGGGTAATATAACAAGGGTAAAGTGAAGATGCTGCTAGTTCAAACTTGAAACTTTTGCAAGAAATGTCACCTGCAAATATTCCAGTATGAAAATTTATTAAATTTAAACAAATATAAACGACACAGATGTCTTCTCCTAGAAACTAACACCCAGTGCTAGTACAGCTTTATACCTAAGACCTAGGCTAGGGCGGTTCTGCACTCCGCCCTGTTCTGACCGCCATAATAATCACGGTTACGCTTTGATTAAAGTTAAAAAATGGAGGATAGCTGAGAAAGTGACAGAATCACGCAATGACGTGGCGCGAGAGCAAAACTGATGTTTCGTATCGCAACATTTATTTCATTATGCACAATTACAAAATACAACCAATAAGTTACATCATTTTTGATTTGGGCGGCCAGTCAAAATATTTGTGCAAACAGAAGTACAATTTATATAGGTAATAAAAAAGTGACATACTGAATAACATAGTAATATAAAATACACAATAAAATTAAAATAAGTTTACAAATTAAGGTAAAATTAGGTCACAATATTTTAAAATTTACAATTAAGATTAAAACGGTTTGGAAGATTCCTGTGTGCTTGCTTTTTACAATTAAAATAATATCAAACAATTGTCATCAGCAAAGTAAAACTCGGTCAAGTTATGAATTATTATAAAATATATGAAACCTGCTGCGTGATGTAAGAAATACAGTTTAATGTCCCAATGATATAATAAATGTATAGGGAACTACTCAACACAAACGTGACAATGTAATTACAGTTTAATGTCCCAATGATATAAGAAATGTATAGGGAACTACACAACACAAACGTGACAATGTAATTACAGTTTAATTTCCCAATGATATAAGAAATGTATAGGGAACTACGCAACACAAACGTGACAATGTAATTACAGTTTAATGTCCCAATGATATAAGCAATGTATAGGGAACTACACAACACAAACGTGACAATGTAATTATAGTTTAATGTCCCAATGATATAAGAAATGAATAGGGAACTACGCAACACAAACGTGACAATGTAATTACAGTTGAATGTCCCAATGATATAAGAAATGTACAGGGAACTACGCAACACAAACGTGACAATGTAATTACAGTTTAATGTCCCAATGATATAAGAAATGTATAGGGAACTACTCAACACAAACGTGACAATGTAATTACAGTTTAATGTCCCAATGATATAAGAAATGTATAGGGAACTACGCAACGCAAACGTGACAATGTAATTACAGTTTAATGTCCCAAATATTTAGAATCCTTAGTTATGAGATGGAGGATATCTTGCGTAGTCATCGAATATAAACTAAGTTTAGGTGTGAACAAATTTAGATAGGTCATCATACTTTCGCGCCAGTCTGCGACTTGTATTTTTGTAGGTTTGAAGAACAGGAAGGTTCTAGTTTTAGGTTTTAGTTAGGATTGCGACTTCGTTAGATCTGGCCACGGAGACAAGCTTCACAAGGTGTTGGACTTGTGACAGTTGTGCTATTTTACTATAATTAAAGGGTTACCTGGTGGTGTTCTGGTCAAATGGAAGGAGCATCCAGGGCAATTACTGGATCAAGGCAATTGCAATAGAAGTTTGCGGTCTTAATAAATAAAACATCTACGACGACGGTCTTGTGCTCCTTTTCCGGCTTAAAAACATTTTATAAAAAGAGATATTGTAAAATTGTTCTGTTTTCAGTCAGTGTAAAGTAATGCGTAACTATGTAGTTCATATCGATTTTCACTTATTTGGACGTGGATCTAAGTGTCCATAGTAAGGACAAATTATGCATAAAGCAAATTTATATATGTAACTTGAAACTTTTTCATTGAATAGTTCCCGTTAATACACTCAAGTCGAGCACTAGATGTTCGAGCCATATCACGTGGCATAGAATCGATGTTCGCAGAAGGATCCTGACAAATTAGTGTTTAATGAGTTGTGACGTCACATCCCAGGAGACGCTGAGTTATTGACGACGCCGCGTAAGCAGCCACGAAGACTAATGGCATAATAAAGATAAGCACTTGAAGTATAAGTCAAAACATATTATGCAAAATAAAGTATGGAATTGCTGTCAACACAACCAGCACTGCATTATACAAGACAACTAAATTTGAATGTAGGGTAAAAACATTCATTAAAATATTTTCGAAGGATATCCGTTCTACTATAATAATTCTGCTAATATAGAGTTTGGGTATAATTGAGCGAAACGCGGTTTGGGCGGTGAGCGTGGGCGGCATTGGCGCACTGGGTTTGGATTTCATTAAAGTAGGTTGTCAGATGCCCCGCTTGAAGTAAATTGGCGCTGTGGTTACACCTCACGATAATAATGTGACTTTTGAAATTATTTTCTAAAATAAACAGAGCAATTATTGCTTATTATAAGCACCTTATTCTTTTGCTCTAATTCTATCTACTAGCTAAATTTGCGTTTTATTCTAATAAAACAAAAAAAATTATTACAATCATAAATTAAGTCAATTATTTCACAATGATAATTCCACACATACCAAACATACCATTGTGTTCGCCTAGGTTACTAATACTGCCTCCATACACGTATTGTATACATTATTAAGCTGCATACTCCGCATAGGTCGCGCTCACGCTGTGTAGACTCAACTCGACTCGATACACAGATTGCGATCGAACCGAGCGAAGTGCAAAGCAAGCAAATAATACGTACTTACGAATATTATTTAAGTGCTCTATGTTCGAGCACGAATCGAGTGTAATTTAAATATGAGATATCCTATACTTTCGTATAGATATTTCAGATTGAAATGTTATTGTATTATATTTTTACACATTACACATTACTCGTACACCTGCTGCCTTCTTTATTTAAATTCTACCCAGAATGAAAGCTGTTACATTTAATACAACACGAAAATATTCCACTCAGGTAATTTTATTATACACCGCTGTGGAATTTAAGTTACTTTACGTAAGCACAAAAATAACAAATATATTTTTACATTATTGTGTAAATATAAATTTTATATCTATTTTAAGGAAAAAAGATATTCTATAAAGTGTTTACTTAGTTGCATAAAAAATAACAAGTTTTCACCGAGTGGTAGAAGTGACATCAATTCCCCGTATCTGCGGCATTGAGGTCGGAGTTAGGGAGACAGAATGTGTCATGTGGGAACTTATTGAATACAAGAAAAGTAACGTAAGCAATACGCCTTTAACGTTGCTGTGTTAAGTTTATATAACTTATGAAACTGAATATAAATGGTTTAGTACCAAACTAACTTCCTAACTTAGAACTGATAAAGCCACGTTGAAATTGACGTCAATAAAGAAAAAAAATCAACCTGTAGTGAGGGACTGCTCAGATGGAAAAACAAGGATGCCAGATAAACATCACAACAGCATCGCCTTAATTAAGGCGAGCGAACTCAGACTTCGACTTAATTTGTGAAATTTTTCAACGGACTTCATTAAAAAGTTAAAAGTTTTCAATTAAAAATTGAAAAAGCCGGCGATCGCTGATGTTATATTAAATAACTTGGACAGTGAGTTGGGACAAGTCGGACGATGGCGCGGCCGTCCCACGCAGGGGCAGGAGGGCTTCTTTGTCGCTGTGAATTATGAATGCACGCGGCAGTGACACAACTGAATATTAAACTTTCACTCTAGCCTCGCTCTGTGTTACAAACTTTGTTAAAATCTGTTTTGAAAATCTTCCTTTGTGTTCTTTGAAATAGTTTTACCTACTGCACAGTGAGTATTCAGCGTTGGTGCCCACAATACAAAATACTATACAAGACTTCGTTGACTTAAAATCCTGTTTTAGGAATCGAGTTTCGAAATACCCTTGTTCCGTGTGAAAAACAGAAAATAAAAAGTAAGACATAACGGACAAAGGGCAAGGTGCACAAGAAGAGGTACGTTTTATACTGCACAATCCTCGCCATGTTATTACACATAAATATCCATGTAAACAAGCTAAAGTATTTGCGTCAAAATATACATGATTCTCTGTTCGATTAAATGAGCGATTATCAAAAAGAAATTATATTTCAAAACAGGGAGCAGGTAGAAATGCATCTCAAGCTGCGTAAAGTTTTTTTAACGTTTAAGGACACAATGCAGCGTCAGTAAGAGTAAACAGAGTTGGTTAAAGCTTGTTTTTGCTGAGCTATTCCTGCTAGTCGACGCCATTTTTGACAAAGTAATGCATAATTTAATATTACCTGGAATAAAGATTTACTTATAACTACTTATAAGTGGAAGTAGCCACAAACTTCATTAGTATCGGAACCAGCCGCGCCAAAATGCAAACAATTATACTGTGACACATGCGCAAATAGCGCATTCCTGATTTTTATTGGTCGAAGCTACTTGTTAAAAATTACTTAAGTCACAGTAAATCACAATAAAATAATTCCTAAAGGCTCAAAGTTAAAGTTCATATACCAATATTTGATATTTCGGATACGATCTAGTGCAAAACTAATGCAAATTTTATAAAGAAATTCTAAAGTATTTTTTTTACTCGCACGCTACTTTGAAACTTATTGTAACATCGAAAAGTGAAATAATTTTTAACACAATTTATTTACGTATGTCAAATAATACACTGATTGTAGAATCATCCCTGAAGACAGGTTGTAATGATAATAAAAATATTTATTTCTATATTGATCTGACATTATGGTCGTTGGCAGATCCCATCTTGAAATATGAAATATATATTATTATATATATAATATTTGAAATATTAATATATTATATAATTTTTTGTATTATATTTATATTATGAAGTATTTATTTTTTCTCAACATAGACAATTACTTGTTCTTGTTGAAAGTTCGAAAAAACCTTCGTGAAGAAAAACTGGCAAGAAACTTCACGGGTATATTTTTTTCAAAATAAATTTACAGAGTCTCTTTATGTCTATACAAAATTATTCTTATCTAAATCTGTTAGCTCGGCAAGTCTCCCTCCCCCCAAGTATCCAAACGACGAACACCCTCAAATGGCACCCGTTCACGAGTTAACGTGGGATCCAGCCATCACCCTCCTCAACCATATTAGAGGGAAGTGAGCGACCCGTCACCCGACGCTACCATAAAAGACGTACTTTAGTGACAACGACGCTTAAAATATTTATCGGGACGAAGAACTCAACGAACAAACAGACACATTACACATGCTTTGGTACAAATACCTACTAGTACAATCCTGTTAATGAGGGGATTATACCCAAGTTTTTTTATCATCCAAATAATCGGATAGTTTATAATATGCTTTAGCACATTACTTCTGCTGTATAGTTTCTTTGAATTTGTCAATAGGAAGACCTTGGATATCCTCAGGAACCGTATTATAAAAGCGTATACATTGACCCATGAATGAGTTAGTGACTTTATGAAGCCTACTATTATGAGCTGCCAGCATATTTCTTCCTCTTGTGTTAACATTGTGCAGATCTTTTTTTCTTTTGAACAAGGTTATGTTATTTTTTACATACATTAAATTTTCTAAAATATATTGAGAATGGAAAGTAATAATATCCTTAAATTTACTTCTAAGTGACACCCTTGGACCGAGCTGATAGATTGACTCTTATCAATGAGTTTTATTTTTAACACTAAATATAAAAAATTTCTATGTTAAAATATGTTTTGACTTTTTTATTACAGTAAAATAATAAAAATATAACTATAATACTTATTTGATTAAGTATGACTGAAACCGTAACAGAAGCAACAATATTTATATGAAAATGTGCACGTAGAAGTATATAACATATTTTTAGTTTTTATCAAGTTTAATAAATATTAAAAAAAAATAAGTTTTTAATATTTTTTATATGAAAAAAGTCGACCCTTATGCATGTTGCATTAATTGCTTTTTTTACCTTTTATATAAAAAAATAATAGGAAATCAATGTTTCTGAAATAAGTTATTTAGCACCCAACATGTTACAAACAAATGCAAATGATCGTTGATAAAAACGTTGCGCTTAGCGAGCAAACGGTTGTTTATGTGATGTACCATCGGGAACGTCGTCGACGCCCCTGGCAGCCAGCATCGCACGCCAGTAGCCCGGCCGGTGAACATTTAGTTTTTGAGTTTACTTTCATTTTTTTTTACAAAATTTTCATTAAAAGTGACCCGGCAGCTATATATTGTGCTGGTATTTAAATTTTAAAATTGCGTGAATATGCTTTGTGATCAAAAGAGAGAGACCGAGAGAGAGAGGAATAGAATGACTTGCAGGTCAAGGTCTGCTTTAGAATGACAGCTTGACATGTCCGTTACCATAATTCTTGGTACCCCTGTCTGTCTAAGCAACATTATTAGATCTGTGGTTTCAAACCAAGGTCGTCGTTAAGTCAGTGATGCCTAGGTAGAGTAATTTCCCTGGAATGGTTTATTGAACACCAGGTTGAACACATTATATACGTCATATTTGAATAAGTCCTTTTATTTTAATATTTTACAAATAAGGTATTGTTAAAAAAGAAGACTCATTTCTTGGTGTGCCAAAAATTGTTTTTTGTTTTGAATTGTATTTTTGTGTTTGCTAATTTTTTATTTTATTGTTTTATAGAGAATATCATGTTTTGAACCTGACTATGATTGAGAATGAAAATAGATGGAGAAACTATTATTACATCTAACCAGGTATCTGTGAGCCGTAGTTATGACGAGTTCCATTAAGTGGGAGGATTCTCAAGTTAACCGCTTTAGTTAAACTTAGTAACCGAAGTGCTCGAGAATTGTTTACAAGATGGTCTGTATTCAAATCACCCATGATAATGTGACATGAATACTCAATGGCTACTCTCTCCAGAACAGACTCCATATCACAGAAATAATCAACAGACGGTGGACAATAAATTCCTACAACAACGCAGCAAGTTAAACCCTTTAAGCACATCTCAAAAATTTTATAGTATAATAATAATATTATTGTAACTGTGTTAGAATAGATTTTTTTGTATTTGTGTAAATAAAAGGCTTTATTTATATATCTATAAGTACATTGTCTAGTGAAACTGTGTGAATGTAAATATAATCGTCTCTTATTTTTGAGTCATTAATATTGCAATAAATTTATTATGTGTATTATATTTTTAAGCTAATTTAAAAATATAGTATATTTAGTAATTATGTAATTATTCCTGAAATTTTGTATGGATTAAAAGGAATTGTAATAATAAATAATCTATGTATTGCCATTGTTTCTGCGATGCAAACCTTCCCAAGCTGCACATTCATAAACTGTATAAGTCTGATACATGTGCTAAGGTTGTTTACAGTTAATAAATAAGTCTTATATGCTTGTCCCAGTGTACAAGAGAAGTAACAAAGAACGATGAAGATCGACAAGGTCAGAATTTGAATATAATGCCAACTCAAGCGTGCCTAAATTTTAAAACTGTTATGTACTGCTGCAGTTTTTGAAGCAGTTTGCTCTTCACCAGCTTCAAAACTGCCTATTTTTGAGCCTTCATTCAAAGGAAATTGAATGGTTCCGCACTTACCTTATTGGACATCAGCAATGTGTTCGTGCTGATGATAGATTTTCTGGGTTTTGTGACGTCAGTGCTGGTGTACCCCAAGGTGTCCTTTCCCCTCTTCTTTTGTCAATATTTATAAACAAATTGCAAATTTACTCCCAGGCTACTGTTGAAGATATAGATGAACGTTTTCATAAACTAAATAATGACCTTAGGACCATTTTATAATGAAGTCAATCTCACGGCCTTATAATAAACCCCGTATAATAAACTTCTCCTACCCATCTTGGACTATGCCGACATCTGCCTCATTGACCTCAATGATGACTTGCTCAATAAACTCCAGCGCCTTCAAAACCTCTGCGTTAGATTCGTTTATGGCGTGCGCGAGTTCGATCATGTGTCTGAGCGAACTTAAATGGCTCCCTATTAGGCTCTTCTAGGTATTCTTTATAAGATCTTCTATGACCCCCGCACACCACTTTACCTCAAAGAGCGATTCAAATTCCTGGGTGGAAAGTAACAATGAAGAAGAAAAATATGATAGTCCAAGAGGGTTTTATTTCGACTTTTCTGTATGCCAGACATAAACGATTTAAACTTCTCTCTGCTTTAGGTTGACCGGTGAAGAAAGGGAGAGGAGCAAAAAGAGCATTACAAACAATTACAATTACAAATGAGCATACTCTATAAATTGTCATCTGTAGAAATTGATACACTGGTGAGTTTGCAACCATACCCGAGGCTTTGCAATCTCGAAGAAGTAAGTTTGAGTGGTTTATGAGACTACAGTATGCGGGCAGTAAGGTGCGAATGGGGGGGGATTCCATTAGAAAGAAAGAAGAAAGAAACATTTATTCGCTGAATATGGTCAAAATATAAAATGGCCTTAAATAATTTGGAAGTACAATCATATTCAACCTTAACAGGCGTGCAAATATTTATAATAATTATCTTGGGATGTTACTATTCAAAACAATTTATCATACAAGAAAAAAGAATACAAATTAGATGTCCTGATTCTAAATATTAAATGTCCCTAATATAAATAAATGTCATAAGCAATAAAATCAGTAAATAATAAAATTAAAATTGTCAACATAAAAAAAGCCTAATTAAAAGATCGAATTCATTTAATTACATAAATTTTATTTTAATTAATATAAATAATTATTTTGATTACCTATATTTTATATTAAATTCAGTCTTATTATATACAGAAAAACGATACAGAAAAATAACGATTCAATTTCTCTAATATATTTAAAATTAACTTTTTATAGCTTTGTGAAGCCGGGTAAAAGCATCCGAATCTTTACTGCCAGAAATTGAGAAATAACGGCCGCAATTGAGCAACAGGTTAGTCACTCAGCAAAAGTTAAGAGTTTGGCTGCGAAGTGTGCATACAGCCCCGACTTAGTACAGTCAGATTTCCACTGGTTTCGGTCTCCTTAAAATTCTTTACGAGAGGACTGTCATTCTGTCAGATCTTAGTAATTTAACAAAATGGCTTATTATTGTTATTAAATTATAATATACTTATAGAATACTTGTCTTTATTTTTGTTTAAAATACGAAGAAACTTTTTCTCTGACCTAGCATTTGTTTCATAAATAAATGTAACACAAGGTAACTTTCAAAGTAAATAGTAAGGTACCTAATCTTGTTTTTAATTTAAAGCTTATCCAAACCCTTTCTCGCTCGTAAAACAAGTGAAACTAACAAACAACAGCAATTTTCCGTAAAATATGCAAATTCTGCGATAAGGCATTTTAGCGGCCGATCCTAAACACCGCAACTTGAGTCGTGAAGGGTAGTGCGTGATTACATCGAGTTGGCAAACATTACAACGCATGAAGGCATACAACAACATATTAACATATTGAATTTTGCATATTTTATGAAACTATTCGAAATAAAAAGAACCTGAAACTCAAATTTTAAACAAGGACCTTGTTTGTTTGATTCATTGAGTTGGTACCTCTATCTATCTCGGCATTACTATGTATAAATGAACAGTTTATAAGCGTGCAAGCTTTGTGAAGGGGGGACCTGTAAGAGTAGTTTATGGTTCAACGGACTTGTTACAAATTCACTTTGTATTATTTTACATACCTATATGTATTATTTAGAACATTCAATGTTTAATGATAATTATTTAACTTCTCTAAATAAAAGACATTTGCATTTATCACTGTATTAGGAAAATAAAATATTTGAACACACAGAACTAAAATTAAACATTAGTAAAGATTGTGGTTCCTCCGGCAGCATAAACGGTGTAGACGTACCACAATTCTTTACCATTTTTTAGTTTTGTCTTTGTGTCCAAATCTTTTGTTTTCTTTGATACAATGGTAAATGCAAACGTCCCTTATTTAGAGCTTACACGAATACGAGTCTGTTTATTTTAATATCTATTCGCACACTTAAGTATCTGCCTCATAGTCACACGCTTGTAATGTTTAATAGACATCATGAAAACGTGATCCTCTGAGAAACTGTCCTACAAAGAGAATAATGTATTGATCACCGCGGAGATACAACTCAGAAGACAAGGAAATATCTTCAAAAATATTAAAGATCAATCGATGAAGTTGATATAAGTCAATGTCTTTTTGATGTTTTAGTAATTGATTTTTTCTTTTTTATCTTCAGAGCGCTCAAGATAAGCGGCCAAAATATACCGAAAAAAAGCTAACAGCGTCCTTTACATTAAATAACACCAGATAACCAACATTATTTTTTGTAGGAGAGTGAGCATTGATTCGTATCAATCATCAGATTAGCGTCAATCAGGCAAACTAACACTCCAAGCCAGTTATTGTTGCGTTAATGGTCCTAGTTTGTATTATCCAAGTTTCCCGGATTTTGCAGAGTTTGGCTCCCACCCAGCGTCCCTTGTCCATTGTTCTTTAAGAGTTTTCTTTTCTCATACTTTTCGTAGCTACTTCTATCAAACGTTTTTACTTAATTTATGTGCTGAAGAACTTTGCGGTTGAATCACTAAATTCCTTTATGAATAATTCAGAGCAATTTAATGGAGTTTGTTGGGATTATACGTTTCTTAATGTGGTTTTGTTTGTCAGTCGGTTCCTACCAGCGTGCTGCTATTCAGCCGTATTTCGATTATGTAAGTTCGCAGGAGGAATAAGTTCGAGCGCCCTGGGCGGTGACAACTTATAAGTTTACATTGATTTATTATTTATTATTTTATTTAAGAAAAACTTACAGCCATGTTGCTGTTTACGACGTTTCCGGGAATTACGACGCAATGCTGGATAGTTATTATAAGTTAAATACCTAATGAAAAACACTCCAGTAACTGCATCGATCCAAAGGCGGGTAAAAACTACGAACAATCGTAGAAACACACATAAGCAGAGAATCGTCAACTTCGTCCGTGCCGAGTAGTTCGGTGCGGGGGTCAGAGCTACTGCTGCCAGCACCCTGTCATTAAATGGATGGATTTTATTCATTAATTCAATATTACAACTATTTCAATTAAAATTCAATTAAAAACTAGAAAATGTGTTAAGTTTGGGTTTAGTAAGGATTCTAAACAGTTGTTCTCTAAACCAAAATCCTGCCAGACAAAGACAAATATCCTTGGCCACAAGGATCTCCAGTTGCATAATGGAGTGATAGTTGGTGGAGCCCTAGCTTTGTTCAGCTGGTCCCATGTGGATGGTTTCATCTGACATAACAACATGTTATACAACAAGCCATATCATTAAGTTTGAGTTCTACCGAGCCAGGCGTTACTGTTCGCATTGTGGATATGTATAAGTTAGTTTGAATTAATTATAGCTGCGCTCATAATCACTCTAGTTTACATGTATCGTTCTTCGTAACGTTATAAATGGATAAGATTCTAACTCCTTAATGCTAGAACGGATGTGGATAAAATTTGTAACTGAAATAACACATAGTCGTTATAAATAAGTAGATCTTTTCAAGCCTTTCGAAGACAGTACATTAGAAATTACAATTTATTTATTACTAGCTGTACCCGTGACTTCATTCGCGGGGAATTTAACAAAAAAGTTAAATAGTTTATTTAATTAGTTAATAAATAAAAAAAAAATAGTTTTTTTTTGGTTTTTGCATTTAATTTTAATATTTATTATTAAAAGTACTAATTTATTATACTATTACTTAGATATTTATTTGTTTTCTTAATCATGTTTGAAATATTACATTAGAAATAAACAAAACTCGAATCTCGACTTCAAGTTACGTAGTTCGAATATAGACCCAAAATAGGCGCAAAATCTGTGCAGCAACTAAAATCACATATCATATTTATTGTCCTGTTCTGAAGCACCAACAACCCGTGACCATGTTCTGTACATTCCCAATACGCTATACATTATTTTTATTGCCTGTGCTCATTCGAAACGTTCGGAGAAGCGACCTATGACCAAACTTCTGCAATTGAATCGATAAAGTCTAGGACTAGAAAGGACAGTTTAAATTTATTTTATGATTTCAACTAATGTCGATATATCTCATTCTCAGTTAGATGTAAGTACGTAAAGCTCGAAGACGGTCGGTAGTATACACTTTGAAGTACTTTAAACCAGGTGCAAATATGTATAAGAAAAAGAAGAGAAAAGTATCTAAAACCAAATCACATGTAATGACAAAAATAAACATTACGCGCATAGTTGATGGCCGTGGTCCGCGAACTATGCGCTTTGCACGGACTGCTGCACCAAGCAGCTTCCATTGCTGGAAGTGGAGACGGTGCACATGCGTGTTGGTTGACTAAATTATATTTATTATAAATTTCTTTAAAATTCTTTTAGATATTAATTATATTGAATGAATGGTAGGAGAGTGAGTGCATTTTGTTGAAAGCTCGTCGGAGTCAGGTCTACGGGCATAATGACCACGTAAATGTCAAAGGGAAGGAACGGGGACTGCGATTACAGGAAAACAAGCGACTCCAACTAAGGCCGTATAACCCAAGATTTCAACGTATTATTTCGGTATCTGGAAATACAGCAAGAAATAAATATTATTTCTAATTTGATATCAGGCTACAAAGCATAAATCAAAGGCAGCGGAAAGTGCTTTAGTGCGACTCTGTGTGGGTTGGTCATTTGATAATAGTGTTGGTTGAGTAATTGGCGTGAGTGCTAATACCGCTGCCTCCGACACCAAAATTACCGGATAAACCCCCGGATCGGGAGAGTGATCCACACTGACCTTGTAATAGAGAGAAATATAAATGCCTTTGTTTGAATTGACTTGCACTGAGGCCACATCGCTCCCCACTTCACGCCCACAGCTGCTAACACGCGCAAATAATTCCAACCGATTACAGCATTTTGAATAGTGAACCACGACGTATGTTTGATAGACGATTCGTTGCGTAATTCAGGTATGAGTCCTATAGGACCTTTCTTGGTTCGCGCTACTGGCTCGCAATCTATCTCTCTCAATCAGGAGTTCTATGGGGTTCCATTGTTGGGGCCATGCAGTTAGTGTGTTCGTTTGGCATTTCAGTTCATACTTCGAGTTTACATCAAAGCGCTGCATTAGTTTCCATACGAATACACGTATACTCTTCGGGAAAGTAACAAAATGAATCCCCGACCGACAAAAGAAACACGTTAACTTTTGAATGGCTTAACCGATTTTCATCATACATGGGTTACACTCTCGATTCATTAGGTGATCCATTCGTAAGAGAGCTACGATGCCATAGACAAACACATTGTCATACACATGCCGGTGCACACGTCAAACTTGTAGCATCCCCTTCTTGAGTCGGCTGTTAATGAAAAAATAAACAACAAGAACCTTAGTCAACCCATGTTTACACCCGCCGCGGAATGGCATAATGAAGTATACGATATATTTCGACGGGGCCTTGAACAAACAC
The DNA here is from genome assembly GCA_923062675.1 of Marasmarcha lunaedactyla. Taxonomy (NCBI): domain Eukaryota; kingdom Metazoa; phylum Arthropoda; class Insecta; order Lepidoptera; family Pterophoridae; genus Marasmarcha; species Marasmarcha lunaedactyla. The sequence continues at coordinate 28,844,953 of OV281346.1, forward strand.
ACAATCTTGCTAGGAGCATGAAGTCGATAGCTGCAGTGTTCTCTGTTTGTTCTGCCGCGGGTCAACAGCTGAATCAACCGGCATGATTGCCGATTGTTTGCCGACCCAGCGCGGGGCGCGCGCGCGGAGGGGGGCGTTTGTCTAGAATAATCAGAGGCCGCGATGTATCGCAAATAAATCTCTTATATGGTAGTGAAGAAAATAAATGGTCTGATGATATGATATGAATGTTTTTTTTTTAAGTTTCTATATTTTCTTCTTTAAGTGCCTCTCCATTATTGAAGGTTGGCAGTCAAGCTTCTGAACCTGTCTCTGTCCCTGGCTAGTGTAAAAAGTTGTTCCACGGTTTTGATACCGGTCCATTCTCTGATGTTTCTTACCTTCCTCCTACCAGCCCATCTCTTCCCCACTATTTTACCCATCATGATGGTTCTCAGCAGTTGGTATCTATCATAACGTAGTAAATGACCCAAGTATGCTACCTTCCGCTAATTGATGGTCTTATGTTTATATGTATGTATTGCTATAATCAAGAAAACATGAATTAAAAGACTACATCACTTCATACTATAAAACAAAGTCCTCGGTTGCGTCTGTCTATCTGAACGCGATAAGCTAATTACACTAACGGATCTCCATTCGGTCTTACATAATGGCGCAGTGATTCAAAAGGAACGTTTATGTGTATAATTCTTAAACATTTTGTGATTATTGTTCAATATATCGTAAGCGGAATGCGAACTTTTATCATATTTTTTTTTGTTGGTTTTGCATTGCATGTTGCAAGGGTGCGCGTTTATCGCAATGAAGAATTCAACGATTAAATTTAACACTCTTTACAATTAATTTAAAAAAGCTATTATTGATAGCGACGTGATACAGTTATCTCATGGACAGTCTACAACCTGCCAATATACCTAATGTATTTTTTTACCTTTGTACTAATTATGAAATAAACGTGACGAAATAAACTCTTCAATTATTATAAAATGCAACGGACTCGATTATAATATTTAGTCGCAACAACTCCTAGAAGCGATATTCTTATTTAGGGTGTTACCACAGCAACCGATCGATGGTCGATCGACGTCGACTGTTTCATTGTACTATCGATCGACGTCGATCGATGGGTGTGGTAACACCCTTATACTGATCGACCGAGCCCATCCTCCCATGCGGTTCAGAGGCTACAGTGTCAGCAACTCATGCTCCCACTATCCGCAACGCAATACAGTTATACAAAGCAAAAACAGAATATGAGCTTTGTTCCACGTCGTTATTGAAGTACACTAACGGCGATGTGCTAATAAAACCCAGTGTTGCGAAGTATTCATACACAGTAAATTGAAAAGGAGCAAAGGAGTATTACAACATAAAGTTTAAAATGAAAACAGAATGGAGCATGCACGGGTGTGTGGCCTAAGGAAACACTGCGCAAGCGGGAGCGCCACCCCGCCATTACCTTGAATATTTAAACTCTAATTCACCCCTGTTTGTAATGTATTACTTCACGCCGAATTAAAAGTTGCTCTAGAACTTAATTTCGCAAGTTTCTGATCGCGACAACTTCACAGTATCGACCGTTGACGACCAGCTGTAAGAAACTGCTAACTTTAATATTGTGTACACTCTATAAAGCTTTACAGCTTTATTTTTTACAAATTAGTTTATAGTCAATTAAAATTACCTTGTGATGTGATTTTCGAAGTAATCGGAATATTCAGGAAATATTATATACTACATAATCTTTGTACACAAAATTTTTGAGTCTTCATTTAAGATGGAACAGATATAAGTTGTATATTATTTTCAGATAAAACTTATAAAAACCGAAACCTATTTGAAAGGAATCAAACACTTGTATACGTTGAAATATAATTTAGTACTGTTACTAATTACAATAATTTATACTTAACTATTAATAATAACTCTTATTTATACTTACGCGGTCTAATTGTATATATAAAAAAACAGTTCATATAAAAAGTTGAACGTTTGTCATAGTTATTGCAAAGTCTGAAGGATGCTTTCTGTATTATAATAATTAAATGCAAGCGACCGCCTGGCAATGCTTTTTTTGCATTAATAATCAATTTTATTAGTTATATTGTGAAAATGGTTTCGCGACTGTGTGAACAAGGGACCACAGAAAAGGAAATATTTTAGGGCATACGATGGTTTTATTTCAAGAGGATTCCTTCGTTATATTGGTGCTATGTGATGTGTGATTTTGTGCTGGCATGTTTTCTTAGACTGAATGTTGTGTAGGACCAGTACAATCTTTATAGACAGGATTTTTAAATTAGCTCGCAGGGTTTGAGTCGGAAACCTAAAATTTTTAAATGAGCAACCTTTAGCGCAAATCTTTGTTCACGTTCTAGTCTTAAAAAGTTTATTTTAGATGAACCATTACATCAACAAAAATATGTCGATATTAAGTTTGTATATCTTACTCGGAAAGATTTAAGTTTAAGTTTGTTCAGCTAAAGCTGTGTTTGTGTTTATTTAATAACTTTGTCCCAAACAAAAACAAGTCTGAAATGTTCCCAAAATATAAAGCAACAAGAATGGCGAGTGGCAGCCGGGTATTCAAATGTTTACATTTTTCATTCTTTAAATAAAAAACACACTGAAAACGTGGGTACACTGCGGTGCAACACGCTACACACGCGGTTCGTGACCTCGTAAGTTCATATTTAAATCTCGGCAGACTCTCGCACCGGCTGTATCACGGCTGTTAACTTTTAGCATCCACGCAAGCCGCCATCCGTTCTTATCTGTGGATCTCGGCGCCGCCACCCCGACCAGCGACGCTGAAAGAGGATTATCTGCGCTTGCCAAAGAGGCCGTAAACCTTTCTAACGACTCCGAGTCCACCATCGCTTCTTTTAATCTCTTTTGTAACCCATTTCCTTGAAAATATATGAGATATTCATTACCGTACTTTAATTTTATATAAATGACTTTGTCTTGTCTATTCCAAGTTTTATCTGTAATTACCCAGAGTTTGCGGATGAACTCCGAATTTGACGAGTTTCCAAAGTTTAACTTCTGCGAGTTTGAACGCCTTTTACTGTAATCGTTCTAATGGAAAATAATGAATACTGCGGGTAATTAGAGCTCCTGCATTGTTCACTCAATTTGTTATTTCAAGTATAAATTAACACCTTTAAAAATCTCGCCATGAATTAAATTGCTCTATTGTATAACTTGAACAATACCGGGAAAGTAACTTTATTATAATTTAACTGAAGTTAATGTAAATTTTCATCGAGTTTACAGCTCAAATACAATTAAAATTATGTAAATAGTTAAACAGCAACTGAGCTGCAAAAGGTTTCTATATGTATTTTCCAATAAAGTGTTTGCAAGTTTCCTTGACACGCCGCTATTGAGGAGCGCGCGCGGCTACACCCGGAGATGCGTTCTCCGTGAGCTCTGCACAGAGCTGCGCGCGCTGGCAATTCGCTGTAACATTTACATGTTTGTGCTAGTTTCGGAGCCACCTTATCACAAGCTTTGCCAATTTCCTTATCTGTACTTTTCATGAGTTTGAGTAAGTTTGTGAAATTAATAAAGTCTCTAATATCAAAAAATTTAAATAAAATAATCTTATAGTAATAAAATATTTATGCTTAGACCAGTTTACTCTCTGAGTGTATGCGCAGTAAGTCACACGGATAAAGTATCATAGACAACATTTGCCAGAACCACGTCAGAAGCTATTGGCTGCAGGCCTGCTTTCTTCCAGGGCTTTTGACATTTATTTATTTATTAACAGCGCACATTAACAAAGTCCAGCCCATACAATGCGCGGTAAACAATATATTTACCCTACAACGTGAGGCTGCAACTAGGTTTATTTAGGTGCAGCCAAAAATACAGAGTACATAATATCAAAATAGCAGTAATGAATAAAATTTAATTTAAAATGTTTTTTCAAATTAGATAAGTACAATTTATTCAATTTATAATTAATTGAGAAAATCAATCTAGATTTCCTCTAGATCTAGATTTAGCCAACAAAAACTTCAAAATATTTAAAGATTATTTTGAGCAGTTATAATTACAATGTCAAACTGGATGGAACCTTATTCCGAGAGTTAAATTAAGTCCATAAAATCGTTAAATCCAAGATCTGAGGAGAATCTTCCTGGAAAGCTTGTTATTGAATTTACGTATATACTTAGCAGTCTGGGCGTTCCTCAGTGTGATATTAGTTTTTCTCATAATAATATATAAAAGCGTGCTTGTTTTTCTTTCATGTCTGTAGCAATTACGCGCCAGGCAGAGCGTCGATTCTGCTTAGGCAAAAAACGTCAATTTCCATCTGGATCCTTTTATTTGACTCTTCAAAGCGGGCCTTTGTCAAAAACTGCCTTTATGATTTCGCCGAACAACAAAATAATATGACCCAAATTTTATTACCTTGCTTATTTTTATTTTTCAATCTTGCAGGGGTATATTGATGCTGACTTTTTTTGTTGCGTGTGTTTGTTTGTAGTCGAATGATCGCAAACAGAACAAGTAGTCATCTTCTCGATTGTACATTTACTGACAGTGACATTTATCTCGAGACTTCGTGTCAACCGCTCGGCCAAACATCAGTATTGATGGTTCAACTCATTTGTACGCACAGATCCATGTGTGTGTGTGCTCGTGAATGTGCAACTTAATGTTGAAGCCGGTCGCCATCTTGTTAAACCGCGTTATCGTAGCTTGGATGTACGCGCACTATCGGTATATTTTTATCGAGCACTCGCAGTGACAATGTATATGACTATACAAGCTAAACAAATTTCATAAAGTGGAAAGTGAACCAACTAAACGACTGCAGTTAGACATCTGGATCTTTCTCTTAAAGATGGGAGTTGTCTACTTCATAAAATAAAACGATCCACCATTTAAAATGCTTAAAAGTTATAAATTATAACTCTAAGAAAGATGTATTTTTCTTAGGTATTTAGAAAAAGCAACAACGTACTTATACTTATACTTACGTACGTACTTATTAATTTCAGAAATAGTAATCATTTCGATAATACATAATCACTTCAGTACAAAAATATCGTGGCCATACAGTCGAAACGGTCTTTCAAAAACGTAATTCGATTTTTTTTGTTGTATGGTAGGCGTATTTAAACAGTTTCTCGATCGGCGTGCATTTATTGTTGTTCTTATGCAGATACGAAGACACTTCGCTGTCAAAACTTTGAATGAAATATTTTTATGCCATTATTGGACAACAAATGTCATCGTATTGAGCAATGAAATCGAACTCGAAATTACTTTCGAGACATTTTTGCATTTGTAGTAGTAAACAGGAATTCTAAACCTGAAATTTAAATTTCCTTGTAGAGTCAGAAAAAAGAGGTTCGTTACATTTTGAAAAAGAAAATATATTGACAATATGTCAATTTCAATGATAAGTTCAATGGTATTTGGTTTTTTTAATAAAAATTCAATGGTAAGTGTCAAACAAATAATAATTATGTTTATAAATATTGCTAATTGTTGTGAGGTCTGACTATGTGGTTTAAGTTTATAATATTTGTTGTTCAGTGTTATTATTGTAAAGTCGTTAATTAAAAATGGTTCCAATCTTGAAATATAGGCGAGGTAAGCCTTTGACTTCCCAAACTAAGGACGTTTTGTATAATTTTTACAAATATTTCAAAAATGTATGCATAGCAATCCGTTTATTAGTTGCTATATCAACCAGAATATCATTGATTTCTGTCGAAAAAGTCCTATCAGAAAGCAAATTCTTCAGAACAGGGATTATAATAGATGATTTAAATCAACAAGTAATCCGGACAACGATTCACGGCTTTTTTATCACAAATAAAGAAATTGCGATGATGAAAATACTACACGCAACAATTAAATATCATAGAGGTTATAAAGGTTATGTCAGCAAGATACCAAAACAACAATCTCATTAGGGTTTAAGTGGAAACCAACGGAAACTAGCCGCAAACTGCAAATGGAAAAGCACGAAATTCGATACTTGTGAATTAACAGGTATCTCATAAACATTTTTTGAATATCGTGAACAAAATCGACCAATTGTTTTTACCGACGAAACTTATATACATTTATAACATACCATCTCAAAGTCTTGGTAAATGGAAGCACTTCTAGTTTTCAAAGGGCAGCAGTTCGACCATTGTCCATGCCGGCGGAATGGATGGTTTTGTACCGAATGTCTCACTCATGATTAAAGCCAACCAAAAAAGTGGTGATTACCATAATATTATGAATTGTGATAACAAACAGTCTCGGTTTACGTGCAGATTCGTTCGCACGTCGATCGCTGACTGCCTTCCGCCCTCTATCTAGTCTTTGCACTAGTTGAGCACCCTCATTTTCATACCGTCATTTTCACAACGTGTAGTCTCGTACCGTAGCTTCCTATATTCATAAGACTGTCTTCTCAACATCGTCGCCTGCAGCTCGTCGTCGCCGATTTTCGTCGCCGTCGCCGCTCCGGCAAGCTCTGCGTTCCAGGACTTCGAGTCTTTGAGTTCGAGTAAGTTATTCGCGTTGTCCCCAGCCACCCAACCGCGGGTAGGAAGGTTTTAGGAAGTTAGTCTTCATAGGTAGGCTCATAGTATATATATTTATATATTTTGTCCCTCCCCAACCACTCCGCAATGGCTTCGCTAGGTCCCATGGACCTTACGAAGTTGTAAATAGAAGGCCTCACCACTACAGGCGTTACCTGTGACGATAAAGTCATTAAGGTAATTACTGCTCTCCTTCCTCAACTCATGGTCAGGCTATCCCCACAGGCCCCTCAGGCCACCCTTGTCCCTCAGACCCCTCTGGTCTTAGGCCCTCCCGCGTCCCCCACCTACAGTGACATGGAGTGTGAAACGGACGCCCCTTGAAATGAAATGAAATGAAATATTTATTTCTCAACATTGACAATTACTTGTTCTTATTGACGTCAAATAAAACATGATTCTACCACCAGTTCGAAAAAACCTTCGTGAAGAAGAACTGGCAAGAAACTTCACGGGTATATTTTTATTTCAAAATAAATTTACAGAGTCTCTTTATGTCTATACAAAATTATTCTTTTCTGCATCTGTTAGTTCGGCAAGTCTCCCTCCCCCCAAGTATCCAAACGACGAACACCCTCAAACGGCACCCATTCACGAGTTAACGCGGGATTCAGCCATCGCCCTCCTCAACCATATTAGAGGGAAGTGAGCGACCCGCCTTCGCACTGCAAGCGCACTGCTCTCAAGAGCGCACCCGCGACCGAGACATCCTTGGACGCCACCCCAACTGGCTCTGAGCCTCCTAATTTCACACTTGTCAAGAAGCGCTCAAAACAAGCCCCGGCGTCCTCAACGCCCATCCCGGTGTCTTCAACACCCTCCGCGGCGACTTCAACGCCAGCTACCCCGGTGCCTACAACACCCACCCCGGCCCCATTGATGTTACTCAAAGTGACTCCACCCTCTACCCCAGCTTTAGTAAAGCTACAGGTCCCACCACCCGAATTGCTTCGGGATAAGGGAAAATGGTGCGAGGTCTCGACATTGTGCAGAGAGCACAAGATTCTCTACAACCGAGTGACGAACTCGGGTGAATCTATTAAGATCATTGTCTCGTCGTTTGAGGATTTCCGTGCTTTAAAAAAGCTTCTCACCGGTAAGCAATATGCTTACCACACTTACGCTCTCCCAGAAGAGCGTAAGTTCAGAGTGGTACTCAAGGGAGTCCCGTTCGAATTATCGAACGAGGCTATCCTAGAGGATCTGCAGTCCCAAGGCTTCCCGGCACTCGCGGTGCATAAAATGCACAGCAAGTACGGAAGGCGTCACCCTCTCGCTTTGGTGGTTCTCGCCAACGTCCCCATGTCCAGGAAGATCCTCAAAGGGGTTAGCACTATATGCCCCCCTTGGGATCTCGATCAAGGCGCATCATCGCCGCGGTCACTCCGGACAGTGCCACCGGTGCCAGTTGTACAGGCATGCGGCGGTTAACTTCGCCGCCCCGCCCAGGTGCGTTAACTGCTTGGTGCCGCATTTCACCAAAGAGTGCAAACGCACTCCTGAAAGTCCTGAAACGGCCCCCAACTCATGTCCCTTTGAGCACCTTCAGTGCAACTTTTACATCTGGCGGACGACCCGCTAGCAGGTCTCCGCAAGCGCACCCACTTCCCAACGATGTCGCTTCCGATGAAAGCTAACGGTAAAATATTGCCACAGCCATCAAGGTGGTTTTAAGTGGGTAGGTGCCATTCTGGTGAGTCCCACATCACCCCCGCAGAGGTCGGTATTTTCCTGCAGCGGTATGCATGACGCATCTTCCACCTCCCTCCCGTAAGGGTGATGCTTCGGCGGCAAAAAAAAAAATATTTTGATAATTATTCGAAGTGGATCCAAAGGCAATTAATACCAAACCTATCATATTCAACTCAAAATCATGCACCGAATTATAACAAAAAAAAAAACAGCAAATGATTGACTGGCTGAGAAATATTGAACATTCATCGAACATGCTTAAGCCTCAGTTATATGAACTGATTCTAAAATATAAGACGAGATTAGTAGAGTATAACATAGACGAAATACTGTGCTCCGTTTACCGCCATATCACCCTCAATAATCCTATTCAACATATATGGGGGATATTGAAAAATCACGTCGCAAAAAAATGTCACAATGAACATGAGTGCTATAATGACATTAGCTGAGGAAAAATTAAATAACATAACTATAGAGGAATGAAAAAATGTTTGTGTATATTCTAAAAGAAATTTCAAGGCACGAATGAGGCTTTAGATATAAAATCAGAACAAATTATAGTTGACACAAATGATTCATCGCATGAAAGTGAGGATGAGTATGAGAGCGAAATGTCTTGAGTTGAAGAAATTTAGAATTAAAAATTGTGTTTAATATTAATAGTCACCATTTTATTATCTTTTAATATAATAAGTTCCATAAGAAGTACCTGGCTATAAAAATTATAAAAAAATATAAAAGTATTGCTTTATTTATTTATGTGCTGACCGTACGCAACTAAAAATGCAAAAACGTCTCGAAAGTAATTTATCAGTACGTAGTATTCATAATTCAATGTGCTCAGATACCTTTCATTAGTAGAATGCTCCACACAAATTCTCTCAAAATTATTTGTATCGATAAAAGTTATCTGTGCTTTGAAAAATCAGCCGCATTTTTATATTGTTAGAAACTTGATAGCAAAAAGTCATGTTTCAAAGGTAATTGACGAAAAATGTGTTAGAAGTAATTATCAAACTGTACGTACACAGAACTACATAACCATATTTTCTCAAGCTATCGGGAAATAGCTGTATTGTTACTACGGTGTTCAATAAGACAGGTCGGACCTACTATCACATTTGTCACCATCACGACGTAACGAAGAAGCTGTCTGTGTCTCAACGGGACCCGGCACGCAGCACAATGGCGGAGCGTGTAGGGGATGAGTGTAATCGGGCCAAATCCGCTGATGACGGGGGCGGCGGCAAATCGAGAGAAGTGTTGCATGTGATGTGCTATGTGCAAGAAAAAGTTTGTGTATTTTTGAGTAGTTTTATCTCTGTTTTTGTGCGGTTTTGCCCGTCAACTTTCTCACAAGACATATAAATAATTTCACTGATAATGTTAAATAGTGTAAAAATTTTTAACATCTCATAGAGCTTACCTAAAAAATAAGTTATTAGTAATTTTCACGGTACTTTAAAATGTAACTTTTTTTCACTAAATAAGGTCATAAGGTCATATTCATTTATTTGATGCTAAAACCAATGATTGTAGTATAAACCAAACTAGAAGATATGTTTAAAACGAACATATATCTTTTGCACACAATTTAAAACAAAGAACTTCAAATGTCTTCACAGAATTCGAATTAAGATTCTGTTCCCCGCACAGCGGCTACAAATCACATCAAATTTCTAGAAGGAGCGCATTATTCTAACAATACATTGCCAGAGTCGAGAGATATTATTTATGGGAAGGTTCCCCGAGGAAATCTAGCGCGAGCGACGCCGCGGTCGAAGCTAGTGAATAAGTAACTACGACTGATGGTATTGACGATCGACGCGGGCGGCGGCGGCGGCGGCGGCGGGGCGGCGGCGTTGCGTGCTGGGCAGTTTCCTGCTGTTGAATTTGGTTAACTGGATGAAAGTTAACCAAATCCAAAGGATCGGCAAAAAGCATTTTACTTTTAGTATCAAAGTTATACAATCAAATATTCGACCTTTTTAATTAATACTAGAGAATTAAACAGGTAAATTATTTTTGATTAGGTATAAGTATTTTATCGTATAAGAAAGGCAACTCTGACATTGTAAATAAGAATAAAAAAACAGGAGAATAGTAAATGCAATCCTCATTGAACGCTCTGAACTGCACACGACCGAGGCACTCGAGGGGGCATTAACCGGCTGATTCTATATTTTTAAATGAACGAGCAAACAATGCTCTGCGCGTAGGACTTTCTGCTCAACTCAGACTTGACTCAGATGACTAAAATACTTCAATTTCCAATAAAATCTCAACCAAGAATCAGAAATCTTGTTTCACCTGTTGAATAATGTCACAACACGAATGTGGTGAAACAATGTCAGCTTATTTACGTGAGAAATAAAAATTATTAGCGTAGAACAATAATGTTTGTGTGGGCCCTAACTTCACTAAGAGATCCTTTATTTGATCTCCAACTAACCAGTTAAATAACTTAAATGTATTATTACGGTTACAAGAGTAAAGGACCCACCGGTGAGGTACCAACAAAAGAAAATGTACAATTTATACTAGTACTTTTATTAATATTTTCTTTGATAAATTATAGCTCCGGTTATCAAGTTAAAAACTTTATAACTACGTTTCCTGCGTTCGCTTTGAGCTGGAATGTTATTTAATGATAACGAATGTTTTTATTCTCGATGGAGTGAAATATAACTACAGGCGTATTACAGTCGCGCTTTAAATACAGCATCTGTGGAGAATGATTAATGACAGCTGAATATGTTTGAGGCAGTTCCTCATGTCAGTTTGGCACAAAGATTGATTGATCGTTCGAATAAAAGCTGTACTAATAAACAACGAAAGTTACACAAGAGCCGTAGTTAGAACTATTACTCCCCGTGCAGAATTCATTATCCGTTGAATCAACAATCCGCTGAAAAATCTAAGCACTCAACCTTAATAGCCTTTACATTCAATGAAACGAGCCAATTAAAAGGTACTCTTTCGTTCTATAAACAGCCCACTATGCCATGCAAACTCCCTTTTGCTGGACTTTTAATTTTAACTCGACCCTCGTTCCGTTTGGAGGTTTTCGGGGTCGATTCATTCGCTATAATTAAACTCGGTTTAATGTAGAAACTGCTGTTTAGTATGTCGACGGCCGCCGCTCCGCGGCTGGGAGAGATTGGCTCTATAGAATTGAAACATATTTTACGTTTAAGACTACGAAATTTTTATGAATATTGTTTTGGAATATTGTTTTAGATATGATATAAAAATAACAAGAGAAACATCAAACGTGGAATGGGGTATTTTAATACGAGTTAAAGGACGTTATATCTGGAGCAGTTCCAGAGTTATGGGTCACATTCCTGGCGCGAGACGAACGCGTCGGGGTTCGGGACATATTCCGCGCATGTTGCGTGGAGTGCGGCGCGGCCATGCCCCGGCCAGCGGCGGATGTCACCTCACTTATGTGCTGGTGATCTGTATGTACTGCCCATAACTGTAACTCTATAGAGCGCAAGAGCGCATATCTTATAACAGCATTACCAGTGATACCGATATTTACATTTGTAGATTATGAACTTTTAAACAAACCTCGTCTATCTTGCTCTGTCTTGATCCAGATCGATGTCTGCCTCGCACTGGCTACGTAGCCAGGACGAATCCAACGCGAATGATAGCTGATATATCTAGGATATTTCGTTCCCTTTCACATGTTAAGATTTTATTGCTAAATACCTACTTATTCATTAAAAAGCTCTAGAAACAAAGACTTGTGTCGGTGACAGCAGTAGGTTTGAAATGCTTTCCATGCTTCCAGGCAGAGAAATAATTAAAACAATTTTTTTAAACTAACATGTTACCCCAACGGTGCTCGCACAGAATAATAAGGATATTGTTGAATTATGTGTTCTGTTTCGTGCTTAGCTAATTTAATTTCTGTGAAGTCACGAACAAGTACAGCGGGACATTCAGCTTGAACAAGGCTTACAAAGCGGAAAAATTCCGAGACCTTAATACAAAGACACAGGCACATAATTAAGAAATATTGAAAATTTTGTTATTCGTGTAATAACGAATGCGCAACCTCCCTGAGGGCAGTAATTACCTAAGAGACACAATACGTATGAATGTGGAGGCCGCCAAATTAATTTTAATTAAGGACATGTCTCTTAATGTATTAATGCACAACACTCATTAGCGGTAGACTCATGTAAGTAATGTGCGATTCCGATTCGCCGCTAATTGTAAGGAAGTGGAGAAGTTGGGGTCTTTGGGAACCGTCCTTGGAATTGCGGTGAATTATTCGTTGTAATGCTGTTGAAAACAAATTAAACCGAAATATCACGTGAAATATTACACCTTTACATTACACCACACATGATAGAGAATCTTCTTGAGCACAATAGAGCCACACAGTACTGTGACGCTTTCCTACACTACAAAACCTCGAATACAAAAAAATCTGACAGGCCTTAATATCTCAAGTTATATAAAAGAATAGGTACCTTGATATGAAAACATTTATATGAGAGAATTTTAGTCGGCGTATTCGCAATAGAATTATTTTATTACGAGAAAATTACTTTTGTAGCAAGAAGACTAACAGCCATAGTGAGACCAGAAGGCCTACCATCAACTTTTAGTTTGCCATTCAATTCCGATGCAATCCAGTTTAGGTACCTAAACTGAATCGCTAAGATTCGTACCATGAAGTGCCTTTAGCTAACTGGAGTTTGAATCGCTCACGGAGGAATGAAAGATCGAGATTTGTCTGTGGTCCGCGTGTGAGAAAGAGATGACGCTGTACACTGGTTGCATAAGTCTGTCTCTTTTACTCGACCCATATGCGTTGCGTTTCGAAATCTAGTTGATATGCTTTTAGCGGTGTTTTTTGTGTAAAAATAACAACACATATATTTTAAAATTGCACTTTTTAGTGTCAAATTATATACCATAAGCCAGTTTTAGTACTCATGAAATAATAGCAATTTATATAATTATTTAAATTACAAATAATTAAAGGTTTCCTTAGTGTTGTCGTAAAAATAAATTGATTATGACGAGTTTAGAACGCACCCAATTTGACTTCGACCTTTGTCTCTACTGATAAATCAGTTGATTTTGTTGGATTTTTCAACAATGGGCTCAGCTCATCACACATTTCTAATACCAATCGTTTAGACAACCGATATCCTTTTTGTATATTCTTCATCTTCCAAATAAAAGAGGTCCGAATGTTTCCGTGTTGTGTTTATTTCATAATCATTTTCCAAGAAAATAAAAAAGACTAATTCGTCAGACATTTACAATAAAAAATAGCTCTAGAAATCACTTTTTCACATTAACGCATAAGAAACACTAAATATCCAACTGAAATACCTTTAACTACCTATATTTTCAACCATTTTTTTAAAGATAAACCGAAACGATTCACTTCACGCCAAGAAAGTAGCAACTTTTTTTGAATCGCTTACTTTGACATTTAAGTCATCCAATATAGGTTGAAATATCACCTCATGGTACGAAAAATGAACGAACTAAAACAGTTTGCGATCCAATTGCCGACTTGATTTGGCGTCAACCTAAACTGGATCGCTTGAATGACGTCGTGGTATGAAATAGCAAAGCAGTTTATTTTAGGTCGTCAATTGAATCGCAATAATAGTTCATAGTAGGCCTTCAGGTATGTTAAGCCAATAATAGGTCTCTGGCGTTATAAATATGTGACAAATGAACTACGGCACAATACATACAAATAAGTATTTAAACTCATTCACCCAAAGCCCTTATACGAGTATCTGTGCTATTAGTCTGAACTGATTAGTTTTACTGTGTAAGTTGTCTTTAATAATATTTTAAGATAGAATAATTGTTTTTTTCTGTGTTAGTGTTACAACAAATTTTGGTACTCACATGGATTTTAGCTAAAAATATATATTGTAACAATTTTTTAATCCTTTGAGGAGAACGAATTCCACAGTATTACTTGACAGCGCGCCTCTCGGGGAAGCTGATCCGTAAATACGGTTAAATAGACAATAATTCAGCAACAGCACTGGTTTGTGAATATTTCTTTCTAGTTTAGTTTAGTTTAGTTTAGTATTTAGATCTGCTGTATTTGTAAAATGTCTTTTGGATTGAGAAAGGAGCGTGTCAGTTCTTCTTCTTTCATTGCCTCTCCTCTAATGGATGTCGGTCGTCAGCTCTGAGAACTTCCCCTTGTTTCTCGCCAGACAGGAGGTATAATAGCTTTTGACATTATACTCACATGGACAAGATTTTCATGTAAAGCATGATACTGGTAACATTATTTTAAATTAACTACAAGTAACTTATATCTCGAAGACTTTCAAACTATAATACTTATATTTCTCCGCTTTAAGGTACGAAATCTTGAACTAGATGCCGCCCTAGGAGACGCTGGGTATTCCCAAATAATATAAAGTGTTTGTTAATACAGCAGTAGAAGTAGTATTCATACTGTGTACTTATGCTAATGAGAACGCTTAATGGCCGGCGATTGTGCGCATTACCATATACCAGATTTTACAGAACCATTAAAATAAATGTGAAACGCATAAGAAACGTCAGTAATGAAAACGATGAGAAGAGTTATGCTAAAGCGCAGTTGCGCTGAACTGGTGTGAACATTCAGATCAAAGTCACAAATACTAGTCAGACAACAATGTTACTCAAACCATAGGATTGCTTTCGCAAGCAGCGCACAAAGCGATCGCAGATCTCCGCAACTGCAGCACTTTCAGAGCAATCACGAATTCCCCCCGATTGTTTTATCGTCTCCCGGAAAACGTTTCAATGAGATATAGCAGTAGCAATCCTGGCATTAACTTGGTACAATTGTGGAATTAGCTGCGTTTGAGCTCCGCGGTCACGTCGTCCCGCCGCCGAGCTCGCCGGCGCCGTGGCGGTCCCGCGCCGGCTCTACTGCGCTCCAGCATTTCTTAGTTAACGATCCAACCTGGAGCCATCTATCTCACTTAACTCGGCTTGTTTATGGGTTATATTTTTAAGACATTTATAAAAATAAAAGTTTTGCTCGTCTGGTTTCTGTTTGTTTTTCCTCTGTAAACATCACATATTCTTTGTGACAAAACGGCTTCGTAGGTACTGGAAGAGAACCAACTCTTGTAAAGCTTTTGACTTTTACTTAATACATAACGGAATTATATCCAAAATATAGTATAAAAAAACTCAACAGTCACTAATAAGTCTGTACTCAAAGTTTACAAACGCTGTGTATACTTATTTTTGTTGAACTTGTTTCCGAACAGAAAAGTTTTCTGCAAAAGCTGAAAGGATTACGCTAAAGAGTATCAAATAGATGAGACTAGCTCACGCAGAGCCCGCGCCGCACTCGCCGAGATAATGCTCAAAGTCTCTTTTGATGTACAAATCTAGTATATGTCCTCTATATAGGACAAGAGCTCCCTAAAACTGGTTTACGAAGGATGCTGACAGGAATGCCTAAACTTTAAAATACCATAAAATGTTTTTTCCATTTTTTCAATGTCGGGTTTCGTTAAGTTTTAAACAAAATAAATGTTATTTTCCTTTTTTTAAATAATTTTGACATCATATTTATTTTTGTATGTTCCTCAAACAGGTTTATTTAATTTGTATTAATTATTCATTATAAACCAAATCTAAATCTATTGAACGACTTTAACTGTCCTTTGCCTGGCGGAAGGCTGTGTTATTCACGAAACTTCTGGTTTTAAATAAAATTATAATGGTTTGCAATTTTTTATTTAAAGCGATGCCAAGATTTGTATCGGGTAGACACAACAGTCATGTCTAGAGAACCTGTAATAATCCCGCTAACTGAGCGAGGACTAGCTTCTAGCTAACGTCTTACTGATCGGAGTCTTCCAGAAAGAACAAAATTGAGACGAGATTAAGCACGCAAACCAAGGTTCTGACAGTTGGTAGCTGGCAGTGTGAACAGAGCAGGTCGACGGCCACTTTCCGAAGATCTCATTAGACGTTTTACAGTTTATTTGCGAACCGATCTCGGAATGTTTTTACGCCGGGAAGTCAAATAGACGGGATGTTTGTCATTGTTCGTTAAACTCAACGACTGCCTTCTCGCTGTAGTTACCTTCGCTTGTTTGAGCTTCGAGCAGGTTCTATTTGTTCTATAAGAATGATAGAAAATGATATTAGTTTCAGGATCGTTGGAATTGTCTGCCTTTTACATTTAATAAATTTGAAGGTTTATACTAAATAACCGTTGCCATTATCGTGATTTCATTAAAGGAGTAAATCCCATAGCTGTTTGGCCTAGACGCGCATCTCGAACTCAGGAACTGGCTTCGGCATGCGCACAGGATGAGTTAAACACGACGCGAGGCATTGCCTCAAAGACTGCGCTGAAAATTAAATGAGCCCTACTTGGCATTGAAACCAACCTCTCAAGACATCGAGGTGGATACGTAATTTTCTAGAAAATCGCCAAAATTGCTCATTCGAGTACTTACAATGTCTAACAGCAGCTTCAAACCAATTTTCGTTCATTATTAGGCGTTAGTTATTATCTGATCTATTTCTATTTCTGTTGCGCTTATTACATTAGACTTTAGAGTGAGATAACCGTGATCTGTATTTTCTTTTAAGGAAAGATTTTATTTTAGTACACGTACTTCCTTGTTTGTACTGCAAACTTACGATGCGAACTGGCAACGTCGCATCGCTCGCGTGAATTTTGTCGTTTAGATAACTACGTATGCCTATAGTACAAACTTATGATCAGGTGATCGGGAAGATACAGAGTGTTTAAATGAAGCTAAGTAAAAACTAAAAAACATTCCTGTGACTAAACTATGGCTTACATTGATCTGATTTTTGTTGTGTAGCCTATATGTGGTTTCATTTAATGCTCGCTTTTATCAACGTTGTATATACGATACAATAAATAATAAATAGTTTATTACCCAGAAACAAAAAAAATTAACACAGTATTTCACATGTCTTTCATAAAAGAATCATGCAACTACCAAGTAAACCAATAATTTATATGTATAAATTTTGAAATAAACTATATAAACTATTTGTCAAGGCATAATACAAACAATGTTAAATGTAGAAATTGTGTTTGATACCGTGAAGCCACGCAAAGTATTTTATTATACTAGATATACATTTTATTTTTTGAAAAGTTAAATGATAATATACAAATATAAATCCCCAGACAAACACACCAACTGTTTGGCCCCAAAGTAAGCAGAGCTTGTGTTATGGATGACCACACAGTGAATTGGGGGGAACTCAGAATAAATAAACATATATAAATATAAACCGCCATGACCCGAGAACAAACTACGCCACTTTGACACAATCTCGCTTCTCTATCATTGAAAACAGTACAATTAGATCCGATGAATTAATCGTGCTACAAACATTATTACAACGAACATTAAAATTATTTGAAACATAGTTGCAGGTGAGAAGCATTAACTTAAACACCGATTTTGAAATGTTCAAGTCGATGTTAATATATTCTTGTACGGTAGTTTAGAATCTCGAAAAATTTCCTGTATGCCTTTACCACATGTGTTGACTTCAATTTATAGTAATTCATACATTTTAAGTACTAATATTTGGTTTTCGTTTTGGTAGACTTTTTGTTGAAGCTAGGAGAAACTGGAATATTCTATGAAGTGGTTCAGCTCTTCCTGAAAATATTACGTCTCATAGTATAAGTAGTTTGTGCACTCGGGCTCTGGTTGCAGGTTTGCTCAGGTAAATTTTCTTGTTTGTAAATATATAAAGAAAATTATTACTATTGAAGAAAAGCCTAATTTACCAAAGTATCTGAAAAGACGCGACTACGAAATGGCCTGCGTATGTGACTAGAAAACTACCGTATATAATTAACATTTAAACTTGTGTGTTCTTCGGCAAAATGGCTTCTGTTGTAAGTAGCCTGTAAATCTGTTGTAAGCTTAAATATACAAAAGGAAGCCGTGAAGTCCGACATCTTACAAACAACGCCGATTCATTTTCTTGGGTTCCTTCATGTTGCGGCTCGCAGCAGTGCTCCATCTACTGGCATGAACCTTGACAAGGTCTCATTTATGCGAGTTAAGGCTGTATTTTCTATTAATGTAATTTTTTTGTCTTCATTTCTTATTCTTGGCTTTCCACAAGTTCTCTCAATGGTCAACTGTTATACCTTGTAAATCACGCAAAATTATGTAAAACTGAGGTTCTCACTAGTCAGTGCGGAGTGCTTCAGGCAAGCGATCATCACCAGTGCTGGTTGGGATATGTTTGTTAAAATGCTTGTCCAATAGGTAAAAGCAATTGTCGCATTACAATGGGTTATTTAAGTAGATGCTTGTTAGCCTAGCCTCTTTTGATTGAAATATATTTTTTACAGAAATAAAATGAAAAACTACAAATATAAAAAGATAACTGTCCTAAATTTCTTATTTAACGTATTAACGGTGACGCCAAGAAAACATTTATACCAACTGCGATACACTTGGGCGTTTTCTAAAACAAAGCTAAACTTTAATAACGACCTCTCGACAGTGATTTTATTTATAATAATTACTACTATATCTGGGATGCAAGAAACCGACTTTTCTGCTCAGAAAACTTTTTCTTTTTCCAATATATTTAAAACTATCAAAAATAATAAACCTTCGGTTTCTCCAACTTGTGATAACGAGTTAATCGAGTTGTGACTACGCATTGTTAATCAAACAACTCATAATCCGATTCCGGAGAAATGCCGGTCATTAAGTCAGCAGGCAACTCTTAATACGCACATCACCGGATGGTGCTAAGCCGGGTAAGTGGCGCTAATCTGAAAGGGTTAAAGTCAAGTGACGAGGATGGGGAACAAACCTCGCGCGTGCCGGGCTTCGGGGCAGCCTCTAGAACTCACTGGGGCACTAGTCACTGCACGCTAGAACATCACACGCGAACACGGCACTACGCACCGACGTCGGTTGGTTTCGTCACTTCGCGGGCGCTGGAGTCGGGAGCAGCAGCAAGTTCACGCACGATCCAGGCGGCCGACGCCGCAAGACTGCCGCCCGCGCCGCGCCGCCGCCGCGCCGCCGCCGCTGACCGCTGCACCGCCGCTGCCAATCTGAGCACCACTGACACGCAGGTAACGCAATGAATGTGACGAGCTGTTTTTGATTTAGATCTGCTGCCTATCATTGGTCAACAGCTTTTTACCCGTTGAGTTGGTCGTCCTATTGTTTGTTTGACTTTATAAGTTGGATTATTAAAAAAAAGTTCAAATTAAAAAGATAACTATTTAAATTGTAGTTCATATAGATAATTGCCAACTTTTTTCTTTACAAAGTTTTTAAACGAATTGAATCCAGACTGGTCTCTGATATTTTGCCACTTTTCAGAAATCAACGACTTACAGGAAAATTTGAAATTTCTAGTATACAAGTATACCACATAATAAAACGGTGAATAAGTAAAAATTGTTAATGAATTTCCATATTACCTACAAGGAAGTTCAAATAAGGAAATTTAAAATATACGAAAGGCATATTATTATAAATAACCTCTGCTCAAAATACTTTCGCCAAACTGTTTTAAAGCTAAAACACAATATGCCACCTGGTTCGAGTGTAACCACAATACCAGGGTAACATGCAACAATTGCTTCCTGCGAATATCTTAGAATTTGTTTTTCAAATATTGCTGTCGCCAGCGGCTTCGCCCATGAAAAATAAGGGCTGAAGAAAACATTTGCAACGTCTCACTAGCTGACTTTGAGATGTCTTTATTCTGCAGCCAAGGTATATAGCTTTTGACATTGCTGACCCTTGTTATGAACACTGATCCGAAGTTTGGTTCGTAGTAAAGATAGAAGCCATGCCTTCTGTACTGTAAACTGGAAAACAGGTTGGACATACATTTTTGCTGGAGAATTACCAAGAATTGACTCATACCCCAGAGGTCCCAGGTTCGAGTCCTGGCTGGGGCATTTATTTGTGTTATGAACACGAATATTTGTTCTGGGGTCATGGTGGTTCATATTTATAAATGTATGTTTATTCTGGGTTCCCCATCCCCAGTTCGCCATATGGTCATCCATAACACAGGCTCTGCATACTTCGGGGCCATACAGTTGGTGTATTTGTCTGGGGATTTATTAATATTATTATTATTGATTCCTATCTAAAGATATATTTTGAATCTGATAAGCAAATCAAAAACTACAAATCTAAGACTGCTGTACAACACGCCCAGTGGCACGAACCTCGCGGCCTGTCTTACAGTCTGTGCAAGTGACGCTGCAGGCGCCATTCTAATAATACTAATGAGATAATTATTGATTTGAAATCATATTGACCAACAGGTAAAAGAAGCATAACTAGAACTAAGAAACTCACCAGTCTATTATTAAAGCGCAGTGTTTGTGTGTTTCGCAGTTGTGTGATTTTTTTGAAATATATTTTCCTTCTACCAGCGCACAGTTTACCGCTGACATTATTGACATATTTTTGACAGGTTACAGTTATGTTTCCAATTGGTATAAGGTTTATGGCTTTTCTCCATATCCGCTCTTCTTTGCCATCTTTGCCTATCTTACGTCATCTTTTTTAGAATCAATGCGTTCTACAACACTTTTTCTATTTTTTTAACGTCACTTTTATCGATTCACTTTTTATGTCTATAATTTTTCCGTCAAATTGACTCCCTTAATTTTCCTTCTTAATGTCTTTTGATTTTTTTTATATTTGGTTTTATTATTTTACTATTTTCTTCGTTCTAAATTTATCTTTATTTCTTTGCTCTAAGCTTATTTCTGGTTTATTTCCTGTCTTTGTGTGTTGTAATCAGTCATTGTCAATTTATCATCAATCTTAGATGGGGATCATAATTTTCTAGTAACTGTTTTCTTCCACTCTCTTCCTTATTTGTCCTAATAAATTCCCTTTACATATTTCACACATTTTTGATTTCATTTCTTTGCTCTGTCCTTTTCCATCCTTTCATTTTATAATGAACCGGATTATTTCAGCAATAGTTTGGCAACATACGTCCGAATATTTATTTATTGGTTCAACAAATACTACCCTCTCTCTTCCCTGTCCTTGTCCTTTCTTTTTCCAAATTGACCACCAGACTGGTTAAATCCTTAAACATTTTCAAACAATATTTGATGTGATTTGTTTAGGGTTAACTTCAAAATTGTATCTCTACGGTTGGTGGCAATGGACTGTTCTATTATCGTATCCCTCACTGCGCTATAATGTTCCTCCCTTGAGGTGAGGTTGCAAACGTTTTTAATTGGTGGGTTTTGCAAGGTAATGGGCAGATAGGTACGACGGCGTTGGTTCCGGGTGTCCGACCGCGGGATTCGTCGCTACCCTCATTAACGAAAATCTTTAAAGCGAGGATTACTATTGTTTAACAAAAAACGTATTACAAAAGATCATTTTACAAACAACGATTGAAAAACTAATCATTTGACAAACTTTCATTTCGCAAACATATTACTTTAAAAATAATCTATCGACATAATACAGATTTCGCAAATTTTTACTAAGTAAATTTTTCAATTGTTAAAATATTAATTATAAAACACCTCGTGTCGTGACATTTGTTTGTACAAAATTGAACCAAAGTGGCTTTTCGTGAAAAGCTGGAAATGGTATTTAATTTTATCCTAGCGCTTCGCCGAGTGCTGCCGCACTACGCTTGCTTCGCTCGCTCGGCTCGCGCGTGTATTAACTCGTATATGCCCAGAACTATTTTATTATTTGGTACCGTATATGCACCATGATTCGAAAACGAAACAAAAATGAAGGTTTCGTGCAAGGTCATCAACTGCTACATTTCGCTCGAAAGGTTCATCCTCTCACCATCTTTGTCAAGGATAAGGTACTTTCTTCTAATTGTAATTGATTGTCGTGACAATCTTTGAGTATTTGTTCGATAATTAATCAGTGCAATTCGTGACTTGATTTCGATGTGCAAAAAACATGGCGCCTCCCACAAAAAAGTAAGTAATTATCCAAATTTATTTAAGTATATAAGTTTTATGTGTTTTAAGATAAAGCTAGATAAGTGTAGCATATTTTTGCGAAATGATACAGCGTAACTTATTGTATTTGGATACCAAAAAATCACCGTTTTGAAAACGATACAGTGGGATAACATACGGCAGGCATTAAAATAAATTATATTTTTTGTATTTCAGGAGACGTGAGCCGTTGACTACCAATGAAATCGTTGATCTTCTCAATGATTGTGTTTCGGACGATGGAGCGACAAGTTTAGATATCTATATTGATCCTCCTGGCGATTGATTAGTTTCGGATTCAGGTTCAGACAAATGTAAGCTTTGAGAGACTTATCACGTACACAACTTCTGGCAACAGCCGAACTCGTTCTTCGAGGTGTAAATGATGATGGCTGGATCCCGCGTTAAATCGTGAACGGGTGCCGTTTGAGGGTGTTCGTCGTTTGGGTACTTGGGGGGAGGGAGACTTGCCGAGCTAACGGATGCAGATAAGAATAACTTTGTATAGACATAAAGAGACCCTGTTAATTTATTTGAAAAAAATATACCCGTGAAGTTTCTTGCCAGTTCTTCTTCACGAAGGTTTTTTCGAACTGGTGGTAGAGTCATGTTTTATTTGACATCAATAAGAAAAAGTAATTGTCAACGTTAAGAAATAAATATTTCATATCATTTCATTTCATGGTGATAGTGAGTTCGACGAAGTAGATGATCTTTTGCTATCAGAGTTCCAAGCTGACCGAGACCGTGCACCGGAATTATCTTTGTCGAGTAGAGCACGACAGCCTCAAACCCGTAACTGGGTAAAACGAGACATACTTATAATGTAATAAATAATGAATGGGTTGCACCACCTCCAAGATCTGTGGTGACAATATCAGATGCGGCGGAACCGATCGATTTCTTCGAATTGTTTTTTTAGTCATGAAGTGGTAGTACACATTGTCCGTCATACAGTTATGTATGCTGCGGAGAAAGGAAATATGGTATTTACCATGTCGGATGATGAAATATATTGTTTCATTGGCATTCTTATATTGTCAGGCTATATATACAGGCTATATATATTATGCATTGGGAGAGTAATGAGGATACTCACAACTTGTTAATCGCTTAATTTATGAGACGGAACCGGTTCGCCGAAATTTTGAGGTACTTTCATGAGGCTGATAACTCAAATTTAGTTTCAAATTTTGGCCAAAGTGCGCCCTTTGTGTGATATGCTCAATAAAAAGATTTTACAGTACGCTATATCAGCATAGATAAATCTATAATCCTTTGTTTTGGCAAACATCGTTGTAAACAACACATTAGGGGAAAACCGATAGGATTCAGATTCAAGACATGGGTGGCAGCTTTGCGATCAGGGGACTGCTTGCAGGCTGATCTTTACCAAGGTACCTTATTCAATGTTACTTAAGTTTTTTTAATTTCTTAACTTTAAGTGTTCTAAATGAAGACTGTTTTTACATAAATATTTAATTTAAAAAAAAACAATCATAAATTTTTTTGTTTTTTATTTACTTACAGTAAATTTTAGGGAATTGCCCTATGTTTCGTTTTCGAACAGTTAAAAAAAAGATACTTATATGGGACCGACCTTCGTTTAACTAGTCATTACGTTAATAAATGCCTATTAGCAACTACAATTCCAAAGTATACAAGAATCAAAAGTCATAAAAAGTTCTGGGTAGACAGGGGTGTTGATCGTTTTCGAATCGGGGGGCATATATGGGTCTACACACAAACCTAACCTAACCCAATGGAACTTGTATTGTGACCAGGCAGGAAGTCAAATACATGCATGTAGTTTAAAAAATAATCTATTTGTGAAATGATGTTTTGGCATAATTAATTATTTTCTCGTAAATATTTTGTCTCATGGAGGTTTATTCAACAATCGTTTATGAAATAATAAATTTATCAAGTATTATTTTGTCAAACGTTGTTTTTGAAACAATAGTTTGTTGTTTTTTGTCAAATTATTGGATAGCTTAAAGCAAACATGTGATTGTCAATCTCTATTTTTACTCCCACCAAGTTATGAATCGGCGCGAATTTAGGCCTTATTTCACACAGTAAAAAATCGCTACCAAATTTGATTAGGCATCATAATTATGTCAAGGCAGTAAGGTTAGTAACGCGAAGTCGCGGACAGAGACGTTTAAAGGCTACGTCCGTGGCTTCGCACGCACCTCAACTGTGATGCGATTGCAAATTGACCGACAACTGTCGAAATACTTTAGTATATTTCCGTAACAGAACCCAAAACTAAATATTTTTGAATTTTGATCAGTTTGTTATACATGCTGATATCGGATGAGCTACGGTATAGTTCGAAGCATCTATAGGCTGTTCACTACTTCAGTTAGTTTCCAATAAAAAAGACATGTCAATTTAAATAGATATAACTTTATGGGCACAGATACTGTACCATGGAAAATCATTTAGAGCTTATCCATAGTGTGAAACAGTAACGTTTGAAAAGTAATGTTGAAAAATGGTACCTTTACAGATATATCAATAACCAATTTAAGAAACTATCTACCGGTCACACAATTATCTTCTCAATGGTTTTTATTCTCATTATTTAAATATTATACACAAAATCAGTAAATCAAATATTTATCTCAAATTTTATAAAACAAATATTTTCCTAAAGTTTACACATTCTTAAATTGGCGCACATCTAACGACCGCACTCAGAGAGATTCATTATATTAGTCTTCATGAGAAATGTTGTACAATTGGTGGAGGAGTCTTCTCGCAGAGGCAGAATCAAATGTATAAGTAAACATAATATTTATAGACAAACCGACGGTGCAAGTAAACTACATGTTTTTATTTGATTAAAATCGTATTTTAACTCATGGAAAACATTTATACTAAGATTTTAATTGACATTTTGAGACACAAGTTTTGTTTAATCGTAAAGAAACAAAAAGGAAAAGACGTTTAAAATAATTACATACTCGTAAATGAGATCAGACGTTTTTCAATCGTCTTTATCAAAAATAAATCTTATTGCCCATATTTTATTCCGTTTGAGTTGAATATTTTAACTTACAGCGTCATGTTTCCTAGTTACGAGCTACACTACAGATGTTTTCGCTTTTACATTTTTCTAGCTAATTAAAATAAAAAATAATATAGCTTTAATAAAATAATTGTATTATATATGTTTTTGCTTGCTAGTTCGCCTGAATGGGTAAACTTCCGGGAACATTTTGAAATATTCACTTTTATTTCCATTTTAAATGTGTGCATAAATTACTTTTGAAATTAAGCAGGTAGTAACTTGTAGCTATACATTATGATCGGGGTAAACAAAAAGCTCGCAAATATTTATTATTTATAAACGAAAAAAAAAAATATATGGCGCCAATACAAAGCTTTGATAGCTTATATCTCGGAAACTAATATCACTTTCCATCAGGTGGCATAGAAGACAAACGTCTCATCCTTTCTCAATAAAAAAAAACGCTTTATGAGATTTCGTCACCATACAATTTATGTTTTTCATGACTTGAACTATCGATTTATGAAGGTATTTTGCGTGGCCGCCATATTTCTATACCAATATTATTAATCCGAAAGTGTGTATGTTTGTTCATTTGTCCTTCTGTCATGTCACACCGGAGCTATGTTGTGATATAATGTTTGTGTGTGGCAATAGTTAGGAGGCTGGAGAGTGATATAGGTCTTTTTATCCTGAAAAACGGTTCCTGTGGGATATATTCGTTATAAAGAAATAATTTTATTTCATGCTTTGACACTAGATGGCACGTGGTATTTAAAGTCGCGCAATCAACTTTTTAATTTTTGAGCCTTAACCGATTTAAACGCACTCGATTGATATTGTATGAATGAGTGAATTTAATGATTTGATATTTCTCTGATTGTGTCTTTGGTTTAGTTTTGTAGGTAGTTGTTTGATTGTATGTATGTGCTTCAGCCACATCCACATAACTGTTTGTAAATAATTTATTTGTATGAATATTCGTTAGTTTGCATATGGCACGTACGGACATATTTTATTATAGTTGAATTAATGGTTCTGTCTTTTTCTTTGTTAAACACTGGTTAAGGTTCGCGGTGACTTTTTCTGTTGTGTTGAATTTGTTCATTTAGAGTTTGTTTTAATTTTTCAAGAGTACCCTCTGAAGCACACAAGCCTCTCGGTGAAGAGATTATCTCGATCGCTTGAATCTCTTGAAGACGCTGAACTGAGAAGACAAGAACAGGCAGAACGTCAGGCTGCCGTGAGAACCACTGAAACATCTGCTCAAACTTAACGAAGGCTACTTGAGCAGGCAGAACATCAAGCTGCGAGATCCGCTCAAATGATTAAATGACTGCTCAAATTGAGCGAAGGCTACTCGAAAAAGCAGAGCGTCAAGCCTTAACAAGAAGTTTAAAAGCTACGAGAAAACCCGCTGAAACTCTCGATACATTAATAATAAAATTAAATATAGTACTAACATTTCAAAAACTGTATGGAATATAATTAATCAGGAAACTGGGCAAGCAAAAGACCCCCACATCAAATATAATTTATAAATTAATTGTTGTCAACTGACAGAGAAGTTGCTAAAGCATTTGAACATTTTTTTACTGCCACCCCTGTGTCAACTACTTTGAGTATTAATTCATACAGCTAATGGAAAATGTAAATACATGCGATATTGATTTCAACGTTAAACATGTTACTTTTCCACAAGTGTTAAATGCATTTAAAAGCATAAATAAGCTGCCATTTTAGATGGAATTTCTGTTAAAATCATTCAATCTGTCATTGATGGTATAGCCCCACACTTAGCCAGTATATTTAATGACTGTGTTCATAATGCTGTATTTCCTGATTTAATGAAATTGAGTAAGGTCATTCCTATATTCAAAGCAGGTAGTATGTCTGACCCTTGTAATTTTAGACCTATATCTATACTACCAACGCTCAGTAAGATTTTTGAAAAATTAATTTTAAATCAATTACTTTCTCATTTTTATGGTAATAGTTTAATGAATTTTAAGCAATTTGGTTTCACGCGGGGTCGCTCAACAACCGATGCCGTGTTGAGCTCATAAAACACGTATTCAGCGCCTGGGAGGAGTCGTGTGATGCTATTGGTGTCTTTTGTGACTTGTCCAAGGCGTTCGACTGTGTGGAAACTGCACTATTACGGCATAAAAAACCGAGCGCTTGCCTTGATAAAATCATATATTTCTAATAGAAAACAGAAAGTTGCAATAAATGGAGAAAAATCATCATAATCGGCAGTGACAATGGGTGTGCCCCAGGGCTCAGTTCTTGGTCCTTTCCTATTTATTTTAGTATTTATCAATGTTCAAGCTAGATGCAAAGTTTTTATTAATTTGTAGTTTTATAATTTATTTAGTCGGCAACACTTAGTGTTGGTTTTTTTGTGTGTTGCAATCGGCAATACTACTTCCTCTTGTCGTGGGGAATTCGAATCGCGAACAACCCTTTTTCGTCGCTCTCGTAATTTTGATTTAAGTTAAATAATTGTCGTGTTGTTATATTCGCTTTGGTGTTGTGAATGATTAGAAGCAAAGTCAGTGCCTGAACTTCATCGCTGCATCATCACCAACCACAGTCCTACACCAGGTATTTGAGGAGAGATCGCGGTAAGTCGAGATGAACCAACATCAATCCAAGGATACCGTGGTTCCTGGAGGTGCCAGGTGACATCGATACCAGAGGTGAGTTCTTGCGCTTGCTTGGTTCTAATTTCACAACGAATAATTGTTATTTTGATAATTTGATTTGTTTGATTTGATTTCGATTTATTATATGATTTTGCACGTTAGCTATTTTAAATACAGTCCACTTAGCACTTGGTAAACCCCACATTTTGGTCCTTCGAGCCGGATATTTAGTACAGTACCTGTTAATTTTGTTGATTTCGTATTCGTTATTTGTATTTCCTTTGTCTTAGCTTAACCGTTACGCTTAATAAAATTACTTGGGGGTATTTTGGAAACCGCGTTATTTTGTACCTTTTCGTATTATTAGGTTGGCACTTGGCATCTGTAGTTGGCACTACATTAATCGAACTTCGTTCTAGTTCATTCAATCGCCTGTACAATCTGTCACTTTCAAATTTTGTCATCAATCTGATCTGTCATTTTGAACATAACCTCAATTAATTTTGTTTTGTTGTTATTGTCGTTTGTAATATTTTTAGATTTGTTTAGGTTTTCGTTTGTTTTAGATTTTTAAAATGACAGAAAGGAATGTTGACAAGAAAGGGGGGGATTCTTCAGGTGATATAAATAGGATTGCTCGTGATTGTGCTATTATGCGTATTGAGTATATAGAGTCATCTGATTTGGTAGGTTACATAGAAGAAGATCTTAAACAAATAGGAGCTGAGTTTCATGACGCTCAGCGGAAACTACTAATGACGTGTAGCAAAGCAGAACAAAGAGCGGAATGTGGTGTGGAAAATTGTTACATTCTTTGAGGTCTCAAAACACTACTCAAAACACAAGTCTGGAAAGTAAAGTAGTCGAGTCTATGCGTGCTAAGTTGCCAAAAATAAGCATCAAGCCATTTGATGGCAAGTTAGAAAACTGGGTATCATTTAAACAACTTTTTGACTCTCTTATACACCAGAGAGATATACCCAATGTAGAAAAGCTGCATTACTTGTTATCTAGTGTAGAAAACAATGCTTATGCTTTAGTCAAAAACTTTCCGCTTACCGATGAAAGTTACTTGGATGCCTATAATACACTAGCCAAATATTATGATAAGAAGCGACAGATTGCAGTAAACTATTATGAAAAGTTAGTGTTCTGTGAACCCATTAAAGTAAAATCGGGTACTGAGTTAGAGCGGGTTAACAGAACTTTTACTGAAACTTTGTCGGTGTTGGAAAAATATAATTTACCTGATAAAAATTTTATGTTATTTTATTTGTTGTGGTCAAAACTGGATAGGTTAACGCAAGAGGCTTTCTTGTTAGACTTTAACTCGGATGACATTCCAGATTTTGAACATTTGCAAGCTTTTATAGAAAAGCATGTTCGGGCTTTAGATTTTACTCGCATATGTAAAACTCAAAGCCAGTCTACTCCTAAGCAAATCAAGTCAAATATAAAGCCAGCTCTGATTGTTACACCAACCTGTGTTTATTGCGATGGCCAGCACCCATTAGTCAAGTGTTCCCGCTTTCACAAGTTAAAAGTAAATGACAGATTTAAGTTTGTAAAGTTGAAGGGACTTTGTATTTGTTGCCTTTCTGGGTCACACCATGTCAAGGCATGTACCACTGACAGTCTTTGCAAAGTGTGTAAGTTTTCCCACCATACACTGCTGCATTTTGATAGACCTAAAAACATTATTGTGCAACCCAAGGAGCCTACAAGTGAACCTGCTACTATTGATAAGCAGGCATTAACAACAATGTCGATTAAAAATAATATCATATTTGCAACAGCTAAGGTATTAATTAAAGATTGATTTGGTAGGCAGCACAAGGTCAGGGCCCTGTTAGATTCTGCAAGTGCTTGCAATTTTATATCTGAGCCTTGCGTTAAATTACTGGGACTAGATTTAAAAAATAATATGCAACAGGTTAGCGGCATAGGACATGCTCGGGCTGAACCCCATAGTTTAGTGTCGTGTGAAATATTTTCTAGGCAGCATGACAAATATAAATTTAGTTTTGAGGCCTTAGTGTTACCCTCAATATGTGCTGATCAACCATCTCAGCACATAGATAGTTCAAATTGGTCACACCTGACAAATCTGGTTTTGGCCGACCCAGAGTTTGAGACCCCTGGCCCGGTAGATTTGTTGCTAAGTGCAGAAGTTTTCGCATCCTCCCTTTTGTCAGGACTTAGACAAGGTGGTCAGGGTCAACCAAGGGCTCTGAACACAGTTTTCGGCTAGATCGTCATGGGGGCGTGTGATGTTTCTCCTGCTAACCGTAGTGAGAATAATAAAGAAAATTGTCTTTTTGTATCAAATCCTTCACACCCTATGTCGAACTCATCCTTGGAATTGTCCATTAAAAGGTTTTGGGAGTTAGACAATGTCCATTCTCAAAAGGTTCATTTGTCGAAGGATGAGCAAAGATGTGAGGATTATTTTGTCGAACATCATCAGCGTCATAGCGATGGAAGATTTGTCGTTCCGCTTCCATTCAAGGATCCGTTAGATAAGCCTGTCTTCACGGGTTCTCGCAACATTGCGCGCAAGCGATTTGCGTCATTAGCGAGGAAACTGAATTCCAACCCTGACTTTCGTAAAGCATATGTCGCATTCATGACTGATTATGAAGCGTGTGGGCATATGGAAGAAGTTGAACCCCATGCTTCTGATATAGGTAGGTTTTATTATATTCCACATCATGGCATCTTGCGTCCTGAGTCAATTAGTACTCCCCTTCGTGTCGTTTTTGACGCAAGTGGCACGGATACGTGTGGTAAATCATTAAATGATACTTTGTTTGCTGGTCAAAAACTTCAAACAAATATTTTTGATCTTCTTGTTCGCTTTCGTTGGCATGCTATCGTGTTCACTGGGGACGTCAAACAGATGTATCGGCAAATCTGGGTACCCAATGAGGATGCAGAATATCAGCGAATCCTGTGGCGATCGTCGCCTGACATACCTGTGCGTGAATATCGTCTCCGCACAGTCACTTATGGCGTATCATCGGCACCATACATGGCTCTCCGCACAATTGCTCAACTGGCGAGTGATTCAGTTGAATCATTTCCGTCGGGATCTCAAGTCTTATCGCGTGATATCTACGTTGATGACCTGGCCTCTGGTGCTGACTCTATCGAGCAAGCGTTGTTATTGCGAGATGAGCTGGCTCAAATATTTTCGTCTGGTGGCTTCCATCTCAGAAAATGGACGTCGAACAACCAGTCTTTTTTTGATGGCCTGCCTTCATCAGATGTTTACTCAGGAGAGTTAATAGACTTTGAAACGACTGAGGATACATGTCTCAAAATTTTAGGGCTATTATGGCGACCTCGATCTGACTGTTTCCAGTTCAGAGTTTCATCCAGTGAAGGTTCTCGATGCACTAAGCGTGTCATCCTCTCACATATCGCTCGCATCTACGACCCCTTAGGATTCCTTGCCCCAGTAACATTTTATGCAAAATACTTAATGCAGTTACTGTGGACATCCGGTGTATCATGGGATGATGATGTGCCTGAAGCTATCGCTCCGGAGTGGATGACCTTCAGAGAGCAGTTATCATGTTTGTCATCTCTTTCAATTCCTCGGCGTATACCCTGTAAGGCATTTGTTGAAACGCAATTACATGGGTTTTGCGATGCTTCCGAGCGTGGCTATTGTGCCACAGTATATTGTAGAACCGTAGATTCGAAGGGCAACATTTATGTGCAATTAATTTGCTCAAAATCGAAAGTTGCTCCTCTACGTACCTTGTCGATACCCAGATTGGAGCTGCAAGCAGCTGTGTTACTGGCTGATCTCTTTACTTCTGTCCTAGTGTCGTTAGAGCCAATTCATAACACATTTAAAGTAATATGTTGGTCGGACTCCACTGTGGCGTTGTCGTGGATCAAGTCGTGTCCATCTAAATGGAAAACTTTTGTAGCCAACAGAGTAAGCCACATACAAGAAAAATTTTCACCAGAAAGCTGGCGCCATGTTAGCACATTTGATAACCCTGCTGATTACGGGTCACGTGGCACACTACCAAGTGAATTTTTGAAGCGTGACTTGTGGTGGAGCGGTCCTTCTTGGCTGTCGGAGCCTGAAGAAAGGTGGCCTTTGTCGAAAGTTGCATTACTTCCCAATAGCCTGCAGGAAGAACTAAAATGTACGACCCTCTTGGCAATCGAGCAAGAGGTGAGCTTGGTCGAGGTTGTACTAAATAAATACTCTTCGCTGTCAAAACTACTAAGAATCTTGTCATATTGCTTTCGTTTTCGTCGTAATTGTTCATGTAAATGTCGCAAAGAAAAGGTTTATGGTTTTGTTCAGCCTAATAAGATAGAAAGTGCACGCACATTTCTAATAAAACATGTGCAAAATATGGTTTTATCCCAAGAAATGTCGTCCCTGGAAAAGGGCAATCTCAACTCGCTGCCTAAAGGACTCCGCAAATTGTCACCTTTTATGGACAAGGCGGGTGTTTTGAGGGTGGGCGGCCGCTTGTCAAACGCTCATATAGGTTTTAGCGCAAAGCATCCGATCCTACTGCCTCGAGATCATCGCTTCACATTCCTTCTTATTGATGAATATCACAAGAAGTACATGCACCCTGGAGCTCAAACTTTACAAAATTTGATTTGTCAATCCTTTTGGATTTTATCAGCTAAACGGGCAATACGGTCAGTAGTTTCAGGTTGCGTAAAGTGTTTTCGTGCTAATCCAAGACCGGCTCAACCACCCTTGATGGGCGACCTTCCTTCCTACCGTGTCAGTGAAGTGAAACCTTTTTCTAGTGTCGTAGTTGACTACGGCGGTCCTTTTGACATAGCCCTTGGTCGTGGTCGAGGTGTCAGAACCTTGAAGGGGTATATCTGCGTGTTTGTTTGCACAAGCACCAAGGCTGTTCATATTGAGCTCGCCTCTGAGCTCAGTACTGATGCATTCTTGGCTGCATTAAAGCGCTTTATTGCACGACGTGGTCGCTGCTCTCATATTGTCTCCGATCAAGGCAGGAATTTTATAGGTGCCGCTAATTATCTCGGAAACATTATGCAGAGCGCAGCGGATACACAATCAATAAAATTTTCGTTCAGTCCACCAGGGAGTCCTCATTTCAACGGTTTGGCTGAAGCTGGTATTAAATCCGTTAAGACACATTTGTCACGTGTGATCGGTTTGCAGCGCCTCACGTATGAGGAATTTTATACAGTATTGTCTCAAATAGAGGCTATGTTGAATTCGAGGCCTTTAACACCTGTAAGTGCGGATGTTAACGACCTTTCAGCTCTAACGCCGTCGCACTTCTTAACGTTGGAACCTGTGTCGACACTGCCTGAAGAAAATTTTATAGGGAAAAATATTAGTATGCTTCATAGGTGGGGGCTTATTCAAAAAATGCATCAGGATTTCTGGAAAAGATGGCGGAACGAATACGTGCACACTTTGCAGCAGAGACTGAAGTGGGATAAATCAAGTCCAGATTTAAAAATTGGCACATTGGTGCTCATTATTAACGAGCAAACTAATCCCTTGCATTGGAGCCTGGGACGTATCGTTTGTTTACATCCAGGTGCGGATGGAACTTGTCGTGTCGTTACTGTAAAGACGGCTATGGGTGAGTATAGGCGACCTGTAGTGAAGGTCTGCCCCTTGCCGATCATTCAGTAATTTGTCGCTGCTTATCGTAGTTTTATTTTATTTTTTATTTATTTTTTTTCGTTCGTAAATACGTTGCATTTAGGTGGGCGGAATGTTCAAGCTAGATGCAAAGTTTTTATTAATTTGTAGTTTTATAATTATTTTAGTCGGCAACACTTAGTGTTGGTTTTTTTGTGTGTTGCAATCGGCAATACTACTTCCTCTTGTCGTGGGGAATTCGAATCGCGAACAACCCTTTTTCGTCGCTCTCGTAATTTTGATTTAAGTTAAATAATTGTCGTGTTGTTATATTCGCTTTGGTGTTGTGAATGATTAGAAGCAAAGTCAGTGCCTGAACTTCATCGCTGCATCATCACCAACCACAGTCCTACACCAGGTATTTGAGGAGAGATCGCGGTAAGTCGAGATGAACCAACATCAATCCAAGGATACCGTGGTTCCTGGAGGTGCCAGGTGACATCGATACCAGAGGTGAGTTCTTGCGCTTGCTTGGTTCTAATTTCACAACGAATAATTGTTATTTTGATAATTTGATTTGTTTGATTTGATTTCGATTTATTATATGATTTTGCACATTAGCTATTTTAAGTACAGTCCACTTAGCACTTGGTAAACCCCACAATCAATGATCTGCCATCGGCCGTTAAGAATCAATGCGAGGTCATATTATTTGCTGACGATACTTCCTTCTTATTTTAAATCAAAAGACAAGAAACTGACTTTCATGCAGTAAGCCAATGCATCTCCAATACAGAGAAGTGGTCCTCAGCTAATAATTTGCTCCTCAATGAAAAAAAAAAGTAAATATGTTAAGTTTACATTGCCAAATGTCAAACAGGTAAACACAAACATTTTAGTTAGGAACTGACTCCTGTGTAAATATTTCATTTCAACGTTAACAGCCTTTTTTCAGCTTTGCCAGAATGCTTCCTTTGCAAAAACGTTATTATATGGCGACGTCGCCCACTGGAACACATCTACAAAGGAGTGGAAACGCCGTACTCAAGGCGCGCCTGTTGAGAATTAGAATGGAGTGAAATTGTCTGATGCTCTTAGTCTGTATCGTACGTACACTTTGTCTGCGGTCATCGTCACTTCGGGTTCCACTGAGTATCTTTTAATTGTAGAACTGGTTACTTATTTCTCCTTTCACCAAGAATGTGAATTTATGATAAACTTATTGTTAATATCCAATGACCACGTGGGCGAAGCCGCGGTTGACAGCTAGTTTTGAGTAAAAATAAAAATACGTGCCTGAGACACTCTCCATACAAAAATATTCAAACCCTTTTTCGGATTAACAACTGTTAAACCAACTGAAATTCTAGAATCCACTAGAACGGCTAACGTAATTTTAACAATATTTCAGGTCACTCTGCAGAATATCTGAATATGCTATTTTTCCTCAGCTTACGTAGTATCATTACTGCTCCCACCAGAAAGAAAGCTTGCATTGGCCATTTTATGGTGAAAGTACTGCAGCAATGCAAGCAATTGTCTTTAACGAATTTACCGATCATTGAACAATCCCACTCTACATTAATAAAACACATATCTCTAGAAGTAGCAGTAACTATAAAAACAACGATTAATCATAATAATGTTTAGCTTGTCTCCAAGAGACTAACTGAAATTATCACTATGCTACAAGAAACGTGAATGTATCTACTGAACTGCTTATCAATTATTTTGAAAAACTCGTTAACCTTTCCTCATGAATAACAGTTGTGCCAAAGAAAAGAAAACTATTATAACCCTGGATAAACCCAGGAGTCCTAAAATCCATCAAAACTAGGGACAAATTCCACAACAGTGTAGGGATTCTCCTTCAAATCTAGCCTTAACTAACGAGTACAAAATAAATTGCAATACATGTAATAATTTACTAAAACGTCTTAAAAACAGTATTATTAACATGAATTAGAAAACAATAAAATTCAAATTCAAATATTTATTTCTCAACATTGACAATTACTTGTTCTTATTGACGTCAAATAAAACATGATTCTACCACCAGTTCGAAAAAAAACCTTCGTGAAGAAGAACTGGCAAGAAACTTCACAAATAAAGTGAACATACGGGAAACATTGAACTTAAAGAAATTGGCAATATTTCAAAACTACACCTAAAGGCAGACAATCTCTTGAATATCGGGAATTCACTTACGTCGTCTCTTAATGAAGTTAATAAATTCTTTACTACGATCGCTAACAAGCTTGCTAATTTGATTTTGAAAAACTAAATATAAGTGAAAGAGAACTTGCCATACTTGCTGAAAGAGATGGCCCGGGACCTTCCTTCTCTATGTTTATGACAGATCCTGATGAGGTAAGGTCAACTGAAAATAATCTTAAATCTAAAAGTTCACCTAGCTGGGATAACCTTTGCAAGGATTTATACAAGAAGTGTAGCCAATACT
Organism: Marasmarcha lunaedactyla; assembly: GCA_923062675.1. Classification (NCBI taxonomy): domain Eukaryota; kingdom Metazoa; phylum Arthropoda; class Insecta; order Lepidoptera; family Pterophoridae; genus Marasmarcha; species Marasmarcha lunaedactyla. The sequence continues at coordinate 28,880,973 of OV281346.1, forward strand.
TATGCGATCTAATTGCTTACATCTGTAATTTAAGTTTTGAAACAGGCAAGTTTCCTGATCTTCTCAAACTAGCCATAGTCATTCCAATACATAAATTGGGCAACCAGACTTTACCTAACAATTTAAGACCCCTCTGCCTAACCCTCTTCTAACAGTACCTAACAAAAATATTTAAAAAATTGCATATAAAAGTTTGGCTTTAAGAAGAAAAGACCCATCGAGGATGCAGCTTTACTGTCAAAGTGTCAAAATTCAACTTCTTACCTTGACAGCGGACAAATATGCGCAGAAATTTTTCTCGATGCACAAAAAGCATTGGACCCGGTATTGTTACCGGTAGGCTTAGTTCGACTACAAAACATAGTTTTCTGACATCCTAACGAACAGAAGACAAAAAGTTCACGTGAACGATTATACTAGCGATACGTCAACCTGCAGTTATGGCGTACCACAGGAAAGTGTGCTGGGGCCAACTCTATTCCTTTTATATATCAACGAAGTCTGTCAGAAAAAAATAAGTGATGCAGACCTTATTATGTTCACTGATGATACAGTGATGCTTTTCCGTGATAATAATTGGTACTCTGTTCGAACTCTTGCTGAGGCAGGGCTACGCAGTGTTACCAGATGGCTTGAGGAGAGTGTACCATTACCATTAACACAAACAAAACGAATTATGTGTGTTTTTATAGAACGGCCTTAACATCTTCTTCAAAAACTTTCGCAATCAAAATTCACATTCATCCATGCAACACTGAAGCAATTGACAACATAAGTTTCCAGTGTTGCAGGCTAGAAGGTACCTCGAAGATCAAGTATAGAGTAAACTTAACGTAAGGTTAACTATACTTGAGTAGGGCTATAGCTGGATCCGGCGTTAACCCGTAAACGGGTGCCGTTCGTCGTTTGGATACTTAAGGGGAGGGAGACTTGCCGAGCTTACGGATGCAGATAAGAATAACTTTGTATAGACATAAAGAGACTCTGTAAATTTATTTTGAAAAAATATACCCGTGAAGTTTCCTGCCAGTTCTTCTTCACGAAGGTTTTTTCGAACTGGTGGTACAGTCATGTTTTATTTGACATCAATAAGAACATGTAATTGTCAATGTTGAGAAATAAATATTTCATTTCATTTCATTTCAAGGTTTACATATCAACACTAACAAATCGAATGAGGAGATTTATTACAGTATTCAAATACCTTAGATCTATCTTACAATGACAGCAATTGACACAAAAATACAACGCGCTATGCCATTGCTTGGTTTATTAGTACATCTGTAAGCAAATTATACCTCATTGAAATTAAAAGCGCACAACGAGCTGCGTTGAAGGTGCTCGTATCACTACCCTATAGGCACTCTGTCTTATATTCTTTATCTGCATTACCAAATTCATGTAAACGTTTTATGAGTGAAGAGCTATCTCCTAAAATGCAGGTTTCTGAGCTCAGGAGACAAGCGCTATTGACACTATGTTGATTAATACGGTATATAAAATTAACTTAGTGGTACTCTTAACGATACTTCATTATGTTTAATTGAAAAAAAAATATATATTCACTGCTTGGGTTGATTTATTCTTTTTTTAAATAAAATTTAGGAACATTTAAAATATCTTCTTTACGATCGCTATTTTATCGAACATAAAGGTCTGGAAAAAGTAATTCCTTTTTGAAACTTTACCTTTTCTATTGTTAAAAAAATCCGCTGGAAACAAACAACTTTACTAAAGGGATATAATTACAAAATATGAATATACTTCTTCCCGACCTCCATGATATGCCTGAAACAAGCAAGTTTGTTAAAGTTTAATGACACAGACTATATATTCGCGATAAGGTCTCTGCGTGGAAAGCAACTGCTGCTCAGCTCGACTAAGAAGTACTCATAAACGAGCGACCTAACAGCCAATAAAATTACCGCTTTACCGTTCTTCAAGTGATTGTCTCTGCGACGGCACGTCTCCGCGCCGCAGCACTCGAATCCCCGACTGCTGCGGCCACATTCGCTAACTCGTAACGAGTTACAAACAAAAACTTGTTTTGGAAAGGAATTATTTTATCCGAAATTGCTTCCTATAGGCAATTGCTTTCTTCGGAATGACTTTTATTTTTCAACTACCTTTAATGCCTTTGGTGGACAGAGGGTGCGCGGGATCAAAGGACGTGTACTCGACGCGGCGAGGACTGTGCGTTCTGTTATGCAAATTCTACGTTTGTCCTATAAAGGTATAAACGTTTTAACTTGACTCGGTACTCTTAGGAGAAATGAAGCGAAACATATCGTTGTAATTTTGTAAAATATAAGTGTAGGTATGCGCTACCTCGTTTGAGTTTAATAATGATAATAAAAACACTTTATTGCTTACATACAAAAAGGAAACAAAAACATTACAAGTTCAAGCATACAAAAATATAAGGTGGGCAAAGGCGACCTTATCGCTAAAAGCTATCTCTTACAGACAATCGGAAAAATAGAAACTAAGCGGGAGGGAGCTTGTATAAGAATACATACATATACATAAATGTACATACAATACGTACATATACAAATAAGATTTCATAATGAACATGTGAAAAGTATAAACATATAACTATTCATAAATATATACAAAGATATAATAATCAATATGTTTATTCCACAGAGTTTACTAACATTTGCTTTCTAATTCCCCATACTTGGCACGGAGGCACGTAATACATTAGAATCGTAATTATAAACGAACTTGTTACACGGATATCAAATTACTTATCAAGTTTCAGCTACAAGCCTGACTTTATTTCAGAACTATAATGCTTTGACACTTAACAAATCAAATACTTTTCTGTTATCAATAATAATTGAGATGATTACCTTTAAATTTATATTTACTTTATATAATTTATATGATAAGTATTATTGATATAAGTTTTTTTTTTGTTCCCCTCCACGGGAAGGGCAGGAGGATATAAAAAATGCTCTGACGCATACTCCGCGCGCGCGATCGGAGTTATGTGGGACTCGTCCCGACGCCTACCAGAACCATACCCACTAAAAAACCCCCTGTCGGCTCGTGCATTTTTGCCACTCAGCCTATATCTGAGCGACAGCCAGTTGGAGAAAGAGGCCGCGCTAGCGGGGCCCTTAAGGGGTCACCCGCTGGGATTTACATAGCACTAAAGGTGCTCAAATTGAAAATTAAATAATTAAAAACATTAAAAATTTAAAAATAAAATTGCATTAATTCGGATTTACGCTAGAATTAGAATTTACGTTAGAATTAGAATTTACGTTAAAATCAGAAGTTGCGGCCTGAAGGGCTAAGAGATCTAGCGTCAGCTGCGTCGCTACGTTTGTGTGCACGTTTCTCGGTCTAGCGACTTTGAATTTCGAATCTAAGACAGGAGCAGTATATGAGACTGAATTCCGAACTAGAGGATTGGGATGGGATTCGGCGCGTTTGAAGAACGATTCTGAGAGTATTTTGAGGTGCTGTTGCACTGTAGGTAGTTCAAGATCTCTGTGCAGGTCCGCGTTACGCACGTACCAAGGTGCGTTTGTGGCCCTGCGGCAGAAGAGATTTTGAAATACCTGCAGTTTATACAGGACGGAGGGTTTGGCGTGGGTAAAGACTGGCGAAGCATATGACATGACGGATCTAACGCAGACCTTATAAAGCGTACGTTTATTTCTAAAGGACATTTTACTTTTTCTTCCTATCATACTATATAGGCGGCTTAATTAAAAACGCGCGAGTTTCGTTACTCTATCGACGTATGGCTTGAAAGAAAGCGTCTGATCTAAGGTGACGCCTAAGTATTTGATACTGCGTTTCCAGGGGATGGGAATACCTAACATTCGAATGTGGGGATCGTTGAAGCGATTACGACGTTTGTAGTCGAATTGAATAGCAGAACTCTTTTCTGGGTTGACATCGATAGGCCATTTTTGAAACCAAACACCGAGGGCGTTTACGGCCTTTTGGAGTCTGGTGATGTTATACGGGATCGCGCAACCTTTAGTGTAAAGGGCGGTCTTAAAGAGGTCTTTCTCTCGAACTCGGTCTGCAAAGAGGGCGAGTTCGACGCCTTTCGGCGGGATGGGAATGTCGTTGGTGTACACGGTGTACAGCAGAGAGGCGAGGACTGAGCCTTGAGGGACTCCAGCCTTTATGGGATGAGGCGCAGAAAGCGTGCCTTCGTGTTTAAATTTAAACGTACGGTCTTTGAGATACGACGCTATTAACCTGACTAGGCGATCCGGTAAGCCTATCTTGTAGAGTTTAAAAACGAGACCGCTGTGCCAGACTTTATCGAAAGCTTGGCTACGTCAAAGAAGACCGCGACTGTTTTATAACGACGCGGATAGAAACCGTCAAGTATATACTCGACGATTCGATGGACTTGCTGAGGGCAGGAGTGTTTAGCGCGAAAGCCGAACTGATGGGGAATAATGAGAGGATCGCCATCCGTTGGAAACAGATGGTTCCGCATTCGAGAGAGTATGATTCTCTCGAGAAGTTTAGACATTGCCTTGAGGAGGCTGATGGGTCTGTGATTAGCCGGGACGTTCAGAGGTTTGCCCGGCTTGGGAATGCCTATGACTGTCGCTTCTTTCCAAGCTTTTGGAAAGTAGCTATGGTCGAAGCAGGCATTGAAAATGATAGCTAACAAGGTAAGCATCTGTTGAGGTAGGTGCTTAAGTGCGTGGTTGGAAATTCCATCCGCACCCGGAGCCTTTTTGGACTTTTGATTTCTAATGAGAAGCAAGATTTCGTCATTAGAGACTTTGACAGGGTCGGCGGTGATGGGGAGAGAGTCTCTGCGAAGGACTTCATCCTCCACCGCCTGGATGTGTGAGGGATCAGCAGGTTGCGTGCTGGGCGAGCATTGTGCGGCAATGCTGTCAGCGAAGCATTGGGCTTTCTCTTCGACTTCAAAGGTGCCATCGGGATGAGTGAGAGGAGGAATGTGAGAGGCGGTGTCTACGCGTAAGGCTCGGGCCATGCTATAGTACGCTTGGTGGGACGGAGAGATATTCGCCATGAGATCGTTCATCTGAGCGTCTCGGAGTTCCGCGAGGCAAGACCTAACTTTACGTTGAAGCTGATTCGCAGCTGTTCAATAGGCGGGCGTGGGATATTTCTTGGCTCTCCGGAGAGCCGCGTTCTTAGCTTTAATAAGATTGCTAACGGCTAAGGGAAGCGTGGGTTTGCCTTGCTTAGCAACCTTTTCGTTGTCACTGATGGCTGAGTTGATAGCATCAGTGAGAGAATTTACTAATGAATCAATTTTATCCGGGCTATCTAATTGTTTGGGAGAGATCGCGAGTGGAGAGTTCGGGGCCTCTAAGGCTGAAACTAACGTATTTTTAAAGCCTTTCCAGCTGGTAAAGGTCTTAGGTGACGTGACGTTATCGTTAGGCGTACCTAGCACGGGCGAGACGACGCGATGGTCGGAGCCTAGGTCATCGAGCGGTTCGATGGACCTTAGATCAAGATTGATTCGCTTGATAACTGCAAAGTCGAGGATGTCAGGAGAGTAGGTCGGGTTGTTGGGATAGTGAGTAGGAGTGATGGGGGATATGACGTCTAAGTCAAGTGAGTTAGTGATGTCGAGGAGAGCGATACCGCTGGTGTTGGCCGATAGGCACGTCCAGTCAGTATGTTTGGAGTTAAAGTCTCCGAACATAATGACTGAATGACCGAGGGCGAGAGTGGCCTCAAAGTCGCTGCGGATTGGTCTGGAGCCACATGGTATGTAGACTGAAGCTATGATGATGGTCGGATGACCAGTCATAGCCAATCTACACACAGTGGTTCCATGTTGAGGAGAGGAGGGGTAGGGAGAGGACAGCAATAGAAGCCTCTTTTGTAATAATAGGTCTTTACCTATGAAACTGCCGTTTTGCCGTACTGGCCATTTCAAATGAAAATGTTTTTTTTTTACTGATAATTCTAATTTCAAATTAATTTTGATTGACAAACATGGAATTTTTTTTCTAAAATCGTCATTTGTTTAATAGTTAGTGTTTTGTTTTCAACGCATTCGAACATTTTTCCTCATCATGGATAAGTTAAAAATTCGAGTAATTATGGAGTATGAGTACCGTCGTGGCAGCAAAGCGGCACAAGCGGCACGCAACATCAATGACGTTTACGGAGCGAACACTACAAACGAACGCACCACCCGTTATTGGTTTACCCGCTTCCGTTCTGGGAATTTTGACCTGAAAAATGAACCCCGTGGTCGTCCGAAAACTTTGGTCGACAATGACGAATTAAAGGAAATTGTGGAAGCTGATGAAACTCAATCCACGGCTGAATTAGCAGCAGCTTTCGACGTTAGCATCAAAACAATGTTGGTCCATTTGCGTCAAATTGGCAAGGTAAAAAAGCTTGACAAATGGGTACCCCACGAACTCAATGACCGCCAGCGCGAAGTACGCGTGGAGACGTGCCTTCACTGCTCAGCAGGCATACAAATGAAGGAATTCTGAACCGGATTGTTACTTGTGACGAGAAATGGATCCTGTTTGACAATCGTAAGCGCTCAGCAAGTTGGTTGGACCCTGGTTCAGCACCCAAACAATGCCCTAAACGAAAACTTACCCCTAGAAAAGTGATGGTCACTGTTTGGTGGTCTAACGCGGGTGTAATTCATCACAGCTTCTTGCCAAACGGGACAAGCATTACTGCAGATGTGTACTGTGAAGAACTGAACACAATGATGGAGAAGCTCGCACGTCTCCAACCAGCTTTGGTCAATCGTTCGGCTCCACTGCTCCTGCACGACAACGCGCGACCTCATACTGCACAGCAGACGGTCTCCAAGCTACAAGAGTTGGGGTTGGAAGTTCTCCGTCATCCGCCGTACTCACCAGACCTTGCGCCTACAGACTTCTACTTTTTTCCAGAATTTGGATAACTTCTTGGCGGGAAAAAAATTCAATACCCGAGAGGCAGTACAAAATGCCTTTGAAGAATTTGTTGCCTCCCGTCCAGCTGATTTCTTCAAGAAAGGCATCAATAAGCTACCAATGCGTTGGCAAAGATGCATTGATTGCATGTGTGATTATTTTGATTAATAGAAATAAAAAATATATAAAAAATTACGCTTCATTTATTTCGCGAAAAACGGCAATTTCATAGGTAAAGACCTAATATATAGCGGTGCCGCCGAAACCGTCGGAGTTGGGCCTATCGTTGCGAGTAAACGCGTACTTAGGAATAGCGAATCCCCTGGAGCGGTTTGGAGTAAGCCATGTCTCCTGGAGAAGGAATAAGTCAGGTTCTTTGTTCTGAAGGAACAGTTTAATCTCGGGAAGGTTGGTGTTAAGGCTACGAGCGTTAAAAGATACTAGGGATAAGCCCTTGGGTTTAATGCGACTGGACGCGGGATTCGCGGGTCTAGAAATTATAATTTATATATTCACGATTTTATACAAAAATAAAAAAATAAATTTATAACGAACTTAGAAGCGAGCGGCTAACGCAAATAAACGCTCTTGAGGAGAGCGGGCGGCTCGCAGTATCCGTGCGAGCACGGAAATGTCGTTAATATCGACGTTTTGAATAACGTCGAACACGGTCTTCATGTCCTCAGCCAACGACGACTGAGGTGCGGATGACGGAGCAGGACGCGGCCCTACGGAAGCTACGGGAGCTGGGATGGGTCGGGAAGGTGCAGGCGGAACGGCCGGACGCTGCCTCCAAGACAGAGCCTGAGTAGGCGTCGGCTGAACGGGCTTTGCTTCCGGGGGACCCCGGTTGCGCAGCGGCGGGAAGTTAGCAGGAGTGAGCGGCGACGCCGGTTTAGGCGCGGCCCTCTTAGCGGTGGAGCGCGGAGCGCGCGGGCAACCCCTGTAGCTAGCTGTGTGGCCGGACTGACCGCACAGCACACAGGCAGGGGGGGAAGTGGATTCGGGAGTGCGAGTGCACTCCTTCGTTATGTGCGGATCCAGGCACTTAACGCACCTGGGGGGAGCTGAGCAGTTAGCCACTGCGTGGCCATAGAGCTGGCAGCGGTGGCACTGCCCAGGTTGACCGCGGGGGTTTGGACGCTCGACGGAGATATTTGAGAGTCCGCAAATTGTGCGAGCCTCTCTAAAGATCTCCCTCGAGTTGGGAGTATTCGACAAGATAACTAAAGCTAACGGAAAGCGCCTACCGCGGTTAGAGTGCATCTTGTGCACTGCTTCGGCCGGGAAACCCTGGGACTTAAGGTCCTCGAGGATTTCTTTATTCGCGAGCTCGAACGGGACGCCCCGTAGTACTGCGCGGATCTTACGCTCCTCCGGGAGGGCGTAGGTGTGATACGCGATTTGTTTTAAAGAAAGTAACCTGGTGAACGCGCGGAAGTCGGCGACGGTCGCGACCTGAATTTTGATTGTTTCGCCAGCGTTGGCGGCTTTTAAGTAATTAATTTTGTGCTCTTTGCACAAGTTAGAAACTGCTGTCCAGCGCGCTTTCTCACGTAGGAAGATGGGCGGAGGGAGCTGAGGCTTCGGTGGGACGGGAGCGCAGCGCGACGCTGGCTTCGAAGGGACCGACGGAGACGCGGTCACTTCGAGTGACATGAGCGGCGTGGGGGCGGGTGTAGAAGACACCGGGGTTGGCTCGGGTGTTGAAGATACCACGGCTTTTTTCAAACGCTTCTTAGAGCGTTTGGCAACTAACTGGAACGCGGGCTCAGGAGAACGGGTTAGGGTGGCGGCGACCGACGAAGCTTCGGACGCGGCGTAGTCTGAATCGCTCCCGGGAGCGGTACGCTTCCTGCGAGATGAGCGCGAGGATGAGACCGACGCGCAGTCCATATCGGATGGAACGGGAGACGCGGGAGAGCTATACACCTGAGGGGTCTGGACATTAGAGGCCCTGAGGGGCCGGGGTTGAGGCCTGAGGGGCCGGGGACGCAATAGATGCCTGCAAGGCCTGCGTTAGTACGTCAGCGGGTATGCTTACGCCGGATGCAACGAGCGCCTGGGCGAATGACCTAAGAATATTAACAAGGTCCATTGGAGGGCTTGGAATTACAATATGTAATATATAAATATATAATGTATGCCTAGGTTCCCTAGCAAACCTAGCACCTATTTATATAACAAATGCCTAGGATTCCTAAATAAAAAACCTAGCGAACCCTAGCGGCAAACCTCCCTACCAGCGGTAGGGGGGCTGGGGAGAATAACTTAAAACTAACCGTAGTACGCCGAAGGCCGCTACCTAGAAACCTAAAAAAGGGTACGCAGGTAAAGAGTTAACAGCATTAGGGTCAACCTTTACCGACATAAAGGACAAATACACACGAAAACACACAGATATGATAAAAATAAATATGAAAATCGTAGAAAATAAGTGAAATAATAGAAATAAAATAAAAATAATAAAAGGACTGGTTCAATACAAATTCGTTGTCACCGCTACCTGGTCGCCGCTACCTGGTCGCAAAACAAAAATCGCACTTCGATAGCACTCAGAGGGAGTAGAAAAACCTTGAAAACCGTAGCACGGAACCAACACGCTAAACTGTGACGTCAGTAGACTGAGCGCCACGGAATATCGGGCAGGGCCCGATCAATGGAGAACGGGGTCTTGCACGTCCGCACCGCGTGGCGATCGGAGCGAGAATGATCGCCCTCATCTGAGGCTTTAGTTAATATAGTTTCCCAATTTCTTTCCTACAATGACTTTAATCAATTTAATCACATACGTAATAAGGATAGTCGATATTTAGATCTCTCTATTGGTTCAGTAAAGTGTAAGGTTATTAGATGTACAGATCCCCTGGTTCCTGAGGATGCCTACCATCGGACCTTATTTATTTACGTTCAAGCTGAGATCCCGCGGGACCTACAGTTTTGTTTTGTTGAGAAAACGTGAAAAAGTCATCTCTTTACAGTGCAATGAATTATTTGTGCGCAACGCTGAAAATAGGATATCTACTAACAGCAAACATTTTTGGTCTTTTATTAAGTCAAAAAAGCGAACTACATGTGATCTTCCTAACACTATGTTCTTAAATACTGAAAATGCTTCCAACGGCGAGGAAATTAGTAATTTGTTTAATAATTTTTTTCAGTCAGTTTTTGAATCTCCCGATAATAATTCTTTTTTACTCGATTCTGGCTCGATTCCTGTTCTCAGCCTTAGTTCAATAGAATTACACCTTGAAAAAGTTAAGAACTACCTAAAATGTTTAGACGTAACTAAGGGAGCGGGGCCAGATGGCTTACCAGCCATTTTTATTCGTCATTATTATGAAGAACTTTCGGTTCCAATTTTTATACTGTTTAGCTTATCTTTGAAATCAGGTGTAATGCCGTGTGCCTAGAAGCAATCATTTATTGTCCCTCTTTTAAAATTTGGTAATAAACACGACATTCAGAATTACAGAGGCATTTCGAAACTGAATGTATTACCTAAAGTTTAGGTCGTAAAATGTTAGAGAAAATCGTATATGACGATATTTTTCCAGTAACCAAACCGATACTTATAGAGCAGCAGCATGGTTTTGTGTCTAAAAAGTCAACTGAAACTAATCTATGTGAGTTCACAGATAGAGTCGTGCGAGCTCTGGATCAGGGCCTTCAAGTAGACGCTGTGTACACTGATTACTCCAAATGTTTTGACAAAGTTCCACATTGTTTATTGATACAAAAATTGGAGGCAGTCGGTATACACGGCGATCTATTGCGCTCGCTTGAGTCTTACTTGCGGGATCGGAACCAGGCGGTCTCTATTAGAGGATACTGTTCCACCTTCATCCCTGTCACCTCTGGGGTCAAGGTTCTCATTTGGGACCGCTATTGTTTAATATTTTCATAAATGATATAGTAACTGTTTTTAAAAATTCAAATTTTCTACTATACGCCGATGATAATAAAAACTTTCGGGAAATCAAGTCTGCCTCTGATTGTCTACTTCTTCAGGACGATCTCGTTGCTCTGCAAGAGTATTGTAAAAGAAACGGCCTCTACATTAACACCGATAAATGTAACATTATTACGTTCTCGCGGAAAAAGACGGCAATAAACTTCTATTACGTGCTTCACAACAATAAGATCCCACGGAAAAATCAAGTTAAAGATCTCGGCGTTATACTTGACAATCAACTAAACTTTACTCTGCATATAGACTACAGAGTGAATAAAGCCTTTCGTATGTTCGCACGGGAAGTAATTTTATCCTCAATACCAAATTTACAAGAACAATATTGAAAGTATTCAAAATAAATTTATTAAATATATTAGCTTCAGATAAATTTAGAAAATTTAGAAAACATGAATTCCCTCCAATTTCGCCGCGATGTAAAAGACCAAATATTTCTGTACAAAATAATTAATAGCTATGTTGAATCGTCATATTGAGTAAAATAAGTATCGGTTGTCCTCGCCTTAGCTCTCGTAAACAGAAGATTTTCGTGTGCCCTCCTTATAAAACAAATTATGCCATGAACTCGTTTATTCCCAGGTCATGTAATAGCTATAACCGACTTTGTGAAAATAATGATATTTTTGCATTAACCCTTTCCCAATTTTTAAGAAAAAGTAATTGAAACCTTAAAAGAGTTGAATTAATCCACTTGTCTTAGATATTCCTCTTTTTATATTATGTATTTTAAGTTCGAATTGTAATTATATAGAATACCATTTTATTTTTCTGTCATTTGTAACAAGAATATAACCTGCTCGTAATTTAACAGTGGAAACTTTACTGGCCTATGTAATATTTATTTGTTTAATGTTTAAGAAATATTAATATGCTGTTTGTTTCCCTAATATGTAAATAAATAAATAAATTATTGTCATTTACAGGTGGACGCTCTCCGAATTCAGTAAGAGCTCGATCTGAAATCGAGAAATTATATTTTTTATAGTTAATGCGGCGAAATAGTCCTGCAGACTACTCTGAATGTGATAAACTTTAAATTAGGCCTTTTATTAGTTAAGTGAATTATTTACGCAGCGAAATAGTCCTACTGACTAATCTGAATGAATTAAACTTAGAATTGAGCCTTTTATCAGTTACCTAATTTATGCAGCGAAATAGTCCTGCTGACTTCTCTGAATGCGATTAACTTGGAATTAGGCATTTTATTAGTTAAATGATTAATTTACGCAGCGAAATAGTCCTACTGACTAATCTGAATGCATTAAACTTAGAATTGAGCCTTTTATCAGTTACCTAATTTATGCAGCGAAATATTCTAGTCCTGCTGACTACTCTGAACGCAATAAACTTTGTAGGTATTTAGAAAATTGTATAATGTTTATGCGTCGAAAAAGTCCAACTGACTGTTGTGAGTGCGATAAACCTTAAATTAAGCTTTTTATAGGTAACCTCGTTCATGCGGCAAAATAGTTCTGCAGACTACTCTGAATAGAATGAACTGTATAGGCATTTCGGTATTTGTATGATGTTAATGCGACGAAATAGTCCAACTGACTCTTCTGAATGCAATAAACTTTCACACAAAAGACTTTATTATGTCTGGCAGACTTACCGTAAGTATAATGTTTTTCTTGTGTCGAGCTTGACGAGGAGGATGTTGAAGACGAACTGCTCGATGAGGAACTTTTACGACGGCGTGAACGATGTCGTCTACGACTTATTTGTTCCTACAAATATTTTAATTTTTTCACAATATATTCTAATGATTGTTCATTTTTCCATTTTGGCATTTTTTTTACTGCCTACGTATATTTATTAAACTAAGTATACGTGTGCGATCGTGGTGAGCACAAAAGCGAATGACGCTTGAAGCCGGATTCATAGACCTCTGGAAATGGAGACCGGAAGCACGCTAAAACTTTATTTTTTATTGAATGAAAAATATAACCGGAAGTTTATTTTATTTTTTATTTTAACTTAAAACTACTTTTACTTTAAACTATTTTTGCTAAGTGGTAACACGTATCAGCGATACTACACAGTGTAAATTATACTAATGTCGACAACGAATCCCCGAGTATAATGACTATTTTAGCAATTACAGTTTTCACATTATTGTAATGTGTGTAGGGATCTCTAATTTGTTGAAGATAATATACACACATGTTACTCGCTGATAATGTAGCGGTATTCTCTGTTCTGTAGCGAGACTAGCGAGCCATAAGTGTAAACATAGTTTATCATAAATAATTCGGATATTGTACTTTTAACAAAATGATTGGGATATGGAATAAGGATGTATTTGAAAAGTTTCTATAAAGAGACATCGAATAACTGCAAGACACTAACTGTAAGTAAGAGTGAAAGTATACGAGTATATATTATTTGTATATTGTCTTTGAAAAATGTAGTATTTAAAATGAAGTATGAGGTTGTCACTGAGACCTACCCCGCCATCTGAACTAGTGTTAATAATAATAGAAATTTTACTTGAAATATAAATTAACTCACCATATATTTTATACATTCACAAGGAAATGGTGGATGGCTCAAGATTTAAAGGAGTTAAAATTATTAATATTAATTAATTAATTTTTTTTTGTTCCCCGTTTGGGCAGGAGGCAAAAAATGCATTTCCGCATGCCTCTCGCGCGCGTTACAAGGCATCCGGGACTAGCTCCTAATGAGCACTACCCACTAAAAACCCCCTGTCGGCTCGTGCAATTTTTTGCCACTCAGCCTTCATCTGAGCGACGGCCAATTGGAGAAAGAGGCCGCGCTAGCGGGGCCCAGAAGGGGTCACCCGCTGGGATTACATAGCACTGAAGGTGAATACATAGCACTGAAGGTGCTCAAAATGAAAAGTATATTGTTAAAAAAAAAATTAAAAATTGCAAAATAAAATTGAATTAATTCGGATTTACGTTAGAATTAAGATTTACGTTAGAATTAGAATTTACGTTAGAATTACAATTTGCGGCCAGAAGGACTTCGAGATCGGCTGACAGTCTGGTGGAAGAGTACGCTTGCGCATTCCTAGGCCTAGCGACTTTGAACTTCGAATCTAAGACAGGAGTAGTATATAAGACTGAATCACGAACTAGAGGATTGGGATGGGTTTCGGAGCGTTTGAAGAACGCTTCAGAGAGTGTTTTGAGGTGTTTTTGTACTGTAGGCAGTTCAAGATCTCTGTGCAAGTCCGCGTTACGCACGTACCACGGTGCGTTTGTGGCCCTGCGGCAAAAGAGGTTTTGAACTACCTGCAGTTTGCGTACGAGGGAGGGTTTGGCGTGGGCAAAGATTGGCGAGGCATATGTCATGATGGGTCTAACGCAGACCTTGTAAAGTGTACGTTTGTTTCTGAAAGACATTTTACTTTTTCTACCTAACATACTATTTGTTATATTTCCAAGTAGGAGCGAAATGAGAACACGCGTAGCCGATTAAAGGTTTATTGCGACTGCCAAACATTTCTATACTCCTAGCTAAAGTTATAACTACCCGCTATACCACAATCCTCCCTTCTTAATTAATAATAATAACTTAATTCACAATAATACCTTACTATACTAGTTAACCTACTACAATATTATTATTCCTTATAATTAATAATTTTGTCCAGACTGCATTTGCGAATAGGACGATGTTCCTGCTGGATCGGTACAGGGGTGTCAGTAGGTGTAGAAAAGGTACCGTCATACTCCCCCGAACGAACCCCAATTGTACGGTCGGGAGCGCCGCGCGGTGGCGTCGCCGGACTCGCGCTCCGCTGCGACCGGCTGTCCTCGGGCACCGCTGTGAGCGCGGGACGTGGCTCCGGGGATGGTGGTAGCGATAAACCCGTGGGGACCACAAGTGAACTACTAGACCTGCGTTTCAGTTGATCGATATGCCTATGCACTATGTTGCCATGATTGTCTGTTACTTTAAAGTCACTGGGCCCTTCTGTGTGTTCAACCCTACCTGGCAACCATTTATCTCTTTTCAAATATTGGCGGTACCATACATCATCTCCTATATTCAACTCTCTCTTCGTCCCTGCCGCATTATTTATTTGACGATTCTGCGCCTGTCGTACCTTCGATTCCGTATCAGGTTTTAAAGCGTCTAAAGTCGTACGCACTCGTCTACCTATTAATAATGCCGCGGGGCATTCACCTGTCGTCGAATGTTCAGTATTCCTATAATATAACAAGAATGTACTAAGGGCCAGATCTATATTTTTTTTCTCCAAGATAGCTTTTTTACTTACCCATTTTAACGTTTTAACCGCATTCTCGGCCGCTCCATTCGAAGATGGGTGATACGGAGCTGTAAACGTATGTGCAATACCGTCGCTTTGGACGAATTTAGCAAATTCCCCACTCGTGAACGGGGGTCCGTTGTCCGTTACGATTTGCCGAGGAATCCCCCACCTACTCTAAAGTTCACTTAGCTTAATGATAGTTTGACTAGCATTCGTACTCGGTACACTAAACACTTCTACCCACTTGGATGTAGCGTCTACCACTACTAAATACGTCTGCCCGGCTATAGGGCCCATAAAATCTAGATGTGAGCGTGTCCACGGTCGCTGGTGCCACGGCCAGGGGCACGGGGGCGCGCGTGGCGGCGCGTCCGCCTGCGCCGCACACACGTCGCACGCCCGGCACACGCGCTCGACGGCCTCGTCTACGCCCGGCCACCACACGTAGCTTCGAGCCAGGGCCTTGGACTTCACTATACCCATGTGTGGTTCATGTATGAGTTTCAAAACCGTTGCGTAACAACTCACTGGAACGACTACCCTATGCCCCCACATGACACAACCTAGCTCCTCGTATAGCTCCGCTCTCCTATTAAAGAAAGGTTGAAGATTGCGAATATCGTTATATTCAGGCCAACCGTTCCGAATGTAATTTAAAACTTTACATAAAATTGGATCTTTCATAGTTTGTCTTTTTATTTTTCTTACTTTTACTTTTTACGTACTTTTTATTTCGATCGATTCTAATAAAAGTCCTTCTTGTGCGAAGTGTAGGTACGTTTGTTCCGGCCAACTTACACGTTGACTTCGACCGCTATCTACTGTCGGTAACCGCGATAAGCCGTCCGCACAGTTATTGTTACTCTTAATATATTCGATCTCGTAGTTATACACGGAGAGTATTATTGCCCACCGTTGCATTCTGCTTGCACTCATGGTCGGTATTCCTTTATGAGGGCCTAATATTGACACCAACGGCTTATGGTCGGTTTGTAAAATAAATTTCCGGCCATAAATATATTGGTGGAACTTATGCATACAAAATACAATAGCCAAGGCTTCGCGATGTATTTGCGAGTAATTCTTTTCGGCGGATGTGAGCGAACGCGACACATAAGCTACCGGCCGCTTGCCGCCCGGCCCCGGCTGCGCCAGCACCCCGCCGACCCCGTGCCCGCTGGCGTCGCACGTCACAATCAATGGCTTACTCGGATCGTAATGGGCTAGTACTTCCGTCCCTGTCAACACCCTTTTTACCGCGATAAATGCCTGTTCACATTTTTTATCCCAGTTCCATTGAACTCCTTTGCGTAATAAATTGTTGAATGAAATTAACAAGTAACAAAAATTTTTAACGAATTTCCCAAAGAAATTAACCATTCCTAGAAACGATCTTAATTCGCTAACATTACTCGGCGGTTTCATTTGCACAATAGATTTAATCTTAGACTTATCCGCCTTGACACCTTCTTTTGATATTACATAACCAAGATATTTTATTTCCTCAGCTAAGAAAATACATTTTTGTTTTTTAAGTTTTAATCCGTGCTCCGACAAACGCTGAAACACTGTTTCTAATGCACGCATGTGTTGAGTTAAGGTTTTTCCACCGATCAAAATGTCATCCAAAAATACCTGTACATCCGGAATACCCTGCAATAACTTAGTCATTATGCGTTGAAAAATACCTACACTTGAAGCTAAGCCATAAACTAACCTATTATAGCGAAACAGACCTCGATGTGTGTTAATAACAGTGTATAATTTCGAATCGTCTAATTCCACCTGATTATAGGCTTTTGAAAGATCGATTTTACTAAAAAACTGGGCCCCATTTAAGCCTACTAAGATGTCTTCAATCCTGGGAAGTGGGTATCGATCAACCGAAAGAACAGGGTTTAAAGTCGCCTTGTAATCCGCACAAATTCGCAACGTACCATCTGCCTTCATTACCGGTACCAGTGGAGAAGCCCAGTCGGAGCAGTCGACGGGCTCGATGACGCCGGCGCGCAGCATTGCATCCAGCTCTGCGTCGATGCGCTCACGCAGCGCGTATGGCACCGGCCGCGCTCGGTGGAACACGGGCACAGCCCCCTCGCGAACGCGTAACGTAGCTTTGCCGCCCGTGTACCGACCCAGACCGCTCTCGAACAGCTCGTTATATCTGCCAATTAAATTATTTATTTCATTATTTACATTAATATAGTTTATCGCTAAACAGGTATTTTTACATTTAAATGTAGGTATGGCTACTTGTAACTCTGTTAACCACTGTCTACCTAAGAGCGACGTAGTCCCCTCACTAATTACAAATAATTCCAATTCTTTCTCATTATTGTTGTAACGCACTCGAGGCCGAATTATCCCTAAAGGCTTAATTTTCGAACCGTCATAGAACCTTAATATTGTATTATTTTTCACAATGGGATGATAAGTGAAATATAAATCGTAGGTTTGTTTGTTTATACACGAGATAGCGGTTCCCGTATCGATTTCCATGTTTAACAACACATTGTCTATATGAATTGGTACCTTTACCGCTTTTTAGTCGCCAAGCGCCAAGAGGTTCAAATTTGCCTCGACGTCTTCTTCGCTGCGTTCCTCGCTCGAACCGCGATTCGCCTCCCCGAAGTACCGAAGTACAGTCCATCCCTCCGTTTCGACTTTGGGCAGTTTTTAAATGGTCCTCCTTGCGACGTCCGCTCCCGGGCTTCCAGACAAACCCGACGCAAATGTCCTGTACGTTGGCACTTGCTACAAACGACGTCCCGATAGCGACAAGTGGCGTACCCATGATTGGTAGCTCCACAAGCCGCGCAGTTAGTCGACGCAGATGATCCCTGGCGCAGTGATTTCTGCCGATCCGGGGGCGCCGAGCTCGCCTCGCCAGCTCCGTGCCCGCGGCGTTTTCCGCCGCGCCCCGCACTTCGCGCTGTTGCCCTCAACACATGCACAGCCTCGCTCGCAGCTGGTACTTCCACTACAGCAGCATTCCTCTCCGCCGCCTCCAGTGAGGTTGCAATCTTGATTGCTTGAGCAAAGGTAATAGCATCATCCTCCGCAAACAACCGTTGCCTGATGACGTCACTCTTCAACCCGCAAACAAACTGATCTCGCAAGTTTTCATTCAAATTCGCTCCAAATTTACAATTACGTGCCATTTTTTTTAATTCTGTCACGTAAGTTGCCACGTCCTCCGCCGCGCTCTGACGTTTTTGCCTAAATCGAAATCTCTCGGCTAATGAAGATGGCGCTGGTTGTAGATGTTGACTCATCAACTCATGTGCTTCTCCATAAGATAACTCGGACGGCTTCCTCGGGCTTGCGAGATTTATAAGCAACTCGTACGCTTCGTCACCCATTGTTGCAATTAACGCAGGTAACTTCAAATCATCTGCAACCTTATTCACTTTAAAATACATGTCCAGTCTGTCTTTGTATGAAGACCACTGGCCCGATTTCACATTAAACTCACTTAACTTGCCGGTCGACATAATTATTTGCACGACTTAACTATGTTTTAATCCTCATCGCCACTGTTATATTTCCAAGTAGGAGCGAAATGAGAACACGCGTAGCCGATTAAAGGTTTATTGCGACTGCCAAACATTTCTATACTCCTAGCTTAAGTTATAACTACCCGCTATACCACACTATTTAGGCGGTCTAAGTAGTGACGGGCGAGTTTCGAAACTCTATCGACGTGTGGCTTGAAAGAAAGCGTTGGATCTAATGTGAGACTTAAGTATTTAGTACTGCGCTTCCAGGGGATGGGAGTGCCTTGCATTCTCAATTGGAGATTGTCGGGGATACGACTGCGTCTGTAGTCGAAGTAAACCGCAGAGCTCTTCTCTGGGTTCACATCGATACGCCATTTTTTAAACCAAGCACCGAGGGTGTTTACAGCCTTTTGAAGTCTGGTGACGAGACCCGAGGCTCTGCGGCCTTTGGTATAGAGTGCGGTGTCGTTGGCAAAGAGGGCGAGTTCGACGACTTTCGGCGGGATGGGAATGTCGTTGGTGTACACGGTGTACAACAGAGGGGCGAGGACTGAGCCTTGAGGGACTCCAGCCTTTATGGGACGAAGCGCGGAAAGCGTGCCTTCATGTTTAAATCGAAACGTACGGTCTTTGAGAAACGACGCTATTAAACTGACTAGGCGATCCGGTTTAATTTATTCATTAAGTTAACATTTGTATTGAATAAATTGGAAAAAATTGCATTGTATTTGTTCAATACGATCAATATACATCTCATATCTAGGGTTCCGAATCTGAAATGCATATTCTTAGTGACATCAACCATACGTGGTATGTTTATTGTGCTGCATAACATACTGCATTAATGTTTATTTGTTAAGATTTTGTGTTATTTTATTGATCCGCGTAAACTTTTTTGACCGGCTCTGGTATTTACTTATTCATTGGCTAACACAAAAACAATAGCTTAAATATAAATAAGTCAAAGGAGTTATAGTAAAACAAGTTCGCAAGAAAAGCGATCAGCGACTACCGGGTCGTCATCGCGCAATCATTTTACGTTGTGCTAGCTAAAAAATTAAAAAAATTCTACTAGTGTAGGCACAATTAAATTCTTTATGGTTTTTAAGGACTTAAAGTGTTATTATCAAAATATACAAGGCATGAAAACTAAGACTTCTGATATTCTGTGTAATATTTTAAAATGTGAATATGATGTTATAGTGCTTGTTGAAACATGGCTGAATGATGGAGTGCTTGACGGGGAGTTCATTGATAACAGGTATGTAATATACAGACGTGATCGCGATTTCAAAAGTACTAAAAAGTGTGATGGAGGGGGTGTCCTTGTTGCTGTACATAAAAAGTTTAAAAGTTTTATGATAAATACACCTGAAACTAAAATTGAGGATATGTGGGTTAATATTATTTTAAGAGATAATCGGATCTTGACTCTGTGTGCTGTTTATCTACCCTCACCCTTAAAATACGAATTATTAGATAGTTTTGTGGATAGAGCAAACAATATTTTAACAAACAAAACTAATGAGGTACTGATTTTGGGTGATTTCAATATGGCTTATCTGGATTGGAGCGTAGATCTTAAAAGTGAACACGTCATACCTATCTGCTTCAATAGCAACATCCGTAGCTGTTTTGTTGATTTCATGTCGCAAAATAACTTACTTCAATTTAATGGTGTAAGAAATAGTTATGGTAGGTTGCTTGATTTAGTTTTATTTAATAATAAATCTGAAATACAGGTATACAGGTGTAGTAATCCTATAAGTAAAGAGGTAAAGCCGCACCCTGCTGGTAGTACTGAATCTTCCAACTCCCTGTCTTCAGCCCGCGTGCATTCCTAAGCCTAATTTTTTTAAAGCAGATTATGATCAGATTAACGCCTCACTTGCGCAAATAAATTGGGACAACGTTTTTAATAAATGCATAGATGTCGATGATAAATTGTCAGTGTTTTATTGCGAACTCCATAAAATAATTGAAAATTTGATACCAAAAAGTAAACCTAAAAATAAAAACTACGCTGTTTGGTATTCACGAACATTAATAAAAAAGTTGAACCAAAAAAAAAAATTAAGAATTAGATTTAAGAAATATGGAAATCCTATGGATGAATCTTGTTTCCAATCTCTTCGTAAGGAGTGTGGGGCCTTAATTGAAGATTGCTATAATAGATACATTCAGTCTATTGAAGATAGTGTAAAGATTAACCCTAAGGGTTTTTGGTCTTATCAAAAACAGCTGAGCGGTAAAATATCGGAGTATCCTGCTGCTATGTACATAAATGATAAAATATTTACAAACGGTATTGATATAAGAAATCAGCTTGCTATGCATTTTTCAAGTATATATGGTGATTATTCAACTGGAATGTTTAAATTGGATAGCACGCATAGTTTTTATGAACAACATTTTTTAAATAATCTACAAGTAAGTGAGGATAAAGTCCTATAAAAACTAAAGCATCTGGATATCAATAAGGGGGCAGGTCTTGATAATATCCATCCAGTTTTTATTAGGAATTGTGCACATAATCTTTCTAAGCCTTTGTGTATGATATTTAACGAATCTCTGAAGAGTGGTATATTTCCAAAGGCTTGGAAGGAATCCAGAGTTGTACCTGTTTCCAAAGGGGGCAACAAATCTAATATAACTAATTATAGACCCATTTGTATACAATCAGTGTTTCCAAAGATCCTTGAGTCCTTAGTTTGTCCTTTTATAAATTGGCATATGAAACCTTTATACACTGAGAATCAGCATGGATTCTTAACTGGGCGATATCAACCATATCGAATTTAACTTTATTTGTAAATGACATTGTTAAAAGTGTTGACAAAAATGGCCAAATTGATGGAATTTACACAGATTTCTCGAAGGCATTCGATATGGTGGATCATAGAATATTACTGGCAAAGATGAAGTTTTATGGATTTGGCGGTAACTTTATTAAATGGATAGAATCATATCTAAATGACAGAAAACTTAAGGTTGTTATTAGTGGATATCAATCAAATGAATTTACAGCAGTAACAGGTGTTCCCCAAGGATCACACCTGGGGCCTGTTCTTTTCAATATTTTTATCAATGATATAGCCCACTGTTTCCACAACAGTCAGTTTCTTTTGTATGCGGACGATCTAAAAATATACAGAGAAATAAATTCTACTTTTGATGCTAATAAACTACAGGAGGATATTTTCAGATTGTCAGAATGGTGTACTAATAACAAAATGAAACTTAATTATCTATACTAGAAGGTTAAACCCTATATATTTCAATTATAACATAGATGGGAACTCATTGACTGAAGTATCTGTTGTTAGAGATTTGGGAGTATTAATTGATACAAAGTTGACATTCGTACCACATATTGACAATATAATACAACGATCGTATAAAATTTCGGGATTTATAAAACTTACAACGAAAAATTTCAAAAATTCTTATAGTAGACTGATCTTATTCTACTCACTTGCACGCAGCGTTTTAGAGTACTGTCACATTGTGTGGAACCCTATATATAAGATACACTCAGAGAGACTAGAAAGAGTGCAGAAAAAGTTCTTTAGACACGTGTGCTTTAGAGAAGGGGCTCTGAAGAAATATAATTCCTATGCTAAGCAAATTCAAAAATACAGGACACTCTCTCTATCCAATCGGCGTGAGATGCTAGATCTTTGCACATTCCACAAAATCATTAATAATACATTGGACTCCCCAAAACTATTGGAAAAAATAAACTTTTGTGTACCCAGACGTAATGCCAGACCAAACAATTTTGTCATGTTTCGATCAGCCTTGTCTAGGACTAATCTAGGCAACAATGCTCCAATTAATAGAATTATCAAAAGTTACAATATATCGGAAAGATCTATGCAATTGGATATATGTAATGATGTACTTAAAACCTATAAATGTAAAATAAAAAAATACCTGTTTGATCCTAAACTTAAAGAAAAAATAACTTTTGTCTAAAAATGTGTATTATCTCCTGAATTAGTTTTTACTTATATTGTATATTATATAAAATATCTATATTGTCTATTATACTGTTAATTGATTAACTAGCATGTTGTGATAGCCTATAAGTGTGTTACATACAATGTTTGTTACATTAGATTGTAAAAATATATATATGTAAATGTATTGTAATGTGTTGGCTGTCCTAAATAATAAAATAAAAAAAAAATAAAAAATAGACAAATAGCAAATATTAATACGTTACGTAATATGCCTACTGGTTCATATCGTACCGAGAAACAATGCGCGTTGTGTTGACACACGAGAGAACTTTTAAGTTGCAGAAACCGTATAGATAATCCCACAGTATTCGTAGACAATGGTGCCGATTCTGTTTCCACAAAATAAACTTAACTAGACTAAACTTGGACTAAATTAGGTTTATTCTTGTTTGCTATTCAGAAAACGGAGGACTAGACCAAAATTTAGTTTGACAGGACTATAATTATTTTAGTTACTCAATTTAGTTCAGGCTGCACGTTTGGTATTCCGTTGCGCCTATTTTACATCAAATCCTGACTAAAATTAGAATGTCAGACCAATTTTAATCTACATGTCGAGAGGTGTGGAATAAACTAAACTGTAAAAATGTAAAAAAGTGTCGCGACGAACGTGTAATTTGTTGTTAAGATGGAAGTGTTTATAGTTTTGGCATTTATTAGCTTTAAACAGATAAGAGCAATATGTATATCATTCTCATAGATATAATGTATAAATTGACTTTTATTTTTTAAACTCTGCGCATTCCACTGTAAATAAAGACAGAAAATGATGCTACTTAGATTTTATATTTTATATGAGAACATCTTTTATTAATTTGGAAGATGTAATTTTTTCTTTAGATTTATTAAGGGTTGTTAATTTTGTAATAGAATTTAAAATTATATTTAAAATATCTTCACTTCTATCTTCTTGATTCTACAATTACTACAAAATATTTAAGAGAAGAATCCTCAGGATATCTTCTGCTATAATCAGATACATAGTAAGTAGGGTTTGTACTTCCAGAAATTGTCAGTAATTTCTTCCGTGCTGGTCTTGTCTTCCTCGGTACTAGCTTCACACTCCTCATCATCTTTCAACTTCTTCTTTTTTCGTTTTCCCAGTATGTACAGTTATTAAAACACGAAAAAGTAGTAAAAATAAGTTAAAAATATAATAATTTGGAAAATAAAATTTAAATTGCCGCCTCTCTCTTTCGAAGTGCCCGCGCTTTTTTCCAACGTCAACCGAAATCTTATTTTTAAATTTGGCAAAATTTATGGAATTTAGTGATCATTCGGTCATTTTTGACAACGTCCAAATCAATTTAGTCCTGCCATTTCATAAACTAAATTTAGTTCGAAGTCAAAAACAGAATAGCAATTTGACCAAATTAAACTAAATTGGAAAAGTTTTAGTCATAGTTTAGTTTAATCGGTTTTCGGACAGAATTAGCATCAATTACTACACCACAAGGTTTACGATGACGAAATGCATCCAATGTAGCACAGGATGTAACACTGACGCGTATTGACGTGTTTGCACGACGCGCACAGTTCCTTTTGTTATCCGCCGACCCAGTGCCGCCACCGACAAATCAACGTACGTTATTTACTCACGCGACAGACTCCTCGATATTATTTAATGGTGCGTGTTACCGTAATTTAACACTTGAATTAATATATATTACGAAAAAGTTAATAAAGAGAGCGTTGTTACCCGTTTGATGTTGAAGTGTGGCGTAGAATATAAAATGTGTGTATGTATTTGTTGTCTATACCACCAAACCCGGTCGTAGTAACTAAAATTTCGGTAACTGTATAAGCTATGCACAAGTTCTGGTCACAAAGTGGTATTTATTACTAATATTTCAATTAATTAAATATCGGTCGCATTACGACTGTCGACATTTTAGTTCTTAGAATGTTACTAAACTTGGTGTATATATAGTTTAGTTATAAAGCAATGTGTATATTAATTCATATTGTTTGGTACCATAGTTGTAACTAGTATATAGTTCTAAATAGTCGATGCCTTTAAAAATGCCAGTGTCACTCAAAGGTTTCGTTAGATAATTAACTAACTAAATCATCAATATCGATAAAATTTTCGACCAGGCTGTGCATCTTAATTTCCAAATCCTCAAATGACCGTTTCAAATACGATTTGGTAGTGATGGACATTTATCGAATTGTCAAAGTGAAGAACTCGCAGTCACACGTAGACGCTCGTGATCGTGGAGATGGTAGAATATCATGAAAATTCAAATGCCTAACCTGCATCTTGTAATTCCTAAACTGTTTACTTTTCTGTGGCTTGTGTCGTGGGGTATCCGAATCAACCCCAATTTATTCCCAACCTTTCATAGTTGTCGAACTTTTTTTAGATTTGATCGAGGATTTTTAGGAAATTGCAATAATTTATGACATTGAAGCGTTATCTTTATAAATTTGTTGGATATCTAAAAATATTACCTACATGTATGTGGCAACATATTTGCATGAGGTCTACTACCTTCAGACAAAAAATGATATATCCCAATATTCTTTTAATTTTTGGTTTTATTGATTTTCTACAAAATCAACCTAATGAACAGGCTTTTTTACTAATCTTGTAAAAGGTAAGGTTAGCTAATAAGAGACATATTAAACAAATATTTGTGAAGAATACTTTTAAAATTATTAACTGTTGAATTTTAAAAAATTTTAGCAAATTACTTCATTCGTTTCATTTCAAATTGATTTCGTAACAATACAAGAGTCAACAATCCCCAACAAATAAATATTTTTGACAAACCCCGTCATCTCCGCCGTCGACAGAAATCAAACACTCGAAGGGGAAAAATTAATATGTTCTTATTACAATATTGGTTCCCGATAATAGGTAATCTTAAATTTATTTCTTTCGATGGAATACCCCCTCCTCCTCCAGAAACCTCTTCAAGAAATTGTGTTTGTTTCTGCAAGAGAACTGAAGATATGATTATATTAGATGTTGAATACATAACCTAAATATATTGCTACCAAGAGAGAAGCAAAATAATTAGTGATGTTTTAATTTCATTTTGTTAAATATGTCTGTTGAAGTAAATCACGTCATATTTTGTGTTTTGGCTGATCTGGAGCCAGAAATTACGTGTGGTAATCGAATACGTTTAAAAAACATTTGTGAAGGTATTTATAGGATTATCTAATAAATCAGATGTTCGGGCAAAGCTCTATTTTGCAATTCTATTTTACATGTATAAAGGCTCCAATTCATGACTCATTTTATTTTTTGAAAGTATATATATTCTTTATTGCACGTAACCAAATCTTAAGAACTAGGTACAAAAATAAGTTATTTAGCAAAGGTGGACTTATCTCTAAAAGATCTCTCTTCCAGCCAACCCAGGTAATTGAAGATAATTACACTATGACAAAAGTAGGTGACAAAAGTGCAAGTAATAGTCTAAAAAAACCACAAATAAAAAAGCAACAAGATATACATAATTTTTTTTTCTTAATACACACATACTTATAATGACAAAGAAAACCTACTGATACATACATATGATACATACAGATTATACATACTTACATATTAAACATATATACTTAATACATATAATGTACAGAGATGACGTGGAGATTGTTAACTTGAGGTAAGATATTCTTTTTTTTTTTTTTTGCTGCCGAGGCACCCTCGCGGGAGGGAGGTGGAAGATGCGTCATGCATACCGCCCGCAGGTAAATTCTTCTGCGGGGGGTTATGTGGGACTCACCAGAATGGCACCTACCCACTAAAAACCACCTGTTGGCTGTAGTTATTACCGTTAGCCTTCATCGGAAGCGACACCCGTCGGGAAGTTGGGCGCGCTGGCGGAGACCCGCTAGCGGGTCTTCCGCCTGTAGTGAAAGTTGCACTGAAGGTGCTCAAAGGGACATGAGTTGGTGGCCGTTCTGGGCAGCCTCCGGTGAAACCGGTGCTGGGCAGAGGTCGGCCGAAGCATGATTTAGGGATCAATTCATTTAAATGAACCTATAATGAATTGAGAAGGGAACTATGCTCCGCCCTAAGTTTACGGGCTAAGACTGCGATTTCACTAACATCGATATTTTTGTGTGGGTTTGTATGGGCGAGGAGCCGGGATGGGATTCGATGCGGGGCGCTGCCTCCAGTTTTCTGGGGCAGGCCTAGACTGTGTAGGCTTTGCAGCCGGAGGAACCCGGCTACGCAGCGACGGAAAGTTTTCTTGAGAAAGGCACGGGGCCTGTTTGGGTGCCGCCCTTTTGAAATTGGAGCGCATACAACGGGGTGCACGAGGGCAGCCCCTGTAATTTGCGGTGTGGCCGGACTGGCCACAAAGCACGCAATCGGGAGGAGAGGGAGTTTCAGGAGTGCGATTGCACTCCTTAGTGAAGTGCGGGACCAGGCACTTGACGCACCTGGGCGGTGCGCGGCAGTTGGCCGCCGCGTGCCCGTACAACTGGCACCGATGGCACTAGCCGGGATGACCGCGGCGATGAGGCGCCTCGATCGAGATCCCAGAGAGGCCGCATATAGTGCTAACCCCTTTGAGGATCTCCCTGGACTTGGGGACGTTGGCGAGAACTACCAAAGCGAGAGGGTGTTGTCTCCCGTACTTGCTGTGCATTTAATGCACCGCGAGTGCCGGGAAGCCTTGGGACTGCAGATCCTCCAGGATAGCCTCGTTCGATAATTCGAACGGGACTCCCCTGAGTACCGCTCTGATTTTAAGCTCTTCTGACAGAGCATAAGTGTGATAAGCATATTGCTTATCGGTGAGGAGCTTTGTTAAAGCACGAAAGTCGTCTATCGACGAGACTAAGATTTTAATAGATTCACCCGAGTTGGCTGCTCGGGTGTAATGGATTTTGTGCTCATTGCACAATGTCGAGACCTCAGTCCATTTACCCTTTTCCCGAAGGAAAACGGGTGGTGGGACCTTGGCCTTGACAGAAGTTGGGGCCGGAGCGGGTGTTGAAGACACCGGGGCAGCTGGCGTTGAAGACGCCGCAGTGGGTGTTGGAACGGGCGCCGAGGGCGCCGGGTCTTGTTTCGAGCGCTTCTTAGAGCGCTTCTTAACAAGGGTGAAAGAGGGAGGCTCATCAGGGCCAGTTGGGGTGGCATCCGAGGATGACTCGGTCGCGGGTGCGCGCTTGCGGCGCGGAGGGGCGTCTACTTGGCACTCCATGTCACTGGAGGAAGGGGACGCGGGAGGACCTAAGACCTGAGGGGTCTGGGGGACTGGGGTGGCCTGAGGGGCCATTGAGGGAATTAACGCCATGATATGCGGGATGAGAGAGTCCAAGAAACGATACTTATCAGCATTTATAGACATGCCTTCAGCACCGGTACTATCAAGTAACATCCTCATAAACTCATCAGAGCTTAGAGAAGCCATTGCGGAGGGGTTGGGGAGGGACAACAATATATAAATATATATACTATGAACCTATCAACGATGACTAACTTCCTAAAGACCACCCTACACGCAGTAGGGTGGTTGAGGACGACGCGGATAACTTACTCGAACACGAAGATTCGAGGCACCTGGAACGACGAAATTCCGTCGACGAAGCTCACGTTCCACGAAGTACGGTTAACAGCCCACTGTCCGCCGTGAAAACGGCGTTAGAAACTTATTAGATGTACGGTTAAAACCCACTTTCCGCCGTGAAAACGGCGTTAGAAACTTATTAGAAGTACGGTTAACGAGCCACTGTCCGCCGTGAAAACGGCGTTAGAAACTTAATACGGTATACAACTCGATTTATTATTATTATTAACTATGAAATTATATATTACGACAACAACCAGTGAAATTTGGGTGCTCAATTAGCGCGGGGGCTAATAGAGCGGGAAGGCGTCTGCGATCGACGTGAGCTCGAGAACGCACGCAGACCGAGACTGATTTTGTGAGATGTTCTTTTAATCTTATTTTAAAGATACAAACCGAGGGACTATTTTGTATGTCCCTCGGCAGCTTGTTCCACAAAAGAATAGCTCGGACTGTGAAAGACTCAAATCTGAACTTAGTCTTACTTTTTGGACAGGCGAGTGTTTTGGTATGACAGGACCGCATTGAGCGCGTGCCAGGAGATAGAGGTTGGAAACGAGAACGGAGATAGGTGGGACTCATATGGTCTTTAAGGGTATTATACAGCGCTGTTAATATGTGTAACTCATGACGACGTCGGATAGGGAGCCACTTTAACAGATTGCGGTAATGCGACACGTGATCATATTTCCTAAGACCAAAAATAAATCTAATGGCCAAATTTTGTAGATGTTCTAACTTATTTAGTAACTCCTCAGTCGCATCCAAGAAGCAGACATCTGCATAATCTAATATTGGTAGTAACAAAGACGGCGCCAGCATTATTTTTGTTTTATAAGGCAGGAAATATTGCAGTCACTTAATAATAAATAAATATAAATAATAAATAGATATTTCTAACAATCATACCACATCATCTAGCCCAAATTAAGTATCATTAAGAATTTGTGTTATGGATACTAGATAACGTACCCCCAGTGGAAAAAAGCATAAGTAATTTTACGTTGAATTATCGATATTAACATATTTGAAAAGTACGTTTAAAGTTACATATGCTGAATTTTTTCCATATTTTTCTTGATAAATTTGACGAATTTATGCAAGAAATATTGTACTATGAATTTTGACTACATTATCTTTTTTCTTAAGCATAAAAAGAATATACGTTTTAACGCAAAAAAGTTATGAACGTATTATTTTTATACCGTTTCTCGTTAAGGTTTAATTTTGAAAATAAACAGTAATAAATATTATGATTTAAATCAGTTTCTTTTTTTTACACCGCTGGTGTTGTATACACGAAGATGTTTTTTTTTTGGTTTTATTAAGTAACATTATATTATAAATGCACTTACTAAACTAAAAATATTATTTTAGTAAAAATAAAACAGCGATATGAGTGTTTACTTCTTCTTAACTTAAAAGAAATTGAAATAAGAACAATAACTGCTTTCTTGCGCTAAGAACTTTCTTTACATCCAAGCATAAGGCTGCATATTTCTGCGCGGGAGTAAAATAAGAATGATTACTGCTTTCTTCCAATAAAAACATTATGTTGCATCGAGACGTAAGACTAGATACAGCGGCGCGGGAGTAGGCAGCGAGAGCATAAGCGTGAGTACGTCGATGGGAGGAGAGGGAGCGGAGGCGTATCTGTGTGATTGAATCAGTGCTTGTTTCTTGGTCTAGATAATTAGCTGCGTTTACGCGTTTTCGAAAACAAAACAATAACAATTGACTATTTAACTCCTGATTTTAATGTAAAGTGACGTAATAATGACTAACTGGACGCAACACAGTAGAATTTATATTCTATCAGTTGCAATGAATTATTTCTAAAGCGTGACTTACAGACATTTTTTTATTTAATCCTCAAAAAAACTATTTATATCGTTAACAATGACAGTTAGTAACACTTAGAGGTATTAGACGGAGGTTTTATAGAGCGGATTAATCGTTTGCCGAATGATGCTGGTCTTAAACTCGTATCTATGTCAAAGTATGACAAATCACTTCCTGAAAATAACGTAGCCGCCGAACCAGTTCTAGAGTTTGTATTTCATGATAAAGCTGAAAAACTTGAATCATTAAAATGCCCAGATAAAACTTCTAGAGTTCTTGAAAGTATCACGGCCATACTTCCTGAAGCAGAGCCAACATCAGAACCAGCATGTCACGACAGAACTCTTCCAGTTGGACACAATATAACCACGAACCTACATCTACGACAAGTCCTGAAATAACTCTACTAGCCCTTGAAAAAGCTATTGCCATAGTTGCGGACGCAGAGCACTCATTGATAGCCTGCCATGACGAAACTCTTCCCAATAAAAACTGTCCAATCGGACAGAATACAACTACAGAACTTGATGCAACGACACCTCATTCAACATTAGTAACTGAAGCTAATATTAATCCCAGAAAAAGAAAACGTAATCCAGAAAACTGGTCTAAAGAACAAAGAAAAAAACAAATACAGGTCAACAGCCACAAAAACAGATGAGAAATCCTTGCAAGTGTAAACTTAAATGCTTTGAAAAAATACTCAGCGACAATGGATTTGAATTATTTGAGAAATTTTGGGCTACAGGTAATCATGAAACTCAATGGCGTTTCATTCTAAAAATCATCGAGCTCACAGAACCTAAAGTTATGAAGATTCAACGAAATCGTTCATTGGTTTATTATTTGCCGTTAAAAATGATGCAGGTCTCATGTCTAAGTTTAAAGTCTGTAAAACCATGTTTTTAAATACTTACACTGTATATTAAAGAAAGAACGGTTTATACTGCGATTGATAAATAAGCTAATGGCGATAAAATAACTAATCTTCGAAGATAACACGCTGATAGACCTATATACGACATTATATACAACCCGTCACCCGACGCTACGATACGTCTTCTTATGGTAGCGTCGGGTGACGGGTCGCTCACTTCCCTCTATTATGGTTGAGGAGGGCGATGGCTGGATCCCGCGTTAACTCGTGAACAGGTGCCGTTAGAGGGTGTTCGTCGTTTGGATACTTGGGGGGAGGGAAACTTGCCGAGCTGACAGATGCGGAAAAGATTAATTTTGTATAGACATAGACTCTGTAAATTTATTTAAAAAATATATATATCCGTGAAGTTTCTTGCCAGTTCTTCTTCACGAAGGTTTTTTCGAACTGGTGGTAGAATCAAGTTTTATTTGACGTCAATAAGAAGAAGTAATTGTCAATGTTGAGAAATAAATATTTCATTTCATTTAATTTCATTTAAATATTTCATTTAATTTAATTTAATTTAAATATTTCATTTCATTTCATTTCTCAGAACAGCGAGCAAAACTGAAACAAAGCTTATTCAGTATATTCAATGTTTTCCTTGTATCGAATCTCATTATCTGAGAAAAAATACCAGCCGTCAATATTTGTTAGAAGATTTAAACATCTCAAAAATTCATCGGTTGTACAAGGATTGGATGTCCCAAATGAATACTTTCGAGTACCAATATAACCAAATATTTAGTACAAATTTTAACCCTTCTTTTATCCGACCGAAAAAAAATTTGTGCATTTATGTAACAAATATGACAATGCAACTGAAAAAGGCAAATTGCAGCTTAAAGAGAATTATGAGAGACATAAAAAATAAGAATACCTTACGAAATATAATAAATAGTAAAAAAAGATTAGCCAGTCCAAGTGTTAAAAAATGTAGCTGTTTTAGACTTAAAGGAGTCTACCGTACCCTACCCCAGTCTTAGTCTACCAAATTCTAATGTGTACGTATAATTTATTATCCTGACAAGGTTTTTGTAATCTATGGAATGCACAAATTGCTAAAACGGCTGCAAATGAGATTATTTAAACCATTTTATTGAGTCGGAAGTAAAGTCTATTCACTGTTTTCAGATAATTTTTCAGGCCAACACAGAAACCGGTTCATATTCTCAATGTATATTCATGTGTCGCGTGTATTCAACGTAGAAGTGAATCACAGATTTTTACAAACTGGACATACTCAAAATGAAGACGACTCAATACATGCCTGCAAAGAGAAAATATGATTACCTTACCAACTATATGAAGTAATCATGAATTCAAAAGTACCAAATAAATGTATAATAAAAGAAATGACTCACAATGACTTTAACAACTTTAAAACCTCTAATAACGATTAACATTGGTCGCATGATACAAATGATATTTTTTTCAAAAATTAAAGAAATCAAAACAAGTCCCTGTGCACCAAATAAACTATTATTGAAATATGATTTCGAAAGCAATAAATATTTGGTATAAGACACAAATCGTACTTCAACGCGCACACTTAAAAAAAAATTATGTCAATGCCGTGGGTTCTGATGAACTTCCACATGCATATGCTAACGCGCTAAAAGCTAACGCGTTATTTAAAGCTTTAATTAATTAATTTAATCTACATATTTGATACGAATGCTATACCCTCACATTACCGAACAATCTATAGAAATTTGTTACCAGCCACTGAATTTACTAATTTGGAGGTATTTGACTCATTTGAAGAAGAATAACTTTTTAATTCCTATAATATTTGTGATCTCATTATTGGTTAAGAGATTTTGAGTTGTATTTCATTATAAGTATTTTAATCAGTGCATTATTTTAAAACAATGGCAAGGCAATGTGTCGAAGGCCCTATTTTGTTAACAAATTACTGGTCAATAAAAAATTGCACATAAACCAATAACATTTTTTAACGTATAGAATATCCTAATTAAAAATATCAGCCACGTCTCATTTCAGAAATATCTCAGGTCAAAGTTGCTGAAAATGTCATTTAAGCAATTTTTTTGTCATAATAAATTTCATTACTTTATTGTGTAATCAAAGATTTTGTAAATTATAAACCTGAATTTTATACTAAATTCAATTTAAATACTTACAAGTATAAGCCTTAACTAAAATATAAATAGCCTAACAATAGTTTGATTTAAAAACACAAAATTTGTTTCTTTTTGTTGACTAGTGTATGTTTCTTGCGTTAGATTTTATTGAAATATATTATTTTGTTATAAACGGAGCCGCGGAAATAGCTCAGTTTGTAATTTTAATACTTTTTACAAGATATTGCTAAGAATTTAGAAATTCATCCAAAAAAAATATAATTAATTAATTAACTAAAGGTAATTCACTGAAATTTTAAATATCTTGGCAGTTTTGTTCAATACAGTTATTTATATTACAAGCTTTAATTTTTTCCAAAGCTACGCTGATTATTTTGTATAAAATAAAAATTATTAGATACAAAAAGTGAATTAAATCTTTTTCCTTTAGTCGTAAATATTAAGCCTGTACTGTTAATTTGCATGTAACATTTCTATAATGTGTATTGGAATAAATAATTATTATTGTTTACTTAAGTTCTCTCAACAAGCCTATAAATAAAAAAAAGCAGTGAGTATTGGATACATATTTTAAACAACAAATTTAATAAAGGAAAAAATGCAGTTATCTTACTTATACTAGCAAACATTTTCGGTGTTACAAGTTCATAATTGATTTAATTGAACATACTTCTTATAATATATTTAATTTTGCGGGAAAGTTTGGCATAAGTGTTGATTCTCAGAATCCTATATTTTTTGTAAATAACCAAAAATAGCATAATCATTTATTTTTATAATTCCTAATAAACCAGAAACATTAGCACTAATTAAAAAGCAAAACGCAGTGTCATATTTTTTTCTCTTTTATTTGATATAAGAATCATTCTTCTACGACTAGAAAGTAAATATTTCCATAAAACCGGTTTTTTGGCCGTACTGTAAAATCAACATTTCCGGCTTATGACTTTGTTCCACTGAGGGTGCGATAACGGATAAATAAACTTAAGAAATATATAAGCACACATAGATTTTTTTTTTCATGTATAAATATTAGAAATAAACATACATACACATCCATGACTAGAAAGCAAATATTAAAATATCTGCCTCTACCAGGATTCGTTGAAAGATAACACTTGGTACCGTCTAAGTCTTTTTTTTTTTTTTTTTTTTTTTTTTTTTTGCTGCCGAGGCACCCTCACGGGAGGGAGGTGGAAGATGCGTCATGCATACCCGCCCGCAGGTAAATTCCTCTGCGGGGGGGTTATGTGGGACTCACCAGAATGGCACCTACCCACTAAAAACCACCTGTTGGCTGTGGTAAGCGTATACCTTTAGCCTTCATCGGAAGCGACACCCGTCGGGAAGTTGGGCGCGCTGGCGGAGACCCGCTAGCGGGTCTTCCGCCTGTAGTGAAAGTTGCACTGAAGGTGCTCAAAGGGACATGAGTTGGTGGCCGTTCTGGGCAGCCTCCGGTGAAGCCGGGGCTGGGCAGAGGTCGGCCGAAGCATGATTTAGGGATCAATTCATTTAAATGAACCTACAATGAATTGAGAAGGGAACTATGCTCCGCCAGAGCTAGCAAACGCTCTGTCGGAGTACGTGAAGCCCTAAGTTTACGGGCTAAGACTGCGATTTCACTAACATCGACATTTTTAATAGCGTCGCAGACGATACGCATATCGTCTGCTACGGAGGATTGAGGAGTGGGTTTGTATGGGCGAGGAGCCGGGATGGGATTCGATGCGGGACGCTGCCTCCAGTTTTCTGGAGCAGGCTTGGGCTGAGTAGGCTTTGCAGCCGGAGGAACCCGGCTACGCAGCGGCGGAAAGTTTTCTTGAGAAAGGCGCGGGGCCTGTTTGGGAGCCGCCCTTTTGAAATTGGAGCGCATACAACGGGGTGCACGAGGGCAGCCCCTGTAGTTTGCGGTGTGGCCGGACTGGCCACAAAGCACGCAATCGGGAGGAGAGGGAGTTTCAGGAGTGCGATTGCACTCCTTAGTGAAGTGCGGGACCAGGCACTTGACGCACCTGGGCGGTGCGCGGCAGTTGGCTGCCGCGTGCCCGTACAACTGGCACCGATGGCACTGGCCGGGATGACCGCGGCGATGAGGCGCCTCGATTGAGATCCCAGAGAGGCCGCAAATAGAGCTAACCCCTTTCAGGATCTCTCTGGACTTGGGGACGTTGGCGAGAATCACCAAAGCGAGAGGGTGTTGCCTCCCGTACTTGCTGTGCATTTTATGCACCGCGAGTGCCGGGAAACCTTGGGACTGCAGATCCTCCAGGATGGCCTCGTTCGATAATTCGAACGGGATTCCCCTGAGTACCGCTCTGATCTTACGCTCTTCTGACAGAGCATAGGTGTGATAAGCATATTGCTTATCGGTGAGGAGCTTTGTTAAAGCTCGAAAGTCGTCTATCGACGAGACTAAGATTTTAATAGATTCACCCGAGTTGGCTGCTCGGATGTAATGGATTTTGTGCTCATTGCACAATGTCGAGACCTCGGTCCATTTACCCTTTTCCCGAAGGAAAACGGGTGGTGGGACCTTGGCCTTGACAGAAGTTGGGGCCGGAGCGGGTGTTGAAGACACCGGGGCAGCTGGCGTTGAAGACGCCGCAGGAAGTATAGGGACGGGCGTCGAGGGCGCCGGGTCTTGTTTTGAACGCTTCTTAGAGCGCTTCTTAACAAGCGTAAAAGAGGGAGACTCAGGGCCAGTTGGGGTGGCGTCCGAGGATGACTCGGTCGCGGGTGCGCGTTTGCGTCGCGGAGGGGCGTCTACTTCGCACTCCATGTCACTGGAGGAAGGGGACGCGGGAGGGCCTAAGACCTGAGGGGTCTGGGGAACTGGGGTGGCCTGAGGGGCCATTGTGGACATTAACGTCATGAAATGAGGGATGAGAGAATCTAGGAAACGGAACTTGTCAGCATTTATATGTATGCCTTCAGCACCGATACTATCAGCTAGCTTCTTCCTAATCTCATCAGAGCTTAGGGAAGCCATTGCGGAGGGGTTGGGGAGGGACAATATATGAACCTAACAACGATGACTAACTCCCTAAAACCACCCTACACGCAGTAGGGCGGTTGAGAACGACGCGGATAACTTACTCGAACACAGCACTTGAAGTCCTGGAACAACGAAACCCCGTCGACGAAGCTCACGTTCCACGAAGTACGGTTAACAAGCCACTATTCGCCGTGAAAACGGCGTTAGAAACTTAGAAGTACGGTTAACGAGCCACTGTCCGCCGTGAAAACGGCGTTAGAAACTTAATACGGTAAACAACTATGAAATTTGGGTGCTCGATTAGCGCGGGGGCTAAAAGAGCGGGAAGGCGTCAGCGATCGACGTGCGCTCGAGAACGCACGCAGACCGAGACGTCTAAGTCTCTATATTAAGCCTTTAAATAGCATTTTCTGCCTCGGGTAGCGAAAAAAGTCATCAGCGTATAAGTGAGAATTTGAAGAAATGACTTTTGAGATGTTGTTTATAAATATAGAAAAAAGTAATGGTGATAATACCCCACCCTGGGGTACACCAGCAGTGAGAGTACACCAACTGGATGATGCATCCTTGATCTTCATATACTGCCGGCGGCCATATAGGTAGGATCGAAACCATTCTATCACCTCAGAAGAAATATTTAGAGCAGAAAGAGATTGAATTAAATGTCAAAATCTACCGAGTTAAATGCACTGCTGAAGTCCAATAACGTTAATACAGTGAGCTTAGTATCGTCCATAGCCTGTCTGATATCTTCAGTGATGTTCAACAGTGCGCCAACCGTACTATGAGAAGGACGGAAACCGGATTGGCAAAGGAAAAGGAAATTGTTGGTGGTAAGATATTTGTGTAATTGCAAGTGAACTAAAGACTCCAAAACTTTAGATAGGATAGGAAGGATAGAAATGGGTCGGTACTGGGAATATGAAGAAGGGTTTGATGTTTTAGGAAGTGGGATAACAAGAGCTTTTTTCCACTCAGTTGGAAAGTTACCCAGTTGTCCATTAATTAATCAACCTAATAATAAGAGATCTGCGACACTTGTTAATCATTTCAATAATATAATTTTTATAAAGAAATATAGGACAACGTAATTATTTACAATTCTAGGATGTACACATAATTGTATTAAATAAAAAACCAAATATAAACTTGAATTCATTGAAGGCAACGTAGCCAAAAGGCTGGCCGAATACTACGCTTGATCGCAATAGAAATTCATTGTGCGAGGTAGGTGCCAGCCTTAGGGTCACGAGTTTCACTCACCAATCGCCTTGCTACGTCCGGAAAAAGGCGATGAGCTCCTTGTCCCCAGGACCCCATGGTTTCAACGCCAAAAGCCTCAAAAATATATATACTACCGAAATTATGATATTTTCTGCGTTTAAGGCTTTCAGCGTTATTAGCAGCAGAACTAGATTGTATACTAGTTGTAGGAAGACGGGAAGTCGCGAAAATATCTGCACAGGTTGCATCCCAAACCAGCGGCCTACCCATCCTCCGCGGGACCAGAGTAACACCAACAGGCCTCTTGCCAGCCATCGTGACGCTACAGTCCCGACGGTTCAAAACCCGAGTGCGTGTTGGAGGTAACAAGAGCCCGATGGATAATGTCATTTAAAGGCAGTATATTCTACCACCGCTGCGAGAACATGAAAGCCCATGGCGGCCGAGCTCATCGACCAACATGCCACAGTGACAGCGGTGTCGAGCACACAATTTTGTTCCTATACGCAAACTACAGACAAGCCTAAAGCTATGGTTGTCAAAAAGGGCCTCAAGTTAGATGACGGAAGCGCCTGCAACCATAACTCTGACTCCCAAGAACAATATTTTCATGAGAAAATTGAATTGAATGAGATATAAAATATTCTAGTATTTTTTTGAGAATTTCAAAAAGCAAAAACAGTTTTTTTTGGTACTGACTCTTTCAACCGTTATAGTGTGTGTAACGTACGTACAAACATATTTGCAAATCTATTTCCTTGCTATAGTGTAAAGTTTTTCAAGATATTTCGTAATCATTTTTAAATTTACCTGTTTTACGAAACAGAAAACAAGTCACTGCATACGTTGCCGACTGAGGAGCCATTCAACAGTAGCAATGATTGCGCCGCCGAGCGCCACCGCGGCGTAATGCTCGTGCTAACGACGCACGACACGCGAGCCTTCGCTCAACCTGCGAACAATACGCACAGATTGTCGACACTGTCATTATACTGTTGTTCTTATATATAAGAAAAGGAAAATGAAATGCCTTAAACATTATTGTAATATTGTTTACTCTTGTTGGATTTGTACAGTTTTTGTTTATATCAATGCAGGGAAATTAACTTATTCATGAAGTTGCACAAAAAAGTTCACGAAATGAAGTGAGCGAGTGGCCCACAGCCACCGGGACTTTCTCTCTCGGCGGCTTACGTTGCATTACAGGGTGTTGAAAAAGTATTTTATTATTTTAAATGAACTTCAGTTTGTGAATTAATGGAAACACTAGTTTATCTGGTGACCCTGCTAAAAGCTGTTGTACTACTATGTATCATTCCTGAAATGAATGAATCAATTTGCGAATTAAATTGTTATCATTTTAATAATTTTTTCCAACTCTGTATAACTGTAAAGCATTCTTCTCGAATTTACTCTTAAATTATTTATAAACAAATTCATTAGGATCTTACCAATTTATAACGTCATTTAAAGCATTCTTTGATACAAGAATATATACGGATTGGGCGTCAGTCTCTGAAATTTGTTACATTTTGCATCTCGCGTAGCAGTAGTAGTGGTTAGTAGCCCTGTCTCATACGCCGGAGGTCCCAGGTTCGAGTCCTGGCCGGGGCATTAATTTTAGTGATAAACACAGATGTTTGTTCTCGGGTCATGGTTGTTGATATTTATATATGTATGTTTATTCTGGGTCCCCCCCAGTTCGCTGTAGGGTCATCCATAACACAAGCTCTGCTTACTTTGGGGCCATAAAGTTGATGTTTTTGTCTGGGGATTTATTATTATTTATTATTATAACGAGTTTTCAGACAAACTCTGAGAAAACATGCCTGTGGAATTTTAGATAAGTCAATAGCGCCAACCTGGTACCCCAAGAAAGGGCGAAGATTTCGTCAGAGTTTCTTAACTGTGGAGGAGTATCCATGTCATGCTGTGACCTAATTACTAACCTTAACCATGCGCCTAAACATATGCCAAAGAACATAGGGTTTAAATTAGTTAGATACTCATTAGAAAAGACTTTCATTAAAAAATGCTTTTTTTTTCAGGAGTTCGCTAATTACTACTGCGTGATGCCTAAGATTGGGAAGATAATCGATGGCCGTGATCACTAAATGTGAAAATGTATTCGATGGCCATACTTGGGGAACCTTGCTACAAATACGATCTGAAGGATGCCAAGGAGAGTCCACAAACTCGAAGGAGATGATTAGAACTAAAAGGAACAGGTAAACTAATCATACACTCATTATGTCGTAAATTGAAGTGTATGTTTATGTGTCATATGTGCTTTTTTGTTCATGGGTAGTAAATGTAAAAATTTAAGTAGGTACTAAAGTCCCTATAGGAAACATAAACAAGACACGTATTTAGCGTTAGAACTCTAGGCAAAATAATCTAACTCGTTAAAAATAAGCAGGAAAAGAGCAGCACTACGGCAAACGGAAGCCAAGTTATGAATGTTTCTATCAATGCGATTTGAAACATTTAGCATTTATTTTTTATTTGGACTTAGATTTTGTCACCATATACCTTCAGTAACGTCCACCTCCGTACGCAAACGGTGAGCCTTGATAGCATGTTCTTGAGTCCAAAAGATCTATTTCAAACTTCGGATTTTAGCTAACTGGCATGCTTTGCCGATGATTCAACGATTCCCACGAGTTAGCCTCTCATTGAGGTAAAACGTTGTGGTAGGCGTGGTTACCCAAAGCCGTCTGTGTTGACTGAGCGGTGCACATATGCCTCACAGGTCCTAGCTTATCAGTTTTACTAACAATGTTACAAACAGTCTTTTTATATTAACAATGGTCAGGCGTTTGTCATACATCATACTAGACGAAAATTGAAGATGATGATCGTATAGGCCATTCCAAGGCCCTTGGTTTATTCACTTTAGTTTTGAAAACACTAGAATTGTATATTTGTCTGAAAAAGAGAAGAGCCTTTTCATTTCATAGCTTAACGATTGAACCAAAAATCTATAGAAACTTTTTCTCTACTGCTCTGGCAACTGGGCGTCAATCTATTGAGAAATGGACGGGGTTGCACTAGTTCATAAAGAGCGTTCGCACATTCTTCAAAATGTATTGGGTCGAAGAGCGAAAGACTTGCGACTTTTAGAGGGTGACCGAGTCTGAGTAACCTCGTATTCCTAAGTTTACCGTCTTTGATTCTGCGATCAGCAGAGTCAGCCATATCAAAGATCACAGCAGTTCTCCAGACAGGTACCAAAAATGAGCTGTGTAAAGTTTGAACAGCTGTTCTGAGCTGAAATACCGCCATACTTTCAAGATGAGTTTTTCAAAGCAGTTTGAGCCATGGTTTCAATTTATTGTTGTCGTGTCAAATTATTTGTCGTGACGGTTACGCCCAGAAGCTTTAGGTATTCAGAAATCGGTACCAAGTTATTTGAAAGTAAGTTGATAGATCGAATGAGATCGAAATGAGTCTACATTTTTGCGAAAAAGAGACACGCCTGGGTTTTAGATACGTTAAGTTTGACGAGATTGGCTTCGCCCCATTCAGACACCCTACACAGAATCGAATTAATCGGTTCAATCATTGACTCTCTGATACTGGATCTGGTACGG
Organism: Marasmarcha lunaedactyla; assembly: GCA_923062675.1. NCBI lineage: Eukaryota > Metazoa > Arthropoda > Insecta > Lepidoptera > Pterophoridae > Marasmarcha > Marasmarcha lunaedactyla. The sequence continues at coordinate 28,921,843 of OV281346.1, forward strand.
ACTCGCTCGTGCATTGAATATGTCGCTCTCAGCTGATGGAAGGACGTAATAAATGTGCAACAAGAATAACATTGCAGAGATAACTGATCACTGAGGTACTTTATTTATTTATTACAAAATCCACAGCCCTTAGATATAAGTAGAATAACAATGTGAGTATACTGACGGCCATTTATGGACTTACAATTTTTATATTTATCTTAATCAGACTTACACAAGAAATAAATATTAATATACCAAAAAAATACAAAAATAGAACAATATCTTACTCAAACAAAGGCAAAAAAGAAAAATAACGGTTTTTACTTTAGAAAAAGAAGCATTAAAAAAAAAACAGAAATTAAATTAAACGATAATAGACCTTGCATCTAGCAGGTTTAAATAAAAAAAAGATATATAATTAACACAATTGGGGGTGTTTAGGGTGTTTAGTGTAAAGCTTGTGTTGTATGTATGTGTGTGCGTGTGCACGCGTGTGTGTGTATGTGTGTGTGTGTGTGTGTGTGTGTGTGTGTATGACTGTTTGTCACTTGCCAGTAGGGAACTTAGTATCTCGTACCTAAAATTAGTTTTGCTGTCATTAAATACATCCGAGACATGTGAGAACTGCTTATTAAAAGTGTTGTGCATTCTGTTGTATGGCTCAGTTTTGGTTGTAGTTTGTTTTTGCGAGTTGTGTGTTGAATAGTTAAGTGTGCCTTGTTCTGGGGGAGGGAGTGTGTAGATTAAGGTTAAGTTGTGTCAAGTCAGTACAATCCACAAAACCATTACATATATTATATAAGAAAAGCATGTCAAGTAAGCTACGTCGACTTTCCGAGTCCAACATTTGGTTATGTTTACACGCTTTAGGATAAGTTGTTTTCTATAGTTCAGATGTTTTAAGAATTTTTTTGGATAGATTTGATGGCCTGTTTGTAGACAACATACTGGGCATTCCATATTATACTACAATACTCCAGTATGCTACAAACATACGAGTAATATAGAACTTTTGGACACGCTTAATCTGAAAATGGTGCAGCTGTCCTTAATACAAAGCCCAGATTTTTGTATGATTTTATAACCATGTTAAAATGTTAAAATAATAATCAGATAAACGGTTTGAGTCATCCTGTAGCTTGAGGCTGTCTAGGGCGTTTTTAATATTTAAAAATATTTTTGTGTCGTCAGCATACAATATAAAATTAGAGTGTTGAATGGATTGCCCAATGTCATAAAGGCAAACAGAGTATAATAATGGCCCCAAGATTAAGCCCTAAGGCACGCCTGAGGGTACAGATATATAGTCTGAATGAAAGCCACCCACCTCAACAGCCTGACTTCGATTACGCAGATACGATTCTAGCCATCTTAATTATTAAGAATATGCGGTAACCTATCATAGGTTACCGCATATTCTTACCTCTTGAAGTTTACGCAGCAGTATAACGTGATCTATACGATCAAAAGCTTTTTTGAAGTTTGTGTAGATCACGTCAACTTGTCCTCCCCCCTCCATATCCTGAAGGACTCTACTGATAAACATGGCAAGGTTTGAGCTATTGGAGCGTTTTTTCATGAAGCCATGCTGTTGAGTAGGGATCATTTTATAGACAAGGGGGTAAATATGATCGTATAAAATTCTTTCAGCCACTTTACTTAGAATATTAAGTTTTGAGATAGGACGATAATTTCAATCGACGTTTTAGGTCCTTTTTTGTGCACTGGTGTAACATGCGCTATTTTCCAAAGTGTTGGAAAATAGCCTTCTGCGAAACATGGATTAAAAATGTAAGTAACGGGGTAAGATAGGGCTTTAGAACAGTTCGCAAATAGAATAGGCGGCAAACCATCACTACCAGGGCCCTTAGCGGTATCCAATCCTCTTAATAATTTATCACAATATTCTGTTTCAATATTAAGAGTACCCAGACTATCAGTTTGAAGAAAACGTGCCAATATATGTGAGTCGTCATATGTGTCAAGAGGCAAGCTAAATTTTTTTTTAATAAATCATTAAACGCTGAGCAAATATGTGAACCACCACTTACACTAGTACCCCCTAGTCCATGCATCCTGGATAAGTCGAGATACCTTTTTTTTAGATTTTACGTATTTCCAGAAGAACTTAGCGAATTTTTTTATTATTTATTGTGACCAATTAATATAATTTTTATAGCATTCATTTTGCAGACGCTTTTGACGTGTTCTTAAAGTTGAGAAAGAATTATAATCATTCGGATTATTATAACGATTCCATAATTTATGATACTAAGCTTTTTCCTAAGTCACTCGGATAAGAGCCTGGCCATACCAATCTGGATATCTGTGAATGCCAGACACTAGAGTTTGAGGAACGTATTTGTCTATTAAACTATAAAAAAAATCGTAAAAAATAATTATACATGTTTCGATGTCAGAATTTCGGAATAAGGTCAACCAGTCATAATTAATTAGTTCTAAATTGATAGCGTCAAAATTAGCATTCCTAAACATATATTGTTTACGGGATATCAGTTTCATAGATGGAGCTAGAATTTCAGACACATAACATTCGATTGAAGGATGATGATTATCCTCGGACACAAGCGAGCTCTCAGAACGCCAAATCTTTATTTCAAAGTTAGAAAACAATAAATCCAATGTTTTGTCATAAGAGTTTAAAATTGAGTTAGAATGTTTTAAGCCATAATAATATAAATTATTTGAAGCAACATTTTGAAGCTCCTTTATGTTAACTTTATGCTAACCTTTATGTAAGAATATCGGATCTCGGGAGCGACTATAAAGTTATCATCTGGGCATGCGTCAAAAATACCATCACATAGCCATGTCTCCGTAAATAGTGCAATGTTAAAGGTCAGAAGAGCATCTATCACAACAACTCACATACCGGTAACAGAGTCTGGATGGAAAGTATACTGAGGAAGGCTTTCGGCCATATCCGGTCAAAGGTCTTGGAAATTTCTAAATATACGATTTTGTCTCTCCGTGATCTTCCATAGCTGTGGCACTGGTTGAGCGTTGGCCACGGAAACCAAACTGGTTATTGCTAAGTATCTTTTTATTCTCTAGGTACATCGGGAGATGATTATTCAATCACGTTCACAATTTGTAAAATAACAGAGGTGATTGCAACAGGCCTATTACTGGCCGGGTCAGAACTGTAACTTTCGAGTTTATAAGGAGACATAAGCGTGGAGACAACTCGGCTGAACAGTGCTTAGCGACCGCTGGTCTTATTCACAATTTTATTCTTTGAGTCATCTTAGGGTCAAGTGAATCTAACTGAGAAAGGTTTAATTAAATAAATAATTAACAACGGGATACTGAATTAAACTCCTATAGGTTGTGGCTGGCTGAGAGCTCGCAAACCTATTTATTCCTATTTTATTCAGTTCTATCATGTAAATAATTATTAAATATTAAGTTTCTTAAAAAAGAACAGATACTTAGAGACCTTGCAGGAGGATGTCGCGTGAATCTGTAGGTATCACATGGAAATGTTATCAATGAATATTGTTATAAGGGAACCAATAACCTAATGAATGAAATGGTATGAAACTTTTGTAAGCTCCATTTCTTAGTCAAAATAGCTTTGGTGTTTACTTCTTACGTGTGTCGTAATAAATCGTGAGTTTAATTACGACTGCACGAATATGTTATGATTATTCAATTTCGTTAAAAATGCCTTGACAAAACAAATACAACCGTATAAAGTACCCCGCCTGGTACAGCCTGGCTTAACAGCAAGCTTTTGAGTTTTCATAGCATGCGAACAATGTCGGCTGTAGTTGTGAACAGGGCGCGCCTTGTAGACCTGCGGCCAGAAGGAGATCGCATATCTTTGTTGTTGGACAGGTCCTAACTTCCACGCCGAGAGTGCCAGCCGTTCTACGTAACGTTTTACTGGGGAAAAGTTCCATAACTGTGTGAGAGTCGTTTTGTGTTTTGACTGAATATTCAAAACGGTATATAATAATATACATAATACTGTGTATTTAAGAAGATACATTAAGACTTAGTTTAAAAAAGATGAGAAAACGTTTTAAAAATGTATTCTGTTGTTTATAATATATTCGGTGAATATTTAAGGCTTGATGTTATTTTGGTTAAACGTTATTCAATAACTTACATTTTGAATTCTACACATCTTCAGAATAATAAATGCAACATAACTTCATCACCTTATAGTACTATAAGGTGATTAGGACATTATACAAAGAAGGATAACCTTCCGATAACGAAGTAGTGCGACTTTTTTATTACTCTGATTTACAAGACCCATGGGCAGATCGAACTTCTTGGTTTGTTCATTGAGACCTTGGCAATAACTCAACACCGACCGACAAAGCGTTGGTCTCAGTACAAACATTGCGAAACATTCCCTCGAAGTACACTTACAGAGCGAATCCCCAAGGATTATCCAACTCGAAGTCAAAGTTCTCCAAGTTTGACCAGTTATTACTCGACAAGGCAATGTGCTTGTAAAGTCTAATAAATTACACGCAGCAGTACTGTGGGGAACTTGGACAAACAGACACACAGACGGAAGGCGACTGCATTGTGAGCGGACCGCAGCGCGGCGCGCTAACTGCTGGCGCGGCGAGCGGCCGCCGCCTTGAGACACTCACTATTAATTGCTTTTGTTACTTAGCTTTGTTATTAACTGAATTAATTTACACTTAATTTACACCACTGTCTTTTAAGAGGCTGTCATGAACAATTCAAACTAAACTGTGTGAAATAGTGACACCATAAATAAAGACTCCGACTGGTCCGACTGCACTAAACGAGGTATTGTCATCTTTACACAGCTGACTGAAGTCTAAAACGGATTATCTCTATAAAGCGTTAATTTAAAAGCTTTACAATTAAATGGAATATTATCTTATGCGGCACGATTATTAGAATATTTCTATGTAGTAGTAGTAAGCCTCTAATGTTTTTTTATAACTATAAATAAATTATAATAAAAAATATAAATATAATATGACAATTCAATTGTTAACTGTGAAATATGTGTGAAAGTTACGTACAATTCCTTGAACTCAAAAATATGTATTATAAAAAGCGCACTAATTTGTAGTTGTATGAAAAAATAAAAACATTTTTTTTTTCAAAATTATAAATACGATACAGTCCGGTCAAATGACAGTGAGATTAATTGAAGAAGTGCGATTTGACAGCTGACCATACAACGTGACGTAACGTTGCAAATTATAAATACGATACAGTCCGGTCAAATGACAGTGAGATTAATTGAAGAAGTGCGATTTGACAGCTGACCATACAACGTGACGTAACGTTGCAAATTATAAATACGATACAGTCCGGTCAAATGACAGTGAGATTAATTGAAGAAGTGCGATTTGACAGCTGACCATACAACGTGACGTAACGTTGCAAATTATAAATACGATACAGTCCGGTCAAATGACAGTGAGATTAATTGAAGAAGTGCGATTTGACAGCTGACCATACAACGTGACGTAACGTTGCAAATTATAAATACGATACAGTCCGGGCAAATGACAGTGAGATTAATTGAAGAAGTGCGATTTGACAGCTGACCATACAACGTGACGTAACGTTGCAAATTATAAATACGATACAGTCCGGTCAAATGACAGTGAGATTAATTGAAGAAGTGCGATTTGACAGCTGACCATACAACGTGACGTAACGTTGCAAATTATAAATACGATACAGTCCGGTCAAATGACAGTGAGATTAATTGAAGAAGTGCGATTTGACAGCTGACCATACAACGTGACGTAACGTTGCAAATTATAAATACGATACAGTCCGGTCAAATGACAGTGAGATTAATTGAAGAAGTGCGATTTGACAGCTGACCATACAACGTAACGTAACGTTGCAAATTATAAATACGATACAGTCCGGTCAAATGACAGTGAGATTAATTGAAGAAGTGCGATTTGACAGCTGACCATACAACGTAACGTAACGTTGCAAATTATAAATACGATACAGTCCGGTCAAATGACAGTGAGATTAATTGAAGAAGTGCGATTTGACAGCTGACCATACAACGTAACGTAACGTTGCAAATTATAAATACGATACAGTCCGGTCAAATGACAGTGAGATTAATTGAAGAAGTGCGATTTGACAGCTGACCATACAACGTAACGTAACGTTGCAAATTATAAATACGATACAGTCCGGTCAAATGACAGTGAGATTAATTGAAGAAGTGCGATTTGACAGCTGACCATACAACGTGACGTAACGTTGCAAATTATAAATACGATACAGTCCGGTCAAATGACAGTGAGATTAATTGAAGAAGTGCGATTTGACAGCTGACCATACAACGTAACGTAACGTTGCAAATTATAAATACGATACAGTCCGGTCAAATGACAGTGAGATTAATTGAAGAAGTGCGATTTGACAGCTGACCATACAACGTAACGTAACGTTGCAAATTATAAATACGATACAGTCCGGTCAAATGACAGTGAGATTAATTGAAGAAGTGCGATTTGACAGCTGACCATACAACGTGACGTAACGTTGCAAATTATAAATACGATACAGTCCGGGCAAATGACAGTGAGATTAATTGAAGAAGTGCGATTTGACAGCTGACCATACAACGTGACGTAACGTTGCAAATTATAAATACGATACAGTCCGGTCAAATGACAGTGAGATTAATTGAAGAAGTGCGATTTGACAGCTGACCATACAACGTGACGTAACGTTGCAAATTATAAATACGATATAGTCCGGGCAAATGACAGTGAGATTAATTGAAGAAGTGCGATTTGACAGCTGACCATACAACATGACGTAACGTTGCAAATTATAAATACGATACAGTCCGGTCAAATGACAGTGAGATTAATTGAAGAAGTGCGATTTGACAGCTGACCATACAACGTGACGTAACGTTGCAAATTATAAATACGATACAGTCCGGGCAAATGACAGTGAGATTAATTGAAGAAGTGCAATTTGACAGCTGACCATACAACGTGACGTAACGTTGCAAATTATAAATACGATACAGTCCGGTCAAATGACAGTGAGATTAATTGAAGAAGTGCGATTTGACAGCTGACCATACAACGTGACGTAACGTTGCAAATTATAAATACGATATAGTCCGGGCAAATGACAGTGAGATTAATTGAAGAAGTGCGATTTGACAGCTGACCATACAACGTGACGTAACGTTGCAAATTATAAATACGATACAGTCCGGGCAAATGACAGTGAGATTAATTGAAGAAGTGCGATTTGACAGCTGACCATACAACGTGACGTAACGTTGCAAATTATAAATACGATACAGTCCGGTCAAATGACAGTGAGATTAATTGAAGAAGTGCGATTTGACAGCTGACCATACAACGTGACGTAACGTTGCAAATTATAAATACGATACAGTCCGGTCAAATGACAGTGAGATTAATTGAAGAAGTGCTATTTGACAGCTGACCATACAACGTAACGTAACGTTGCAAATTATAAATACGATACAGTCCGGGCAAATGACAGTGAGATTAATTGAAGAAGTGCGATTTGACAGCTGACCATACAACGTGACGTAACGTTGCAAATTATAAATACGATACAGTCCGGTCAAATGACAGTGAGATTAATTGAAGAAGTGCGATTTGACAGCTGACCATACAACGTGACGTAACGTTGCAAATTATAAATACGATACAGTCCGGTCAAATGACAGTGAGATTAATTGAAGAAGTGCGATTTGACAGCTGACCATACAACGTGACGTAACGTTGCAAATTATAAATACGATACAGTCCGGTCAAATGACAGTGAGATTAATTGAAGAAGTGCGATTTGACAGCTGACCATACAACGTAACGTAACGTTGCAAATTATAAATACGATACAGTCCGGGCAAATGACAGTGAGATTAATTGAAGAAGTGCGATTTGACAGCTGACCATACAACGTGACGTAACGTTGCAAATTATAAATACGATACAGTCCGGGCAAATGACAGTGAGATTAATTGAAGAAGTGCGATTTGACAGCTGACCATACAACGTGACGTAACGTTGCAAATTATAAATACGATACAGTCCGGTCAAATGACAGTGAGATTAATTGAAGAAGTGCGATTTGACAGCTGACCATACAACGTAACGTAACGTTGCAAATTATAAATACGATACAGTCCGGGCAAATGACAGTGAGATTAATTGAAGAAGTGCGATTTGACAGCTGACCATACAACGTGACGTAACGTTGCAAATTATAAATACGATACAGTCCGGTCAAATGACAGTGAGATTAATTGAAGAAGTGCGATTTGACAGCTGACCATACAACGTGACGTAACGTTGCAAATTATAAATACGATACAGTCCGGTCAAATGACAGTGAGATTAATTGAAGAAGTGCGATTTGACAGCTGACCATACAACGTAACGTAACGTTGCAAATTATAAATACGATACAGTCCGGTCAAATGACAGTGAGATTAATTGAAGAAGTGCGATTTGACAGCTGACCATACAACGTAACGTAACGTTGCAAATTATAAATACGATACAGTCCGGTCAAATGACAGTGAGATTAATTGAAGAAGTGCGATTTGACAGCTGACCATACAACGTGACGTAACGTTGCAAATTATAAATACGATACAGTCCGGTCAAATGACAGTGAGATTAATTGAAGAAGTGCGATTTGACAGCTGACCATACAACGTAACGTTACGTTGCAAATTATAAATACGATACAGTCCGGTCAAATGACAGTGAGATTAATTGAAGAAGTGCGATTTGACAGCTGACCATACAACGTGACGTAACGTTGCAAATTATACATACGATACAGTCCGGTCAAATGACAGTGAGATTAATTGAAGAAGTGCGATTTGACAGCTGACCATACAACGTAACGTAACGTTGCAAATTATAAATACGATACAGTCCGGTCAAATGACAGTGAGATTAATTGAAGAAGTGCGATTTGACAGCTGACCATACAACGTAACGTAACGTTGCAAATTATAAATACGATACAGTCCGGTCAAATGACAGTGAGATTAATTGAAGAAGTGCGATTTGACAGCTGACCATACAACGTGACGTAACGTTGCAAATTATACATACGATACAGTCCGGTCAAATGACAGTGAGATTAATTGAAGAAGTGCGATTTGACAGCTGACCATACAACGTGACGTAACGTTGCAAATTATAAATACGATACAGTCCGGTCAAATGACAGTGAGATTAATTGAAGAAGTGCGATTTGACAGCTGACCATACAACGTGACGTAACGTTGCAAATTATAAATACGATATAGTCCGGTCAAATGACAGTGAGATTAATTGAAGTAGTGCGATTTGACAGCTGACCATACAACGTGACGTAACGTTGCAAATTATAAATACGATACAGTCCGGGCAAATGACAGTGAGATTAATTGAAGAAGTGCGATTTGACAGCTGACCATACAACGTGACGTAACGTTGCAAATTATAAATACGATACAGTCCGGGCAAATGACAGTGAGATTAATTGAAGAAGTGCGATTTGACAGCTGACCATACAACGTGACGTAACGTTGCAAATTATAAATACGATACAGTCCGGTCAAATGACAGTGAGATTAATTGAAGAAGTGCGATTTGACAGCTGACCATACAACGTGACGTAACGGTGCAAATTATAAATACGATATAGTCCGGTCAAATGACAGTGAGATTAATTGAAGAAGTGCGATTTGACAGCTGACCATACAACGTGACGTAACGTTGCAAATTATAAATACGATATAGTCCGGTCAAATGACAGTGAGATTAATTGAAGAAGTGCGATTTGACAGCTGACCATACAACGTGACGTAACGTTGCAAATTATACATACGATACAGTCCGGTCAAATGACAGTGAGATTAATTGAAGAAGTGCGATTTGACAGCTGACCATACAACGTGACGTAACGTTGCAAATTATAAATACGATACAGTCCGGGCAAATGACAGTGAGATTAATTGAAGAAGTGCGATTTGACAGCTGACCATACAACGTGACGTAACGTTGCAAATTATAAATACGATATAGTCCGGTCAAATGACAGTGAGATTAATTGAAGAAGTGCGATTTGACAGCTGACCATACAACGTGACGTAACGTTGCAAATTATACATACGATACAGTCCGGTCAAATCACAGTGAGATTAATTGAAGAAGTGCGATTTGACAGCTGACCATACAACGTAACGTAACGTTGCAAATTATAAATACGATACAGTCCGGTCAAATGACAGTGAGATTAATTGAAGAAGTGCGATTTGACAGCTGACCATACAACGTGACGTAACGTTGCAAATTATAAATACGATACAGTCCGGGCAAATGACAGTGAGATTAATTGAAGAAGTGCGATTTGACAGCTGACCATACAACGTGACGTAACCTTGCAAATTATAAATACGATACAGTCCGGTCAAATGACAGTGAGATTAATTGAAGAAGTGCGATTTGACAGCTGACCATACAACGTAACGTAACGTTGCAAATTATAAATACGATACAGTCCGGGCAAATGACAGTGAGATTAATTGAAGAAGTGCGATTTGACAGCTGACCATACAACGTGACGTAACGTTGCAAATTATAAATACGATACAGTCCGGTCAAATGACAGTGAGATTAATTGAAGAAGTGCGATTTGACAGCTGACCATACAACGTGACGTAACGTTGCAAATTATAAATACGATACAGTCCGGTCAAATGACAGTGAGATTAATTGAAGAAGTGCGATTTGACAGCTGACCATACAACGTAACGTAACGTTGCAAATTATAAATACGATACAGTCCGGTCAAATGACAGTGAGATTAATTGAAGAAGTGCGATTTGACAGCTGACCATACAACGTAACGTAACGTTGCAAATTATAAATACGATACAGTCCGGTCAAATGACAGTGAGATTAATTGAAGAAGTGCGATTTGACAGCTGACCATACAACGTGACGTAACGTTGCAAATTATAAATACGATACAGTCCGGTCAAATGACAGTGAGATTAATTGAAGAAGTGCGATTTGACAGCTGACCATACAACGTAACGTAACGTTGCAAATTATAAATACGATACAGTCCGGTCAAATGACAGTGAGATTAATTGAAGAAGTGCGATTTGACAGCTGACCATACAACGTGACGTAACGTTGCAAATTATACATACGATACAGTCCGGTCAAATGACAGTGAGATTAATTGAAGAAGTGCGATTTGACAGCTGACCATACAACGTGACGTAACGTTGCAAATTATAAATACGATACAGTCCGGGCAAATGACAGTGAGATTAATTGAAGAAGTGCGATTTGACAGCTGACCATACAACGTGACGTAACGTTGCAAATTATAAATACGATATAGTCCGGTCAAATGACAGTGAGATTAATTGAAGAAGTGCGATTTGACAGCTGACCATACAACGTGACGTAACGTTGCAAATTATAAATACGATATAGTCCGGTCAAATGACAGTGAGATTAATTGAAGTAGTGCGATTTGACAGCTGACCATACAACGTGACGTAACGTTGCAAATTATAAATACGATATAGTCCGGTCAAATGACAGTGAGATTAATTGAAGAAGTGCGATTTGACAGCTGACCATACAACGTGACGTAACGTTGCAAATTATAAATACGATACAGTCCGGTCAAATGACAGTGAGATTAATTGAAGAAGTGCGATTTGACAGCTGACCATACAACGTAACGTAACGTTGCAAATTATAAATACGATACAGTCCGGTCAAATGACAGTGAGATTAATTGAAGAAGTGCGATTTGACAGCTGACCATACAACGTAACGTAACGTTGCAAATTATAAATACGATATAGTCCGGTCAAATGACAGTGAGATTAATTGAAGAAGTGCGATTTGACAGCTGACCATACAACGTGACGTAACGTTGCAAATTATAAATACGATATAGTCCGGTCAAATGACAGTGAGATTAATTGAAGAAGTGCGATTTGACAGCTGACCATACAACGTGACGTAACGTTGCAAATTATAAATACGATACAGTCCGGTCAAATGACAGTGAGATTAATTGAAGAAGTGCGATTTGACAGCTGACCATACAACGTAACGTAACGTTGCAAATTATAAATACGATACAGTCCGGTCAAATGACAGTGAGATTAATTGAAGAAGTGCGATTTGACAGCTGACCATACAACGTGACGTAACGTTGCAAATTATAAATACGATATAGTCCGGTCAAATGACAGTGAGATTAATTGAAGAAGTGCGATTTGACAGCTGACCATACAACGTGACGTAACGTTGCAAATTATAAATACGATATAGTCCGGTCAAATGACAGTGAGATTAATTGAAGAAGTGCGATTTGACAGCTGACCATACAACGTGACGTAACGTTGCAAATTATAAATACGATACAGTCCGGGCAAATGACAGTGAGATTAATTGAAGAAGTGCGATTTGACAGCTGACCATACAACGTGACGTAACGTTGCAAATTATAAATACGATACAGTCCGGTCAAATGACAGTGAGATTAATTGAAGAAGTGCGATTTGACAGCTGACCATACAACGTGACGTAACGTTGCAAATTATAAATACGATACAGTCCGGTCAAATGACAGTGAGATTAATTGAAGAAGTGCGATTTGACAGCTGACCATACAACGTGACGTAACGTTGCAAATTATAAATACGATACAGTCCGGTCAAATGACAGTGAGATTAATTGAAGAAGTGCGATTTGACAGCTGACCATACAACGTAACGTAACGTTGCAAATTATAAATACGATACAGTCCGGTCAAATGACAGTGAGATTAATTGAAGAAGTGCGATTTGACAGCTGACCATACAACGTGACGTAACGTTGCAAATTATACATACGATACAGTCCGGTCAAATGACAGTGAGATTAATTGAAGAAGTGCGATTTGACAGCTGACCATACAACGTAACGTAACGTTGCAAATTATAAATACGATACAGTCCGGTCAAATGACAGTGAGATTAATTGAAGAAGTGCGATTTGACAGCTGACCATACAACGTAACGTAACGTTGCAAATTATAAATACGATACAGTCCGGTCAAATGACAGTGAGATTAATTGAAGAAGTGCGATTTGACAGCTGACCATACAACGTGACGTAACGTTGCAAATTATAAATACGATACAGTCCGGTCAAATGACAGTGAGATTAATTGAAGAAGTGCGATTTGACAGCTGACCATACAACGTGACGTAACGTTGCAAATTATAAATACGATACAGTCCGGTCAAATGACAGTGAGATTAATTGAAGAAGTGCGATTTGACAGCTGACCATACAACGTGACGTAACGTTGCAAATTATAAATACGATACAGTCCGGTCAAATGACAGTGAGATTAATTGAAGAAGTGCGATTTGACAGCTGACCATACAACGTAACGTAACGTTGCAAATTATAAATACGATACAGTCCGGTCAAATGACAGTGAGATTAATTGAAGAAGTGCGATTTGACAGCTGACCATACAACGTGACGTAACGTTGCAAATTATAAATACGATACAGTCCGGTCAAATGACAGTGAGATTAATTGAAGAAGTGCGATTTGACAGCTGACCATACAACGTGACGTAACGTTGCAAATTATAAATACGATACAGTCCGGTCAAATGACAGTGAGATTAATTGAAGAAGTGCGATTTGACAGCTGACCATACAACGTGACGTAACGTTGCAAATTATAAATACGATACAGTCCGGTCAAATGACAGTGAGATTAATTGAAGAAGTGCGATTTGACAGCTGACCATACAACGTAACGTAACGTTGCAAATTATAAATACGATATAGTCCGGTCACATGACAGTGAGATTAATTGAAGAAGTGCGATTTGACAGCTGACCATACAACGTAACGTAACGTTGCAAATTATAAATACGATACAGTCCGGTCAAATGACAGTGAGATTAATTGAAGAAGTGCGATTTGACAGCTGACCATACAACGTGACGTAACGTTGCAAATTATAAATACGATACAGTCCGGTCAAATGACAGTGAGATTAATTGAAGAAGTGCGATTTGACAGCTGACCATACAACGTGACGTAACGATGCAAATTATAAATACGATACAGTCCGGTCAAATGACAGTGAGATTAATTGAAGAAGTGCGATTTGACAGCTGACCATACAACGTGACGTAACGTTGCAAATTATAAATACGATACAGTCCGGTCAAATGACAGTGAGATTAATTGAAGAAGTGCGATTTGACAGCTGACCATACAACGTAACGTAACGTTGCAAATTATAAATACGATACAGTCCGGTCAAATGACAGTGAGATTAATTGAAGAAGTGCGATTTGACAGCTGACCATACAACGTAACGTAACGTTGCAAATTATAAATACTATACAGTCCGGTCAAATGACAGTGAGATTAATTGAAGAAGTGCGATTTGACAGCTGACCATACAACGTAACGTAACGTTGCAAATTATAAATACGATACAGTCCGGTCAAATGACAGTGAGATTAATTGAAGAAGTGCGATTTGACAGCTGACCATACAACGTGACGTAACGTTGCAAATTATACATACGATACAGTCCGGTCAAATGACAGTGAGATTAATTGAAGAAGTGCGATTTGACAGCTGACCATACAACGTAACGTAACGTTGCAAATTATAAATACGATACAGTCCGGTCAAATGACAGTGAGATTAATTGAAGAAGTGCGATTTGACAGCTGACCATACAACGTGACGTAACGTTGCAAATTATAAATACGATACAGTCCGGTCAAATGACAGTGAGATTAATTGAAGAAGTGCGATTTGACAGCTGACCATACAACGTGACGTAACGTTGCAAATTATAAATACGATACAGTCCGGTCAAATGACAGTGAGATTAATTGAAGAAGTGCGATTTGACAGCTGACCATACAACGTGACGTAACGTTGCAAATTATAAATACGATACAGTCCGGTCAAATGACAGTGAGATTAATTGAAGAAGTGCGATTTGACAGCTGACCATACAACGTAACGTAACGTTGCAAATTATAAATACGATACAGTCCGGTCAAATGACAGTGAGATTAATTGAAGAAGTGCGATTTGACAGCTGACCATACAACGTGACGTAACGTTGCAAATTATAAATACGATACAGTCCGGTCAAATGACAGTGAGATTAATTGAAGAAGTGCGATTTGACAGCTGACCATACAACGTGACGTAACGTTGCAAATTATAAATACGATACAGTCCGGTCAAATGACAGTGAGATTAATTGAAGAAGTGCGATTTGACAGCTGACCATACAACGTAACGTAACGTTGCAAATTATAAATACGATATAGTCCGGTCACATGACAGTGAGATTAATTGAAGAAGTGCGATTTGACAGCTGACCATACAACGTAACGTAACGTTGCAAATTATAAATACGATACAGTCCGGTCAAATGACAGTGAGATTAATTGAAGAAGTGCGATTTGACAGCTGACCATACAACGTAACGTAACGTTGCAAATTATAAATACGATATAGTCCGGTCACATGACAGTGAGATTAATTGAAGAAGTGCGATTTGACAGCTGACCATACAACGTAACGTAACGTTGCAAATTATAAATACGATACAGTCCGGTCAAATGACAGTGAGATTAATTGAAGAAGTGCGATTTGACAGCTGACCATACAACGTAACGTAACGTTGCAAATTATAAATACGATACAGTCCGGTCAAATGACAGTGAGATTAATTGAAGAAGTGCGATTTGACAGCTGACCATACAACGTGACGTAACGATGCAAATTATAAATACGATACAGTCCGGTCAAATGACAGTGAGATTAATTGAAGAAGTGCGATTTGACAGCTGACCATACAACGTGACGTAACGTTGCAAATTATAAATACGATACAGTCCGGTCAAATGACAGTGAGATTAATTGAAGAAGTGCGATTTGACAGCTGACCATACAACGTGACGTAACGTTGCAAATTATAAATACGATACAGTCCGGTCAAATGACAGTGAGATTAATTGAAGAAGTGCGATTTGACAGCTGACCATACAACGTGACGTAACGTTGCAAATTATAAATACGATATAGTCCGGTCAAATGACAGTGAGATTAATTGAAGAAGTGCGATTTGACAGCTGACCATACAACGTGACGTAACGTTGCAAATTATAAATACGATACAGTCCGGTCAAATGACAGTGAGATTAATTGAAGAAGTGCGATTTGACAGCTGACCATACAACGTGACGTAACGTTGCAAATTATAAATACGATACAGTCCGGTCAAATGACAGTGAGATTAATTGAAGAAGTGCGATTTGACAGCTGACCATACAACGTGACGTAACGTTGCAAATTATAAATACGATACAGTCCGGTCAAATGACAGTGAGATTAATTGAAGAAGTGCGATTTGACAGCTGACCATACAACGTGACGTAACGTTGCAAATTATAAATACGATACAGTCCGGTCAAATGACAGTGAGATTAATTGAAGAAGTGCGATTTGACAGCTGACCATACAACGTGACGTAACGTTGCAAATTATAAATACGATATAGTCCGGTCAAATGACAGTGAGATTAATTGAAGAAGTGCGATTTGACAGCTGACCATACAACGTGACGTAACGTTGCAAATTATAAATACGATACAGTCCGGTCAAATGACAGTGAGATTAATTGAAGAAGTGCGATTTGACAGCTGACCATACAACGTGACGTAACGTTGCAAATTATAAATACGATATAGTCCGGTCAAATGACAGTGAGATTAATTGAAGAAGTGCGATTTGACAGCTGACCATACAACGTAACGTAACGTTGCAAATTATAAATACGATATAGTCCGGTCAAATGACAGTGAGATTAATTGAAGAAGTGCGATTTGACAGCTGACCATACAACGTAACGTAACGTTGCAAATTATAAATACGATACAGTCCGGTCAAATGACAGTGAGATTAATTGAAGAAGTGCGATTTGACAGCTGACCATACAACGTGACGTAACGTTGCAAATTATAAATACGATACAGTCCGGTCAAATGACAGTGAGATTAATTGAAGAAGTGCGATTTGACAGCTGACCATACAACGTGACGTAACGTTGCAAATTATAAATACGATACAGTCCGGTCAAATGACAGTGAGATTAATTGAAGAAGTGCGATTTGACAGCTGACCATACAACGTGACGTAACGTTGCAAATTATAAATACGATACAGTCCGGTCAAATGACAGTGAGATTAATTGAAGAAGTGCGATTTGACAGCTGACCATACAACGTAACGTAACGTTGCAAATTATAAATACGATACAGTCCGGTCAAATGACAGTGAGATTAATTGAAGAAGTGCGATTTGACAGCTGACCATACAACGTAACGTAACGTTGCAAATTATAAATACGATACAGTCCGGTCAAATGACAGTGAGATTAATTGAAGAAGTGCGATTTGACAGCTGACCATACAACGTGACGTAACGTTGCAAATTATAAATACAATACAGTCCGGTCAAATGACAGTGAGATTAATTGAAGAAGTGCGATTTGACAGCTGACCATACAACGTGACGTAACGTTGCAAATTATAAATACGATACAGTCCGGTCAAATGACAGTGAGATTAATTGAAGAAGTGCGATTTGACAGCTGACCATACAACGTGACGTAACGTTGCAAATTATAAATACGATACAGTCCGGTCAAATGACAGTGAGATTAATTGAAGAAGTGCGATTTGACAGCTGACCATACAACGTGACGTAACGTTGCAAATTATAAATACGATACAGTCCGGTCAAATGACAGTGAGATTAATTGAAGAAGTGCGATTTGACAGCTGACCATACAACGTGACGTAACGTTGCAAATTATAAATACGATACAGTCCGGTCAAATGACAGTGAGATTAATTGAAGAAGTGCGATTTGACAGCTGACCATACAACGTGACGTAACGTTGCAAATTATAAATACGATATAGTCCAGTCAAATGACAGTGAGATTAATTGAAGAAGTGCGATTTGACAGCTGACCATACAACGTGACGTAACGTTGCAAATTATAAATACGATATAGTCCGGTCAAATGACAGTGAGATTAATTGAAGAAGTGCGATTTGACAGCTGACCATACAACGTGACGTAACGTTGCAAATTATAAATACGATATAGTCCGGTCAAATGACAGTGAGATTAATTGAAGAAGTGCGATTTGACAGCTGACCATACAACGTAACGTAACGTTGCAAATTATAAATACGATATAGTCCGGTCAAATGACAGTGAGATTAATTGAAGAAGTGCGATTTGACAGCTGACCATACAACGTAACGTAACGTTGCAAATTATAAATACGATACAGTCCGGTCAAATGACAGTGAGATTAATTGAAGAAGTGCGATTTGACAGCTGACCATACAACGTGACGTAACGTTGCAAATTATAAATACGATATAGTCCGGTCAAATTACAGTGAGATTAATTGAAGAAGTGCGATTTGACAGCTGACCATACAACGTGACGTAACGTTGCAAATTATAAATACGATACAGTCCGGTCAAATGACAGTGAGATTAATTGAAGAAGTGCGATTTGACAGCTGACCATACAACGTGACGTAACGTTGCAAATTATAAATACGATATAGTCCGGTCAAATGACAGTGAGATTAATTGAAGAAGTGCGATTTGACAGCTGACCATACAACGTGACGTAACGTTGCAAATTATAAATACGATACAGTCCGGTCAAATGACAGTGAGATTAATTGAAGAAGTGCGATTTGACAGCTGACCATACAACGTGACGTAACGTTGCAAATTATAAATACGATACAGTCCGGGCAAATGACAGTGAGATTAATTGAAGAAGTGCGATTTGACAGCTGACCATACAACGTGACGTAACGTTGCAAATTATAAATACGATACAGTCCGGGCAAATGACAGTGAGATTAATTGAAGAAGTGCGATTTGACAGCTGACCATACAACGTGACGTAACGTTGCAAATTATAAATACGATACAGTCCGGTCAAATGACAGTGAGATTAATTGAAGAAGTGCGATTTGACAGCTGACCATACAACGTGACGTAACGTTGCAAATTATAAATACGATACAGTCCGGTCAAATGACAGTGAGATTAATTGAAGAAGTGCGATTTGACAGCTGACCATACAACGTAACGTAACGTTGCAAATTATAAATACGATACAGTCCGGGCAAATGACAGTGAGATTAATTGAAGAAGTGCGATTTGACAGCTGACCATACAACGTGACGTAACGTTGCAAATTATACATACGATACAGTCCGGGCAAATGACAGTGAGATTAATTGAAGAAGTGCGATTTGACAGCTGACCATACAACGTAACGTAACGTTGCAAATTATAAATACGATACAGTCCGGGCAAATGACAGTGAGATTAATTGAAGAAGTGCGATTTGACAGCTGACCATACAACGTGACGTAACGTTGCAAATTATAAATACGATACAGTCCGGGCAAATGACAGTGAGATTAATTGAAGAAGTGCGATTTGACAGCTGACCATACAACGTGACGTAACGTTGCAAATTATACATACGATACAGTCCGGTCAAATGACAGTGAGATTAATTGAAGAAGTGCGATTTGACAGCTGACCATACAACGTGACGTAACGTTGCAAATTATAAATACGATACAGTTCGGTCAAATGACAGTGAGATTAATTGAAGAAGTGCGATTTGACAGCTGACCATACAACGTGACGTAACGTTGCAAATTATAAATACGATATAGTCCGGTCAAATGACAGTGAGATTAATTGAAGAAGTGCGATTTGACAGCTGACCATACAACGTGACGTAACGTTGCAAATTATAAATACGATACAGTCCGGTCAAATGACAGTGAGATTAATTGAAGAAGTGCGATTTGACAGCTGACCATACAACGTAACGTAACGTTGCAAATTATAAATACGATACAGTCCGGTCAAATGACAGTGAGATTAATTGAAGAAGTGCGATTTGACAGCTGACCATACAACGTAACGTAACGTTGCAAATTATAAATACGATACAGTCCGGTCAAATGACAGTGAGATTAATTGAAGAAGTGCGATTTGACAGCTGACCATACAACGTGACGTAACGTTGCAAATTATAAATACGATACAGTCCGGTCAAATGACAGTGAGATTAATTGAAGAAGTGCGATTTGACAGCTGACCATACAACGTGACGTAACGTTGCAAATTATAAATACGATACAGTCCGGGCAAATGACAGTGAGATTAATTGAAGAAGTGCGATTTGACAGCTGACCATACAACGTGACGTAACGTTGCAAATTATAAATACGATACAGTCCGGTCAAATGACAGTGAGATTAATTGAAGAAGTGCGATTTGACAGCTGACCATACAACGTAACGTAACGTTGCAAATTATAAATACGATACAGTCCGGGCAAATGACAGTGAGATTAATTGAAG
The DNA here is from genome assembly GCA_923062675.1 of Marasmarcha lunaedactyla. Taxonomy (NCBI): domain Eukaryota; kingdom Metazoa; phylum Arthropoda; class Insecta; order Lepidoptera; family Pterophoridae; genus Marasmarcha; species Marasmarcha lunaedactyla. The sequence continues at coordinate 28,942,388 of OV281346.1, forward strand.
AAGTGCGATTTGACAGCTGACCATACAACGTGACGTAACGTTGCAAATTATAAATACGATACAGTCCGGGCAAATGACAGTGAGATTAATTGAAGAAGTGCGATTTGACAGCTGACCATACAACGTGACGTAACGTTGCAAATTATACATACGATACAGTCCGGTCAAATGACAGTGAGATTAATTGAAGAAGTGCGATTTGACAGCTGACCATACAACGTGACGTAACGTTGCAAATTATAAATACGATACAGTCCGGTCAAATGACAGTGAGATTAATTGAAGAAGTGCGATTTGACAGCTGACCATACAACGTGACGTAACGTTGCAAATTATACATACGATACAGTCCGGTCAAATGACAGTGAGATTAATTGAAGAAGTGCGATTTGACAGCTGACCATACAACGTGACGTAACGTTGCAAATTATAAATACGATACAGTTCGGTCAAATGACAGTGAGATTAATTGAAGAAGTGCGATTTGACAGCTGACCATACAACGTGACGTAACGTTGCAAATTATAAATACGATATAGTCCGGTCAAATGACAGTGAGATTAATTGAAGAAGTGCGATTTGACAGCTGACCATACAACGTGACGTAACGTTGCAAATTATAAATACGATACAGTCCGGTCAAATGACAGTGAGATTAATTGAAGAACTTTATTTGATTAATTGAACTAAAAAAAAAAAATAAAAAAAAAAAAAAATAAAAAAAAGTGCGATTTGACAGCTGACCATACAACGTAACGTAACGTTGCAAATTTTTTTACCAAACATATAACAGTGGCGTATAGCATTTACTACAACCAATCAGAAAAATTGTTGATTGAATGTAGTGTTGCTATTTCATAATCGTTACTGAGGTAGAGACAAATCGATTTAAATTCAGAAATCGTCGCCTAACAAGGGAATTACTAAGTGCAGATTTATCCAATAGATTTTTATATCCTTTTGTTTACAAAGTTTCTTTTACAGCATTCATATGGACAAGAATTATTCATTATCGTATATTAACAAAGAAAATAATTCAAAAAAGTGAATAAATATTATTAATACCTATTTCAACGTTTAGTATTTTTATATATTTATAGTCAGACAAAAGACCTAGTTGTAAATTGACTATTTTTCTCTTCTACTTTTACTGTACGATCCATAGACAAACAATATTTAAAAAAAAATTATTGCACGTTCGTCAGTTTTTTGTTGACTTTGTTGCAGTTTTTCGCGATCCGTCCGACCAACTGTGCGCTCCTTTCGTATCCTCTTTAGTTTTGTGACCCGGCATTGATTTTGGACTGTTCCTGGTATAACGTTTGACCTCGGCTAGTTATTTTGGACTTTGATTGCACCTGTGATTTTGTTGCACGCAAAGAGGACGCACATTGCATTCCCGAACACGGGAATTGATTTGCAAACTTCATGAATACTTCGAAAGTGAGTGTCAAAAAGGTGGACCGTTGTTACCAGTGACGCAAGTGCAGCAACGTGTCGCGCAAGCCTTAGGAGTTGGCACATATACATTTTACACATTTTTACACATTCACCAAAAAAGGGGAGAAGAAGCAAGCCGATAACCGATATCGGTAATTTTGACACAGATGCGATTAGAACCATGTTTATTCATCCTATACCCAAGGAGAATACCCAGTAATTAGAAAATTAATTGTTACCATAAAAAGGCCGGGTTATTTAATGGCAGTTAATCTTCTCCACTCACGATATTAAAAAATACTGGGTTTGAATTTGAGAAATGTGACAGAAGAAAGATTTTGTTGGAGAGGTTTGACTTAAACTAGAATGAGTGGAACTTTTTTACGCAAAATGAATAGTATCGACTGTAATAAAGTACCGTAGTATCGACTGTAATAAAGTACCGTAGTATCGACTGTAATAAAGTACCGTAGTATCGACTGTAATAAAGTACCGTAGTACCGACTGGAATGAAGTCATACTTCTTGATGAAACGTGGTTAAACGCTAACCGTAGCGTTTCAAAGTCGTCGACGGACGATGGTCTCTCCTCTAGCACAAAAAGGCCCATTGGGAAAGGTGGCCGATTGATAATTTGTCATGCTCGATCTGTGGGAGGTTTTATTGATAATTGTTTATTGGCGTTTGAGTCAAAAAGTACAAACGAGTACCATGAGGAAATGGACTCGGATAAATTTATAGAATGGCTTAAGAAACTTTTAGAAAATTTACCTGAGCAATGTGACCACTCGATACAGATCGACGAACTGCCATCAAAATCAAAAAATAAAGCTGAGCATGCAGCAGTTAGTTCCTATTCTTTCGTTGTAATAATGAAATACAATTATTATTTGCCCTGTAATAATAATTTATTTATATTACAAAATATATTACAATTAGATCTTATTATGTACAGCATCGAATAAAATAATTAATGATGTCTGAGCTACTACAGGAAATTTCTATCTATCTGTCGTAGCCAAAACTGTTTGTGAATTAAACCAAGTTCTCTTTTTTGTAGGATACGCTGCGAGACATAACACAGTCCCACCATTTATCCCGAAAAAAATGATGGGCCTTCTAAAAGAAGCATGTAACCATGTTACACACGATGACTGAGAGGAGGCGGTCGAAAAAACAAGAAAATTAACAGCGGAGGACTTTGAAAGAGACGTACATATCTACGAGACAATGAGTTAATTATTTTTGTCTCCGATAATGAAGACAGCAGTTGAGCGAGTAAATAAATATAATTTAATACATGTTTCATGGTTTCATTAATAATTCATCCTTATAAAAGTACCTTATATATCTTAGGTTTTATTTTTGGCAAAGATGCAAAATGTAGATAGATAGCCTTGATAAGTTAAAACGTCATTGTGTAGATTCATCAACTTACTTAATTACTTAATTAGACAATTTTATTGTGTGAATTATAGTAAGTTAAAGTAAACAGTGGGAGCTGTTTTCTCACCATACAGCGAACTGCAAGGGCAACTAGAATAAATAAGAAGAATTTAATTTAATGGAACCCCGACGGTTTTCTACTATTTTGCACTCACGCGGGAATTTTGAGGACCTTGCGACCTGTAGTTTTCTTTTATTATTGCATTGTTCCTGGAGATTGCCGCAAATTGCTTTTATTTCTTTTTTTTCTTTTACGTGTAATACGACTTGAAGTGGATTTTGGGCAAACTAATAGTGGATTTTTATTTCGGTTCCTAACATTCGAAAGAATTTTAGGAAGTTTACTAACCCGTGATAAATTAAGATATAAATTACCTAGTTTGCTGCTAAAAGCTCAAATGTGTTATTTTTTAACAAGTGTTGATAAAAGCACTATCGACTACTGACGTCCAGGGCTGTGGAAGCCACTCGCCATCGCGGGTCGCTCGCTCCTCAGTCGGTTATGAAAATTATTAAAAAACTATATGCTATTTATCCAGAATACTATTTTCATAGCTTTGAATTATCTCTTTATTTTCTGGAAATCTTCTAAAAATATATAAATTAAATGCTCAAACCTAAAACAGACAAGAAAAGTACAATTTAATGTAGCGGCCAATCCATTTATTGTAAGGTCTAAGCACGCAGAGCTATTGCTCAGTTGAAGTTGAAGAAGCTGAAGTTCTTATTGCTGAGTGACTTAACAGCCAATCAAATAGGCACAAAAGCGGTACTATATCGGTGTCCAAGCGGTCGGCCTCGCGGCGAACTGTCTCTGCGGTCTGCGGCTACATTCCCTAACTTTTATCGAGTTACTAACATACATTTTTTCTCGAAATTGCTTCTTATGGAAAATTACTGGAATTGATTTATCTGTAACTGCCTTTAACACAATATACGTTGGCATCTTTTGAATGCCGCCGGTGGACGAGGGGTGCGAGATCAAGGACGTGCACTTGATGGCGGCTGTACACACTCGACGAGAGCCTCTCGCCGAGAGTCTCGCCCGAGAAGACTCTCGTCGAGAGAATACCTGTACACACTCGTTCTGTCATTTGAACTAAAGATTTCCGCAAGCATGGACGTAAAAACTGTTGCTGCTGTTAGTCTCTATGTCGTGAGCTATTATAATTTTCTAAAAATTTACCATAAAAAGAAAATTAGTAAGCCTTGGAGGAAAAGAAGATGGTGGATGATTACTATGCACCGCAACAGAAACAGGTAAGTAAATACTTTCAAATTAAAACATTTCGAACAGTTAATATAGGTATTTTATAGTGTTATTAAATCTATGTATCTTTATTTCAGAAGCACAATGGAAAATCAATTGGCTGAGTTAGTGGCGGAACCCTCTGGTCAATTTAACAAGTTTACAAGAATGTCTTTAATAGACTTTGAATATTTATTGCAAAAAGTTTCTCCGATGATAAGTAAAGCAAACACACTTAAAAGAGAAGCAATACCAGCCAAAATTCGCCTTGCAATTACTTTAAGATTTCTAGCCAGTGGAGATAGCTTTGAAAGTCTACATTTTCTATTTAAAGTTTCCGGTTCAATAATTTCCAGAATAGTACCGGAAGTTTGTATTGCACTAAACCAAGTTTTAAAGGATCAAATTAGGGTGAGTAAAAACAATATAAGTAAAATATTATCTATAACAAATATTTATTTATTAATAAGGCACAGCTTGTCGTAATTACAAAAGAAAAATACTATGCTTCATAATATGCCTGACTTACAATGTCGGTATTGTGTTCTGAATCTGTTGGTGGGCTCAAAATCTCGTCAGATAAAATTTGGATAACGTTATTGGATGAACGTGATGCTTGAAGCCCTGGATCTGAATAAGAAGTACATGTCGATTCAGGCCGTACGTAGTAGGTTGGTGATGTAGTTGGAAGTGGTATATGAATTAGTCTTTGACTTGGTTCTGAATGTGAACTGTACGTCGGTGAAGGTCGTGTGAAATATGAGGGTGTAGTATTCATGCGCTTTATAAATAATCCATCTATTTCATACATCATTTTTAAACTTTCTGATTCAGATAGTTTACGTAGCTTATTTGCGAGAATCTTGCCATAACGATCGAAATCGTCTTCGGGTACTTCCGGTTTATTCAAGACTTTATTCAGTGAATTCATGGCTTCCTTCATCGACTTCCCAGCTTCTTGTAGTTCTATGGGATTCTTTCGCCGCCGCGGTATTGTTGGCAATGGAGAGGAAGTCGTAGGGGCAGGCTCTGAATGATGAGAATTTTCAGCTACATCTTCGTTCGATATTCCACTTTCTGGTGTAGGTGGATTCTGAAAATAATAACAAAGCACATTTTTTTACAGATTCCTCAGGATCCACAGTCATGGCTACAAATAGAAGAAGGGTTTAGAAATTTTCCAAGATGTGTAGGAGCAATAGATGGAAAACACATTGTTATGCAATCTCCTGCACATAGTGGTTCAGAGTACTATAACTATAAAAAGAGTTTCAGTATTGTTCTTCTTGCTTTAGTCGACAGCAACTACAATTTCATATTTGCTGAAATTGGAAGCCAGGGAAGAATTAGTGATGGCGGTGTCTTTCGTAGTAGTCAACTATGGCAAAGAATTTGCTCAAATAATCTAAATTTTCCGATGCCAAGACCGCTACCAGGAAGTACAAGAGAAGTTCCATATGTTTTTCTGGGAGATGGAGCATTTGCATTGACAGCACATGTGATGAAGCCGTACCCAGGAAGTCATAATTAATGGACGCCGAAACGTATCTTTAATAAGAAACTTTCTTCCTCACGCGTAGTTGTTGAAAATGTATTTGGGATACTAGCCTCAAAATTCAGAGTATTTCGGAAACCCATACTACTAAATCCAGAGAAAACCACTATTATTACTATGACTTGTGTACTGCTACACAATTTCTTGAGGAAGAGTAGGACTTCATTGGCAATTTATACACCTCCAGGTACAGTTGACGTATACGACAGTAACAATGAGCTGGTTACACCAGGTTTATGGAGAAATGAAATTGAAGACACGTCTGCTATCAGACCCTTGCAACAAGTACCAAGAAGACCAACACAAGATGCAAATCAGATAAGGGAAGAATTCACAAATTATTTCGTCAACAGTTATAATAATATTGTTTAATTATTTTATCTACTTATAATCCTACATTCTAAATACATACATATTAATAAATAAATACATTAAAAAAAAACGAGTATATGTTTTCTTACCTGTGTATCCGTGTTCAAAGTTTTTCTACACTGGAAAATATCGTTTAAGAATGAGTCCATTAACTCGAATGCGAACCATATCGGTTTATAAACTGAATCAGCTGCAGCTCCAGACTGAATAGACGCAACAACCTTTCTTTTATGGCTGCGATAGGTAGCCATAAGTGAATCCCGCTTCCTTTTTAACTCAGCGACAGGAATTCCAATATACTCGCTTATTCGCACCCAAGCGTCATGGATAAATTGCTTATCCTTATGTTTTACATCTTTGGCGTTCCATATACAGGCTTCTCTTTGGTAGCACTCCAAAAACTCCAATTCGCGCTCGTTGGACCACATGGCGAAACACGTCTACACGTCGTCACTGTCAGCGGGCAACTACAGAACGAGCGTGTACATGCTCGCTCTCGTTTTCCTCGCGAGACACAACGAGGCCCTTTGACTCGGGCGCAAAAAACCGACAAGCGGCCGAGAGCGTCCGAGGCGAGAACGAGAGCGCGAGACGAGACGAGAGCATCCTGTTCACACTCGCGCTCGGCCTGTCTCGGGGTGTCTCGACGAGTGTGTACAGCCGCCATGACACGGCGAGCACTGTGAGACAACTTCTGTTATGTAAATTCAACGTTTCCACTAATTTTAATAAATTGCTAAGCGCACTTTTTCATTCTGAAATGCGCATCTTCATTGTGCGTAAAGCAAAATCGGTCGTTCAGGTAACGTGGAGAGCTTGGATAGTGAAGGACGTTAAAGGGTACAGCTAGATAGAGATATCTTATAAGAAACATCGGACTTATCTACGGTATTCAGAGACATTATCAAATTTCTTGAGACCAAAAGATAAATCGAATACACAGATTCTGTAACCATTCCAGTTTATTTAGGAGACCCTCAGTAATGTCCAAGTAACAGACATCTCCGTATTCGGTAATTGCTTGGATGAGCTTTCGAGAAGTATATATACGTGTAACGACAATTTGAATTATTTTACAGAAATCCAATAAACACTTAGCGTGCGGTACAAAATAATGATTTATCAAAATGTAATCCTATGGAATTAACCGAAACTAAACCACAATTTTGTGTTTTTTACACAAAACCAAAATGGTTCAACCATATTTCCTGATATTTCGACACAGTCACTTTCACTTCTGAATTTACTTTTAAAAAGACCATTTTTGCACAATTTTTACACAAATTTCGACAGTTTCATTTGACACTTCACTTTCACACACACATCCACATTTTTGATACTTTCATTTGACTTTTCAACTTTCCCACACAGTCACTTTTTTTTGTCCTACATGTAACGGTTTTCTTAAATTTAATTCAATTAAACTAAATTTATAATAAGCTGTAGAGTAATAAAATGAACCTGTAATATTTTGATTTTCTCATAAAGTTATCATATTTTACAAAATCGATGTAATTCAAGTATTATTAAAATTACACGGTTTCTTGATAATTCTTCAACTAAAGCATTGCAAATAAAGAGCATTAATGAAAGCTTATAATCTTTCATTTAAAGCAATGCATAACCTAAGGAAAAGTCAAGAATATATTCAACAAAACAACAATATTTTATAAAAAATAACAACTTATAAATTACTAACTAAAATTCTTGATAAAAAACATTTGCAGATGTAATGTTTTCATTCATCTATTAATCGTGTAGCCGGATTGCTGGTGCAATCAAATCAAGAATATAAACATCACAGATAACTGTCATAAGTCCCAGTACCTAAAATATAAATTATTAACTAGGGCTTTCATAAGCATTAGCGCGATCCAATGTACAATTTATATTTAAAAAAGTTTTTTCTGCAACTGCAAACTGAACAATGTTACAAATGTTTTGAATTTAAAATTCACAACAATGGCACTACATTTTGATATTCTTATTTAACAAATGTATAATAAGATTGTATATTTCGACAATTCGCTATATAAACAAATATGTTGAGATGTCAATTCAATACCGTTTTAAAGTACTATCTTTTTAAATACATTTTGCTAGGCACATCTTGTAGAAAAATACGATACAGTTTATTTTAATGAAAATGCAAAAACTAATTTGATACACAGAACCTCTATATTACGTCATCAAGTACCTATTTTCCAACTTCTGTTTGATTGAACCGTCCTATCATTGTTTGGATGTTGAAGCTAATGCGTAGTACGTACCAGCGGACTGATCACTCAACCATTACTGGAGCGGCCGATGACCGAGACAGCGGGGCGCGGGCGGATCATAACGGTGCGTCGCCCCGCTCCGCGCCGCCGACCGAGCTACTGACGGCTCAGTGCCGTACCAACTATCATACGCACAATCCGCGCTCGCGCATTTTTATATTTGAAGTTCGAAATACGAGCTTATAATTCATTTGTCTTAACGTTTAATACATATCATACAGTCCACTACACATAGTTTTATTGAAGGCCCTAACAATTACCATTATGTAGAAATGCGAAGATATACTTCAAAACTAAGTGCTTTATAGGGAGCTTCACTGTGTTTGTCATTAACCCTCCAGGTTCAGTATATTCTTATAGATCCCCTTCCCTCTTCATGATCAAACGATTTCTTACAATGTTGTCTATATCACTTCACTCGTTGATGAGCTTGGGTTCAGTCTCTTGCTGAGCTCCATACTACTTCTTCATCATTGTTACAGTGTCCGCTCTTTCATCGCCAAAGTTGTTTCTTGATTTTCAGTTTAACAATCCATACGTTTTCAAGCTCATCTCTGGGTGGTTTTGATAACTGTACGTAGGTTTAGTTCACGAGGAAGATTCTATAAATTTCTAAAGAATCTAAAAAAATTCTTAGTCTCTTGTGTAAGAAAGCCATACTTCCATTGAAGAATACATTTAATAAATTGACTTAAAGGCTTGGTTACCCTTGATTTACGATTTTACAGACTCACATAAAATTTTCTGGGTTCGGAGCCGACCAATCACAACGCGTGATATACATCGCAATATCAACTTTACTTAGGCGATTAGAATATATGATTTTCCGACAACGATTGCTGGGCCGTGGGCCGCGGCCAGCCACACCCTATTCCATCGGTTGGAACGCGTGGTTAAGTTCCCTAAAGTGGTGACCCCGAGCAGAGCACATGACCAGCCTACATCATCATCATCGTCATCATCACTACTCCACACCAACAGCGAAGACTCCACGCAAGAGCCAGCTTCCAGAGGACAACACGGGCATAAGCGATCACCACCTTGCAGCGCCTTGCAAGGCTGGTCACCACCCCTCATACTCCACCAGCATCTGTGATTCGCCAGGTCCTTAGCAGAGCACCCCTCTCTATCTCGGTCAACAAGTAGAGCAGTCCTCCCCTGGCCGACTAAGCCACCAGCCACTACGCACTGAGATGGCACCGCCCCGACGCACTGGGGAAGTTTGCACCTCGGCATCCTGGGACAACGTCTGACTCACTGGAGCAACTTGTTCCGTACGCCACGGGACCCAAACCCACACCGAGGATTTCACCGAGTCGGAAATTCACCGACTTCGTTCTGACTTGCCGTGGACTACTACGCGGCACCTGGTTCGGAGGCACTGAAACCATCTACTGAGATACTGGTAAGCTTAACCTTAAGCAAAAACTGAAGATGACCACTACTTACGACTTTCGGTCTTTTAGGGGAGTGATGTAGTGGTAACAAGCTATGCAGCCGACCAATCACAACGCGTGATCTACATCGTAATATCAACTTTACTAAACGCGATAAGAATATATATGACTTAACGACATCAGTTGTCTCAGACCCGATCTGCGTCCGGACCCGTTCGGACGTGTTGACGGTCGCTCCCGGCTGCCGAGTCACGATTGTTGTCTCACGACTTCTCTCGTATCAATACTCAAACGCCACTCTCAGATCCGTTCTGCGTCCGGCCCCGCTCGGACGTGTTCGCGGTCGCTCCAGCAGTTGAGTCACGATTGTCGTCTCACGACGTCAACTCGTAGCAATACTCATACGCTGTTAGCCTCTTTAGGGCTTACTCTGCGGTCTGTTTCGATCGGCTGCAAGTAAGTCGGTCTCTTGCACAGCAACAACAGAGCTGAGCTTACCGCGGTCGATTAAATTCGATAGTGGTTCGCGAAGCTCGGGCTGTTTTTCTGGCTGCGAACCTGACGCTTGGCGCTTGCTACGCAGTCAGAGACTCGCTCTGCGGCCGGCCCCTGGTCGGTCGTAACGTAGTCAAACCCGCACTCTGTGCACCCCTCGAAGTAAAAACCTCACCTCGGTGAGTGCAGCAACAACAGGGTTGAGCTTACCGCGGTCGATTAAATTCGATAGTGGTTTGCAAGACTCGGGCTGTCCTTCTGGCTGCGTACTTGACGCTTGGCGCCTATACGTAGTCAGAGACTCGCTCTGCGGCGGCCCCGGCCGGTCGTAACGCAGTCAATCCCGCACTCTGTGCACCCCTCGAAGTAAAAACCTCACCTCGGTGAGTGCAGCAACAACAGGGTTGAGCTTACCGCGGTCGATTAAATTCGATAGTGGTTTGCAAGACTCGGCAAACAGTCTCGGTCTGCGTGCGTTCTCGAGCGCACGTCGATCGCAGACGCCTTCCCGCTCTATTAGCCCCCGCGCTAATTGAGCACCCAAATTTCACTGGTTGTTGTCGTAATATATAATTTCATAGTTAATAATAATAATAAATCGAGTTGTATACCGTATTAAGTTTCTAACGCCGTTTTCACGGCGGTCAGTGGCTCGTTAACCGTACTTCTAATAAGTTTCTAACGCCGTTTTCACGGCGGAAAGTGGGTTTTAACCGTACATCTAATAAGTTTCTAACGCCGTTTTCACGGCGGACAGTGGGCTGTTAACCGTACTTCGTGGAACGTGAGCTTCGTCGACGGAATTTCGTCATTCCAGGTGCCTCGAGTCTTCGTGTTCGAGTAAGTTATCCGCGTCGTCCTCAACCGCCCTACTGCGTGTAGGGTGGTTTTAGGAAGTTAGTCATCGTTGATAGGTTCATAGTATATATATTTATATATTGTTGTCCCTCCCCAACCCCTCCGCAATGGCTTCCCTAAGCTCTGATGAGATTAGGAAGAAGTTACTTGATAGTACCGGTGCTGAAGGCATGTATTTAAATGCTGACAAGTACCGTTTCTTAGATTCTCTCATCCCTCATTTCATGACGATAATGTCCACAATGGCCCCTCAGGCCACCCCAGTTCCCCAGACCCCTCAAGTCTTAGGCCCTCCCGCGTCCCCTTCCTCCAGTGACAGTCACTTCCCTCTAATATGGTTGAGGAGGGCGATGGCTGGATCCCGCGTTAACTCGTGAACGGGTGCCGTTTGAGGGTGTTCGTCGTTTGGATACTTGGGGGGAGGGAGACTTGCCGAGCTAACAGATGCAGAAAAGAATAATTTTGTATAGACATAAAGAGACTGTAAATTTATTTTGAAAAAAAAAATATACCCGTGAAGTTTCTTGCCAGTTCTTCTTCACGAAGGTTTTTTTTCGAACTGGTGGTAGAATCATGTTTTATTTGACGTCAATAAGAACAAGTAATTGTCAATGTTGAGAAATAAATATTTGAATTTGAATTTGAATTTGGAGTGCGAAGTAGACGCCCCTCCGCGCCGCAAGCGCGCACCCGCGACCGAGTCATCCTCGGATGCCACCCTAACTGGCCCTGATGAGCCTCCCTCTTTCACCCTTGTTAAGAAGCGCTCTAAGAAGCGCTCGAAACAAGACCCGGCGCCCGTCCCTACACCCCCTGCGGCGTCTTCAAAGCCAGCTGCCCCGGTGTCTTCAACACCCGCTCCGGCCCCAACTTCTGTCAAGGCCAAGGTCCCACCACCCGTTTTCCTTCGGGAAAAGGGTAAATGGACTGAGGTCTCGACATTGTGCAATTAGCACAAAATCCATTACACCCGAGCAGCCAACTCGGGTGAATCTATTAAAATCTTAGTCTCGTCAATAGACGACTTTCGTGCTCTAACAAAGCTCCTCACCGATAAGCAATATGCTTATCACACTTATGCTCTGTCAGAAGAGCGTAAGATCAGAGCGGTACTCAGGGGAGTCCCGTTCGAATTATCGAACGAGGCTATCCTGGAGGATCTGCAGTCCCAAGGCTTCCCGGCACTCGCGGTGCATAAAATGCACAGCAAGTACGGGAGACAACACCCTCTCGCTTTGGTGGTTCTCGCCAACGTCCCTAAGTCCAGAGAGATCCTCAAAGGGGTTAGCACTATACGCGGCCTCTCTGGGATCTCGATCGAGGCGCCTCATCGCCGCGGTCATCCCGGCCAGTGCCATCGGGGCCAGTTGTACGGGCACGCGGCGGCCAACTGCCGCGCACCGCCCAGGTGCGTCAAGTGCCTGGTCCCGCACTTCACTAAGGAGTGCAATCGCACTCCTGAAACTCCCTCTCCTCCCGATTGCGTGCTTTGTGGCCAGTCCGGCCACACCGCAAATTACAAGGGCTGCCCTCGTGCACCCCGTTGTATGCGCTCCAATTTCAAAAGGGCGGCACCGAAACAGGCCCCGCGCCTTTCTCAAGAAAACTTTCCGCCACTGCGTAGCCGGGTTCCTCCGGCTGCAAAGCCTACACAGTCTAGGCCTGCCCCAGAAAACTGGAGGCAGCGCCCCGCATCGAATCCCATCCCGGCTCCTCGCCCATACAATCCTCAATCCTCCGTAGCAGACGATATGCGTATCGTCTGCGACGCTATAAAAAATGTCGATGTTAGTGAAATCGCAGTCTTAGCCCGTAAACTTAGGGCTTCACGTACTCCGACAGAGCGTTTGCTAGCTCTGGCGGAGCATAGTTCCCTTCTCAATTCATTGTAGGTTCATTTAAATGAATTGATCCCTAAATCATGCTTCGGCCGACCTCTGCCCAGCCCCGGCTTCACCGGAGGCTGCCCAGAACGGCCACCAACTCATGTCCCTTTGAGCACCTTCAGTGCAACTTTCACTACAGGCGGAAGACCCGCTAGCGGGTCTCCGCCAGCGCGCCCAACTTCCCGACGGGTGTCGCTTCCGATGAAGGCTAACGGTAATAACTACAGCCAACAGGTGGTTTAGTGGGTAGGTGCCATTCTGGTGAGTCCCACATAACCCCCCCGCAGAGGAATTTACCTGCGGGCGGGTATGCATGACGCATCTTCCACCTCCCTCCCGCGAGGGTGCCTCGGCAGCAAAAAAAAAAAAAAAAATCAGTTGTCTCAGTCTCTGTCTCAGAAACGTAGCACAGTTTGACCGTGCTTTCGTAATATTTAATCTATCTTTACTGTACAAATTTCGCCTTAATTTTTTATAATGAGTTCATATAACTGATTGATCTTAAGCATGTTCGATGAATGTTCAATATTCCTCAACGACAGCCAGTCAATCATTTGCTATTTTTTAGAATTAGAAGTCGGTGCATGATATTGAATTGAATTATGATGACAACACTATTCGCTTTTAAGGTTGGGTATTCATTGCGTTTGGATCCACTTCAAATAATTATCATAGTCATATCACCACTTTTTTGGTTGGCTTTAAACATAAGCAACTCATTCGATACAAAACCATCCACTCAGCCGGCATGGACGATGATGGAACGGTTGCTCCATGAAAACCAGAAGTGCTTCCATTTGACCAAGACTTTGAGAGGTTATGTAATGTATGTGCACAAGTTTCTTCGGTAAAAACAATTTTTCGATTTTGTTCACGATATTCTGCAAAATTTTTATGAGATAGTTAATTAGAATAACATTTGCTTTCTGATAGAACCTTTCTGATGAAATTCAATGATGTTTCGGTTGATATAGCAACTAATTGAGTGGGAGTTACAATACTGCTCAGATTTCTATTGAATGCATTTTCGAAAAATGTGAACAAATCATACAAAACGACCTCGACCATGTTTCAACGTCGGAACAATTTTTAACTAACGACTTTACAATAAATATTATGAACCATGACAATAAACCACAAATAAAATCAATTCATTCATTTAGTAACTAAAACCAAATAGTTGGATCTCACAACAATTAGCAATGTTTTTTTTTTTCTTGGAACCACAATATTTATAAGTTTGTAAATATAATTATTATTCATTTGACATACCACATAAACTTTTGATTGACAATATATATTTTTTTTCAAAATGTAACGAACCTCTGTTTTCTGACTGTACAAGGAAATTTAAACTTCAGGTTAAGAATTCTTGTAGATATACAATAAATACTACAAGTGCAAAAAGTCTCTACAATAGTTTACCTGTATATAATTAGTATAATCTTAATGACCTCCGAAATATGTTATTTAAAAAGGTACTGGTAGTCTGATCAAAAGATACATTTCAACTTGTATACCGTGCTGTGATCAAATACCTCCACAAGAAACACTTAACTCCAAAGCAGATTTATGAAGATATGGTGGCCACATCTGCTCCGTCATATACAATGTGGACAGTTGACAACTGAATTTAAACGTGGACGAGAGAGCATCAAAGATGACCCCCGTTCTGGACGGCTTTCTACAGCTACGACTTCGGAAAACTTCGAAAAAATATGTGATCTTATCATGGGAGACAAAAGATTGAAGGTATCTGAGATAGCGGAAGCTAAAGCTGAAGATCGTCAACGAATTAGGGTTCCACAAGGTGTCTGCAAGATGGGTTCCGCGGCTTCTTTCAGTTGAACAGAAACGAACTCGGCTCATGATTTCTAGAGACAGTTTAGAGCTTTTTCAAGCTGAACCAAACGAATTTTTGGCAAGGTTTGTTACTATGAACGAAACATGGTTTCATCACTATACTCCTGAATCCAAACAACAAGAAACCCGGATCTCCGAACCCCCAAGAAAGTCAATGTGTGTTTTTCAGTAAACAAGGTAATGGCATCGGTTTTCTGGGATTCTAAGGGTGATTCTTGGTTGATTACTTTGAAAAGGGTCAAACTATACATTCTACATACTGCACACTATTACGTCATTTACGCGAAGAAATAAAGTCTAAAAGACCAGGATTGTTCACCAAGAAAGTTTTGCTTCATCAGGACAATGCTCGTGTTCACACATCTGCGGAATAGAAGACTCAAATAGAGAATTGTGGTTTCGAATGGCTTCTTCATCCCCCTTTTTCACCTGACTTGGCACCTTCTGACTTCCAGCTATTTCCAAAACTAAAAAAAACACTTAGGTGGAATGAAATTTTCTACCAATGAGGAAGTCAAAGTGGCCGTAGATACTTTTTTTGAAGACCTTGACAAGACCTTCTATTAAAATGAGATCAAGGCTTTGAAGGACCGCTGGACTAAGTGCTGTGACCTAGGAGGAGAATATGTAGAAAAATAGATACTAAAAATTGAATTATTCCTGTTTTTTCTTATTTAGGCACCGAACTTTTCAATCCACCCTCGTACAAATAAAATATTGAAAGTCCCAATCAAACCCAAAAGTACTAACCCTAAGTAAAAAATATTCAGATGTCAAAAGTCTCAAGTTTCACAAAATTATTTCCCGATAAATAGGTTGAACAATGGTTTTAGTTTGTTTAATTATACTCGTGATTAAAAAGAATGTCCGAAACTTGTCCGATTTTCAAAATGACGTCAAATATGTGAAGTTTTAGCAAAATTTCAGACCATATCCAAAACACTTATATTTGCAAGTTGCTTGTGAACAGAATGTTTAACTGCAGTTTACCGTGAAAATGAAAAAACTGAAATTTTTGATACTTGACCCTTGGATGGACATGTTTGATGGGTACTATTAGTATCTTAATAAGGTCCCAAAATTCAGTACAAAATCAAGGCTCTATGCGAATTGATTTAATAGTGAGATCGTACTAAGAAACTCTTCCGTTTGGCATCGACTTTTCTTAATTTACAAGTAAACCAAAATAAATAAAATTAACAACTAAATTGGTAAACAAAAACAATTGTTAAACGTACCGCGTCCTCCTTTCTATGTCACTTAAAGAGTCAGTCAGTTTTATGAATGCCCTAATAGTTAGGTTAGTTACTAGATTATATAATAATCTGCTATAAGGGTGACATAGAATAATAAATATAACATAAAATAAGATATGCTCACTTCATACAGATCAATGTACTAATTTACGAACTTCTACTTACTAGTGCATTGGTCCTACTGGAAACAATTTTTATACTGTGGTTCCTCAAAGTTGTCATGCGAGGTTACTTTCTGGGGGCTTTTGCGATGTTTGTTGGGCGCGCTAAATGCCTCTGCATGAGGATAAGAAGCGCTTAATGCGCTTAATGCCCCAATATATTAGGTCATTAAGAAACTAATATCTTACGAAATTTATATCAACAAGCTTCTTAATGTACTTGAATATTGATAAAAAGTTCAATGTATAACATATTCCAGGTCAATCTCTACTTTTATACTAAAATATGTCCAAAACCATCATGTGAAAATGAGAGACAAAAGTTCAAACATACAAAAGATGTGTTTGAACACCCCCCATTTGTCATTTTGTGTATTCAATCAAAATATTGGTTACTATACATAGATTAATATATTAAATCTCAGATTACTTTAGGTATGAAACGATGCCTCCCGCAGTAGAACACTACAACGCGAGGTTCACGATGAAGAAATATATTCAATGAGCCGAGAAGTGTGGCGCTCGGCGTGTAAATCTCCGCGCGGCGGCGCGGTGTTCGTACCACGCGCAGACTCCACTTTGATATGATTTAACGACTCATGGAACCGGTTGTGCTAAAACTTTATCAAACGCTTCAATGTCATATTTTAGCCCTTGTGATGAAGTGTGAAGTTGACCATAAAATGTATTTGAGTGTCTGTCAGAGGCGACGAAAGTTGTACGTCGGATGACACTATATTTATACTATAAAATAAGCTTGATCAAAAATTTACAGAATTACACAGAATAATACTTCCTCAGTCGATTAACTGTAAAGGTTGGAGTCGTTCCACAAATTTTCAACGAAACGAAATTCACATGAAACACACTGTCCTTATATTTAATTTCCAATAAAGTACTTCATTTCTCTATGTTTCACCTGAAATTGGTTACGTAGAAATTCCAATATATTGTCGACACGCACATATTTCGAACAAATCCCGACATCCCCGCTGTCGTCGACAGGAATTAAAACACTCGAAGGAGTAAAATACTTTCTTATTACCAAATTACCCGTTAATATGCATATTTATCTTATATCATATTGGAGACGCGCTTGTCTTCCAGCTCACCTGATGGAGAGTAATGACGAACATGAGGATGTGACACGCCATCCAAGCGACGCCTGTCGCGTTTATAAATGAATATTTCAGGACCCTATTTTAGGAAAAATAGACGCCCGCAGCTGATTCCAAATTACATATCAACTTTTAAGTGTATTTAATATTGTAAGAGTGGAATCTCTAGAATTTTTGGATGGGATGTAATCGCCACAGGGCGTTAATTGACTGGATCAGCACGGCTGCACTTTTTAGGTACAGACTGTACATTTGCAAGCCTCGGTAGCGTTGAGTGACGGGTCGCTCACTTCCCTCTGATATGGATGAGGAAGGCGATGGCTGGATCTCGCATTAACCTCGTGAACGGGTGCTGTTTGAGGGTGTTCGTAGTTTGTATAATTGCGGGGAGAGAGACTTGCCGAGCTAACAGATGCAAATAAGAATAATTTTGTACAGACATAAAGAGACACTGTAAATTTATTTTGAAAAAATATACCTGTGAAGTTTTGTTGGCAGTTCTTCCTCACGTAGGTTTTTAGAACTGTTAGTAGTCATGCATTATTTAACGATAATAAGAACAAGAAGTTGTCAATGTTTTGAGTTGTCAATGAAGCTTTCAGGATAGGTGTATCTTTCCAGTGTCCACAGAAGTGAGGCCATTTGTCATTGAGCACTTATAAGTTTCTCTGCCAGCATGGTCAGTGTTCTTGAAGGCGAGGCCTCAAAGGGATAGGATCTTGTGGACCCTATCTGGATCTTGTAGCCTAATATATAACCTCAAATTTATTTATTTTCTAAAATCGACTACAATATGACCTGGTAAACAACATGTTCTAGAAATTGGGTTGCTTCTTCAAGAGCCCTGAAGATGATACGTGGAACAAAAAAGTTTACTTGCCTTAGGCGAACCATTCGCACATTAAATGACGCACGACACGCAAACCTCCAATTACCTAACAAACAATACGGACAGATTGCCCTAGCTGCCCTATTATACTGCTGTTCTTATATTTAAGGAGTCTTTGAGGTAAAATAAAGAGTCGTAAGTATGAATCAATTCGTCATAAACATTCAGTTCTAAACTAAAATAAAATATACTCAATTACATTTGCATACAGGTCCACACTAGGTGACTTGCTTGTCCTGTGGTAGCCATTTGATAATAATAATACTGATTTACAATTTTCTTACTCAACCGACAGTAAACAAAAGACATTATTTAACTTCTATGTTATTCTTGTGAAGTCAATTTAATACTCATCACAAAAGAATAAAAAATCATTCAAATCAACCAGTTATTAATGTGAGCCATAATTGGTTAAAGTAATACCTAATCATTTATTTACAAATATCTACAAAAAAATATTTTTTGTAGTGAACTGTTTATTTGTCGGCCTTTTAAATTTCAACAGACTTTGTGGCGTAGCACTGAGGGTGGTTAGCCGGAACATAAATTACTCACGATTCGCCGAAGGGCACAAGAGAGAGAACGAACCTCGGCTTGAAAGAACCAGCACGAAACTGTAGGAATACGTAGGTCACATCAGCCTGGCCCACCGGTGGGCTAGGAGTTTCGAATACCTTGTTGTTCTATTTCTAATTGGCGTGTGACTTAATAGAAGCAGTAGTATCACCAGCTTAATAATTAGCTGACTTATAATATACAAATCTAAAAGCAGAATCAATAAAGGTGAAATAAAATAAATAAAGAATAATAAATAATAAATTAGAAGGTCTGATTCAACTTAAGCGTGTTGTGACTGTTAGTTATTCTTTGTATTAAAACCAGAATACGTTACTCTGGGTGAACTACCACACACTCAGACAACACAACACTTCACTATGAAAAGTAAAGAGACTTTAGTCGCAAAGAAATCACTGTGAGAGTACTCGAAGGGCGTAAACGCAGAAAAACCGTATCATATAACCAACACCCTAGTCTGTGATGTCAGTAAACTGAACTGCGAGCCACATATAAGAAGGGACTGTGCAATAAGAGTCTTTTTTTGGAGGCAGCGTCCGGCCGTTCCACCTGCACCTTCCCGACCCATCCCAGCTCCCGTAGCTTCCGTAGGGCCGCGTCCCGCTCCGTTATCCGTACCTCAGTCGTCGTTGGCTGAGGATATGAAGACCGTGTTCGACGTTATTCAAAACGTCGATATTAACGAAATTTCCGTACTCGCACGCAAACTGCGAGCCGCCCGCTCTCCTCAAGAGCGTTTATTCGCGTTAGCCGAGCATCACTCGCTCCTAAGTTCGTTGTAAATTTATTTTTATTTTTTTATTTTTGCATAAAATCGTAAAAAAGTAAATTATAATGTCTAGACCCGCGAATCCCGCGTCCAGTCGTATTAAACCCAAGGGCTTATCCCTAGTATCTTTTAACGCTCGTAGCCTTAGCACTAACCTTCCCGAGATTAAACTGTTCCTTCAGAACAAAGAACCTGACTTATTCCTTATCCAGGAGACATGGATTACTCCAAAACGCTCCAGGGGATACGCTATTCCTAAGTACGCGTTTACTTGCAACGATAGGCCCAACTCCGACGGTTACGGCGGCACCGCTATATATTACAAAAGAGGCTTCTATTGCTGTCCTCTCCCTACCTCTCCTCTCCTCAACATGGAGGCCACGGTGTGTAGATTGGCTATGACTGGTCATCCGACCATCATCATAGCTTCAGTCTACATACCGTGTGGCTCCAATCCAATCCGCAGCGACTTTGAGGCCATTCTCGCCCTCGGCCATTCAGTCATTATGTTCGGAGACTTTAACTCCAAACATACTGACTGGACGTGCCTATCAACCAACACCAGCGGTATCGCTCTCCTCGACATCACTAACTCCCTTGACTTAGACGTCATATCCCCCATCACTCCCACTCACTATCCCAACAACCCGACCTACTCTCCCGACATCCTCGACTTTGCAATTATCAAGCGAATCAATCTTGATCTAAGGTCTATCGAACCGCTCGATGACCTAGGCTCCGACCATCGCCCCGTCTCCCTCGTGCTAGGTACGCCTAACGTTAACGTCACACCTCCTAAGACCTTTACCAATTGGAAAGGCTTTAAAAATACGTTAGTTTCAGCCTTAGAGGCCCCTAACTCTCCACTCGCGATTTCGCCCGACCAATTAGATAGCCCGGATAAAATAGATTCATTAGTCAATACTCTAACTGATGCTATTAACACAGCCATCAACGACAACGAAAAGGTTGCTAAGCAAAGCAAACCCGCGCTTCCACTAGCCGTTAGCAATCTCATTAAAGCCAAGAACGCGGCTCTCCGGAGAGCAAAGAAATATCCCACGCCAGCATACAGAACAGCTGCGAATCAGCTTCAACGTAAAGTTAGGTCTCGCCTCGCGGAACTCCGTGACACTCAGTTTAACGATCTCATGGAGAATATCTCCCCGTCCCACCAAGCGTATTATCGAATGGCCCGAGCCTTACGCGTAGACACCACCTCTCACGTTCCTCCTCTCACTCGTCCCGACGGCACCATTGCTTTCGAAGTCGAAGAGAAAGCCGAATGCTTCGCCGACAGCATAGCGGCACAATGCTCGCCCAGCACGCAACCCGCGGATCCCTCCCACATCCAGGCGGTGGAGGACGAAGTTCTCCGCAGAGAATCTCTCCCTATCACCGACGACCCCGTCACAGTCTCTAATGATGAAATCTTACTTCTCATTAGAAAGCAAAAATCCAAAAAGGCTCCGGGTGCGGATGGAATTTCCAACCACGCACTTAAGCACCTGCCTGAGCAGGTGCTTACCTTGTTAGCTATCATCTTCAATGCCTGCTTCGACCATAGCTACTTTCCAAAAGCCTGGAAAGAAGCGACAGTCATAGGCATTCCCAAGCCGGGCAAACCTCTGAATGTCCCGGCTAATCACAGACCCATCAGCCTCCTCAAGGCAATGTCTAAACTTCTCGAAAGAGTCATACTCTCTCGAATGCGGAACCATCTGTTTCCAACGGATGGCGACCCTCTCATCATTCCCCACCAGTTCGGCTTTCGCGCTAAGCACTCCTGCCCTCAGCAAGTCCATCGAATCGTCGAGTACATACTCGAAGGATTCTCTCAGCGTCGTAAAAAAAAATCGCGGTTCTCTTTGACGTAGCCAAGGCTTTCGACAAAGTCTGGCACAGCGGTCTCGTTTTTAAACTCTATAAAATAGGCTTACCGGCTCGCCTAGTCAGATTAATAGCGTTGTTTCTTAAAGACCGTACTTTTCGATTCAAACATGAAGGCACGCTCTCCGCGCCTCGTCCCATAAAGGCTGGAGTCCCGCAAGGCTCAGTCTTCGCCCCTCTGCTGTACACCGTGTACACTAACGACATCCCCATCCCGCCGAAAGGCGTCGAACTCGCCCTCTTTGCAGACGATACCGCCCTTTACACTAAAAGTCAAGCGATCCCGTATAACATCACCAGACTCCAAAAGGCCGTAAACGCCCTCGGTGTTTGGTTTCAAAAATGGCGTATCGATGTCAACCCAGAAAAGAGTTCTGCTATCCAATTCGACCACAAACGTCGTAATCGCCACAACGATCCGCACATTCGTATGTTAGGTATTCCCATCCCCTGGAAGCGCACTGTCAAATACTTAGGCGTCACCTTAGATCAGACGCTTTCTTTCAAGCCACACGTCGATAGAGTAACGAAACTCGCGCGTTTTTACTTAAGCCGTCTATATAGTATGATAGGAAGAAAAAGTAAAATGTCTTTTAGAAATAAACGTACGCTTTATAAGGTCTGCGTTAGACCCGTCATGTCATATGCTTCGCCAGTCTTTGCCCACGCCAAACCCTCCGTCCTGTATAAGCTGCAGGTAGTTCAAAATCTCTTCTGCCGCAGGGCCACAAACGCACCTTGGTACGTGCGTAACGCGGACCTGCACAGAGATCTTGAACTGCCTACAGTGCAACAGCACCTCAAAACACTCTCAGAATCGTTCTTCAAACGCGCCGAATCCCATCCCAATCATCTTGTTCGAGATTCAGTCTCATATACTGTTCCTGTGTTAGATTCGATTTACAAAATCGCTAGACCGAGAAACGCGCACACGAGGGAACGCACGCAGTTAACTTTAGATCTAGAGGCCCTTCAGGTCGCAAATTCTAATTCTAACGTAAATTCTAATTCTAACGTAAATCCGAATTAATGCAATTTTATTTGTCAATTTTTTATGTTATTTGTTTATTTACTTTTCTTTTTTGAGCACCTTCAGTGCTATGTAAATCCCAGCGGGTGACCCCTTAAGGGCCCCGCTAGCGCGGCCTCTTTCTCCGATTGGCCGTCGCTCAGATGAAGGCTGAGTGGCAAAAATGCACGAGCCGACAGGGGGATTTTTAGTGGGTATGGTTCTGGTAGGCGTCGGGACGAGTCCCACATAACTCCGATCGCGCGCGCGGAGTATGCGTCAGAGCATTTTTTATGTCCTCCTGCCCTACTCGTGGAGGGGTACCAAAAAAAAAAAAAAAAAAAAAATAAGAGTCTTTTGAACGTGCACACTGGGCAGCGATTGCAGCGAGAATTATGTCAATAACCATTGCTATAATCACAATATTTATATCTTATAAAATATTGATTACGCTTAGGAAATATTCCGTTATTTTTCAAAGACAAACTGCATTCAAATTTATTTTAATGCCCTGAAATCGAACGGACTAAAATCCTAAAAAATAACACTCTGTATTTTTATGGCATCATTCAATATTCAATATAAGGACAAAATGCCTGCAACGAACATGATAATTTTAACGAAAGTAAAACCATGAAATCTTATCTTGTTTATGTAATACATAAAAAATGTTTCTAAATTCCAAAATTTGTAGCATTCAGAATGAAGTATACTATTAAACAAATAATAATATAATATGTATCTATTTAAATATATATCTAACATATA
Organism: Marasmarcha lunaedactyla; assembly: GCA_923062675.1. Lineage (NCBI taxonomy): Eukaryota > Metazoa > Arthropoda > Insecta > Lepidoptera > Pterophoridae > Marasmarcha > Marasmarcha lunaedactyla. Next base: position 28,965,663 of record OV281346.1, read on the forward strand.
TACTAAACATATATAAATAAATAAAAATTACACACAAAAATACCTATTTGATAATATATCAATTTGGAAAATCGCTTCAGCTTATGAATTCTGTCTCTTTTGTGTTCTTATTACTACTCTTGCTAAAAAATTAAGTGTACCTCCATTGAAGATATAGTTCTTGTGTCGCTTGGATCGCTCACTCATACTTATTTGTCAACTACCCACTAGTATAAAATAAGGTAAAAATTCGTTGTTTGTGTATAATTGTTGAGAACATGTAAATATTTAAATAGTTTCTGTCAATACATTTAATAAGGTAAAAGTTGGTTTTTTTTTAATCAAAAAAGTCTAAGCAACATTCACTGAATTATACAATGTATTTTAAATTAAATCATTAGTATTTTATTATATATATTATTCTTTAGTGTCCTTTCAAAGTAAAAAATCAATTGTTTTTTTATATAATTATTATTTTAATAACATAAATTAACAATATTGCGAGTACTGCATCATACGTAGTACAAACTAAGATACCTAAGCGACTAAACTTTTTATAAACTTAATTAAATTGTTAAACCAAAATAATTTATTGTAAAATAAATTGGATAACTTAATACAAAGAGTGGCCGCCTCTGTTGTTGAGAACTTGCTGACACCGATTATTCATAGAATTGATGACATAATTGCTCCCAAATGAAATTTTAGTAAGTCCATCAGTTGTCGGAATGTTACACTGCGTCCAAGTCCTCTAAAACACGTCTCTAGAGCATGTCCCATTCGTACTCGAGGGGGTTGAGGTCTGGTGATTGTGCACGCCAAGGCAATACCCGAATGTTTTCCCTTGACAAGTACTCCCTGGTGTGCAAAGCTGTCTGCGAACGCGCATTATCGTGCATCAACGTAAAATCGAAGCCAAGGGTTTGTGCAAAAAGGGTTTCACGGTCATTAGGCCTTAGAACATTCTCATGTTTTCATTTACAAAAACGAGCTCAGTTCGTCTGTTCTTCATAATACACGCTCATACCATAACTGTTGAACCGTTGTATGGATGAACTTCTTGAATTCACCTCAGCCTCCCAGTATTTCCAGGACGACGGTACACTCTTACCCTTCTAGTATCAGGCCTAAACCCAAATCGAGACTCACCGCAAAATAAAATGTTATCCCATTGCTCGTGGGTCCATGTTATGTGTTCTCTACACCATGCATTTCGACGAGCGCGATTCCCGTGACGTATAGGTGGGCACCTAATTGGCCGTCGTGCATGTAGGCCGTACTCATGCAGTCGATTTCGCGCGGTTTGGGTGCTAACAACAACACCACTTGTGTTTTGTACCCTTAAACCTATCTCTCGAGCGCTTAACATCGGCTTCATCGGACGTCTTGCGGTCAGTTGAATGTATCGGTCTTGCCGAATGGTTGTACTCCTTTCGCGGCCTGGGTGCTGCTCGGCAAGATCTCCCGTGTTAGTGTAACGCTGATAAAGATGGCAAATAACGCTTCTGTTGACGCCAAAATATCGTGATACCACAGATTCATTGCTTCCCGCTTCCAACATCCCTACGGCTTTTAGCATTTCGTGTGAGGTCAAATGACGTCGCTCCATGTCGTGTACAATGTCTTACAATTAAACATTTTCTCAATTAATCAATAAAAATTAATAATAATAACTGATTAACAACACGCACGCCACAAAATGAAAACGCATTTAAATTCGAAAACATGCATTCGCTTAAAATTTTGTGAAAAAACAAATGATAGTCGAAATTCATTCACTGTCATGTACTTTGTGCAGTCAAGACGATATTACAAGCCTTGTTCAGTAAAAATTGAATATTCATTTAACCTCATGTTTTGTATATACATGGTCAGCTTCGAGCCACATGGAATCAAGATTTAAGGAATCAGCAATTAATACTGATTTATATACTGAGATCAAGAAAAATTAAGAAGTTCAATTTGCACGGACGCACGTGGAAGTCGATAGTGGAGGTCATTTATTGAAAATCTAGAAAAAGGATTATGGGAGTGAATCGAGTCTGTATTTTTTTGTGTTTATGCCTTAGCCATTAATTGTTTACTATTGGACATACGTAAATAGGTAAGAAAGAAATGTGAAGTTAAGTCACCAATTACAAAGTGAGTATAACATTGTTGAATTGTTATGATAGTTACTTGGTTCAATCTTTAAACTGCGTTGTAAAGTTTAGATTACATTATAGATATTTGTATAGAAAAAACCACATTTCATTGTAATATTGGGATTAAATAATTAGTTACATAACTTTCATCGTACTAACTTGCACCTACCTCCATTTCATTTAGATTTAAAGTGTATATTATGATGTGGTATCTTTTCATAATTTGTATAGTCGTACTTTTTATTTGTGATGAAGTATACTAGGCAGACTAAAAGTAAACGATAAAAACATATTTGTACACCTACTCTACTTTGCGTATACCATTTTTAAATGTGCCCGTCCGTGCTGTTTTTTGGACAGACTCCACGATTGTATTGGGTTGGCTTAAGATGTTGCCAAATAAGTTACACACATTCGTTCGTAATCGTGTAGGAGACATTTTAGAAAGGACTGGTAATTGCGAATGGCGAAACGTTCCTACCGAGCTGAACCCGGCGGATTACGTGTCACGCGGAGTCAGTGTCAACGATATACATTCTATTGATATGTGGTGGTCAGGGCCAGCCTATCTAAAGGAACCGACCAGTCATTGGCTTTCTATGTTGGTGGTTTCTGAACCGCTTCCTGAAATGCGGTCTGAAGAGAAGTGTTTAGTTACAAGTTATAATACTCAAGAATTTATTAACTTCGATCGTTTTTCGAACTTTAATCGGCTTAGGCGTGCAGTAGGGTATATGCTACGTTTTATTGAAGCATGTAAAGGAAGACATGCTACAACAAATTTTCTTACTGAAACTGAATTAAATAATTCAATTAACATTATTATTCGATTGTCTCAGAAAAAATCCTTTCCCGAATTCGATATTTTATGGCAAAGAAAAAAGTTACCAGCTAAAAGTCCTTTGTTAAAATTTAATGTGTTTTTAGATAAAGATAATTTAACGCGGGTCGGCGGTCGCATTGGTAACTCAGATTTTACATATGATAAAAAATATCCCTTATTATTACAGTCCACACATCGATTTACACAATAATTATTTAATTATGAGCATCTGAAACTATCACATGCTTGACCGCAATTATTATTACCCTCAATAAGGGAAAGGTACTGGCCAATCAGCGGCCGTAATTTAGCAAAGGCTACTTATCGTCCTTGCATTCGGTGCACGCCAATGAAAGGAAAGGTTGAAGCTCTTATTATGGGTGATTTGCCGCGTCTTACTCCCGGTGGTTGCCCTTTTGAAACCGTTGGTGCTGACTATGCAGGCCCTATTGCTTCCGCGAGTCGTGATGAATAGCGATATTCATATGTTTCACTACAAAAGCCATACAATTGGAATTGGTAGGTGATTTGACAAGTAATAGTTATATCCTTACTTTAAGGAGATTCATCGCTCGTCGTGGAAAACCACGCCATCTATACTCAGATAATGGAACCTCATTTGTTGGAGCATATAATGATTTAGCCAAGTTTCTAAAGCGAAATTCCGACTCTTTGTCCGATGATCTTGCAAATGAAGGTATAAATTTCCATTTCATTCCTGCGTATTCACCACATTTTGGTGGCATTTGGGAAGCGGCTGTCGAATCCACAAAATTTCATTTAGTTAGAGTGCTAGGCAACAGTCATTTAACGTTCGAAGAATTGTATACAACTTTAACGCAAATTGAAGCAATTTTAAATTCTCGGCCACTCACTCTCTTATCATCGCATTCTAAAGACTTGACCCCACTGACCCCTGGCCATTTTTTAATTGGTCGTCCGCTATCGGCAATTCCAACTGAAGATTTTCATGGGCGTAATGAAACGAACCTATCGAGATATCAACGCATTGAACAACTCCGACAGCACTTTTGGAGTAAGGAATACATCTCTGAGCTGCAAAAACGTACAAAATGGCAAACTCCGTCTAAGCCTCTAGAGATAGACTCGTTAGTGATTTTGAAAGAGGACAATTTACCGCCGCTGAAGTGGAAACTCGGTCGAATTCTAGCAGTATTTCCTGGTCCAGATAAAGTCACTCGTGTAGCCGAAATCAAGACGTCTAGTGGAACAATCAAGAGGTCATTCGCTCGAATTTGTCCTCTCCCGATCAGTGATGAGGTGTATCTTGGTTGAAGGCAAAGCCTTCAACGCCGGGGGGTATGTTGGCGCTGAAAGCGCCTGCCGGCTTTAGTGAGCAATCGCGCAGACTACCCGGTCACCGCAGACGCAGTTTTTTATTTGTCAAGTGTTTTTTTATTAATTCACTGTCATGTACTTTGTGCAGTCAAGACGATATTACAAGCCTTGTTCAGTAAAAATTGAATATTCATTTAACCTCTTGTTTTTTTATATACACCAAGTATTTAGAGTACTTTCCTTCCAGGTGTCATTGTAAAATTCCAGAGCGAAAATATATTTTTTTAATTCATATCAAATAGTTTATTTGTCAAGTACAAGTAATTTGTAGATTTTAAAATAATTTTAGGGTTCTAACTATATGCCTTTAAGGCGTGTACAAATATAATGAACTGTATGAAACTGTCAATGAGTTCAATGAATCACATTAAATTTAGTGTTACATTGCTAGTAATCATATCTACAAATAGTTATTCTTGTCGAGTAGCCGTGAAGAGTGTAAAAACTCTTATGAAACAAATATTGCCTTAATTGATATTTCAAAGTATTTATATTAGTATTAGCCTCCTTAACGAATAAAATGCAGTGTTGTGAGGTTGAGGTCGAGGCAGTTGTTTATAAATTTGCTAACTGTTACATTTTTCATAACGAGACAAAGTTGGCTATTTTGAGGATGCACTGACATGCAAAAGTCAGAATATTCGGTTATTTAAATAGTAATTTACAAAGTGCTTACTCCTAAGAGAACATAGAGATCCAGTGCATCTTTTTTGCGTCATCTCTTTTGCTCTCTCCACCGAATTACCCCAAACATAAAACCGTAACGCAACCAATTCAACGTCATCACAACGTCAATTCAAATTCATATTTCACGTGTTTTTTCCAAAACAAGTTTGAATCAATCGTAAGCCCTAAAGATTTTGTCAAATGTACATATTTTAATTTTCTTGTCTTTGATAACGAATTAAGTGATTTTATTGTTTGGTCGATTATTAAAAGTGATGATAAATTTTCTACCAGAAAGGAACCCAATAAGAGTACAATTGACTGCATGTATAAGCTTCGTGCAAAATGTTACTTATTATGAAAATTGCGAAAAATTGTTCGGATACATGGCAAGGAAGCAAGTTTAGTTAAAAATCTTCTTCCATCTCCCACCCTAAATAAAGCTTATTTTCAAATTTTTCCCGAATTCCGGGAAAAAAAATGTCGTCGTAAGGAAGTCTCCACTTTCTGTCTATGTTCTCCGAATTTTAGATAAATATATTCTATATTATAAATATAGGTGTATGCTAAGAAAATTATCCACGTAGCATTAAACCAAAGTCTACAACGTCATTGTCAATGAAATAGGTACCTCTTCTTACGGCAGCGGCCAGTGCTGGGGTTTTGCCTTAAATACGGCTGAGGAGGGCGATGGCTGGCACTTTCGCAAGCGGTCCACCTTCAATAACGTGGGATTAGCTTGCGGACGTCCCTTTTTTGGATAATTTATGGGAAGGAGTGTTGCCGACCTAACAGAAACAGGTATGAAATATTTTGTTTCAATATGAAATACTTTTTGAAAAACTAAATGATTTTCATAATGTGTCTTTTCGTTTTTCTTGACAAAGGTCTTTCCAAACTTGTGGTTGAGTTATCACGTTCTTCTAATCCGGATCCGATAAAGTTCTATCCGGTATATTCACTGTTTTTGCATTTAGAATTGCGCTGCGGCCGTCTCGGAAGATGAGTGTAGGTATATGTACATATTGTTTAGATGACAACTTTAAAGTAAGAGGTATATTTTTTTTACTTTTTACTTAAATTAGTTAACGATTGGAAAATAACATTTTATTTAAACCAAATATGTATAAAACAAATACAAGAAACACAATATAAAACAGATCTGACACAAGTGAATGAAAATAATGTCATTACGGAGATTTTATAAAATACGCACACAGCCAAGAATAAGGGCAGACGCAGATTGAGACAGTGCCTTTTGTTTATTTAATCTGACTGCAATACGTAAATGAAAATGTATAAATTAAAAATATATATATTTGATTTCATAACTTTAAACCTACAGGGGTGGCAGCAACGCGCTCGCACCGCCGCGTGCAAAACTGCGCGCGCAGTCACCGCAGGCTGCTGAGTCAGCGCCGCGACCTGTACATCAATCCGCATTATTTACTCACTCGAAAGACTCACTTTGATATGATTTAATGACGCGTGTAACCTGTTGCGGCAACACTTTATTTAACGCTTAAATTTTTATATTTTACCGAAACAAACAGAGCGTTGGTATCCGTTTGTTGATAAAGTGTGATGTTAAAGACAAAATGTGAGTATGTATTTCTACGTCAGTATGTGACCTCAGAGATCCAGGTCACGTAAACTGTAATCGTTTGGTTTTATTTATTAAAAACATGGCTCGCTCAAAAGTGCTATGTCAATTGTTTTACTGTCGAATTTGATATATTCATAACTTGTATTAAAGTTTCATACATAATATACATGCTTCAGTCACGATTAGATCTCCATATTGACAAGTTTTATTAACATCAAATACATTTTCATTTCATATTTTATTTACAATAAACTTCTTCATTCGGTTTTGTTTCATTCAATATTGATTTACATGAAATCCCGCACATATTTTAGACAAATCCCAACATCTCCACCGTCGACAGAAATCAAACACTCGAAGGGGAAAAATTAATACGTTCTTATTACAATATTGGTTTCCGATAATATGTAATCTTAAATTTATTTCTATCGATGAAATACCCTCAAACGACCCTCGTGAGCAACCTGTTCAGGAAATTATGTTTGCTTCTTCAACAGATATGGAGATATAAATTTGATGTAGAGTGTAAGTATATTATAACCCCAGACACAAGAAAACAATTAGTTGTATAAGATGCTTTTGTAAAATTTTGTTTTTTTTTATAATTCAGCGAGCGTTTGTCTTTCGCGTCACCCGCTGGAAAGTGATGATGATGGTAAGCATGTTACGCGCCTGTCCTGGAGACCTATCGTAGTCAAATTGTATACTTAAATAGCTATTTTATGTAAAATAACAAAAAACAATGGCAATATCACATACATTGCTTTATTTGTTTCTAAATGAAAGCGACAATCATTGAAACGTTAGATCACATGCAAGCTTTTTGTTGTACAATTGGCAAGTTTCAAATTAAATATTTATTAAAGTAAATTGAGATTAGATTTAAGAATACTTTCAATAACAATCATCGTGACTACATATATTAATTTGACACAGGCTGTGGGCACACATAATCGAGGATATACCTGGATGGACCCACAAAATCCAGGGCACGCAAAACCCTTTATCAAATTATTGGGCACACTTAGCCAGGGCCCTATCATCATTTTACATATCGGCATTTAAAACTTCATCATATAAGCACAGCTTTCAGACAACCTTAAGTCAAATTCAATATATTGGCACACAATCAAAATATCCTGTAATAAAACTCAAGCTATTGGTACATAACCCCTAAAATCAAATTAAATTAACCAACAAGTAAAGTCATCCATGTTTGACAACATCCATCACCACACATTCAATCAAGTATCATTATGCAAACACTTGTAATACATGAGCATACAACAACTCAATATAAAATTTATCGTATAAAACCGTGGCACACTCAGAAAGTTTTGACAAAAAAAAGTTCTATAGGTTTAATTACATCTTTTCAAAGAAATCCACCAGCATCCATACAAAGTGCCTTTGAACCAACTTTCTAAGCACATAAAACTGTACCCCCTTGAGCTTGTTTGTATTGTTTGTGTTTGTATTAAAGGGAACAAGAAGAAGTCAGACGGTGCCAAATCAGTGCTGCAAGGCGGCTTACCTAAAGGTTCTACCGGTGTGGTGCTCAGGAAGTCCCTTAAATGACCGCAGAGTGCGTGGGCGCGTTGTCGTGGTGGCGCAAAAGGCCTCGGAGCCCCGTGGTCGGTCGGTTGTTACTTGCAGCAGCCAAATTTTCTACCAAGCATTTTGTAGCGTACCACTCTGTGTTGATGCTATTTTTGTTTCTTAAGGGATACCAAATACCTCGTTATGGAGAAAAAACTAGTGACAAATTTTTACCAGTGCTTCTCGATCATTATGTTGTCTGGCACCACACCAACTGGATGGCCCCAAAGTAAGCAGAGCTTGTGTTATGGATGACCATACAGCGAACTGGGGGGGACCCAGAATAAACATGCATATATAAATATAACCAACCATAACCCGAGAACAAGCATCTGTGTTCATCACACAAATGAATGCCCCGGCCAGGACTCGACTCGGGACCTCCAGCGTATTAGACAGAGCTACTAACCAGTACGCTACTCTGCCGTCAAAATTTACTGAAACCTCGCTTCGCTGAGCCTTTTCCCGCCAGGGGTGAGCTAGGCGAGGCTAAGAAAAAAAGTGACCCTATTGGTCGGTTTCTCTGGAAACACGGCTTTCGTGGAAAAGCAGCCATAGCTCGCATCCCAAGCTTGCATCCTCACTGAGCAGTTGTAAAAGAAAAAATTCGAAAAACTATCTTCCCAGTTTTAAAATTTTCTGTCTTCAATGTTAATTTATGTTAGTTGGAGACAGACTATAACAGCAGTAAATTAACTTGGTGTAGATTAAATTAATTCTGAGTGTGACGCAACAAAACACCTGAAAAAAATTAAATGGTTTTTGTGATACCCACAAAACGTAACTACTAAGATCTAGAAAAAAATTATTTGTAAACTATAGGTCCTCCTTGCTTCAGACCTTTACGCAGGTACGTAAATAAAATGTTTTAAATGATAACACTAAGTTTATAACACAAATTACAGCGCAAACAATAACGTTTAAAAAAATTTACAGTAGGAAGTTCATCATTTCCATTCGATCCGTTTCAGGCGAGAAAGGGCGCGGGGCCGAGCGTGGGGCGGAAGGCGACACTGCAGTTTAATTGCAGCCGCTTTGCTTAAGCCCCTCAAGGCTTTACGGCGACTCGTTCATTCACTGCTACTATTTTAGTCATTTATCACGAATGAATGGAACGAGCGCCAAATGAGCGCCTCGAGCTGTGCGTGCAACAGGTTTAAAAAAAAACAATTACATAAAAGGAACTGCGTTGTATTTCATTTTTGTGATAACTAAGCTTGAAGTATTTATCCATAACATTGTTTTATAGAATAGACAAGATAAACTCTAAACCACAAAATCAATTTTGCAGAAAATTCCGAAATTCTTACAGAATGGACATAGACATAACCATTAATTTATGTACACTTCACACAATACAATAGGTACAGAAACATTTTAAACATTTTATACACTTAAAAGTTCACAATATAAGAAAAAGCAACAAAATGATACAAATTACAAAAAAGAAAAGGAGAAAAAATTTACGCTTCATATTTTAATTAATTAAAAAGTGCCAACCTATTCTATCACAATACAATATAAATAAGTTTAATCCTCTCTTTATGCACTTTAAAACGATATATAGTGTGAAAAACTATTTTAGTGAATAGTGAATACAGTACAAAAAACATCAGATCAAAATTCGTTCAAATTATTGTCAAGTGTCGCACATAACGGTCTCTGAACTCGTCGCTGAACATATATTTTTATTTATTATTTTTGTTTTCTTATTTTTTATTTTTATAATTCTCTATAAACATGAGCACTAAATTTTGCGCCGGCTGCATGAGCCAAGTTCAGATAAAGCTTTTCTTTGTTGCAAATTATGTAAAAAAGACTTTGATCTTCAGTGTGCAAATATTTCTGAAAAAAGATTTCAAACTATGACCAAAGTACATAAGGAAGCCTGGAAATGTGTAACTTGTGTGAGCAAACAACCCAAAAAGGATAATACCAACACTCCTGTGCGTGCAGCGGATCACGAGAGTGTTTCTCGTAAAGGAGGGGCGGCCGCCGCGGCCAGCCCGACCGAGGCCTGCTTGGCGTCGGATTTCAATGAATCAAATGCCCAGAGCTCTGAGCGTAACTTAGAGGCGCTTAATTTATTAAAACAAATGCGCCTTTTTGTAAGTGAAATGAGGGCCACGCGACTTCAAATCAAAGCGCTTAATGATACTCTGCTAAAGCTAACAGAGCGGTTTGACTCGTGTAAAAGTGGCATTGATGTTATTGCGGAGAGGCTACACAAGGTTAAAGCTGATACTAAAGAAAAGCCAGAAATTACGTAACTTAATGATTTACTGACCACAATAGACCATCTGAAGGTTGAAATAAACGATCGTGACCAGGATGCGATGCTAGATGACGTGGAAATAACCTGCATCCCCGAGCAGCCAGGCGAGGGTCTGCCACATATCATCAGCACCCTGGCGGATAAGCTCGACGTGAAGTTATTAGATCACGACCTAGTAAGCTGCTCGAGAGCGGGGCGTGCGCCCGCACCTGGTGCTGAGTCAGGCGGCGCGTCGTGCGGGACCAGCTGCTGCGCGCGGCGCGGGATCGCCGCGGTGCCACCACTGACGGCACGCGCCTGCTGCAGCCTGTTCGTAGATTCTATGTCAACGCGGTCAACGCGGCCAGGCGCGCAACATCACGGGATGTTGCATTGGCGCTACATCTGGACGCGGGACCGCCTTTATATTTTTATTTTATTCCTTATATTTTACTCTCTGTTTTGTTAAAATTGTTTTCATCGATTAGTCAAAGCAAGCTTTATATCTAAATTGTATTCAACGGTTTCTTCTTTTTTAAGTGTTAAATCAACAATTGTAAATATATAATAGAACTATTTGTCTGTAACTTTTTGCTCCTTACGTTTGTTTTTATTTCGTGTTGTAGTGTGACATGTTGAATACTTGTGTGAATTTGAATTTGAATGTGTGTTCGTAACTCTGCCAACCTCGAGCGCATATTTGGTAAAACTGCGGAAAACTCAACTGCGGTTTTTTACCAATTTTTGAATTAAAGCCAGTTTGTTATGTTTTTGATTGTCAAAATAGTATATTATGCAACTAGTGAATAAAGGACGGATTTAAAGCGAGGGCCGTAGATGAGTCACGAGCAAGTGAAGGATTCTAACGATTGAATCACGAGCGTAGCGAGTGATTTAAGATGATTGAATCAGGAGCGCAGCGAGTGATTCAACTGGTAGAATCCTGAGCAACGCGAGTGATTCATGGCCCTCGATATGAATTCGTACTTTATTCAGGAGTTGCATACTATACTTTATACCACGACTACGAGAAAAAGACATAATTTAAGCGAAAATATAAATTTAATCAAGAAATAATAAATGTTACATTAATTGAAATGGACATTAAAATTAGAGCAATGACTGAAATTAAGCGTAATTTTCTTATTATTATCATTAGGGTGGTCAGCTTGTGAAACAATATTTATTTCTTGTCGATGGTCAGAACTTTCTGCTGGAGGAAACTCTGGGGCATCTGTGGACGTTGAAGGGCGTGGAGTTCATGGGTCTTCAGGTTTCTTTAGGTTTATGCTGCTTGCTATCTGAAGGCTGCGTTTCGATTTATTTTCAATACAATCTTCGATATAACCCTCTGCCACGGTAGTGGACTTCCATCCACCATGTCGCTTTAATTCCGTCATATCTGCACCAGTGTTTGCTAATAATGTGGCAGAAGTCCTTCGGAAAGAATGTCCTGTATACATCTCGGGATTTGGTAGCTTTAAAAATGTTGCAATGTCTTTTGGCATGGAACCAATTTTATTTATACCAATCGGATTTTTTGTACATTTATTTCTAGAATAGAACAAAAAGAATCTATTATTGTTTGTATTCGGAGGACGAAAACTTTGATACTTTTCTACGATTTTCATGTAATCATCTCTGACTACGATTTTCGTTTTTGTATCCTTTAAAGTAATCAGTAAAGCAGTGTCAGAAATCGTTTGCACGTCATCCACTGTCAGTTTAACAAGCTCATTTGAGCGACAGGCTCCACTAATGCCGAGAATTAACGCAACCTGCAAACAAAAATAGAAAAACTGTTACAAAATTGATGTTGATAGGTTTACAATTAAATAGTTCAAAATATCTACTTGTATTAAGCAAGATATGTTGAAGATTACTTACTTTTACTGCCAAAAAATGCGAGTCTGGCGCTTCATTAAAAAAGCGTTCAACATTTTGAGCGGTAAAAACCAGGGATTTTTTCGGTTTATAGCCTTCTGATAGCCTTTTAAGGTAGGCTTGCTAGTTAGAATATGTTTTTATATCAATGCTATGCCTTGTTTTTACAGTACACCGCAACATAGAATATATACTCCATAATGTCGATGACTTCCTTTTCTTCGATAGTTCATTAAAATAAGTTAAGAAAACAGACTCAGAAAATGTGCCCGAAGCTTGATTTTCATTTTTCCATTTACAAAACTCATCGTAGGTTTTGATGTAAACCAGCCGTGATTTGTTGGGTAGCAAGTTTTCTACAATATCGGCCGCCTTCTCTTTCATAAATTCATACAATATCTTCTTCGTCACTTGAATGCATAATCGATTTATTATAATTCAATCGATTTATTATAAAGTAACACTAAACTTTGTTTCCGTACAATTCACAGTAAGTATTTGAAATGGCGCCAATTCACTATTTTTTTTTCTATAATGGCAGCAAAGAACACAAAACAGTTTTTAATCTAATGCCAAACTCCTTGTCGCAAATATCGACCAATCAAATCTCGAGAATTTATTTGCACCAAAGAGTTTGAATTTCGAATCTTAGCGCAAGGAGTTTGTGTAAGCATTGAAATGGAGATCGGATTTATTTTGTGTTCCAAATTCAAACACCAAAACAGTAAATAAAAACAAAACAGTGAATAAAAGGCCTTTTTATTCACTGTTTTGCGTGAATAAAATAAGCTTTTTAGAGTAGGTATGGTATAAAATATTAGTTTTTATATTTTGTTCTTTTGCTTTGTATGCCTTGTTTTCTTTATTCTATCTTTTTACTTTTTTATGTGTTTTAAACCTAGCAATTTTAAGCTATTACTATTTATTTTTTCAATAACAACAAGACCTTATATTTTATACTTAATATATTTTACACTCAATCGTTCGAACTCAATATTATTCGAATATCAAAGATTAAATGTTATAATATTTTATTTCAAAAAACTATTACGTAACGCAGTTTGTTTGACACTCTTTAAATATTTTTATTTCACAATTTTTATATTTTTATACGACGATTTTTATATTTTACGTGTTCAATTCAGTGGAGTCAATTTATGTAAATGGGAAGTATCTAAGAATCCTCTTGTTTGTGTCCCTAAATTAAATTTTTTGTTTCAGTTTATTTATTGGCATTTATTTTCTTAAGGTCTTGTATGAGCTACTCTCATAAATCTTAGTACGCTCACATGCATAGATGTAATTTTGACAAAATCAGCAGTTTTAATAACTTGTTAAGTTTTCATTACCTCCTGACAGTTAATGACAGTACCTACGGAACGCTCTAGCCCGTACATTGGTCCTTCGAGCCACGGGACCTCGCGTTCGTAGTTCGCGCGTGAAGGTTTCGGTTGTGACACCAGTGACAATTTTTGGATTGCAGTGCAAAGTAAAATAAATGTTTTAAAATGTTTTACAGTTATCGCTTCTTGCGGTAAGCCCTGACATTCAGAGTGCCTGCATTTGTCTGCTGAAATTCGTGAAACAAGTAAGATCTATCCTTTTTGACATTGACATTGACCATTGACATCATAGACGCACTTCTTCAACGACTGTTAGAACTCACTGAGTTAATAAATAAACTCAGCAATAACTTTAAAAAAGACTCAGCAGCAGGAAAATCTTCACCGGAGTATACCAAAAAGAAACTTGACACCCTGAATAATCTCTGGGAGGAGTTCGACCTTATTGGGGCCTTAACTTATAATAAAAGGAAGCGTGTTTTATGCGCAACGATCGTTTATTGACTGACTGATTATTACATTATATTGATACATATAGGTGATGTAGGTACACACTACACGATCCCCCTTATTTTTTTTTAATTTAAAGTATGCTGTTTTGCCATTCATTTTAAATTAAAACTTTATCACCATAACATTATTTTTTTGTAACAATGTATGAATACTCGAACTCTTAATTAAATGTCATCCATCACCTTAGTCGGATAGGCATACATTTCAAGCAAGACTAAACAATGTCTTGTGTTGCAAAAAGGTGTTTACAATTAATAAGATTTGTGGCTTCAGCAAAAATAGGACACACGTGTATAACGAGGTCTTAAAGGTAACATGAATACCGTGTTTTAGTTACAATACAACTTGGTTTCTGAATAAATTGAAATATTAATAAAAAAAATATCATGAACATTTCTGAGAATAAGAACTATTTAAATAATAATTTATATTAACACTTTTGAATTAAAATATATGTTTAGCAATTTTAAAACTATATATTTATAAAATTACAAATATCAGTAAAATGGTCTGCATTAATCACAATTTTATTCTAAACTAGAGTGAGGAAGATTCATATCTTTTACAAATAATTAACGCTTTATCACCGAACTATTCAATTTACAGGTGTCTTTACATTAAACGAACAGAAACATATTTACGATATGTTCAGGATGTATTAAAAAAAACAGAAAATGTATAAATCGTTGCACAGATTTTAATTCTTAAAAAAAAACAACAAATATATACCTAAAAAATTACTTTGCATATTGATTCACTAAAATGACAATGTAACAAGTAAACTCTAATGATTAAATCTTAACGGATATTTAAAAATAAATTTTATAATGGACTTTTTCTATTATTTTATATAGATTCTTCCTATGAATTTAATTTCATATGACTCAACTTTAATTCCGAAAATTTTAGTTAAAAAAAATTAAAAAACAGCACAAAATATTAAAATAGTTAAAAATAATTAATAAAGTACAATAATGATATAAAGTTAACATAAGAATAATAACAGTTAATTCTTTACAACGTAATACAAAGTATCGTTTACAAAATTAATTATTTATTTATTTACTTGAGACAACAAGAGTCAACTAGTAAGAATGACAGTTAAAATTTAAACGATCTAAAAATTTAACGAAAACTAAACAAAACTTATGATTGATTCAAAATGTCATTAATAACATAAATTTTATAAAGGTATATGTTAAAAATATATCAATTATTTTAAAACAAATCTTAATTAGCTTTATTTTACAAAACCATCGAGCCGAACAATATCAGTTTTAATATTCACTTTACATAAGTAATATTTTGTAGGTTACTGAATATATTTATTCAGGATATTCCAAACATACTATAAAGATACATTTACTTCATATAGATATTAAATATAAAGGTAAACATGAGATACAGTTACATTCTTACAAGAACAAACTCTGTGGTTGCGCCTACCCAGCTTTTGAACCAGTACTTATGCGGCAAGAAATTAAGATATAACAATTACTATTAATGCATAATTAACGAACAATATAATAATGACAATTATTTATTAACTTTGAAAATAACACATAGTAAATTTAAGACTTTTTTTATGTATAGTATATATAGTACAACACATTTCTTACACATCTTTACTTCTTTACTTTCTTCTATATTGCCATATTTCAAAGCCCATCATACTTATCGACTTAGCCATCATCCCCATTATGTCCAATTTAGGGACTTTTTTATTGGTACTCTTTATTTCACACTTTTGTGTATATGCAATTGCTTTTTGGGCCGGCCGGTCCCTTATTATTTTTTTTTCAATTAATAAGTAGGTACGTCAACATTTTATGAGTCGCGACTCCATATTTTAGTTGTTATCATTACCTATACACAATGATAATTTATGTGCACTTCATAATATTTAAACAAAAGGGATACATTTTATTTAAGACTTTAAAGTCTCCAACGTTTCTCACGGGGAAATCTCGTTTCGGCCATGATCGAAATGAAGGACATGTCCCTGTGCACTAGGGTCTAGTTTTAAGACTTTTCTAAAGAGTCTCCAACGTGCTATTTTACAACGAGGGATCCATCACCCTGCGTACCTACTAGTGTACCTTGATGGGTTATTTATTGTTAACATTTTCATAAACAATTCAAACATTTCACAAACTCTCAAGCATTGAACAACCAAAACATTTCTTCCACAAACTCTTAATCATTTAACGACCAAATTGAATCCCTGGGTTATTAAGGTATCTTTAGTTCCTTGTTGATCAGGCTAGTCACATGAAGGATAACTTAATAGACAAAGTATTCATGACCATCTTAACACGCCATTAGCATTTCACCCCATCTCTTAAATAAGTACATATTAAACTCAACGTTGTTTACTTTCCCAATACTTTCAATCCTATACGATCTATCAATTCTTTTAATTATAAGCAGTCTTAACCGTGATTTTAATTTCTTCTGATCTTCAACATCGGACCTTTATAAGATCTGTCGTACGTTTTTACTTAGCTACAAACAACAACAACAAAAAAAAAATATAATTCCTTTATTAATTCTAAAAAAAAAATCATTTCTGTAAAACTCACGATACTTATGTTCATCAGAATGTCAAACAAACAGCTTAGTCCATATTTTTAAGACATATACCTTATACCTTATAATAATAAGTACGTTATATGAGTACCTTTATAATTAGTAAGAGTTTTTCTTCAAAATAGTTCACAATCGGTACTTACCTGCTAATTAAAATAGTCCAATGATAAGCCTTACAATGTATACGAAAATAAAAATAAAATTATAATTATTTTTATAGTTACATATAAGGTTTTTAGTTTATTTTGTTTTTTATACGATAATGCCTAATCAAAGTAGAAAAAATAGCATTATCATCAAGCTAAGTGGGACCTATCAAATAGTTTTATAATATAATTATTAATTATTACTTAATAAAATATGTAATAACTGCCACTTGATATAGCAAGTGTATAAAACTAGGGGAAACACAAGCGATACCGCTGCTAGGTACCTTGCTGAACAAAAAGAAAACACTTCAAAAACTTCTTCAAGAATACTAAAAAAAAATATATGATTGCTGGATAATTTATTTAAGTGATAGTTATAGAAACCTTAAGTTGAACGATTAATTGCTGTTATAACTATACTTTTTAATAAATATGACATAGAATATTCTTGGAAAAATTTTCTATGAATTATTTAAGTAAGCAACTAATAAATCATAGTCGTTTGAAGAAACGTAACCTAACGCGCACACAGTGGAGAAGTTTGAAACTGCAAACTACAAACTGCTGACTCTACTTCTAATAAAACTCGTGGTTATTCTGTTGCTGAAAACTTTCTGATCATTAGAATGTCAAGTGTATATTTATATAAACTTAACAATTTTTCTTTAGACAAGTTATGAAATAATAGGTCCATGTCATGAAACAGGAAAATATATTTTTTTTTTCAAGTGGTAAAATGACTAGGTATTTATAAAAAAGGTTTTTTTTGAAGTTATTATTATGTATTTCATCGCTTTTGATTGCTCATTTCATCTATGAAGCTAATTGCAAAAAAAAACCTACTTTCGACATAACACGTTGAATAGTAGCAATTTCATAACTGGTACGACCTTACATGCCAACGAGTAAAGTTTAAAATTATGAATATAAGAAAAATGTTAATGTTGTTTTGCCACTATCATAACCAATACAATCCAATTTAATTAAAAGTATTAACTTAAAAAAATAAATTGTAATCATATAAATTATACGATCAACACACGATAATCTAAATTTTTTGTTTTATTACTTAAGCAAATAAAATTTTTAAACATAGTTATACTCATTGTAATGAGCTCTTAAAATAGATATAATTCTGTAATTTTTCTTGAATGACCTTTATTTTATTTTAAAGTACCTAACCCCTGAAATAAGCATATAACATTATAGAAAATTAATTTATACTGCTTAAAATGTCTTATCAATTTCGACATGCAAGTTAAGTTAAGCAACATTTTCAAGAAATTAAAAACTGGACTGCATTTCATGGGCTAGTAAAAAAAAATTTAAATTGCAAATTCAAAAATATCTGGATTAATCTAATATTATCAGTTTCAATAACTACTTACGTTTTATCAAATATACATATTTTGTTTAAAACGAAATGACCTTAATGTCAGTATAGCATTGGTTAAATAATATACTAACAGCACTTTAACACACAAACACTGGAATCGTGGGCATCCATGAGGCTCCTGTAGCCGTAGTTTGGGTGCTTGGAGCTCCTGCAGCTTTGATAGCCTCTCTGTGCATAACCCAGAAGTTTAATGAGGCTGGTCCGCCAGCAGCCACCATCAGCATTAGCCAAGAGGCTCCTTCTGCGAGCCACCAATCTGGCACTAGTTTCTAGCACTTAATTTCAGAGAATCCTTTGAATTTATTTCTTCAATCTGGCACTAGTACTTTATTCGGTCTCTTTTTAGTTCCCTTTTTTTCACAAAATCCTTTTCATTTTACACCTTATATTTTTTTTATTGTCTTAACACTTCACAAATCTTCTTAAACTATCATTTCATAACAAAAAATTAATAACATTATAATTATGTTCCCGTGCTGAAGTACTGCCGCAAGGCAGCACTGGCAGGGTCGCCATGCAATGATGGTCGATTGGGGCCTTAACTTATAATAAAAGGAAGCGTGTTTTATGCGCAACGATCGTTTATTGACTGACTGATTATTACATTATATTGATACATATAGGTGATGTAGGTACACACTACAACTCCAAATTGCTGGAGAGTACTGACAAAGCGATGAATATTTTATTGCAAATATCTCTGATACCAACAAAAAATTCTATATAATGACAAATAACCTCATCGCTAATTATGAGCAAACCAAAGCTGACAAATGTACTCAACTCAGTTTAGAGGTAATGGACATGATAAACCAACAACGTACTACCTTCCGAGCTTTCCTGCGAATTGTTAACGGCCTGGCAGATGACATCAATGACAAATGGGAGCTAGAATATAAGTTTCGTAACCTGCAATTCCATTGGAATAAAATAGATGACCTGCATTGGAAAATTGACAATCACCTTCAAGGCAGTGAAAGGTCCTACGAGCAAGAATTTAACCGCCATGAACTGTTGATTAAAGCAATCAAAAGATCGCTCAATCAAAAATTATCATCCATTGCTCACCTTCACCAGTCAACACCGCAACGCGATATACCTACTTTCAGCGGTAATAACACGCAGTGGCCTACATTCGCCGATCTATTCCAAGAAGCCATACATAACAATCCTATGGTTTCAAAGACACAAAAAAACGCAACACCTTAAAGGAAAACTGCGTGGAGAAAAGCTCATACAACATCTACACGTTTCGGCTGTCAATTATGACACTGCTTGGCAAATTATTAACCATCTTTATGATAATACCCAATTACTATTCACAAAACAAATTGAACTATTTTTGAGTCAACCCTCCATCCAGAACCAACTGCATATGACATTAGTACCAATTGCATACATGCAAAATCTTGGCGTGGACTGTACCTCGTGGGGTCCACTGTTGGTACATTTGCTCTTCAAAAAATTTGACATTCAAACCTATAATGACTATAAGGAATTGAGAAAAAATCCTAGAGATTTACGCCGCTATGAAGAGTTCATGACATTTTTAGCCCATTTTTTTTAACCCATTTCTAAAAGAGAAAGGTTTGATTAACCTAACAAAACCTCATTCTCGACGCCCGTTTAATTTCCCCTTTTCGATACAAACAGCCTGACATTAAGCCCTATTTAAATAAGCCTGTAAATAATGCAACATTACATGCCAAGTTCGACTCTATGAAATGTATTTTGTGCCAACAAGATCATCCTTTATTGCAATGCAAGAAGTTTGAAAATTATATTCCAGACATGTGCATGACAATTGTAACTAAAAACAATATTTGCCAGAACTGTCTTTATTTCCACGAAAGAAATTATTGCAAATCAACAAAACGCTGCAAAGAGTGCAATAAAGCTCATAATACCATGTTACACGCCGCTTTCCCGTCAACCTCAAAGCAGGAGCCGAGTAACGTTACATGTAACAAAAGAAATATAAATCACGTTTCATTTGATAACGATAAAATTTTACTGACAACGGTGCAGTTACGTGTGAACAGACATGATGGAACTTTCCTGACCTTGCGTGCACTACTAGATCAAGGTTCACAAGTAAGTATGATTACTGAAAATGCTGCTCAACTTCTCGCTGAACTTACCTCGCCAGCGTTTCAGCGGTACCGTCGCAGGAATAGGTATCTCTGCATCAAGAAGCCGAGGAAAAGTCTTATTACAATGCAGTTCAATCCACAGTGACTTTACATTTTCAACTGAAGCCTTATTTATGCCTAAACTTGTAAATAACCTGCCTAACTACACATTTCAACAGAAATCTTATGATCATTTATCTAAAATAGAATTAGCTGACCCGGAATATTATGTATCAAAACCTATTGGACGCCAAAGTGTACTCCAAAATTATCATGGACGGACTCTTGAAAGGCACGCCAGAGCCACCAATAGCGCAGCAGACAAAGTTAGGATGAATTTTGTCTGGAGCGGTAAAAACATTTAACTGCCACATGGTGATAAACAATATTAAAGATATTGGCAAATACTGGGAAATTGAAGATATACCTGACAACTCTACTGACATTTTGACAAAACAAGAAGAATACTGTGAGAAGACTTATACTGACACAACACGAAGGTTACCAGACAGAAAGTATGTAGTCTGTATGCCAATGAAAGGAGGATTCGAAGAAAAGTTGGGGGAATCAAAGTCAAAATCAAATACACAATTTAAACAATTAGAAAAACGGTTCACCAAAAACCATCAGTTACATAAGAATTATAAAAGATTTATGCAAGAATACACTGACATGGGTCACACCATCCTGTAATAAAAGCAGACTCCACCACAACCAAACTACGAGTTGTTTTTAACGGCTCAGCGAAAACTCAGTCCGGATACAGCCTAAATGATCTCATGGAAAACGGGTCCAAATTACAGCAAGACATTATGACATTATTATTAAAATGGAGAGTATATGAAATAGTATGTATTGCAGATTGTGAAAAACATTATCGATCTATCCTTATCAATAAAAAACAACAAAATTTACAACGCATTGTATGGCGCGAGTCTCTTCGAGATCAACTTACAGAGTTCCAATTAACAACTGTGACATATGGAATAAAAGCTGCACCCTACCTGGCCATGAGAATTATGAAACAACTAGCTATCGACGACGGCGACAAATACCCTCTTGCTGCGAACGTGCTTCAAAATCACTTGTAGGTTGATGACCTCATTTACGGCTGTAATTCACTGACAGAAGCTCAAACCCAACTTACTGACATATGCAAGGGAGCTGGTATAAACCTGCGCAAGTGGGCAAGCAATAGTCAAACCTTATTAAACACATTACCTAACTATCAACTAAATCCGTCTTTAATATATTTCAAAAATAATGAGTCATGTTCAACAAAAGGGCTTGGATTAAGATGGGGTCCGAGTAGTGACACGTTCCAGTTAAAAAGTAACATTAATTATAGTATCGAGTTAGAACAATGCATAAAGAGACAACTCTTATCAGAAATATCTATATTGTATGACCCTCTTGGATGGCTATCACCGATAACTGTCAAAGCGAAGATCTTATTTCGACGTGTCTGGGAACGTAATAATGAATGGGATGACAACTTGCCGGAAGATATATTGCACAAATGGAAGCTATTAAAAAATGACTTAAGAAATATTGACTTATTTACTCTTCCAAGATTCATAGGTAACATGTTTACAAACATAGAAATTCATGCATTCTGCGACGAGTCACAAAAGGTCTACTCTACAGTCATTTATCTGAAAACAATTGACAAACATGCAAATATCTTAATAAACATTATAAGTTCTAAAACTAAACTCGATCCATTAAAAAGACCTCACAAATTGCCCCGCTTAGAACTATGCGGTGTTTTATTATTGACAAAACTATTAAATAAATTTGTAACAACTCTCGAATTATCACACGACGAGGTTAAAATTGATGCATGGACTGACTCGATAATCGTATTAGGGTGGATCAACGGTGACATTTTAAGATGAAACAGTTTTGTTGCAAATCGAGTAAAACAAATACCAGACTACTAACCTGCATTGCATTGGCACCGCGTATCTTCACAAGATAATGCAGCGAATTCCGCCACCTGGGGCATGACACCTACTCAACTCTCCTCTTGTTCGCTCTGGTGGGAAGGACCTTCATGGCTGAAGGATGACGTTACCGAAACTGAAGATATTAATGACATACCTACACCCACAATCGAATTAAAAAGCAATAAAAAGGTTCACACGGCTAAAGTTACATACTCACTCCGATCAGAACTGTGGGTGTTGCATAGGTTGACAATTGTATTGTAATGCGGCGGACAGCGGCCAGTCGCTCGCTGACCGCCTTACGGTTACGCCGAATAAAGTGAACCTATTTTATATTAGCATTTGATTTCCATATCCTATCATAAACTATTGCTAAAGTGGTGACCCTCGACAATTAATCTAAAACAGTGCAATTTAATTTCAAGAAATAAGCAATCAAAGAACAGTGAAAATTTATATACAACATATACTAGACTTTTTATTAGTTGGTGCTGTTTTTTTTTTTATGTTAATACGGCAAATATGTATCCGGCGCAACACGTACAAACGGGGCCAGCGAGCACTCAACCAGAGCCGCCCAAGTTAAAGAGGCAAGGAGACACTGCACAAGAAACGAGTTTGGCAGCCATTAGTGTCATATCAAAATTGCCAGAGTTTTGGGTCGATATGCCACGATTGTGGTTTGGCCAATTCGAGGCAGTCATGGCACCACAAAAACAGGGTGAAGAGACCAAATTCAACTTGGTCATATCAAAGCTTGGGAGAGATTCACTGCAGCAGGTCAGTGATTTGCTGACGTCTCCACCGGCAGACAACAAATATGACATGCTGAAAGAGAGATTACTGCAGGTGTATGAGGAAAGTGCAGAACGCCAATTTCAGAAACTGGTTTCTGAACTGGAGCTGGGTTCTCAGAAACCCACACAGCTACTACGGAGGATGAAGGACTTGGGACGAACTACGCAAGTGACCGAGCAGACTTTGAAAAGCCTTTGGTTGTCCAGGATGCCTTCTTCAGTCAAAGCAGTTTTGACAGTGTGCTCAGACCAATCGCTAGATAATTTGGCTATTAT
Organism: Marasmarcha lunaedactyla; assembly: GCA_923062675.1. Classification (NCBI taxonomy): domain Eukaryota; kingdom Metazoa; phylum Arthropoda; class Insecta; order Lepidoptera; family Pterophoridae; genus Marasmarcha; species Marasmarcha lunaedactyla. Next base: position 28,989,121 of record OV281346.1, read on the forward strand.
GGCGTACAAGATCGTGGAGAACACAAGGTCGTGCGATATCGCAGCAGTTTCGACGGACGTCCCGATGCAGGTGCCACAGGTGGCACTGATGGAGCTGGTAGGCCAACTGGGCAAGCTGACCCTGGAAGTAGCAGCTCTGCGCAACGAGGCTCAACACCGCGGACGGCCAAGGAGTGAGGACCGGCGCAGTTATCGAGGCAGATCGAGTTCCCGGAGGCGATCGACTGTCCCGGCTGTGCCGTTTCCACTACAGGAACCGGAGGAACGCTACACGTTGCGAGCAGCCATGTGCATGGCGAGCAAGTGAGTCGGGAAACTGAAAGAGGTATGTTCGAACGCGGTGGACGGATGTACGCAGGATCAGCTTTTAGAAAATCACCGTTTATTAGTTAAGGACATACATTCTAAGTTAACTTTTTTAATAGATTACATAAATTTTATTCTTTTTACAAATACACATGCATTCGTACACACAAATGCGCATATTGTTAAATCATATTTGTTTGTAAAATAGTGTATTGATTTTCTATATATGTTTAAACTTAGTATAAGTGATAAGTTTCTCTTGCTTTGTGAATTAACTGACTGCCGACAAACAGCTTACGCTAGTTCAGCAGTCAGAGTTTGTACCCTCAATGTATTTTTTTTTTTTTTTTGTTACAATAAATAAATAAATAAATAAACAAAGTAGTTGGACGCGTGCCGTACGGGTCCTGTTAATGATATATATTACGTAATATTATTATTAAAGTAACTAATTATAAACAATGTGATTATATGACAGTTCAAGAATTAGAAGAAGCAAACGATTGTTTGTTGTCAATGACCAAGCAATTAGTTTTGAAGATGAAATTTATGATTTGAAAAATAAAGGCATGGTTAGTAACTAAAGCAGTATCAAGAAATTGAATCCATATTTAGATGAAAACAGCGTATTATGTGTCGGTGGTAGACTTGAAGAATCTTTGTTACATAAAAACTGCAAACATCCTATATTATTACCACCAAAGTCGAGACTTACTGACCTTTTAACTGAAAAAGCTCACACTAAAACATTACATGGTGGAGCTTGGTTAACACATGTATACTTACGAAATAAATACTGGCTAATTGGAGGCAATAGGGCTGTTAAGAAACTTTTAATAAAATGTATTACCTGTCATCGTTTAAAAGCCAATAAGCAACATCAAATAATGTTAAACTTACCGAAGGCTAGAGTAACTCCATCCCAGTCATTCACACACACTGGGTTTGACTTTACAGGGCACGTCGAGATTAAGGCTAGTAAAGGAAGGGGCATGAAGATCACAAAAGGTCACATTGCAGTATTTTGTTTCGTTTTCGCACAAAAGCAGTTCATCTAGAACTTGTGGCCGATTTAAGCACTGAATCATTTTTGTCAGCTTTCAAAAGAATGTGTGCTCGCCGAGGAGTACCCAAACATGTTTACAGCGACAATGATACGCAATTTATAGGAGCTTCTAGAATCCTAAACAACTATATAACGAAGCATTGACAATTATTAACTCTAAATTTTTGACAAACGTATCTGACATGGGAGTTGAATGGCATTTGATTGCGCCTCGATTTTTTATAAATTGGCAATACTAGACTAAAGACTGTCAATTTTTCGTTTGCGGTGTAAACACGGTTTTCGTTATTTGTCGGTTATTCTGGTGATTTTGTTATCATCATTGAGTTATTTTAAATGTTTCTGTTTTTCTCTTCCTCGCCTGGTAAGTGGTTGAACGAATTATCTAGCTCTTAATGAGCATGGATTGTGTTCCAGTCCCTCCTAAGCCCCCAGACCCAATCCCGTTTTCTGATGTCAACAACTCCCCTGACCCTTTCTCTCAACATGTGCAAACAAGAAAACGTCCAAGTATAAATCGGGATTCGTCCCCTACTCCTAAAAAATCTGTTTCGAATGCTTATTTACACTCATCCAAGTCTTTTAGAAGAAAAATCTTACCATCCTTCTGACAAAGGTCCTTTCATTGTTCATGTGTCCAGGTCAGAAACTCACCCTAAGTCAGGCAGTACATTTAATCATTTAAATTTTGGTATCATGTAAATTTAAATATAACAAGAATGGGGCTGATCCGCGGAATCCCAACTTCATGGTCTATGGAGGAAGTTGTATCAACAATCTCCACAAGCCAAGGTGATATAACAATTTTGAAGGCGCGTCGCTTAAACAGAAAAGTGTCCATGGAGTCTGGTTCCACTTGGACCCCCACAGGTTCTGTAGTGATCACTTTCTCTGGACAATGCTTACCTGATAAAGTGTTTATTTTTAACTCATCATTAACCGTTGATCCATACATTTTGCCTTCCATACAATGCTTAAACTGTTGTAGATTTGGCCATGTGAAAGCCCAATGCCGATCCAGTGCTCGTTGCTTCAGATGTGCACAAACTCACTCAGGTGACTCTTGTCCTGCATCCTCTGAAGTTTCCTGCCTGCAATGCTCAGGCCCTCATTTAGCAACTGCCAAATCTTGCCCGGAACATTCCCGGCAAAAGAATAGTAAAATCACCATGTCCCAAAAGAACATATCATTCAAGGAAGCATCATCCCTCTTCCCTTCAGTTAAAAAATCGTACGCAGATGCTTCTAAAAGTTCTCCTTCACTGAATCTTTCTAACAAAAAAACAATATACAAACCATCAAAACCCAGTCCGTCTTTATCTCCAGGCTATGACAAAATTGCCCATAATGCTATTATTGCTAACCCTCCATCTACTAAATCTGATAATGCCTTCCCCCCTACTTCTTCCTGCTCCCCTAATGACAATTTTTTAGAACTCCTGATTTCCCTAGTTTTGAACATTCGTTCAAAATTTGAAGACATCCCACTACCGTCCTCCGTTGCTAAAAAGTTATCCCCTATTGCTAATCTTCTTCTTAACAATGGCCAGACGCCTTTATAAATTATACTCTTCTATGATAAAAATATCTGTAAAAACTTATTTCATCCCCCTGTTTTTGTATTGTTCAAGGTAACTCAATGCTCGAGATACTGCAAGTTCTACTCAAGTGATCGCTACAAAATTATTAACCTCGTGTAGTACGTGTGTATACTAATACTTGAAATTGGCAGAAATAGTTATTGTGTCGTAACAACAGCTGATTGCCATAAAACAAAATAATAATAATAATAATAATAATAACAATAATAATAATGATTGCGCCTCACTGGCCCAGCGCTGGGGGTTTATGGGAGGCAGCCCTCAAGAGCACGAAACATCATTTAAGGCGAATCATAAGGGATCAAAAATTTACATTTGAAGAATTCTCTACCCTTCTGACACAGATAGAAAATTCAAGACCGCTTTATGCAATAACTGACAACTTGGAAGACGATTTTTTGACACCCGACCATTTCCTAATTGGAGAACCACTACTATCTACTCTATTAACAGACAAGCACAGCATCGGAGTGAAAACAAGATGGGGTTTACGAGAACGTATGCGTCGTTCATTTTGGAAATTATGGTCAAGCGATTATTTACATGAATTGCAGAGCAGGAGCAAGTGGACTAGACCGACAAAAAAATCTCCAAATTAATGACATTGTTCTTGTTAAGGATACCAAAATACCAAATAATTCGAAAAATGACAAGAATATTACTAATCAACCAACTCAATCAAGATATCGTAGAAAGCCTAAATCACTGTTCATGACATTCCTGTTACTATTATTGACATTCTTCTCTGCTACAACAGCTACAACCGCTCAGCCTTATAATTTGACCTATTTTAACAATAGCAATGCATTATATTTCGACAAAATTGCCAATATGCAAATCATGCAAGATGAGTGGAAAATGGTAATCTATCACAATATGACAACGTACTGGCTAGCCATGGATAGCGTACGTAAATACGATCACTTACGCACTCTATGTTACAATTACTCAGAACCTCCGTTTCTACATTTAACAATTGCCTCTCAACTTGATCATGCATTAAAAGAAATAGAACACTGTAATAATTTACTGACAAACAATCCTTCATCACGCCCAAAAAAATGCTTGATAAACGCAGTTGGTAACATGGCTAACTCCTTATTTGGCGTGTTAGATGACAGATTTGCCGAGCAGTATCAAAAGGACATAGAGCTGACACACAGGGACGAAAAACATTTGTTAAATCTTATCAAAAATCAAACTAGTATTTTAGAATCACAAAATTACATCTTGCAAAGAAATGAAGCAATTATGAACCAACAATTTCAAATCATAAACCGCCACTTACACAATTTTTGTCTTAAAATCAATAAAATCAAAAATTCTACCAAATCTCTTAGCGATATGCTTTACATTCTGCCTAGCTCAATCTCTGCTGACGTCATAATTTCTAACCTGTGTAGAATTCAAGAGACACTTATTCACTGACATTTACCAAGGAAGATTCAATGTTCATTTACTGTCGCCAAAACAGATAAAAGAGCCAACTGCAAGGTGAATTAAGAATACCTGGAAATAACATACGAGACATTTATTACCTACTTAAAATGAAAGCTCGAGTTTTTATAATAAATTTTTTTTATAAAATCCCCAGACAAACACACCACTGCGTCCTACATAATCATTGAAGTCAAAATTCCACTCCAAGGTCGTGATATTTACGAATTGAACCGTGCAGTACCGATACCTAGATACCTAAACAATGAAAGTCGTTTTATTATTCCTGCAACTGAATACCTAGCATTTAATATACAAAAGGATTCTTTCACACTGCTTTCGAACAGCAATCTTCAAAATTGCCTGCAAACCGATTCAGAAAATTTATTATGTGTACTCAACCTATTTATATCGCATACATTCTACACAATCAATTTGTAACGTTCCGCTAAATACATTATCATCAGAAACATACTATGACAATTTACAATAAAAACCATGCAGTGAAACGTGGATCAGGTTACACTCCCGTCGCTCCTGGCTGTTTTCGTGTTGCCAGGAATGCTCAGTTTGCATTTTATTCTAAAATATTGCATAAAAATAGTGCATTTAAAAGAATCCGGAATCTTATCAGTAGAAGTTGGATGTATGATAAAAGGTGAAACCTTTTATGTACATGAACACAGATCTTATCAAAATGAATTGTTGACAAACATGAATGTTAATGTTCCTGGCATCCCACTGTCACAACTAAATCATTACGTAAACTCATCGCTAACAGAAAGTTATCTGCAAACAAGCTTGGAGTATCATGATGATACCTTTAAACATATCAAAGAAGATGTAGCCACGTTGAAGGAGCAGCAGCAGTTGGAGGAGCTATCGTCGAGCGACGTGCATCATTACGTCAAGATACACGTTATGTGGACCATAACGTGTATCTTGACGTTGCAATGAATAAGCAGCTATCGTCGAGCGACGTGCATCATTACGTCTTGATACACGTTATGTGGACCATAACGTGTATCTTGACGTTGCAATGAATAAGCAGCTATCGTCGAGCGACGTGCATCATTACGTCAAGATACACGTTATGTGGACCATAACGTGTATCTTGACGTTGCAATGAATAAGCAGCTATCGTCGAGCGACGTGCATCATTACGTCTTGATACACGTTATGTGGACCATAACGTGTATCTTGACGTTGCAATGAATAAGCAGCTATCGTCGAGCGACGTGCATCATTACGTCAAGATACACGTTATGTGGACCATAACGTGTATCTTGACGTTGCAATGAATAAGCAGCTATCGTCGAGCGACGTGCATCATTACGTCTTGATACACGTTATGTGGACCATAACGTGTATCTTGACGTTGCAATGAATAAGCAGCTATCGTCGAGCGACGTGCATCATTACGTCTTGATACACGTTATGTGGACCATAACGTGTATCTTGACGTTGCAATGAATAAGCAGTTATCGTCGAGCGACGTGCATCATTACGTCAAGATACACGTTATGTGGACCATAACGTGTATCTTGACGTTGCAATGAATAAGCAGCTATCGTCGAGCGACGTGCATCATTACGTCAAGATACACGTTATGTGGACCATAACGTGTATCTTGACGTTGCAATGAATAAGCAGCTATCGTCGCGCGACGTGCATCATTACGTCAAGATACACGTTATGTGGACCATAACGTGTATCTTGACGTTGCAATGAATAAGCAGCTATCGTCGAGCGACGTGCATCATTACGTCAAGATACACGTTATGTGGACCATGACGTGTATCTTGACGTTGCAATGAATAAGCAGCTATCGTCGAGCGACGTGCATCATTACGTCTTGATACACGTTATGTGGACCATAACGTGTATCTTGACGTTGCAATGAATAAGCAGCTATCGTCGCGCGACGTGCATCATTACGTCAAGATACACGTTATGTGGACCATAACGTGTATCTTGACGTTGCAATGAATAAGCAGCTATCGTCGAGCGACGTGCATCATTACGTCAAGATACACGTTATGTGGACCATAACGTGTATCTTGACGTTGCAATGAATAAGCAGCTATCGTCGAGCGACGTGCATCATTACGTCTTGATACACGTTATGTGGACCATAACGTGTATCTTGACGTTGCAATGAATAAGCAGCTATCGTCGAGCGACGTGCGTCATTACGTCAAGATACACGTTATGTGGGCCATAACGTGTATCTTGACGTTGCAATGAATAAGCAGCTATCGTCGAGCGACGTGCGTCATTACGTCAAGATACACGTTATGTGGACCATAACGTGTATCTTGACGTTGCAATGAATAAGCAGCTATCGTCGAGCGATGTGCATCATTACGTCTTGATACACGTTATGTGGACCATAACGTGTATCTTGACGTTGCAATGAATAAGCAGCTATCGTCGAGCGACGTGCATCATTACGTCTTGATACACGTTATGTGGACTATAACGTGTATCTTGACGTTGCAATGAATAAGCAGCTATCGTCGAGCGACGTGCATCATTACGTCTTGATACACGTTATGTGGACCATAACGTGTATCTTGACGTTGCAATGAATAAGCAGCTATCGTCGAGCGACGTGCATCATTACGTCTTGATACACGTTATGTGGACCATAACGTGTATCTTGACGTTGTAATGAATAAGCAGCTATCGTCGAGCGACGTGCATCATTACGTCTTGATACACGTTATGTGGACCATAACGTGTATCTTGACGTTGCAATGAATAAGCAGCTATCGTCGAGCGACGTGCATCATTACGTCTTGATACACGTTATGTGGACCATGACGTGTATCTTGACGTTGCAATGAATAAGCAGCTATCGTCGAGCGACGTGCATCATTACGTCTTGATACACGTTATGTGGACCATAACGTGTATCTTGACGTTGCAATGAATAAGCAGCTATCGTCGAGCGACGTGCGTCATTACGTCTTGATACACGTGATGTGGACCATAACGTGTATCTTGACGTTGCAATGAATAAGCAGCTATCGTCGAGCGACGTGCATCATTACGTCTTGATACACGTTATGTGGACCATAACGTGTATCTTGACGTTGCAATGAATAAGCAGCTATCTTTGAACACACAGCTTCTGCTTTATAACTTTTGCCAAAAAACATAAAAACATTGCCAGTAAACAAATTTAAATACCTACATTTTACGCCAATGGCAAATGGCTAATGTATATACTCGTATTTAGGACGAAAAAGATTTTTTAAAGGGAAATTATAAGTCAAGCCAAACATTTCTTTTTTGACCACGTGATCAAACTTCTAATTTTATAACTAAGCCACAGGAAAATGAGATTGCCTACAATACACTAATTCGTCTTTTTTGCGCCTACGAAATATTTTATAGAAAGCGTAGTTGTTAGGCTGCAAAGATCGAAATTGGATGATAATTTAAAATTTTATAGCGAAAACACCATGTAACAACATATTTTGAGTGGAGAAGACAGCATCGTCCAGACGTCCAGACGCTCGTAAATTGTGGCTGACTTAGTAATTTAGAGGGCAATGTAGATTTTTAGATGCGAATAATGCTATTAGAGAGAAGTCTGTTTAATTAGCACCCTTTTTTTAATAGCAAATTTGACATGGAAAATAATGTGAAGTATTTCATAAACATTTATAATTATGTTCTCTAATAAGAACTGAGTATGTTGTGATTTTAATTTGTAAAAAAAAATATAATAGTTGTAAATATAAAACATTCAACTGTAGAGGAATTTTAGAAATATGTGCTCAAAAAATTATCTAGACCACCCAATGTTACCATATTTCTGCAATCAATTGATTTTGATTTTGAAAGTTGAAAAAACATATTTTTATTGCAAATATGCTTCAATACATCAGGGTGTAGCCGTGTTCCTCGCAAATACTAGAGGGATTATATTTTGCTTATTGTATGTATATCTATTACTTGTAAGTACATTCATGTTTTGTATAAAAGGTGTCTAGTTGAATCAAGGTTTGGCTATTTTATTGAAGAATATTATATAACTAAAAACCGAATTTTTGAGCGATTGGCTGTTATTAGCTCTACCACACATTTATTGAAATTGTCGGATTAGCGTATTAAAGTTCCACTTCCATGTACCAACTCCATAAATTGATGAATTTGTTGTGAAGGAATGCTTCACAACAAATTCATCAATTTATGAAAAAAAACCTTCGTGAAGAAAAACTGACAAGACACTTACTCTTATTACTATTCAAAACAGGTCTTATCTGCCTCTGTAACCTACTTTTATTCAAACATATAAGATACGAGTAACTTTGAAATAAAGAAAACAAGGAATTGTTAAACTTAAAATCTATTGGGATTGGCCCATTCCCGGATTTGCCATAGGACGTAGCCAATGTGGTCGGGGAAGACGGCTTTTTAGGCTTTCCCTTCTTTGTCCTTAACATTTTATGTATATGTATGTAACACAAATCATACATATCCACAAGTTTTTGTGGTCGTAACTTTTCCATTTGACTTAATAAATGCGAGAAGTTGTAAACATACATTACTCAGTTTTAATGATACCAAAGCCATTTGCCTATTATCTTTGTTTTTTTTTTGCATCAAATTGCATTCGTGAAGTTATCCAGATTTAAATTATATTTTAGACTATGTCCTTGTTAACAACTTGAAAAACTAACTCTAACTAATCCTTCAAATTAAATATTATTACGTGTTCACGCGTTTATTTAAATTAGTGTGGAAATGGCGCTGCAATCCTTATAGTCCTTCCATTCCTACTCTGTGCCCCTTTCCCTTTCCTACAAGCAGCACTACTAATAGGTGCGAAAAGGATGGATGGCGTGACAGTCGCATATACAGCGATGCCGAGCTGCGCAAACGCTGCGAAGACGACGTGAACTGTTATATTCTTCGATGTTCGATTAAGAAAGCGCACGCTACGCACCGCGCTTTCTGTTTGAATAACCTTTTCTATCAAATTGAACTTTATATGATTTAACCATATGTTGTAAAGTGTACCTAACAGTGTTCTATAGACAAAGTGCACATAGTTTATTAACTACGTAAGACTTCTTGGAGGAGTTGCCGCCGCCCGCTGGATGCCACACTGACATCCAGTTACTCGTATTACAAGTGACACCAGGTTAGTGCTGGATTTTTTAAGTGCCTATCCTTCCATCCGCTTTTATCCAAACTCCAGCGACCCCGCACGCCACATTCATGAAACACGCGCGTGCCCAAAAATTATTAAAAAAATTTACATTTTAGAAAGGCCTCGATTCAAAACATAAATAAAAAAGATTGGCAGCCTAATTCAACGAGTGTGTTGTGTTCCAAGCATTTTGCTGACCAAAATATAAAAAATGTGCACAGAAGTGAGTATCTATGGAAGCTACTGTTGTAATGGAACATCTCGCAGCAAGGCCAGTGATTGTACAAAACCAGCTTTCTGTTATTTAGTTATTGAATCAATTTATGTAATCAACCATACAATACTTGTAAGATTATGTTCAAGTTGATTAGAAAATGTATATACCAATAATTTCACTTCTTGAATTTATGCCTGCCACCAATAAGAACTATCCAATGATGACATCACATTTTACTATGTTTCTTGACTAATAAATGATTTTAATATTTTTGGACCCACACTAGAGTACCTACTTCGTATTACCCGCTATAATGCATTGCATGAGCATTCTGGTCAAAGAGAAGGGACAGCTAGTAGAATTACAGGAAAAACCCTGTCCTGAAGTTATGAAAGCTGAAGTCTAACCTTCGATTATTGATTTCCATGGACACGGATGCCACAGTCATACCATTAAGTAGAAAGCTTGCTCGTTTAACCGAAATGAAACTTACAAAAAAATATTTTACCGTCGTAGCTTCAACCCGGATAAAACTGGTTTTCCCCACAGCAAATAGATTTCAAAAATATACTAGTAAGCCTTAGAATTGTGTGATCAAACATACAAACCTATGACCCACCCAGTTGATCGTTCTACTAACTAAGCACATCAACAACAAAATTTACTTGATCCGAATCAAATGCGACCATGTGTTTGTCAGCGTGTGAGTAAATTTCACATGTGTGGGTAATTTCCACGCAACATGATTGGTTACGTGATATCTGCTTCCATTTAAAAGTCTGTGGCGTGCTTTTATGTGTGTGTGAACTTTTTGTGAATCACAATTCTTCGAGGATGTTCAAAATTTGCTCCTGAGGTTGAGAGCTGGTCAAGGACATACCTGCGCCCCCTCACTCCAATATATTTTTTTGTTTATATAAGTTTAAAGAACTTTATTTTCATAACAAATATACAATTTCACTTATAATGCATGCGGACAACGTGATATATCTATTATAGATAACACGCGTTTTCTGCATCTTTTCAACAAAGCGAAATTATAGTTTATAGATACCCGCGATCACTTATGAAAAAACATAAAATGGCTTACCTCATCGGAAGAAATGACGAGTCGCTTTCGTTTATTCTGTATTTTTTGTTCTAATTTTCAAACTTTTAGTACACTTTTAGTACAAATTTTACAACATATTTAATATTAAACTATTAAGTTACTGGTTGGTATAAGACGTGTGCTTGTTACGGACGAAAAAAGAATAAAGACTTGCCGCGACCGGGGTTGATCAAGTAAAAGACGTAAAGTTTTTTGAATAAGTCAAATGACATACTCTTAAACTGTTCGAAGTTACCTAGTACCTTAAAAGGACTACTTGTTTAATTATATACTATCTAAAGAATGAATCGACAAAATATAATGAGATATGAAAACAATAATAATATTACACTGTTAATTTAACTATTGGTGCTCTGCAAAATGTGTAGTTTAAGGTTATTTCTAAAAGTATTTATATTTTCAATAAATTTTATATCAATTGGCAGTTTGTTGTACCAGTGTGCTCCCTCAAACAATTTTTTTTTGTGTTTAGTTCTCAGTCGTTGCGTACTTAAAGTTTTTTCAATTTTTATATTAGACTGTATTCACTTTAATTTTTTTATCAACATGCAATTGATAAGGAAAATTGGTTCATTTGCGTTAGGTAAAATAGGGTAGTTTTACTATATAATTGCTTTTTTGACATTAAGAATGAATAATTAAACAATACTTAGATTATTTGGTTTGTATTCTTTTAAGCGGATTAATATGAGTATTTTTGCAGCTAATCCCCAGATTTCTAATATGTATTCTAAGTGCGATTTTACTAAAGGGTTTATTAGTAATTTGACTTTTTTAGGAATACAGTGAGATATTTTCCTAAGTGCACCCAGTACAGAAATTAGTTTTGATTGACGTGTGCAATGTGTGGCTTCCAAGTTAATTTATCATCAATCAAAAGACCTAAGTATTTTCCCTGGTGTGATTTTTTGTATTATTTCATTATTTATTTTTAGATGTTGACACTTAGGAATTTGCTTATTATTTGCAGCCAGTATCATATTCGATGTTTTTTTAGTGTTAATAGTAAATAGATTATGTCTTTGTCTTTTGTATTTTGTCTCTCGTCTTTTTGGGCAGTAGCTATTAGTTCTTTTATAGTCCTTCCGAAGTATAAAAGACATGTATCGTCCGTGTAAAGAGTTCGGTGTCCAAACAACCCTATGTTATTTATGTTATTAAGATATATAAGGAAGAGTAAGGGTCCGATAATGGAACCCTGGGGAATTTCATAAGATACAAACTTTTAAATTTATCAATTTTACAATTTACTTCCTGTTTTTTAAATAAGACCAAAAAATGTTAAGGGCGTTTTCTTGGACTCGAATATCCTTCAGTTTAAAGAGTAGCTTTTCATGATTTACAGTGTCGAACGCTTTTTTTAAGACGATAAATACACCTAATGAAATATTTTTTTATCAATATTAGTTTCAATCATGGTAATCAAGTCAACAACCGCTGTAAGTGTATTATATTTTTGACGGAAGCCATATTGTTGATCGAATAAATATTTGTTTTTTTCGTTAAATATTCGTTAAGCCGGTCATATAAAATTCTTTCACATATTTTAGATATTACCGATAAGACCGATATTGGTTTGTGATTGTTTGGGTCTGTTTTAGTTCCAGATTTATGAAAACAACATACAAATGATTTACTCTTGACACTTTACAACATTTACATATTTCCAATTATGATTTAGATAGATTTTTATTTTATGAACTCAATTTTTTTTATCGTATGGCAAAAGGTTCAGCCGATTCACATTGACGGCCATTTCTCGAATTCCCAGTTGCGTATCTGAATGCATATATGGAACGGACTTACTTGAGGCTGCCCGCTTGTTGATGGCACGTTCATGTAGTCATTTCTGAATGGCGGGCCGCTACATATGGCGTCTTCTGTTCAGTAGTAGAAGTGAACCAAACGTAGCCCTTCGAATGCTCGGGGTAACGCGCCTCATTTTGTATTTCTTTTCTAAAAATAAATTTATTTATAACGTGTCTCAGGTAGTCTTGGTCCTACTTGAACCGTACCCGGCGCCTCCACCAACTCGGGATTACCACCAACTCGTGCTAATTGAGAAGAATGTTATACATTTTATATACTTTTTTTTAGAAATTTTAATCTAATACATCTTGCTCCGATGACGGAGCAAGTCAGAATGTATTGCTTCTTTTATTTCTGTTATGTCAAACGTATATTTAAATATATTTTCTTCTTAATTCATAATAATTCATATTAACCTCTTTACTGAAATGTTCCGGCATTCTGACGTGCTTCTTAAGGCTTAGCCGTGACGGTACCTGTCATAAAAAATAAAAAAAATATTTTATTCCAAATATTATAGGCCAGTGTGTTGTGATCTTTTAAAAAAGAGCTGGAGTCGCGACTCGAGCCCTAATTCCCTCGTAGGAGGCTCGAGTCTTGAATGAGTCGAAAGCTCAGGTCACTCGAACCTTTTGACAACCCTATCTTGAGACCATTTTTAGTTAACATTTTGGTATTTTTTGGTATTATTAAACGTTGTTTAGGAAAGAGTTTACTTTAGTTTCCAACAATAATTTGAGTGTCCCTCCAGCTGAACGCTGTACACTTTAGCTTCATGGTACACATATAAAATTTTCTTATTCATAGTTTATACAAGCATGCAAATCAATACAATAAAGTGTATATATATAAATCAACCTGGTAACACCAGAAAAGGACACACAAAACTAATCAACCTCTCTTTCGGCTCGCGTTTCGAGAGTATTAGACCTTCCACTCATATTAATTCCATGGCAAGGAAGTGGTCTTTGATTTTTTTGTTCCTGACTGCGTCAGACTGACAAATAGACATCAATAGTATTGTTACCACTATGTAGGCACTTGTGGTGCTTTCATGGTTTGTAAACTAATATAAAATATATAGATTGTTTATTGTTTTAACTCCAAACTTTCTATATTTGTATCAAACATGAGTTGCACGGAACATATGGAACGGGATCAAATCTATAACTTCCGAAAGCTTATGAAATTTGAGGCGTCTAAAATATTGCCCTATAAAGAAAAAGAATTTGGAGACCAAACTATTTACGAAGATGAGGTAGTATTATTTACTATGGTTTTTAGCCGAAGAGGTGAAAGGAGAATTAGTAGTTCAAGTAGTGTGCATCTGTGTGGTTGTCTGTGTCATCACATCTCCCATAAGAATATATCAATTTTGATGTAGCTTTTAATGTTTGAAAGGTAGGACGTTCACGCGCATCGGTTCTGTAACCTTCTGAAACACTTTCTGGTGATGCTTGCTGATATTCCACATTGCATTAACCTTGCTATTTATTATTTAGGTATCGCTACAACTTAACCGATCTTTTAATGTATCGTTAGAAAGCTGATAATTTTTCAAAAATACCGGCACAAATTAATAACATGTGGCTTATTTGATAAAATTTGCATTTAGTCGAAAAGTTTTATTTTATGTTTGAAACATCTGTTCCGAAATGGTTAAGGAATTCTTCAATATTTTATTCTTTAATATAATTAGTGCTAGAATATGAAATTTAAGAATTTTAAAAATAAACTTATCTTGATAATACGCCTTTAAACTTAAAATTGTAAACTTTTAATTAAATTGTCAGTTATTTCAAAAATGGTTCACTTTTGGGTAATACAATATGCAGTCAAATTTGCGTGGCCTTGCTCTTCGACCATAAAGAACATCCGGTTTAATTACCAATCACCGTGTATATTAACATTAATACAGGGTGGCAAACAGTCAATCGGTGTTCCAGAGGTAGAGCACCCTTGGAAAACTCGAGCCACTTCTATATAAGTAACCCGTATTTAATTTAAAAGTTATAAATCTATGTCTGAAGCTTCAGTGATTTTTGGCTCATGAACTTATTTTGGCTGTAACTTAGTAAATAAGTGAGATAATGCCAATCGACAGCCAACGCATCAGACTATTGGTTTAGGAAATGAAGAATAAAAGTAAAGCCTAAGAATGGTGCAGAAGTGTACTTCTCTCTCTCAATCTGCTCTAGGATAACTTCAGATAAACCTCCTTAAAGCTTAGGTCAGTTCACTTTGTTTGGTACTTCGAATGCTAGGGCCAAAAAAGTCAAATACTGAGGAGTGCCTTTGGATTGTAGACTCACATTTGCGGCTCTCATAAAACGCAGGGCCATATAAAATTCAGGACCAAGCCACCTTCATGCTGCACTCTCTTGTTTGCAAGAATAATAAATGTCGCTTAGCTATAAGTTAATAAAAGTTGCATCTGCACCATCTTGACATAATATACCAGTGTGGTTTTTGCTTACGTCTCCAAATTGAAACTACATTACTTCTCCTTCTTCTTACGCACTGGCGTTGGACCCCTTAATTACTTTTTCTTTATAGCTAGGTAAATGTCGGAACTTTATCAAAACAAACACTATTAAATCCAAAAAACAATATAAGTCTCCGAAATAAGCTCAACAGTCCGAAAGTACAAAAAAAGGCAGAATAAGTTTTATAACTACTAAACTAACCACAAACATGGGGGGGATCCAGGATTTTTTTTTCTTAAATAGAACTTTAACTCTGGAACACAAATTGGCTGCCTTTTTGGAGACTTTATTTATACAGGGTGGATTGTAGATACAGGAAAACGTCCCTAGAACAGTTTTTAACAAGAAATTCATAAATTGCATTTAAAACTCTAGAATTTTCTCAGCGCAAAATAAGCATGACATGATAAGCAAAATATTCGAATCGAATTCGAAGTTTGATTGTTAATACTTTTTTTTGGTAACTTCTTTTTAACAGTCTTCAGACAGTCTTCTTTATAGCGGAAAATTACCCGGAAAGAAAAATTTGGCCAACGCGTGACTCTCTTACTGAAATCTATGGGAAAAGCCAATTTTTATCATTTTTGGCACACATACTTTTAATGGGGCCATTAGACCCCACAGAGTCCTTTGATCTCGCATAATCTTTTTTTTGGTTTTTAGCATTATTTTCACTGACTGTAATTTTTTTTCAAAATCTATGAATGCAGTATACATTACCTCAAAAAGTTATAGATGGTCACCTAGGAACGTATTTTTGTAACTATAACGGTCCTGACTCAAATATTCACCCTGTGTTTGTTCTGTACTTTAAACGAAAATAACTTATTTACATTTGCAGCTGGACTACCCTCCGATGTACACAAACGAGCGACTGCTACACTGGGTATGCGCACTGCCACACATCCATCTGTGGAACATCGGCATGTGTCTGTTTGTGTTGGCAGCCCTCCCCGCGGTCGTCATCTTTAAAGATAATAACAATTACTATATTTACTTCGATTTGACATATAATTTCTTATATTTATTTTATGTCTTAGGCTTTGCGGTCAACATTCGTTTTCGGCACGCCCGCATGACCACCTATGAGCTTTGTGAGTATTTTCATTTGCTTAGCTTGACAAAGTTTTTTGCTTCTTTGGGCGTATCTTCGTAAAATGATTTTTCGTACTAAAACATGCTCCTGTGAAACTGCAATACAATTCAGTAGTCAATTACAAAACCGTAGAGTTTTGTAATTATTATTTTTATTACATAATTATAAGTACAAGACTTATAAAATTTTCTAAAAACAAATTTAAAGCATGATGGCAACTCATTGAAAATACACACAATCAAAGTAGCAATGACATTTCAAAAATAAAAATTCACTGCACGTATCACACTGACCCTGCAATCATTAGAACATTATTTAAGAACTTCTTAATTTGCTCGACAAAATTGACAAATGACCGAAAAAGTAATCCTCAGAAAATAAAACTATTAGAAAGCACACACTTTACATTAAACTTAAGACCTGTAGTGGAAAAAAAGTTACTTGAACGATAAAAGGTTAAAACATACGCTGTTTTTTTTGTTAGTGGACTGTTATTTCACGCTAATGGCCTTTTAAAAGAAATGTCCCAACCTGGGCTAGGTCTTGGTACACCATCTAAAAAAATTGACAAATAAATGGTAATTATAGGAAAAATACAAATAATTTGTTTTAATTAGTAGTTAGATGGTAAGAAAATAAAAAAGTCAACGTTTTTTGTGTTCGTTTTAGCAGGCAACTTTGACAATGAGTCTTTTCTATGGCCGAAGTTGTCTTGTGAAGTTAGTTCAGTAAGCAGAGGGGACAGCCACCACACTCACAGCACACTTCACTCACATTTTGTTGCATTGTTCGTTGCACTTGAGTTTTTTCGTTCGGTTTCTTTTTAACTTTACAACTTTTAAATAAGCTAAAAATACACAAAAAAAAATCTATTAAAGTCTTTGGACATAATGGCAACCAGCCATCGATACTACTCGATACACAAAACAAAAAGATGTAAGTAAACCTTAGCTGTCAATGACATTTTTTTCCGCCATGATGTTTTTTGTTTGTGTTGCATACTAATAATGCACAATTTCATTTCCTACCAATAAAAAAAGTGTTTTAATAACAATTTAACAATCAAAAAGTGTTCTAAGTATCTTAAACAATTTTTTGATAATGTGTACAAAGACCTGGCCCAGACTCCTTGCATTTTGGGACATTTCTTTTAAAATGCTTAGATTAAAAATAATGTTCTGGAGAGAGTAGCCTTTGAGTATTCATATCACATTATCATGGGTGATTTGAATACAGACCTTCTTGTAAACAATTCTCGAGCACTTCGGTTACAAAGCATAACCAAAGCATTTAGCTTGGAAATCCTCCCACTCAATGCAACTCAATATAACTACGGCTCTCCAGATACCTGGTTAGATGTGATAATAGCTTCTCCAACTGATTTCATTCTCAATCACGGTCAGGTGGTTGCTCCAGGTTATTCAAGACATGATCTTCTCTATACAACAATAGAATCCAAAATGTTCAAGCAACCACCCAAATTTGTTAAAATTAGAAGTTATAAACAAATCGATTACGAACTCTTTAACAAAGAATGCACTAAAGTTGATTGGTCATTAGTGTTTGCAGCCGAGTCGATAAATGATAAACTTGGTATCTTCTGTAAAATAGTTACATCGATATTTGATAAATTCGCACCAATTCGCAAAATTAAAGTTAAAAGACCTCCTGCGCCTTGGCTCAATCAAGACATACGGAAGGCGATGAATACTCGTAATAGAGCTTTTTTTAAATTTAAATCTAATAAAACCGAAGTAAACTGGTACTGTTTTAAATCAGCAAGAAATCGATGTAATCATATATGTACGATGTAATCAAATAAAAAGTTCCTCTTCCTAAAATAAGTAATCCTACACTTCAATGCCATTTTAGACCAATATCAATTCTACCTTATCTCTCTAAAGTTATCGAGGCTGTGGTGCAGAGGCAGTTGTCTGACTTCACAATATCCCGTAATTTGTTGAGTCCATTTCAGTCCGGATTTCGACCGGGACACAGTACCTGTACAGCACTTGTTAAAATTCTTGACGATATAAGAGAAGGCATGGAGGAAACGAGAGTAACTGTTTTAGTATTAGTTGATTTTTCCAATGCTTTTAACGCTGTTGATCACTACCTTCTTCTTGCCACATCAACTTGCTGAACTTTTCTCCTCTTGTTCTTAATTGGTTCTCCTCCTACCTTCGTGGACGAACGAAAGCTATAAAAGTCTGCCCTGATAGTCTTGCCACTTCGGATTGGATATGTCTGGATTCTGGCGTCCCGCAAGGTGGTATACTTTCTCCACTGTTGTTTTCAATTTTTATTAATTTAATAACCTCCAAACTAAGATGTTCATTTCACCTTTACGCGGGCGACCTCCAAGTATACACACAAGCTCACATTCTAGATATTGGTACTGCTATTGATTCGCTAAACGCAGATCTTACTCACATCAGCCTGTGGTCACAGCAGTTTGGAATCAGTGTAAATCCCGCTAAGTGTCAGGCCATTATTGTGGGTAGTCCGCGACAGCTGAATAGGATGGATATTACTTCCGTGCCACCGTTATATTTTAATAATTCTAGGATTTCATTCTGTTCATCTGTCAGAGACCTTGGTCTACATATAGACACTGCTCTTAAATGGGATAGACACGTAGAGGCGATGAGTAGAAAAGTGTCAGCTGGATTACGCATGTTGTACCGATTCAAGAATTTTCTACCAGTACACACTAAATTACTTCTTATGAATTCTCTGATAGTGCCCATCATCGATTATGCTGACGTATGTTGTTCGGACCTTAACGAAGTACACCTTAACAAAATAGATCATTTGCTTAATAACTGTATTCGCTTCATCTACGACTTGCGTAAGTATGACCATGTGTCTCGTTATCGTAGACAGTTACGATGGCTGCCGATCCGACAACGTAGATATGTCAGAATACTTTGCATGCTATATTCAATTCTCAATGATCCTTGTGCCCCAGAATATTTAAAATCTAAATTTCAGTACCTTGGTTTCTCGCACGACAGGTGTTTGCGCTCTACGTACAATCTGAGCCTGCATACTCCTTCACATAACTCTGGATTTATGTCCTATTCTTTTGTAGTTCAGGCCATAAGGCTTTGGGATGGTTTGCCGGTAGAGTTAAGGAAAGCTACTAGTAAACTTTTATTTAAGCTACGCGTAAAAGCTCATTTTTTGTCAAGGGTTAATGAATTATATTAATTTTATTATTTCTTTACAAATTATTATTCCACTATATTTTTATTACATATATGTATCTTATATACATATATTTTATATAAATATATTTATATATATGAATGAGTGAATATATATATATCTTTATATTTTCAATTTTATATTATATGTTTTTATTTTCAATTATCTAGTTATCTTTTTTTTTCATAACTCCGCACTACTGACCTCTTCAATTGATCAATGGTTGACTGGTAGAGAATGCCTTGTGGCATTAAGTCCGGCCTTTGTACATTTCTTTTTTTGTGCAATAAAGTTGAAATAAATAAGTAAATAAAAATATATGCAACTAACTTCCCGCCACGGCGTCGCACGGGTAGCAGTCCATGGCCTGATCTGTGCAACCAAACTCCGCCACGGCGTCGCACGAGTAGCAGTGCTGCAGTCCTTGGCCTGATCTGTGCAACCAACTTCCCGCCACGGCGTCGCACGAGTAGCAGTGCTGCAGTCCTTGGCCTGATCTGTGCAACCAACTTCCCGCCATGGCGTCGCACGAGTAGCAGTGCTGCAGTCCTTGGCCTGATCTGTGCAACCAACTTCCCGCCACGGCGTCGCACGAGTAGCAGTGCTGCAGTCCTTGGCCTGGTCTGTGCAACCAACTTCCCGCCATGGCGTCGCACGAGTAGCAGTGCTGCAGTCCTTGGCCTGATCTGTGCAACCAACTTCCCGCCACGGCCTCGCACGAGTAGCAGTGCTGCAGTCCTTGGCCTGATCTGTGCAACCAACTTCCCGCCACGGCGTCGCACGAGTAGCAGTGCTGCAGTCCTTGGCCTGGTCTGTGCAACCAACTTCCCGCCACGGCGTCGCACGAGTAGCAGTGCTGCAGTCCTTGGCCTGATCTGTGCAACCAACTTCCCGCCACGGCCTCGCACGAGTAGCAGTGCTGCAGTCCTTGGCCTGATCTGTGCAACCAACTTCCCGCCACGGCGTCGCACGAGTAGCAGTGCTGCAGTCTTTGGCCTGATCTGTGCAACCAACTTCCCGCCGTGGCGTCGCACGAGTAGCAGTGCTGCAGTCCTTGGCCTGGTCTGTGCAACCAACTTCCCGCCATGGCGTCGCACGAGTAGCAGTGCTGCAGTCCTTGGCCTGGTCTGTGCAACCAACTTCCCGCCACGGCGTCGCACGAGTAGCAGTGCTGCAGTCCTTGGCCTGATCTGTGCAACCAACTTCCCGCCATGGCGTCGCACGAGTAGCAGTGCTGCAGTCCTTGGCCTGATCTGTGCAACCAACTTCCCGCCACGGCGTCGCACGAGTAGCAGTGCTGCAGTCCTTGGCCTGATCTGTGCAACCAACTTCCCGCCATGGCGTCGCACGAGTAGCAGTGCTGCAGTCCTTGGCCTGATCTGTGCAACCAACTTCCCGCCACGGCGTCGCACGAGTAGCAGTGCTGCAGTCCTTGGCCTGGTCTGTGCAACCAACTTCCCGCCATGGCGTCGCACGAGTAGCAGTGCTGCAGTCCTTGGCCTGATCTGTGCAACCAACTTCCCGCCACGGCCTCGCACGAGTAGCAGTGCTGCAGTCCTTGGCCTGATCTGTGCAACCAACTTCCCGCCACGGCGTCGCACGAGTAGCAGTGCTGCAGTCCTTGGCCTGGTCTGTGCAACCAACTTCCCGCCACGGCGTCGCACGAGTAGCAGTGCTGCAGTCCTTGGCCTGATCTGTGCAACCAACTTCCCGCCATGGCCTCGCACGAGTAGCAGTGCTGCAGTCCTTGGCCTGATCTGTGCAACCAACTTCCCGCCACGGCGTCGCACGAGTAGCAATGCTGCAGTCTTTGGCCTGATCTGTGCAACCAACTTCCCGCCGTGGCGTCGCACGAGTAGCAGTGCTGCAGTCCTTGGCCTGGTCTGTGCAACCAACTTCCCGCCATGGCGTCGCACGAGTAGCAGTGCTGCAGTCCTTGGCCTGGTCTGTGCAACCAACTTCCCGCCATGGCGTCGCACGAGTAGCAGTGCTGCAGTCCTTGGCCTGATCTGTGCAACCAACTTCCCGCCATGGCGTCGCACGAGTAGCAGTGCTGCAGTCCTTGGCCTGATCTGTGCAACCAACTTCCCGCCATGGCGTCGCACGAGTAGCAGTGCTGCAGTCCTTGGCCTGATCTGTGCAACCAACTTCCCGCCACGGCCTCGCACGAGTAGCAGTGCTGCAGTCCTTGGCCTGATCTGTGCAACCAACTTCCCGCCATGGCGTCGCACGAGTAGCAGTGCTGCAGTCCTTGGCCTGATCTGTGCAACCAACTTCCCGCCACGGCCTCGCACGAGTAGCAGTGCTGCAGTCCTTGGCCTGATCTGTGCAACCAACTTCCCGCCACGGCGTCGCACGAGTAGCAGTGCTGCAGTCCTTGGCCTGGTCTGTGCAACCAACTTCCCGCCACGGCGTCGCACGAGTAGCAGTGCTGCAGTCCTTGGCCTGATCTGTGCAACCAACTTCCCGCCACGGCGTCGCACGAGTAGCAGTGCTGCAGTCCTTGGCCTGATCTGTGCAACCAACTTCCCACCATGGCGTCGCACGAGTAGCAGTGCTGCAGTCCTTGGCCTGATCTGTGCAACCAACTTCCCGCCACAGCGTCGCACGAGTAGCAGTGCTGCAGTCCTTGGCCTGATCTGTGCAACCAACTTCCTGCCACGGCGTCGCACGAGTAGCAGTGCTGCAGTCCTTGGCCTGATCTGTGCAACCAACTTCCCGCCACGGCGTCGCACGAGTAGCAGTGCTGCAGTCTTTGGCCTGATCTGTGCAACCAACTTCCCGCCGTGGCGTCGCACGAGTAGCAGTGCTGCAGTCCTTGGCCTGGTCTGTGCAACCAACTTCCCGCCATGGCGTCGCACGAGTAGCAGTGCTGCAGTCCTTGGCCTGATCTGTGCAACCAACTTCCCGCCATGGCGTCGCACGAGTAGAAGTGCTGCAGTCCTTGGCCTGATCTGTGCAACCAACTTCCCGCCATGGCGTCGCACGAGTAGCAGTGCTGCAGTCCTTGGCCTGATCTGTGCAACCAACTTCCCGCCACGGCCTCGCACGAGTAGCAGTGCTGCAGTCCTTGGCCTGATCTGTGCAACCAACTTCCCGCCATGGCGTCGCACGAGTAGCAGTGCTGCAGTCCTTGGCCTGATCTGTGCAACCAACTTCCCGCCATGGCGTCGCACGAGTAGCAGTGCTGCAGTCCTTGGCCTGATCTGTGCAACCAACTTCCCGCCATGGCGTCGCACGAGTAGCAGTGCTGCAGTCCTTGGCCTGATCTGTGCAACCAACTTCCCGCCACGGCCTCGCACGAGTAGCAGTGCTGCAGTCCTTGGCCTGATCTGTGCAACCAACTTCCCGCCACGGCGTCGCACGAGTAGCAGTGCTGCAGTCCTTGGCCTGGTCTGTGCAACCAACTTCCCGCCACGGCGTCGCACGAGTAGCAGTGCTGCAGTCCTTGGCCTGATCTGTGCAACCAACTTCCCGCCATGGCGTCGCACGAGTAGCAGTGCTGCAGTCCTTGGCCTGATCTGTGCAACCAACTTCCCGCCACGGCCTCGCACGAGTAGCAGTGCTGCAGTCCTTGGCCTGATCTGTGCAACCAACTTCCCGCCACGGCGTCGCACGAGTAGCAGTGCTGCAGTCCTTGGCCTGATCTGTGCAACCAACTTCCCGCCACGGCCTCGCACGAGTAGCAGTGCTGCAGTCCTTGGCCTGATCTGTGCAACCAACTTCCCGCCACGGCGTCGCACGAGTAGCAGTGCTGCAGTCCTTGGCCTGGTCTGTGCAACCAACTTCCCGCCACGGCGTCGCACGAGTAGCAGTGCTGCAGTCCTTGGCCTGATCTGTGCAACTAACTTCCCGCCACGGCGTCGCACGAGTAGCAGTGCTGCAGTCCTTGGCCTGATCTGTGCAACGAACTTGCCGCCACGGCGTCGCACGGGTAGCAGTCCATGGCCTGATCTGTGCAACCAACTTCTTGCCATGGCGTCGCACGAGTAGCAGTGCTGCAGTCCTTGGCCTGATCTGTGCAACCAACTTCCCGCCACGGCGTCGCACGATAAGCAGTGCTGCAGTCCTTGGCCTGATCTGTGCAACTAACTTCCCGTCACGGCGTGCAACCAACTTCCCGCCACGGCCTCGCACGAGTAGCAGTGCTGCAGTCCTTGGCCTGATCTGTGCAACCAACTTCCCGCCATGGCGTCGCACGAGTAGCAGTGCTGCAGTCCTTGGCCTGATCTGTGCAACCAACTTCCTGCCATGGCGTCGCACGAGTAGCAGTGCTGCAGTCCTTGGCCTGATCTGTGCAACTAACTTCCCGTCACGGCGTCGCACGGGTAGCAGTGCTGCAGTCCTTGGCCTGATCTGTGCAACCAACTTCCCGCCATGGCGTCGCACGAGTAGCAGTGCTGCAGTCCTTGGCCTGATCTGTGCAACCAACTTCCCGCCACGGCGTCGCACGATAAGCAGTGCTGCAGTCCTTGGCCTGATCTGTGCAACCAACTTCCCGCCACGGCGTCGCACGAGTAGCAGTGCTGCAGTCCTTGGCCTGATCTGTGCAACCAACTTCCCGCCACGGCGTCGCACAAGTAGCAGTGCTGCAGTCCTTGGCCTGATCTGTGCAACCAACTTCCCGCCATGGCGTCGCACGAGTAGCAGTGCTGCAGTCCTTGGCCTGATCTGTGCAACCAACTTCCCGCCATGGCGTCGCACGAGTAGAAGTGCTGCAGTCCTTGGCCTGATCTGTGCAACCAACTTCCCGCCATGGCGTCGCACGAGTAGTGTTGTATAGATTAAGCCGTATAGATTGTAGTCTTTACCTATACATACATGTGGTTTAAAAAGTCTGACCGAGTGTGATGATGTCTATGATGGATATACTTTTTGTTGTGCTTTTTGTATATTAAAAAGTGTTTTCTTTATGCAAGTGTGGCTATTAATTAATTGCCTTAATCTCAAAATATAACAATGGCGACGATGGAAAAAGCATTTTAGTACGATTATCGTATCTCCAAGAAAAAGATACATATAGATCGTTGAGAAAAAGCGTGCTTTATTACTGTACTATACATTCTGTCGGCGATTTCTTGAAGGTTATTTAGTTTTTTTTCTAATGCTAATATCAAAGTATTTTGAAGATATTTTAAATAATAAAACAAGTTGGATACAAACATTAAATAAACAAGAATTAATAGAAACGTTAAAAAAACTAGATATAGATTGTGAAAATTTTGATGTAGAATACTTGAGAAGAAAACTACGTAGTTTGGTGAAGAGTGGAGAGTTGGCGTTATATATGGAAACAGGCGAAAATTCGTCTAAGTCAGATTGTTCTACTGAAAACAAAGAGTTAACAATATATCAAACCATGAATATAGGGCACATAGATCCCTTTAATGGTGAAAATTATGAGTTGTTTGAACAACAGTTAGAATGTATCATCACATTAAATGACATTCCGAATGCAAAAAAATCTCCACTGTTACTGACGAATTTGACTTCAAAAGTATTGGACACTTTAAATCATCTATGTGCACCTGAAAAAGCAATAAATAAGAGTTACACTGAATTGTTGAAATTACTGGAAAGCAAGTACACCAAATCTACATCTTCGGTACTGGATAGAACTTTGTTTAGGTCTAGAAATCAAAAACCAGGTGAAAAGATTGAAGATTATGTGATGGAACTTAAAAAATTAGCAAAAAGATGTAGCTTTAAAGACTTTGAAGATCAAGTAAAGGAAAAATTTATTGATGGTGTTACAAAACCCTTTATAAAGTTTGAGTTAATAAAAAATGGAGAAGAAAACTTAGAAAAGCTGACCATAATTGCACGAACAGTTGAAGCAGCATTGCAACAATCAAATATGATTGAGCAAGATGCAATGGAACCAGCTACGGGATCTAAAGAAATGTTTTATACAAAAAAAAATACCATAGGATCTACAAATAAAGCAAGAACAAGCAATAAGTTGTGGCTCAAAAATAGTTTTCAAGACAAACAAGTAAGAAATAGTGTGTGCTTTGTGTGCGGAAAAAATAATCATATGCGGTCTGAATGTACTTTGAAAAATAAATTTTGCTCTGAGTGTGGTAAACAGGGCCATATTTTTAAGATGTGTCGTACAAAACAAACAAAAAAGCTAGATGTAATTGAACCAGAAAATGTAAATGAAGAAAGTGATGTTAAAAATTTGTTTGAACTTGGGGAAGATAGTGCTAATGTTTATAGTATGTATGCAAATAGTTTACTCTGTAATAAAGTTTCTCCCCAGTACTTAAATATCAAAATTGAAGGTAAACCAATAAATTTTGAACTAGACACAGGTTCAGAAGTAAGTACATTAACCTTAAGTGATCAGATCAACTTGTTCCCTCATAAAAAAATTGAACAATGTCATATCACATTCAAAAATTTTGATCAGAGTATTTCCAAACCGATTGGTATAGTAAAGAATTTAAATGCACTATGGAATGGTTTTGAGAAACTAGTTGATGTTTATATAGTTGACAATGACAAACCTAGGATATTAGGCAGAAATTGGCTTAATATTTTTAAACAATGGCCTTTGCAGCTATATAAAACCCAAATAAATAATATAAATGAAATGGATTTAAGTAAACCAACTAATATGATAAAGGATAGATACAAAGAAGTGTTTAGTCCGGGTTGGGGTGATTTCAAGGGAGAATGTATATCTTTAAAATTTAAAACTGATTACAAACCCAAATTTTTGCCTGTCCGTCAGGTTCCCTTTGCATTAAAGGATAAAGTTAAAAATGAAATCCAACGTCTATTACAAAATAAGAGAATAGAACCAGTAAAATATAGTGAGTGGGGTACACCAGTAGTGCCTATTTTAAAACCTGATGGATCGGTCAGACTTTTTAAACCACATGTATGTATAGGTAAAGAGATTTGGTTTTCCAATTCATTTAGTTACTGACAATGGGGCATCATTTACCAGCCATGAATTTAAAAATTTCTGTAAAGCTATTGATATGAAACATTCATTTACACCACCACACCATCCAGCGACCAATGGTGCTGCAGAGAGGTTTGTGGAAACTTTCAAATCTAATATAACTAAGATAGTAGAGAGTGGCAAATCGCTTAATTATGCAGTTAGCATATTTTTGTCTGATTATAGAGCTACTCCACATAAATCTACAGGGATTTCCCCTGCTCGTCTTATGCTGGGTAGAGAAATAAGAAATAGATTTTCACTACTAAGACCAACTCCAATATATCAGGATTTGTTAACCAAACAACATAAAGCTGAAGAGAACCATAAAGGTTTCAGGGATGTACTGTTCAAGGTGGGTCAAAAAGTGATGACTCGAGATTTTAGAAAACATCATAAGCGTTGGGCAATTGGTACTATCATTGGGGAGTCCATCCCTGGAATAACTTATTTTTTTGATGTCAACGGTCTAAAGTGGAAAAGGCATGTTAATCAAATGAATGCATGTAGCCAGTCTGAACTTTGAATAATATTGTTATCCTTTTTTTTATACATATTACACAGATATGGTTTATTTAAGAATGGATTGTAGTAAATTTTTTTTGGAAGAAGGGAAGAGTGTTGTATAGATTAAGCCGTATAGATTGTAGTCTTTACCTATACATACATGTGGTTTAAAAAGTCTGACCGAGTGTGATGATGTCTATGATGGATATACTTTTTGTTGTGCTTTTTGTATATTAAAAAGTGTTTTCTTTATGCAAGTGTGGCTATTAATTAATTGCCTTAATCTCAAAATATAACAAGTAGCAGTGCTGCAGTCTTTGGCCTGATCTGTGCAACCAACTTCCCGCCACGGCCTCGCACTAGTAGCAGTGCTGCAGTCCTTGGCCTGATCTGTGCAACCAACTTCCCGCCATGGCGTCGCACGAGTAGCAGTGCTGCAGTCCTTGGCCTGATCTGTGCAACCAACTTCCCGCCATGGCGTCGCACGAGTAGCAGTGCTGCAGTCCTTGGCCTGATCTGTGCAACTAACTTCCCGTCACGGCGTCGCACGGGTAGCAGTGCTGCAGTCCTTGGCCTGATCTGTGCAACCAACTTCCCGCCACGGCCTCGCACGAGTAGCAGTGCTGCAGTCCTTGGCCTGATCTGTGCAACCAACTTCCCGCCATGGCGTCGCACGAGTAGAAGTGCTGCAGTCCTTGGCCTGATCTGTGCAACCAACTTCCCGCCACGGCGTCGCACGATAAGCAGTGCTGCAGTCCTTGGCCTGATCTGTGCAACCAACTTCCCGCCACGGCGTCGCACGAGTAGCAGTGCTGCAGTCCTTGGCCTGATCTGTGCAACCAACTTCCCGCCACGGCGTCGCACAAGTAGCAGTGCTGCAGTCCTTGGCCTGATCTGTGCAACCAACTTCCCGCCATGGCGTCGCACGAGTAGCAGTGCTGCAGTCCTTGGCCTGATCTGTGCAACCAACTTCCCGCCATGGCGTCGCACGAGTAGCAGTGCTGCAGTCCTTGGCCTGATCTGTGCAACCAACTTCCCGCCACGGCCTCGCACGAGTAGCAGTGCTGCAGTCTTTGGCCTGATCTGTGCAACCAACTTCCCGCCGTGGCGTCGCACGAGTAGCAGTGCTGCAGTCCTTGGCCTGATCTGTGCAACCAACTTCCCGCCACGGCGTCACACGAGTAGCAGTGCTGCAGTCCTTGGCCTGATCTGTGCAACCGACTTCCCGCCATGGCGTCGCACGAGTAGCAGTGCTGCAGTCCTTGGCCTGATCTGTGCAACTAACTTCCCGTCACGGCGTCGCACGGGTAGCAGTGCTGCAGTCCTTGGCCTGATCTGTGCAACCAACTTCCCGCCATGGCGTCGCACGAGTAGCAATGCTGCAGTCCTTGGCCTGATCTGTGCAACCAACTTCCCGCCACGGCGTCGCACGATAAGCAGTGCTGCAGTCCTTGGCCTGATCTGTGAAACTAACTTCCCGTCACGGCGTCGCACGAGTAGCAGTGCTGCAGTCCTTGGCCTGATCTGTGCAACCAACTTCCCGCCATGGCGTCGCACGATAAGCAGTGCTGCAGTCCTTGGCCTGATCTGTGCAACCAACTTCCCGCCACGGCGTCGCACGAGTAGCAGTGCTGCAGTCCTTGGCCTGATCTGTGCAACCAACTTCCCGCCACGGCGTCGCACGAGTAGCAGTGCTGCAGTCCTTGGCCTGATCTGTGCAACCAACTTCCCGCCACGGCGTCGCACGAGTAGCAGTGCTGCAGTCCATGGCCTGATCTGTGCAACCAACTTCCCGCCACGGCGTCGCACGAGTAGCAGTGCTGCAGTCCTTGGCCTGATCTGTGCAACTAACTTCCCGCCACGGCTTCGCACGGGTTGCAGTTTTGTAGTCTCTGGCCTGTCGAGCGAAGTGTCCTACACACGTCTAGGCACTGGTCTTATTCACCATAATTATGTACTGCTGATATAAGTAAGAACAAAAACAGTAAATTTCACTAGCACGTAGATGACGTCCAACTATACATATCTTTAAAATATGAACGTATAAACTAATATTAAATGTTATTAATGAAAAATTTAAATGTCTTCAACTCCAGACATTTCAGACTCATCCTCATTCTCATTTTCATCCAATTAATCATTTGTGTTAATTATAATTTGTTCTGATATTATATCTAAACCCTCGTTTGTGCATTGAAATTTCTTTTCCTCGTTTATAGCATGAAGGCAAACATTTTTCCTTTCCTCTGTAGTTGTGCTATTAAATTTTTCCTCAGCTAATGTCATTATAGCAATTATGTTCATTGTGGCATTTTTTTGCGACGTAATGCTTCATCATCACCCATATATTTTCAATAGGATTAAACTGAGGGTGATATGGTGGTAAAATAAGCACAGTATGACCGTACTGTCGCAATATATTGTCAATCTTATACTGTACAAATCTCGCCTATTTTTGTAGTATCAGTGCATTTTACAGGCTTAAGTATGTTCAATGAATGTTAGAAATTTCTAAACGTTAGACAGTCAATCGTGTGCTGTTTTTTTTAAATTAGAATAGGTGCATGATTTTGCATTGAATTATTATGGTTTAAAGTTGGGTATTAATTGCATTTTTGATTTTTGGTTAGCTAAAATCAAATTAAAATATTTATTTCTCAACATTGACAATTACTTTTTCTTATTGACGTCAAATAAAACATGACTCTTCCACTAGTACGGAAAACCCTTCGTAAAGAAGAACTGGCAAGAAACTTCACGGTTATTTATTTATTTATTTTACAGTTTTCGTACACACATGTGAAAACAATATAAAATACCTTAAAGACTAAATATGTACAAAGGTACGGCTTATTTCTAAAATAAATCTCTTCGAGTAGACCTGTGACAGGAGAGATTAGTATACAGGATGACTGGTGGGTCACTTTAGAAATTCAAGGACGTGATAGTTTGAGATCATACATGAAGAGAGAAAATATAATAAGAAATAAATATTAGAGTAAACTTAAGCGAAAGTTAAAGAATTAATTACGCAACGCATGGTTACACTAGCGTAGGTACCTACTTAGCAAGGACGTACGCGCTGCAAGCCCATATGCACGTACCATATCTAAGTAGCATTTGTGTATTGAGTAGGCATACTTAATTCACACACGACGATGGATTACACTGGAAAAAAGCGCAGGGCGGGAACGTAAGCGTTAATTTAGGACATGCGGACTTGTCGGCGCTTGCTCTCACAATAATTAGGCGGCGGCGGCGCCACGGGATGATGGGTAGAATAGGTACCTAGCGGGTGGTGTCGTACGGTGTGGCGGGGAAACTACTTTGTGCAGCACGTGCGGTCAGGTGCCGCGGTTGACTCACGCGTCGGAAAAAGTAAATAGAAACCACACTTTATTTATTTATAGGGAATTCTAGTGAAAAATTAAGTAACTACTTTTATTACATAATTATGACCACAATCGAGTACAGAGTGCTCTCCGTCAATATCTAAAATGTGTCACCAGTCACCCTGTCTAACAAAGTAGTGTGTACATATTTTAAACATTCACAAATTATATACTTAACACCGTAAATGAACTTACATATACTCATATTCATACATAAATAAAATAAAATACAATAAAATATATACAATCTAAAGTTGTTTGAAAGGAAAATTATAACGATAATTATAACGATAAATAACTTACTTAACAAGGCAAAAGTAATGGTCTTTAACTCTTTTTTTTTTCAAAGATGAGTAGTGTTTCGGGCTCGCTGATTTCATAAGGGAGTGAATTACACAATCTGGCTGCATGAACGGTAAATGAAAAGGAGAAAAAGTTTCTTTTATGTGGATATATGTGATGCAGAGTACGCTTATGTGCTTGTAAACGTTCCAGTTTATTTAGAAGCTCCTCAGAGACATCTAACTTGCAGACGTCTACATAATCGATGATGGATTGGATGAGACTTTGAGCAAGGGAGATTTTAGTCGATAAGGGAAGGAAAGTTTGAAGGATTTTTAAGGTATGTATTGATTGATGAACTCTACGACTGATTTTACTAACATTAGGTCGCCAAGTGAGATAAGAATCAAAAATTACAACCAAGTTTTTGGCTGTGACAGCGAAATCAATCCGAGTACCATCAAAAACTATAGGAAGAAGATCGGATAAAGTAATGCAACCGCGCATGTATCGACTACCCAGACTACCCGACTACCCAATCTGCAAGTCGTCAGCGTAAAGATGAAAGTTACACGA
Organism: Marasmarcha lunaedactyla; assembly: GCA_923062675.1. Taxonomy (NCBI): domain Eukaryota; kingdom Metazoa; phylum Arthropoda; class Insecta; order Lepidoptera; family Pterophoridae; genus Marasmarcha; species Marasmarcha lunaedactyla. The sequence goes on from OV281346.1 coordinate 29,020,339, forward strand.
AAGGACAAAAGTTAGAAAATTTATAAAAATAGAGAAGAGTAATGGAGAGAGAACGCCACCCTGAGGCACGCCCGCAACGAGATCACACCAGTCAGATTAAGTCTCATCTAAGCAGCAAGCTGAGACCTACCTCGAAGACAGGAATGGAACCAAGGCCCTGCAGAAGGAGAAACGTTAAGCGATTGCAACACACCGAAAAGGATATCAAAATCCATTGCGTTAAAAGCACTACTGAAATCTAGCAGAATCAGTAGTGTGAGAGATCCATTTTCCATAGCCCAGCATATGTCATCTGTCACATTGACGAGTGCTGACACTGTGCTGTGGCCCAGTCGGAATCCAGATTGGAAACGGCTTGGCAAATTGTTGCTAGTAACCTGCAGTTGACTATGGACAATGTGTTCAAGGACTTTGGACAAGAAGCATAGGATGGAAATGGGACAAAAATGGGTAATTTCAGTTACCTTCCAGTTCTTGTAACGCAAACTACGTCTTGTTCTATTCACATTTTGTCGTCGAGTTTCTTGTATATCAGTGCCTAGTTTCGTGTTTACGTTGTGGAAACGACCACGCTCCATAGTTGGCGTACGTTTCTGTGAGTGAATCAAAAGTGTTGAGACATTTTTCGCCGTTTTAAAATACATTTGGCAGCTTCAATGAGCATAAAGGAGGGTCGTTCATCACAATAAAATTAAGATAAACAAGGTATTTTGTGTGTAATCGTCTGACAGACTGACAGCGCAGTTCCATCTGACAGCTGACTTTGACATTTGTCTTACCTGTCAATCATTTGTTGCGCTTAGTTCATACACTCGTCACCTCCTTGACGCGTGCCGACCAAAGACCATTAGTGGAATTTACATGAGGCCTGTGATTTCTTGAAGCGATCCCTTAAAAGGCAACATAGGCTTTAAAAAAAAAAAAATAAAAAAAATATATAAAATTTCGTTTCATCTACTGCTGCAATCTTTTTGACAATGCCTTTTTGCTGTCGTTGTGATGCCAATGTAAATGACGGAGTGCAATGCACCACCTGCGAAAATTTTTTTGATTTTCCTTGCGCTGGTATAACAGAAACCGGATATCGTAAGCTCGGTGACAGGAGGAATAACTGGCGTTGCATCACATTTAAGAATACAAAATCCAACAGCCCTGCGAATCCGCAGCGTTTAGATTCTAGGTCCCCACAACCTACCGACTTTGAGAGCGTAATGTCCGAGCTAAAACGTCTCTCCTTACAAATGGCAGCCCTACCTAAACTTGTGCAAGATTTGAAGCTTGCTAGGGAAGATATCGCTGAATTAAAGAGCTCCGTGGAATTCTCACACTCTACGATCCAAGCCTTGAGTGACAGGTTGTCGGGCTTCGAAGACCGTCAACGTGAGTTAGAAGAAACTAAACAGGACACAAAAAAATTACATCTTCGTATCGAAACCCTGGAGCTCACCATAAAGGACAATGAACAGGGGTCACGCCTAAACAATATCGAAGTCAAAGGCGTCCCGATGACACAATCTGAAAACCTGTACGACATCCTTACGAAGATAGGTACAGCCATTAACTGTCAAATATCAAAGGATCACATTAATTATGTGGCTAGAGTACAATTGCGTAGCGACAAAAATCATAAAACCATAATTGCCTCATTCAATAACAGATACCAGAAGGAGAATTTCGTTGCTGCGGCCCGTGCTCGAAAAGGACTACTGACCCAAGATATTGGAATGCAAGGCAATACTCGAATATTCGTTAACGACCACCTTACCATTGATAACAAAATTCTTCTGAACAAAACTAAGTCTCTATGCAAGGAAAAGAATTACCAGTTTGTGTGGGTAAAAAACTGCAGAATATTTATAAGGAGAAATGCAACATCGCCGACGCAAGTAATCAAATCAGAAATAGACCTGAAAAAGTTATTTTCTTAAAATTTTATTCTTTATTAGATAATCTCCCCTAAAAATACATAGATACAGGTACGTACCACATCGCTTTGTACATCTCTCTGATCCTTCCAACATCAGACGTTTATTTTGCCGTTTTCAACAATTGCCCTTTTGCCTTTACCTTTGTTTATCTATAAAGGACCTATACCTATTCCTATTTTACCGCCTCACTACTCTATATACCCATTGCTTCTATACACCTGCCTGTAAATATGTGTATGATTGCTTTTGAAAATGCCTTCTACCCAGATTGTGCTCTTGAATTTGATACCATGCTTTTGTATTTTCATAATTGCTATGCTTATATAATCTTCACAGCGTACCGTAAGTATATATACTGTCATAATCTTAATATTATAAGTACTGTTTTATATCGATTTTTAAGTTACCTTGCTCTGAAATTCTCAATAGTATTTACTTATGGCTTTATTAATATATTTATTACTAACCATCTTTCCACTTCTATTTATACTTACTCTCCAGACTGTACTAGCTACTCCTATAATATTTTTTTCATTTTTAATATATCAATTTTAATTATTCATTTCCATAATTTATCTATATATTTTAAGTATTTAAAATGATTATTATTTATAATCAGAATGTTAGGGGCTTGCGAACTAAGTCGAGTCACTTTACAAGAAATTTGCTCTTGAATAGTTATGATGTGGTGTGCCTGACTGAGACATGGTTAATTGAGGGTATTCACAGCACTGAACTCTTTTATGATCGTTATATTGTGTGGAGGCGGGACCGAGATTATTGTTCGACTGGCCAACCCCTCGGTGGTGGCGTCCTGATCGCTGTGCGTCGAGACCTGATCGCAGAACTTCGTAGGGATTGGTGTTCATCCGCTGAGGATCTCTGGGTAACGTTAAAGGTACAACACTTGCACCCACGGGTTTCATATAATATTCATCTCTGTGTTGTGTATATTTGCGAACAAAAACTTGGAAACCCACAAGCCACGCAGCTTCTAAACTTCTCAGAGTCCCTAACAAATATAGTGTCATGTAACCCATATGATAAATTTATTATTTTAGGTGATTTTAACCAGCCCAACATAATTTGGTCAATGTCTATTGACACAGGTCATTATGAACCATCAGCTCTTAATTCTAGCCAATTTGATTTTATAGATAACCTGAACTTATGCAATTTATTTCAATTTAATTATTTACTTAATATTAATAATAGATTATTGGACTTAATACTGAGCAATGACGACATTAATATAACTGAATGCACTGATCCGCTAGTACCACTTGACCCGCATCACAAAGCAGCATGCATTTCTGCAAACTTTGTGGAGGTGCATACTTTGGCCACAGAACCTAGAATTAAATATTTGTATAAAAAAGGTGACTATGGATGTATTCGCTCTGAACTTGAGTCTATTGACTGGTCTAACACCTTTTCGACACTCTCTTTTGATAGCTCTATTTCTTTTTTTTACGACACACTATACAACCTCCGTGAGCGATTTATTCCAAAAGTAACTGTGCGGCCAAGTAATAACTACCCACCGTGGTTTAAATTGCCTTTAATCAAAGTTATTAAGGAAAAAAACAAATTTCATAAAAAATATATTAAATATAGAAATTTAGCGGATTACCAGAGCTTTTCTACATTACGCAAACGGGCCAAGCTCCTGGAGGAACAAATGTTTGAAGAATATATAAAAAAAATTGAGGACTGTATCGCTAAAAATCCTAGATCATTTTGGTCATATGTTAAATCTAAAAAACAATTATTTGGCTATCCAGCTATCATGAAATATGGACAAAGATCATCGAGTTCTGGATATAGTATCTGCAGCTACTTTAGTGAGTTTTTTCATTCAACCTTTCGACATCAGACCCCACCCACCTCATGGTTTCCACATAGTCTTAACGCTGATACCACTGGAGATTTAGCCGATATTCAGATATCAGAATATGATGTTCGTAAACTCCTTAAAGGGCTGGATCCAAAAAAATCTGCAGGCCCAGATGACATCGATGCAACCTTCATAGCTTCCTGTGCCGACAAATTATCTATACCTTTGACACTTTTGTTTAGACGTTCACTTCAACTTGGACGAGTCCCAGACATATGGAAAAGTGCTTTCGTTACTCCAGTACACAAGAAAGGGCCGAAAAATGACGTTGAGAATTATCGACCTATTTCAAAACTCTGTCATTTCGCTAAAATATTAGAGAAACTTGTTTGTGGTCCGGTGTATGAAGCACTGAAGAAAATGTTCAGCATTGAGCAACATGGGTTTCTTAAAGGAAGGTCTACCGAAACCAACCTTGTGTCCTGCACTGATTTCCTGTCTGAACACATGTCCAAACCAGCTCAAGTAGATGTAGTCTATACTGACTACAGCAAATGCTTTGACAGAATCGACCATTGTATCCTGTTGCTGAAGCTTCAGTATGCAGGAATACGGGGTAATTTACTTCGGTGGTTTTCTTCATATGTCAGTAATAGATGTCAGACTGTAGTATTAAATGGATTCACATCTCTAGGAATGCCCATTCCCTCTGGAGTCCCTCAGGGTTCCTTACTGGGACCACTGCTATTCGCAATTTTTATAAATGACGTAGGTACGTGTTTCCAGCATTGTAAGATCATCCTATATGCCGATGACATGAAGATCCTTTGTCCTATCTACAGCACTGCAGATACAACTAAATTACAGGATGATTTGGAGCGTTTTGAGAATTACTGTATTATTAACAAACTGGAATTAAACATATCGAAATGCTACATTTGCTCGTACACGCGGAAATCAAATATTATAAAATTCGATTATGTAATGTCAAACATGAAAATAACGTGAGTGGAGTGCATTAGGGATCTAGGAGTAGTTTCTGACTGCAAGCTTCTGTTTGACAAGCAAATCGATACTATTGTTGCAAAGGCATCGAGAGCTCTAGGTTTTGTGATTAGAACCTCAGCTGACTTCAAAAACATAAAAGCTCTCAAAATTCTGTATTGCTCCTATGTTCGCAGCCTTTTAGAGTACGCTTCCACAGTCTGGAACCCCATATACAATGTTTATATCGATCGCATTGAGAAAATACAAAAGCGCTTCTTAAGGTATATTCAATTCAAATCAAAAATATATTATGAGGATTATGTAAAGCGCTGCAGGCGACACCATATTTTGCCTTTGCATCTCAGAAGGCAAATGTTAGATGTATCTCTGCTTTTAAAGATTGCGCAGAATGTGGTGGACACGCCGGAGCTTCTTAGTAAAATATCAATTCGTACGCATAATAAATCCTTCAGGCAACCTAAACTCCTATTTGTTTCCACTGTCACTACTAATTACAGGCAAAATTCATATTTATTGAGAGCATGTGAAACTTTTAACAACGTTAGCGGAGAGTTAGACATTGATTTGTTTTGTACCAGTTCAGAAAAGACAAAGAAGTTGATTTGTGAAAATTTTTTCTAAAATATGTATTAATTTTTTTTTGTATGTTATCTTTTTTGTTTTTTCATCATTTTTTTTTAAGGCGTTGTTTTTGGTTACAACTGGCATTGATATAAAGTAAATTATTGTTATATAATTTATTTGTGAAAACTTCTTGTTAGCCTTAGTACCTGTCATATCTGTCACTTATTGTACCAACATAGCTGTAAGTTTTCCTAAAATAATAAAATAAAATAAAATAAAATAAAATAAAATAAAATAAAATAAAATAAAATAAAATAAAATAAAATAAAATAAAATAAAATAAAATAAAATAAAATAAAATAAAATAAAATAAAATAAAATAAAATAAAATAAAATAAAATAAAATAAAATAAAATAAAATAAAATAAAATAAAATAAAATAAAATAAAATAAAATAAAATAAAATAAAATAAATTTTTTTTATCAGTTTTTTATCGGTTTTTATATCAGGTGTAAAAGTAGATGGTGGATTGGAAAGTGTGCGTTCAAAGGTATTAAAAGAGACAGGAGATTTAGAAATCCCTACCGATTTAAGGAATTTCCAAACTTCTGCAGTGGTATGGAAATTTCATACTATATTTTGTTTCAAAATATTTGCAGTGTCTCTTTATGTTTATTCAAAATTATTCTTATCTGCATCTGTTAGCTTGGCAAGTCTCCCTCCCCACAAGTATCCAAACAATGAACACCCTCAACTTTCCACGAGATTCCAAAAAGAAAATTTCACCGAAACCTTATAAAAAGGACGGCGTCAATAAAACAAAAATTTCAATGCAAAAATCTCGAAAATCGGCCGGCAAAAACTCAATATAATATATGTATTTGTGATATGGGTAAGGTTAGGTTAGGTAAACATGAGCAAGGCATTCGGTACAAAACTATCCATTCCGCCGGCATGGACGATAATCAAGCGGTTGCCTTTTGATACATATTGATTTAAACCAGAAGTGTTTCCATCATACCAAGAGTTTGAGAGCCGGTAAAAAAAATCGGTCGATTTTGTTCACTACATTTCGCAAAATTTGTATGAGATAGTTAATTTGCAAGTATTGAATTTCGTGCTTTTCCATTAGCAGTTTGCGGTTATCTTCCATTGGGTTCCATTTAAAACCTAATGAGATGACGTGTTCTCGTAACGCGCTGACACAACCTTTATAATCTATTTCTTCTTTAAGAGAGAATGGCAGGTTGGGTACCCTGTAATATTTATAAATAGTAATCATATCAAAACCAGGCTATATTTAGTTTATATGTCAATATAAGACACGTATTTACCAAGCTCAAATATTGAGATAGTTGTTGGGGGTACTTAGAAATATAACAAAATCCAATTATTCCCATAACAACGCCATTTATTTTTTCATCAACATCTAGAAAAATTATATACTGTCAATCTGTCAAACTTCAAAGACATTGAGCCGCCATTTCAATGAGCACTTATGTCAGTTGTCTTGTCACGGTTCGCTGTTTTATGTACAATAAGCGGTTAGTTACTTTCCTGCTGCGTAGTCTTTTCTATTTAATGAAACAGGGTGTGGCGTTTGAGTTTTTTCGAAATTAGGGTGTTTTTTAATTTCAATAGCTTCATCTGATCATCCTATGAACGTATTAACCCTCTTACCGTATTCGTCCTATTAAGTAAACAACGTTTTGACATCTTATTCACGTGTTTTTTGAGGTTAGATTATAATTTCGACTTTTTATTCCCAAATGACGGCCTGTTTGGTGTGGAGGTAAGTAGCCTTGCCTTCCATGCCAGAGATCC